>OY754959.1:92102150-93302150 GCA_963576555.1 Ferdinandea cuprea
GACACATATGATCTCACAATCATTGACATCAGATGTCTTGGTTCAACGAGAAGGGGGAAGCTTTATCCCAGATCAATGTGATATCACAAAGGACGAATGCTGGTCTAAGTGTGTCAGTTCTTATGCTGACAGCTGCTTTAACCTAACCAAACCTAATGTTGCCTAGTTGTTTTTATACCCTATCCCAAGGGTATATTAATTTTGACTCATAGTTTGTAACACCCCTTAATATTCGTCGCAGACCCCTAAATGTATATATATTTATGATCAGGACCAAAATCTAAGACTATTTAGCAATGTCCGTCCGTCCGTATCAACTTTTGAGGCCTTTAAAATTATGCTAGGAAGCTGAAATTTGGAACATATACTCCCTAGGGTTCCGAAATGGTAAAGTGGTAAAATTTTAAAAATACGCCCACTGCCACGCCCACAATTTAGAAAAAACCGTTTTAAGGCTTAAGTTAGAGAGATAAAGGTGTGCAACCTTAACACCTTTATTAATTTGTCACATAAAGTTTTTTGCCACGCCTACTGTTTGTGGGCGTTTTTTACTAAAATGCTGTTTTCTTCGAAAATTTTCATAGAAATCGAAAAAAATGTTTAACAATATATAAAGCCAATATTTTTCTCAATATATCGCCCATACAAAGTTTTTGGCCAAGCCCACTTTTTGGGGGCGTTTTTTAAAATAAATAATTTTTTTTCTAAAAATTTCATAGAATGAAATAAAATGCTATCCATCATCTTCCTAATGCTTATTTTCTTTGGGGTACATAGGGATAAGTATAGGGTATCATACTGTTCGCCCCAAGCGGACTGTAGCCTTTTCTTATGTTTTTTTTATACTTTTAACGGATTTTCACTACAAATGCTCAACTGCAAATGAAATTTTTTCTTTGTAAAACATTAACAATCTTGGCACAATTTTAAATGTAAAATGCATTCATTTAATTGGCGAAACGAAAAGGGAGCATTCTCTGCAAACTCGCAGAACTTTGCAAAACCGTGCTTGTTGCTTTGAAAATTTGTATTTGGTGAAATGAAGTTTTGAAAGTGGGAATTTTTTCAACTTTTCAAAAGAAGAACTTCCTCTATGCAAAATTGCGAACGAAGTGAAATGTGGTTGGTGAAATAGGTCCCTGATTTTTTTTTCAAAAAGAAAATATTGCTAGGTAAATAATAACGGTGGAAATAAATTTATGGCACTCCATTTAATTATAATGAAATGAGGAAGGAGCCTTTGAAACCGCTACTGTAGGTCGAATTAGCGGAAATAGAAATATGCCTTTCATTTTTCATTCACTCTACACTAGTCGGTATTTTAAGTTGGATATTTAATTGCAATAAAAATATTTTTCCTTCTTCCTTGAAAAGAGGTGAACTTTCAAAGAGCTGCTAAGACAGCGGTTTAATAATCTATTTTTTGACAAACATGCAAGGCGTTAAATAAATATCATTGACCGGTTTTTTTCTATATCATGAAAATGCTTCTTAACCGAGTTAGGGACCGGTAAAATCCCTCGAAGAGTATATATTGCAAGTTATAAATACTATAATACTAGTATAATACTATACTTATGTCAAAATTAAACAAATGCATAAACAGTTGATCATTTATTTCTACTCAAATTTTAAAGTAAATCCGATAAAAAGAAATATTTCTCTATAAGTTCATTTTGTTAACATGATATCTCCAGCCCATCAGCTTCCTAATATTCTCCTAACTTAATATGTAGTAGAATTTCCTTATCGACGTTCCTTATTTCCTTATTTTTCGGATTGTCTTAAACCCGGGACACTTTCCCAGTGCTTCAGACGAAGTTGTTGTTCCCAATGGTTAGTAAGCCTTCAAGCAGCAGCCCAATTGACTCTCAAGTAGGGTTCTGGCCCTAAGAACGAAGATTTTGATCCAGCTCTAGCCAGCTCGCCTGCAGATTCGTTGCCTGCAATACCATGGTGACCATGTACTTACCCAAATTTGACTTTGTTTTGTTTGGCTAGGTTCTACAAGGCATCGCAGCAGCTCTTCACTGTCACAGAATTAACAGTGTAAGATGATACTGCCTGTAGTGCTGCTCGACTATGCGTGGAAAAGTGAATTCTGGCACCTTAAATTCCTTTTCGTGATATCAAATTTGCGCAGATCTTAATGGCATGGATTTCCGCCTGAAATACCGTAGGACATTTCCATTGGTATCGAGACTTTAGTGTTGAGTCCAAACACAATACCAATACCACAATACCAATTTTTGATCCATCGGTGGACCAGATCAGACTTCTCTGATCCAGTGTCGGAACACCATTTGGCCACTTAGAGCGATCTAATATAACGAATACAATAGTAACAATAGTGGTCCAGCGAAGAGGGTCTTCGAAACCAAGCCGTCGAGAATGTGAGAGCATTTTATCAGCGTTTTTTTGTCACTATAAAAAAAAAAAATAAGGAAAGGCTACAGTCCGCTTGAGGCGAACAGTACGATACCCTATATGGGGTCACGCCCCCCAAAAAGTGGGCGTGGCCAAAAACCTTGTTTGGGCGATATATTGGAAAAAAAATTTGCTAAATATCTTGTTAAACATTTTTTTTCAGTTTCTATGAAAATGTTCGCTGAAAACAGCATTTTAGTGAAAAAGGCCCACAAAAAGTAGGCGTGGCAAACATTTATATAACAAACTTTTTAACGAGGAGAGTGCCTAAATATCTTGTGAAGATTCTAACACAAAATTAATATATCTTTAGGATAGCGTATAATTAGGCGTAAACGGACCTAAATCCTGTATTATTTTTTGAGAAGCTTCTCATGACATTTTTTACTCTTAGATGTTTGACAGACATTCGCAAGAGGTGGGGCAGCAAACAAAAACTTTAAGGAGGTCTGGGCGGGATTTGAACAAGGGACACCTCGCTTAGTGGTCCAACGCACTTAACCAACAATGTACTGTCAATATGGTACGCTATGGCTGTTTAATGTCAAAATTTCCTTAATTGTGTTATTCAAATTTAAATACTTAATTGTTGCTTACAACAGCAGTTTCTCACTTCATACCTATCTACAAGACAGACTGACAATGGAAAAAGCACTATCGATTTTAATTACAGATCATGTCATCCGGACAGTACCAGAAGCAAACTCTGCGATGCAATGAAGGGTGGGCGATTGCTCAAGGAAAACAAAAGTTGGAAAAAGAAAAAAGGTAACACAATGTACGTTAATTTCAGAATGCAACATTCGCTCACTCATATAGGACACCAAGTCACCGACACGGAATGGCTGCCATGTAGAAAAAGCGTATGCTGTAATCCTACAACCGCCTGATAGCAGAATAAAGATTTTTTACTGAATATTTCTCTCAAAAAATGTTTTTCATTAATGAAAGACATCAGTTTCCCTACGCATATAAGCCATACCCTGGGCTTATCTTAGAATTTAACATACCAATAGCCAAAGAACCCTTCTAAAAGCTAAGAAAATTGAAAAGCTCTATGTTAACTATAATCTTTCTTGTTGACTACGTCCTTAGTCCATTAATGCTAATCGAAATTAAGTGAGACTTCATCTGTTTCATCTGCTCCCACAATATTGCCCAAGGAAAGAACTGAAGGCGCCACGAAAAAAAAGAACCGCCCGCACACTGTTCGTATACTCAATTTACTCCATTCGACGTTGATCCGTATTCGATTTGAATCGATATGCAAATAACCACTCAATAGACTATACAATATTCTGATATGGCAATGGTTATTGCATAACACTACGGCGCACCACACCAAACCACACCATGAGGAAGAATTTCAAGTGTCCTTAAAAATTAATTCAAAATTTGTGATCACGAGAGTGTTTGTGTGCGCTGCGAACCATCCATATCGGATATTGTATCGACGCTCGACGGAGTCTGCTTAGTTAAGCTTCCCTTCCCCACTCGAATGTGCTTCATTGACACCACGAGACGAGTACATTTCCGGAATCCCTCTGCGATCACATTAACAAAGTTATTTGATGCCAATTCGCAGAGATGTACACATTACATTACACAACGCAGCCGGCAGTACGGAACATCAGTAACAGCAATCATTGCGATATCGATGGTGTTAATATTGTGGGTGTGTAGAATTTGTGGAGTTGTTATACTTATACCGCTGCTGGGAAGAGGGTGGTAATGCTTCGATACATAAGTTTTTACGACTATTATCGCTTATGACGTTTATTATAAATTGCTGCGGTTGTAGCGCGGTACGAAGAATCGTTGGTCTTGCATTGTATAACGTACTTTATCGGTTTTATAGGTATACGAGTAGATTTATATAGGTTTTCATATCTCTTCATACAAACGAAAACAAAACGGTATAGTTAAGTATCACAACAACTGCAGGAGGATTCATTTATTTTTTGTTATGCCGCAAGTGTATTCGGCTATATATTCTCAAAATCTTAATTAACTATCCGGACTGGATATTGATTCCTAATCTTATGAAATAATTTCAATCAAAATAATTCGTATTGTTAATATTTTGGTTATAGGTACACTAATTGAAATAAAAAGCCTCGAACAAAAATAGGTATCATTGGTACTTAACTGACGATAAATTTTAATGAACTAAATAGTGATTTGAAAGGTTAATACAACTATCCAATCGACCTGTTTTTGGATTTTTTTCCGAATTTTAGCATCTTAAAATTTCGAAATTTTGAAAATTTTCAAGTAGCATTTTTGGGCCTTTGAAAAATTTCCTAAAAATTATAACTTTGCAAAATAATACCACCTGCAGGTAAGAAAAAGGTTCAAATTGATTTGATTTTCTTGCCCTACAGGTGCGATGAAAGCATTACGTTATGTTTTCGCAACTTTCGCCGAATGTAGTAGCATTTGATATGATGTGTTTTCACATCAAAATCAACGGAATTTTCTTGTGAAATTGTGTGCTTATAATGTACCCATATTTGAAAAATAGGAGTGCAAGAAAAATAAAGTGCACGATTGCGACATACGAAATTTTCTCGGTACATGAGATGCGTTCTGGAATCGCCTTAAGAAGAATGATAACATTTGATCAAATGCCAAATCTATATAAATCACTTTTTGGTTTTAAAAATTTGATTTTCTCAAAAACGGCATTTACGATTTTGATGTAATTTCGCACACTGGACAACTTTAACAGAAGTGTTCAAAATAAAAAAAAACATATTAAAATCGTTAGAGCCGTTCTTGAGAAATCGAAATTAATTAAAATTTAAGAAAATAGTTGTATGAAAAAAAAATTATTTCAAAAATCAAAGCATACAAATTTGTTTGACTTTATAGTATAAAAAACGGTTATTAGTTTTTGAGATATGGGCGTTTTTATAAATTACCGTTAATCGATTTTTTGTTCCAAAAACTGAGTATGCAGTATTTTTGGCCTATCCGTGTTATCCTTAGTACAAGACAAAGGGAAAGGCTACAGTCCGCTTGGGGCGAACAGTATGATACCCTATCCATATCCCTATATGCCCCAAGGAAAACAGCATTGAGAAAGTTATGGATATTATTTTATTTCATTCTATTATTAAAAAAAAATTTTGTTTTTAAAAACGCCCACGAACAGTGTGCGTGGCCAAAAACTTTGTATGAGCGATATGTTGAAAAAAATATTGGGTAAATATCTTGTTAAACATTTTTTTTCGCTTTCTATGAAAATTTTCGAAGAAAACAGCATTTTAGTAAAAAACGCCCACAAAAAGTAGGTGTGGCAAAAAGCTTTATATGACAAACTTATAAAGGAGTGCAGTGCCTACATATCTTTTGAAGGTTGTAACACTTGGCGGACCCACTTTTTTGGACTTCTCTATAGTCGTAATATAATCCCTCTTACTCAGTTTGAGTTTGAAATTTCCTCACGATCGCAATAACTTTCTCTTTAGTATACTAATGTATACGAGAAAGTTAAAAATTAGTAAGAGTGTTGTAAAAAAACTTTTCGACGCGACTTCTCAGAAGTAATTAGGAAGTACCTTAAGCGGAATGAAAACCACAGAGCCTTTGGAATTTTTTATCAGTATGGTCAGGAACGGTAACGGGAGCATATATTAATTTCCAGGAAAAAAAGTAAAAGCAAAGAACAACCCTTTACCTTTATCCACCCGACTTTATTCTGAGAAATAATTAGAAAGTACATTTTGGGCATAGGAGACCGCAAACCCTACCATTGATGTAGTAGTAGTAGTCCCTATAAGGAACTCTACTATTGTATGTACGGCATGGGGGTGAATATTTTAATTTCGAGGAAAAAAATAAACAAATTCGTAAATACATTGGAAAACCCCATCAAGAATGAGTTATCACATTTTTATTTTTACAATGAGCTTAGAAACTTTAAAAATATAATTATACCATTCTGGCTTACGACTAAATTTTTAATTATAAGCTGTGAGTTGTACGGGAAAGTGTTTTTTTTTGTTAAAGTATCTACGTATTCAAAAGAATAATCAACATAATATATCAAAATAAAATAAATATATGAAATGGAATAAAACAAACATGATTTTTTTAAATTGACATCAAATTTACTTTATTTGAAGATAATATTCTTCGAATACTTTTTCCAAAATTTGTGGCGGTATAGCAATAACGCGGCGAATATTGTCATTCAAGTATGGATGCTCATAGTACATTGAAAAACATCGATGATACTATTCGAAACATCGAATCAATCCGATGCCTTCATTCGGTGTATCGAATAAAAGTATGTTCCGTAGAAGTGCCGAATTTAAAATTAAATTCATTTCGTTTGAGAGCAAGAAAAATGTTAGTAATAAAAGTACACAAGCTAATTCTGAGAGAAATAAGAAGAAGGATGGGTGCTATTAAGAGCTCTGTAAATCGTTCAAATTTAATGATCGAACCATTCAAGTATTGGTTGAAAAAATGAATCGGTCATTTTAATCAATCATTTAATGATAGATACGATCCATTCAATTTCAATACAATCACAAATCCCAATCATCCCTAATTGAGTTTAGTTCAGATAGAAACATACAGATGGATTGTAAGCGTGAATACAGCCAAATAAATGTATAACTTTGAAACACATTTCTTGCAGAACTATACTCGTTTCGCTCTTTCTTAAAGTCGCATATCGAGATACATAAACCAGCCAGTCGCTCGGGAAAAGTACTGCCTCTGCCAATGATTGATGTCAGGTTGTGTAGTTCCGTTCTTTCTTAACCGGCTAATCGAGATAAATGAACAAGCCAAATGCATAACAAAAGTATTGACTCTGTGAACGATTGATATGTGGTTATGTGATTGCAATAACCAATACATTACTGTGATCGGGTCAAAAAGATCGAATCAATTACGATTGAAACAGCTCTAATGTTATTGAATAAATTTCTTCCTTAGCTATTGATACCTTGTTGGACATGCGGTAGCAAAAAACTAGGGTTGCGCATATGAAATTCAAAAAATTAAGGACATCCTTAATAGGAATCCATCTGAATCAGATTCGGATAGTTCCGACGAAATATTGGAAAAGCAACCACCACAAGTCCACCGAAACTGGAAGGCGAACAAAGGTGAAGAAAGTGTTTGTGATTAGTTTTTGGTCTACTTAAGGGCACCTGTTGGACGCCTTAGTGAACATTCATTGGAAGTATCCGACTACAAACTCCAATTTCCAAGACTCTTTAAAATTGCGTACAAATATTTAACTATATTGTAGCCAGTTTCTCAGTTCCTTCAGAAATTCTTTTTTCGAAAGCTTCACAGGTATTGAATCAGAAAAGAATCAGAAAGCGGTTAAATGGGCGGGTATTGGAATAGATAAAAAAACATAGTTTAATAAAACTGATTTAAATTTAAAGCTTTGTATAATGTCTCATATTTCAATTCCTATTTTAAGCTCATATAAAAAAATATATTATGTTCTTATTCGATGCATCGAAAACATGCATTTCGAACGATGCATTACATCGAATACAACATCGATGTATTTTTTTTTATTGAGCATCCCTACCTCCAAGTGGTCAATCGTTTCAGGCCTATCGACGTAGACTAGGAACTTTTCACATATCTCCGCAGAAAATAGTTAAGCGGCCTTAAAACGGGTCCGTCACGTAAAACTATGCGGTTACCAAAAGTTTTCTTCAATAAATCAATTGTGGCACGAGCTCTATGACATGTTGCGCCGTCTTGTTGATACCACAGCTCCTGCACCTCATGGTTGTTCAATTGATGAATGAAAATCATTGCTCTATAGCGGTCAACATTGACTGCAACGTTCTGGCCAGAATCGTTTTTTAAGAAGTACGCACCAATTATTTCACCTACCCATAAAGCACACCAAACAGTCAGTTTTTGTGGATGTAACGGCGTCTCAAAATACACTTGAATACGGCAGTTTTGTTTATTGACGTATCCACTCAACCAAAAGTGAGCTTCATCGCGAAACAAAATTCGCTTTTGAAAATTGGGATCAACCGCAATCCTGTTTTTGGCCCATGCCCCGAATTTACGCCTTGCTATGTGATCCTGTGGCTTTAATTCTTGCACGATTTGGATTTTTTAAGCACGCAAACCGAGATCTTTCCGCGAAATCGTCCATAAAGTGGATGGACACATATGTAATTCCTGTGCACGATGGCGGGTTGACTTATTCGGGTCTTCGTCTTTGAAAAAACGCCCCAAAAACGTGGGTGTGGCCAAAAATTTTGTATGGGCGATATGTTGGAAAAAATATTGCGTAAATATTTTGTTAAACATTTTTTTTCGCTTTCTATGAAAATTTTCGAAGAAAACAGCATTTTAGTAAAAAACGCCCACAAAAAGTAGGCGTGACAAAAAACTTTATATGAAAAACTTATAAACGAAGGCACTGCCTACATATCTTGTGAAGGTTGTAACACTCTATCTCTCTAACTTTAGCTTTAAAACGGTTTTTTCTAAATTGTTGTGGGCGTATTCCAAAAATGTTTACACTTAACCATTTCGGAGCCCTAGGGAATATGTGGTCCAAATTTCAGCTTCCTAGCTTAATTTTAAAGGCCTTAAAATTGAGTACGGATGGACATATAGGATATTCTTAGGATTTGGTCGTGATCATAAATATATATACTTTTATGGGTCTACGATGAATATTATGAAGTGTTACAAACTATGTGTAAAAATTAATATACCCTTGGGATAGGGTATAAACATGTGTCCAATGAATAAGCTGGTGAAATTGAGCTAGAATGTCGATTTCACGATTTAAAGTCTCAACAGCTTCGTGAAAATTATGGCGAATCGGAAGTCGATATTGTACACAATCAATTGATGAATGAAAAAAAAAGGAATCATATAAGTTGTCGAAGTGGTAAAAAAGTCATTGTATTGAATTTTTAAAAACTTCTACAGACGTATTAAGTGAAAAGATAATTATTAAAAATTACACATATACATAGTATTTACATTTTTTTACAAGTTTTTAAATTTAAAGTTATGAAGAAATATTTATATAAAACACATGAATATAAAGGCCCAATTTTAACGATTTTAAAATTTTTGAAAGGATATTTTTCTATCAACATAGAAATTGTACAAAATTTTAAAATGTAATAATATTGACTAAACGTAACCGCCCTCTTTCGAGTATTAAAAACGACTACCGAGATGTAAAATTTCATAACTGTAGAATGAGTAACTGCTGAAACAGTTTGTTTATTTGTTTCGGTAAAATCCACGTAAAATTCTATAACTATTAGACTCTTGGTTACTGATTGTGAAATGGGGCCTCCCTAAATTGGCAATAAACAATGTTTTATTTTTCCCCGTGTTGGTTCTTAAGACCCGACCCTCCTATAAAAAATTATAATTGTAGGTCTTTTGGAGGTTGACTTCAGAGAAGCGGGCGGTTGCCACACCCCATAGATGGAAAATCAGAAATGTCAGATTCCTCCCTGGGTTTACTCCGCAAATCCTATAACTGTGTCAAATTTTAAGGTTCAACGATGATTGGAAGTGCTCCATAGTTTTGATTACCTATCAGTAAGTCAGTGAGTTACTATTTTAGCTAATTTTGTGGCCTTATAGCTACTCATGTTAAACAGGTGAAATTTGGTATGGAGCTGCTATGCATCCCAATAAATCCTGAAAATTGTATGTCTCTAGTTGCTGGAGAACTACCGTGCCCCTTAATTTATGCAGTTGAGAACATTTTCCCATCATATTTTAGTAGTTGAACAAATGATACCTTACTATCGGCATCAATCCACTAAAATATTTATCAGAGGAAAACCCTTTCGCTTTGGATATAAATATTGGAACTAATGCTCACATAATGGATGCCTGATATTACGTTCAAAAATTAATATTCCAAGGCAGCACACGGTAAATTTCGATAATTTTTTTACGTCACTTTAACTTATGTATCATGCTTTTAAATTGGGCTATTTCGCAACAGGTAATTGTATTTACTTTTAATTTTTATTGTGAAAAATCAACTGTTCTTTTATTTACATTTTTACTGTTCGCGAAAATAGAACTGGTAAAGCGGAGCTGATCGATACATAAGAAATAAGCCAGTTTCATGGATTTTGCATTTGATACGGGCAGTGAAATGGCTGTCTGTTCATTGGAACGACAGTTCTATGGTAACAGTTTTGTCAAATCATTTGATGCACCAACCAATCCAACAAGCAAAACGGTTGGATCGTAAGAAGAGAAAACACATGAATATTTCAATGCCAAATGCAATGCGCGAATACAACACAACAATGGGTGGAGTTGATCTATTCGATAATGCTGCAAGAAACTTTCAAATACTAAAACTTCGAGGAAAGAAGTGGTATTGGCCACTTTTATCAAATGCACTCGATGCAGCGTTGGAAAATGCATGGAAAATTCATTGCATTTGCCAAAAAAATTGCTAAGGAAACTTTAATGTCGCAACTAGAATTTAGAACTTTTGTTGTAGATTCATTGTTGTGCACAGAGTCAACTGACGTCGAGTACACAGTCATCTTCTATCACACAAAATTAAACTCCGTACAAAAATATCTCTTTGTAAATACAATTTTCCATTCATTACATTTCCTCTAATTAGGCCAAAAATAAACAGTGTCTGAAGTTTCACGGCTCTACTGGAATTGTTTGCCGCCGGGTATTAAAAACAAACTTCATATTTTTGAAGTTCTTTTAACAATACCGTATGTATTTAGTTTCAGATTTGTAATTTTTAAATCCACTGTAAAAAAGTACTGTAAAGGGATGGTTTGAAATGGAAGGACAATGAAATGAAGGACCCTCTAGTTTTATTTATTAATTTCATATTTCGCTCACTGAAAATTAATTACAGAATCTCTGCCTGCGATTATAACTACATGCTGATTTTTTAATCCAGATTCATTGCCATGCCTTCTGTTAATGATAATGTTATCCCGTATGGTCTATAGATTATATATTCCAAATACACTTAAAGAAAGACTCAATAAGTGTTTTATTGGGCTTTTTAAAAATCTTTGTCATAATTGGTCGCATCGAAGTGATATACAGGTTCGTTTTTGAATCAAGTTGAAACATTTGAACACATACCCAATTTATTTGACTCTTTAAATCCAATTGTCCAAAATCTAAAAAAACTGAAAAAATATTTGAGAAAGCGAATTTAATTTAAGTATGGATTTTGTATTTGAATCAAATCCGTAATTTTAAATTTTTCGGCAATTTCTCACAATACATGACTGCTATTTTGTTCTAAACACATAGCTGCATTAAAAACACTTAAATACAGGATAAAGCAAAAACACACTTCAAATACAAACAAAACATTATGAGAGTGATGCATTTTCAGGAAGACGAGGACAACATAAGTACCAGCTACAGCATTGCTATAAAATAAATACATTCTGTGATATTAACTTATATTCTCCATTTTGTCTTGTTTTTTATACCCTATCCTAAGGGTATATTTATTTTGACAAATAGTTTGTAACACCCCTTAATATTCGTCGCAGACCCCTAAAAGTATATATATTTATGATCAGGACCAAAATCTAAGACTATTTAGCAATGTCCGTCCGTCCGTCCGTCCGTATAAACTTTTGAGGCCTTTTAAGTTATGCTAGTAAGCTGAAATTTTGGAATATATACTCCCTAGGGCTCCGACATGGTAAAGTGTTAAAATTTTTAAAATACCCTTACTTAAGTTAGAGAGATATAGTTGTACCACCTTCACAAGATATGTAGGTACTTCCCACCTTTATAAATTTGTCATATAAAGTTTTTTGCCATGCCAACTTTTTGTGGGCGTTTTTCATTAAAATGGTGTTTTCTTCGAAAATTTTCATAGAAATTGAAAAAAAAATGTTTAACAATTTATTTAGCCAATATATTCTGCAATATATCGTCCATACAAAGTTTTCGGCCACTCCCATTTTTTGGGGGCGTTTTTTCAAAAAAATTATTTATTTTCTATAAATTTCATAGAATGAAATAAAATGCTATGCATCATCTTCCTAATGCTTTTTTTTCTTTGGGGTACATAGGGATAAGGATAGGGTATCATACTGTTCGCCCTAAGCGGACTGTAGCTTTTCTTTATGTTTTTTTGTAATTTTATTTAGTTAAGTCCATTATTAACTGCAATATACCTAAATGTAATTTTTTTGTAAAATTTAGAATACACTTTTAAAAGGCTGTTAGTATGTACAGTTGAGGTAAATAATAGCTATATAAATAGAATTAACATTTCAAAACAAAGAGATTACCCTTGAAGATGTTGCAAGACAACCAACGGAACGCCGGGAAATTTAAAACTGATTACTAATCTTTTAATTAAAAACAAAATTGATCAACAACACCAAGAAAAACAATTCATAAAATAACATCAAAGTTGATTGACATTTTTAAATTAGAATTTAATTTAAATTATAGAAAATCGTTACCTGAATAAGAAACTGAAAAAATGTGATATCAAAAACTTGTATACGCAAATTTGTTCAACTTAAATTATAGCAAAATTTTTTTCAATTCTCTTTATTAGTGTTTTGAGGTATTGACGTTTTCGTTAAGTAGGGGAGAGCTGGGCTGGAAGTATCAACTAAAAAACAGGGATTCCTCTTAAAACTAAGAATGTTGAGTGGACGACAGTGGGTGCCAAAATGGAGTGTCGTGCTGAATGTCCTCGTATTGAACGTCACTTTTTTTCATGAATTTGTGTTTTGGTTAGGATTTGATTTCCAATGTCGAACCAAAACTGTATGAGTATTGTAGTGGGCTATATATTGACCCCAACTCTAGTTACATTTAGTTCTTTAAAGTGAAAATGAGGTATAATTACTCTTAATACTATAAGGCGTTTTTTACCAATATGTAAAATGAAAACGCGATATTGAGTCAATATTTTTCCTAGCATAGCACCCATACAAAGTTTTTGGCCATGCCTACTTTTTGGGGCCGTTTTATCAAAAACCGTAGAGTATCATATACTAATGTAAACTGGGACTCAAATTTGTGAATTGTATTGGCAATAGTGGTTTCAGGTCCATTAGGCGCACCGTAATTTGCTCGAATTGCACGAGAAACATTTCTCACCGAACGCTGATTTTCGTAATCGAGCTGAACAAGTTGGTGTGAGCCTTTCCATGATGTCCTGCCAAACGATACTGAACAAAAATGACATAGCAGTTTGATACGAGTCACGCGTAATCTATCAAAAAAACCCTATTGAAAATCAAACCTCGTGATGAATCACCCTATATATTGGCCCCAAACGAACAGTTTTTTCGTAGATTTTGTAGTTGTCTTCAATTTTAAAATGGTTTAGCTGAATGAGAATACTGAGGATGTTTTCAAAATACAAAATTTGACCAAAATCAATGGAGCTAGTTTCGAGAACTTTAGAACTTTATTGTTCTTAGAAAACTGCCACGAGATGTTACCCCAAAAGTAAATCAGTCGAACCATTTCTACATTCTGGCCAACCAGACCAGTGATGTGGTCCTAATATTAATCCTCATATTCAGCTTGAGTTTGGAATTTCCGGCAATGTAGGTAAACCAGAAAATTTAAGCAAATTAAATCAGCCATCGAAAATAAAACTCAAGTATAGGTATAATTTAGTAGGATATTTATGTCTGGATACCTTACCTACTGCGACTGCAGTAGCAGAAACTGAAAATGAAACTAATGGTTAAATGATTGCGATAAACTGTTTACGATTGGTACCTGGTAATCACAATTACAGAGTTATTGCAGAAATTGAGTCTAAAAGTCAACAATTAAAGAATTTAATAAGCAACCCAGGCGAAGCAATAATACTTGAAATAACAACAATTCGTTTGGATTATGAACATAAACTTTATCGGTTAATGACTATTGCACGTAGCACTGCACAGAGGTACATAAGTTAGGCAACTGCGATTAATATCTGTATTAACTCACAATCTGATGAAGTTCACAATGGTTTCCTTTAACACGAGCGTAACTTTTACTTTCCTTGCGAGTTTTGCTTCTTCGATTATAGGGATAAAAGTTACTTCTTCCATTCTCTGTTATTTGTGAAACAATTTTAAATGAAGTAAATTAATAAAGTCCACGATTGGGTCATATACAACTTTCTTGCTAAAATGCGTTGCTTAATAGCATTATTTAAATAATAATAATTTAAAACATAACATAATTTATTTTAACGGATTTTCCTGACAGTGAGATATATATTCTATTTCTTTGAAAAAAAAAAACTGAGAATGCCATATTCTAACACTCATATCCAATCTGTCAATTTTCCATTCTTATATGAAAAAAAAATTAAAAACAACAAAACTTTGGACCTAAGTTTTCAATTGTGGCTAAGCTTTCATATACATGTGCTCAGAAGATAGTGCCACCTTGCACCTAATTGACGAGGTGTTCAAGGTTCAAATCAACCAACCGAGGCATATCCCTACTAAATTACTAGGCATATGCTTGGTAAATCGCCTATCCACCATATTGTGTGGACTCTGAAGGTAAAACTCTAAGTCCAGATCACCGTGACTACTTCACGGATGAAGAAGAGTTAGAGCGCGAAACTGATTCGACTAAGCGGAGACCAAACAAAAAACGTAAGGCCGGCTCCTTACCAGAAATTGTAGTGGTTAATGTAAGTCGTAAAAAGTCTTTAACGAATGAAAATGCAACGAAGGCGCAAGAGAGAAAAATCTTAAAGATAAAGCTTACTTACTAGAAAGGCCACACCTTAAAATAGAGAATCGAAAAACTGATAAAGATGTGGAAACTTTAGTTAAGCCCGGACTTCCGCTATTTATGCTAAACTTCGAAAAGTCAGAAGACATTAAAAAATTTTACAATATAAAAAGTATCCTTAACATCGTAGTTAAAATTAAGCCGATCTGTAAGATGACCAGACTCATCCCCCAAACGCATATTGTAAAAAAAAAACCGCGTTGCGTTAAATGCGCCGGAAAACATTTGTCTATAGATTGCGGTCTTAAAAGACAGAATTTACCAACCTGCATAAACTGTAAAGGAAATCACCCGGCGAACTATCGCGGTTGCGAAGTAGCTAAAGAGCTTCAAAGCAGGCGCGATGTAGTAAAGAAATAATTGTTACCCGTTGGAGTTAAAAAGAATGACAAACCCAAAAGAGGTACAAACAAATCAATTGAACGACGAAAAAATATAAAGGAAACGTCTAAGCTGCCGAGAGAAAGACATTTAAAAGAAACTTCGTTGACTCCCGGGCCGAAGGCTAAGGAAATGTCCAAACCGCAGCGAGAAAAGATAATTAATAGTTAAGTGTTGTCAAAACCTCGGCCATAGACATACGCTGAAGCGGCGTTCCAAGCTAATAAGCAAATCAATACAGCGGCTGACCCAGTCGAACAAGTCTTTTCTGCAATTCTTGCTAGACTGGAAGAACAAAGTCGTATTAATAAACGTATATTTGAATAGTTTGACGAGATTGACCATAAACTTCGGGGCTCACTTCATCGCATATAAATATCAATATGAATAGTAAAGAAAAAACTAAAATAAAAATAATAACGTGGAATGCGAACGGCCTTCTACAAAAGACGAACTTGAAGTTTTTACTCGTTCAAATATTATCGACATATGCTTGATTTCTGAAACGCATCTTACGAAGGAATCAAGTGTAAAAATTAAAGAATATAGTACCTATCATGCATATCACCCTTCGGAAAGGGCTAGAGGCGGAGCGTCTTTGTTTATAAAAGAGAGCATTGATCATTCAATAAGCAAAAAAAATCGAGCATGTTAATATTCAAATGATTACGGTTCGTGTAAAATAATAGACAAACTTATGATATTGCGTCGATATACATCCCTCCAAGGGAAAAGATAGAAAAAATTGATTTCACGAGTATTTTTAACTCACCCTCAGGAAACTTTGTTGTCGGTGGTGATTTTAATGCAAAACACACGTTCTGGGGTTCACGATGCATTTCACCAAAAGGAAAAATTCTCTATGAATCCGGTATGCAATTTGGAGTAGACTTTTACTCGTCAGGCAAACCGTGGCCTACGGATATAACAAAAACTCCAGACCTTATAGATTTTTACATTTTAAAAGGGATTTCCGAAAGCTTTGTTAAAATTGAAGAATGTTTTGATCTGTTTTCTGATCACTCGCCTATCATTCTGACAATTAGCGGCTGCTTATTGAAAAAGGAGGCCCACCCAGACATACTAGCGTATCAACTAAGTGGGTCTCCTTTAGAAAAGACTGCGAAAACAAAATCGATCTTAAAGTGTTCCTTCAAACGCCATTTGAACTTGAACTCGATCAATTTATCGGAGTCATACAAAGTTCAGCCTGGTATAATACTCCTTATAAACGGGTAAGAAAATAAAAAAGCGAAATAAAATATCCTCAGGAAATAACCGAATTGGTTAAGGGGAAAAGAAAAACGCGTAAAAAATGGCAACAATATCGCGCTCCGCAGCATAAAACGATATTAAATAATCTATGCAGCACATTAAAAAAAAGTCAGGACATTAAAAATCGCGAAGCTTCTTCATACCTTGAAGGTCTCACCGCGGACAAGAGTTCGAACTACTCGTTGTCGAAAGCTATAAAAAAGCCAAAATCGCAAGCGCCTCCTATCACAAAAAATAATGGCGAATGGGCAAAGATAAATCCGATATTTTTGCCGATTACTTAGAAGAAACGTTTAAGCTCTTTGACGGTCAAGAGCTAATCGAAGATATGGCCTTAGAGGAGATACCTGACAATTTTAAAATTAATAGTGTATCACTGGCTGAACTGTGCTATGAAATACAAAAATTGAAACTAAACAAAGCTCCTGGATACGATTTAATTACGGGACAGGTCCTAAAAGAGTTGCCTAGGAAAGCACTTACTATGCTTTCGTTTAGGTTATTATACGTTCCACGACAATGGAAAGTAGCTGAGGTCATAATGGTCCTGAAGCCAGGAAAATCCAATAGACCAATATCTCTTTTACCAATTATTTCAAAAGTATTTGAAAAATTTTTACTCAAACGGTTGCACCCGATTATCGAAGAGCGCCGATTAATTCCGGGTTCAGAATTAAACACTCTACAATCGACGAGGTCTGTCGAATAACCAATGAAATTGAAAAAACCCTTGAGGAGAAAAAAATATGCTCTAGCGTTTTTCTCGACGTCACCCAGGCTTTTGATAAAGTATGGCATACGGGATTAAGACAAAAGCTAAAATTAGGCTTTCCCAAACAAATATATGAGATATTAAGTTCTTATTTAGCGGACAGACTTTTCCGTGTTAAGCACGGAAAGTAATATTCCGAATTCAAAGAAATCGCGGCAGGAGTCCCACAAGGAAGCATCCTGGGTCCGATTTTATTTCTGATGTTTGCGGATTGGCCGTGAGTAATACGGTTGAATCAGCAACAATTAAGCTTCAACGGGCTATCAACAGCGTTTTTGAGTGGATGAAACAAAATCTACGCATGTTAATTTTACTTACAGAAATGTAACTACGCTAACCCTTTTTATAGACTCCGTACAAATTCCGCAATGAAGCTAAATATTTGGGAATGACACTTGATGCAAAACTAAAATGGAAATGACACGTAAATAAGAAACGGGACGAGCTCGTTATTACATATAATCAAATGCATTGGCTGCTTGGTCGGTTTTCCAAACTCAGCATGCAAATCAAGCTGCTTTTATACCAGCAAGTTCTGAAACCGGTTTGGACGTATAGTATACAACTTTGGGGTTGTACCAAAGCAAATAACATCAAAATTTTACAAAATTTTCAAAACAAAGTGCTAAGAAGAATTGTAAACGCCCCGTGGTATATCAGGAATAGTTATATCCACAGAGATTTGGATGTGGCATTTCGCGGTCATTACAATAACGAAATGATATATATTTTGAACGATACAAATTTAGTGCGCCGGCTTCAACGGATAAAACCATTTGAATTAGCGCAATAACATTTAACCGCGTGTTTTTGGCGGTACAAGCAGGGGCCTCCGATGGGAAGCTGCCTGGTAAACGAGAATATAAATAATTGAATCTAAACTACTAGATAGGAAATAAGCTAGTTTTAGTATAAATTAATTTGAAGAAAGGTGTTTTTAGTGAGTAAGAATTTCACACTATTAAGAGCACGTGCGGTTGGTCCTCATAGTGTCTTATGGAAGATTTTCCACCTACCCTCGGGGAAATAAAAGAAAAAAAACCATATTGTGTGAACGTCCGAACCCTTTCTGCAATCTGGTAATTTGTGTGCTAAGCTTTCGCAGCATACAGGAGATTGATTTTTTGGAGCAATATGAGGTGTGTTGGGTTGGTAAGAGGAAAGGAGGAAGACATCGTAAATTGCTAGGGTAAGTGTTGAAGGATATAGAAATGAGATCGACAGAACATGAGAGGAGTCGATGATTAAAGAAAATATCTGCGACGTTCGTGCATTCTTTAAGCATATTCAAGCTTATCAGTTTGAGGCGGTCTTGATAGGGAGGCAAGATTATAGAAGGTGTGTTCGGGGAGGGATCTTGTAGGTCACGAAATCGAAAATTTATCTAGTTTTTGTTGAAGCAAACTAGTATTGGGGGTGAAAAACGATTTTTTTAAATTCGGTATCTTCAGCGCAGAAGGCAAGGAAGGCCCTCTCAAAATCATTTATTGTAAGGACAAACAGAAGCGGACCTGAATGGCTGCCTCGTGGGACACCAGAGGGTGACGTGAAAAAAGCCAAGATGAAGGATTTAAAGCGAATACTATAAATACGTTTTTGTAGGTAAAAGGAAATCCATTTTAAGAATATGGGTTCAAATCCGATGACAAATTGATGATAATATCCTATCAAAATTATTACTGAAATCGATTCCAATAACATCGACGTCGTTGCCATTCTCTTAGAGAGATAGGACAAAAAAGACGAACTCGACTAGGTTTGAAGTAGTTCATCTGCCTTTGCTACCTTGACAAGGGGTGATGATGGACTTACATTGAAAACTTAAGGCTTCGTATAAAATACTTTCGAAGGGTTTGGGAACATGAGAAAGTTAAGCAAAGGGACAGTAGTTGGTTATGTCGTTCTTAGATCCGTTTTTTAATATCGGAGTTATGAAAGGGGTTTTCCAAACCTGTGGAAATTCTCACTGTGAAATAGACGAAGAAGGTTAGAAAAAAGGAGGGAACGGTTAGAAGAATTTTTTTTTAAGGAAAATGGCGGGGACACTGTCTGGGCCGGTTATGAAATCATTATCGCGATTTTGTTACTTAAATTCAATAAGAACAGGATCAGTTTTGAGAGGAAAAATGGCAGAAAGAGAAGTTATATATGCAATTGAAGTAAGAGGGGTCCGGTACGAGTACGTTATCGGCAAAAGATTGTGTGAAATGGGTGGTAAAAAAGTTGGCAATGGTGTGTGAATCGGTTGATGATTTGATTTCGAAAGATACGGAGGTGTATTGGCGAATTTTCTTTTCTAGTTGACTTTATCTACTTCCGCATTTATAAGGTAACGCTGGTAGAGAGTTGGGTACATTGAAAGTATGTACGGAGATATTTAAAATAGTGAGAACAAAAATAAGGAAATGCTACAGTCGGCTTGAGCGAAGATTATGATTCCCGATCTATATATGTCCCTAAGAAAAACGAGTTGAGAACATTATCGAAAGCATTTTATTTTATCATAGAATGAATTTATTAAAAAAAAATTTAAAAAAAAATGCCCCTACTTTGTATGGGTGAAATATTGGAAAAAATATTGGCTAAATAATTTTGTCAAACATTTACTCCGATTTCTATGAAAATTTTCGAAGAATACAACATTTTAGCGTAAGACGCCCACAAAAAGTAGGCGTGACGAAAAATGTATATGACATACTTATGAAGAAGGTCAATCTTGTAAACTTACTATCTCTCTAACTGTAAGCGTGGCAGTGGGCATATCAATTTTGTGTTAACCCTTAACCATTTCGGAGATCTAGGGAATATTTGGTCTAAATTTTAGCTTTCTATCGGAAATTTTAAGGCCTAAAAATTGCGTACGGAATGACCTTGCCTTAGGTTTTGATCCTGATCCTGATCATTAATATATACTCTTTTAGGGGTTCACGACGAATATTAAGATTTTTCGAGTCCGTAAATGTTCTTCTAGGGCTAGAAGGATCTCTTGGTAAAAAATATAAGAAACAGTAAGACACCCAAAAAAATTGCCTTGAAGTCCATGAAGCTTTGAAAAAGTTCCTTCGAGTCAAAAAAAGAAATTTCCTAATAATATGCTTAGAATCAACGAACTATTTGTTCGTACTATGACTAAAATTTCATTAATATAAAAGAAGTCATTTGAGTCTTAAAATGGGCCCATGAGGCCCTTAAAACTGTATTTTTACAAAATATATTAATATATTAATGTTTACAGGTCCGAAAAAAACCGAATCTCCGTCAAATCAATGATCAATCCATTACCGAGTGCCGGAGAGTCTCTTATATTTAGTTAAATCCTACTATTCTCGTAGAGTTTAATAGATTAACATTTGCTTTAAGGTAGTTTATAAATCTTAATGGTGATAGAGACGGATGTAATAAGCTCTTGAAACAAAAAAATAGGAAATCCCCCGAAAGCTCTTGTTAAATGAGACATATTGCATTGATGGGATATTTTCTGGATAATTCACCATAAAACGGATGTAAGTACGCCGCCATAAATTTTCACAGAAAATCCACATCAAATCATTAATTTCCATTCAAATGGGCCTCGGAAAAGACACAGAGGCCCAATTGTATGCTATTAAAAAAGGCGGCCAAAGTTTAAATGTATTTTTCGCCTTGTCCGGTTACTGGGACAACGTGCGGAATAACCACCCCAATGTGTCAGACATTAACTAACCAAATTGAAAATTTATTTGATGTTGTAACACTGTTGCATAGAGTGCCGCATTAAAATAACGGCAGCGCATAAGAATAAAATCAAATTCAATTGTCCAAAAAGTTGTTATCCCCAATTCCAATCCCACTAGTGATTCGACTCCCCAGAGTCGGTCTTAACTACTATAAATTCCCGTCGCGGGTGGCGAACGTTTAATGCCACCCCCCTCGTTGGCAGGCATCATCTCCGTGCTTGCCTACCACCACACCACACCACACACAAAAACACACACACACACACACACAAACACACCCAAATTGGTCGGTTGGCAGCGCTCAAAGTCCCTTTTCAGTTGTAGCGTCACGTGAATATTCACCGCATTCTATGTGGCTAAGCGCAACGATATGACAATAGAGGATGTGGCTGGGTTGCAGCAACGACGACCGGAAAATGAGCATGAAGGCAGGCCAAGAGTCCAACGGTGAAAAATCATATAATAAAGTTATAAATTCTAAGTGGATACAAGTCAAGTTTTATAGTTTGCCTTGAGCATTGAATGCGAAATTATTGGATTAGAGTGCGCGAACGTTGTCGTCCTGCGGGTTCACCTCGTTGGCGGCCGAGGCGAAGCACTATGGAAGATTTTGCCATCGTCATCGTTGGGGGACTCATAATAAAAAAAATTTTGAAAAGAAAATCGTTAAAACTTCCGTGGTAGTAGAGTATGCATATATATATACGTTATGGCTCCCGCTGGCCAAAGCGCGGGCAAACTACGCCACGATAGACTATGCTACGACTCGCAAGTAAATTGTCTGAACTCTTGATGCACTAGAGCGGTATTCCTTCCCTGGCTAGTATCTATGGTGTCGTTGTCGTCGTCGTCGTCAGAAGCGGCATCGGCATTGCCTCGAATGCAGCTGAAATTGATATCTGCTTTCGGTGGGATGGTGGGAATGTTATAGAGAAAATACTGATTCACTTTTCTGATATTACTTGTTCCGTGCACTGTTTTTGTGGAAGATTTTTTCCATTTTTTCGTTGACCGTATTTGTAGGAATTGTTTTACGAGATGATGGAGCAATATTTTCAGCGGCAGCTTACAATCGTCTAACCATAGCGATGCATCATGGTGGGACGACTTGATTTATTAAATGGAAAATCTGTGGAATGAAGCTGCGCGAGTTCTCGGTGGCGGGGTTTTTGGTGAGAATGCATTTTCTAGATGAAGATAAACATTGAACCCCCTGGAGAAAATTGTTTTCGGCTCGTTTTTTTTTTTTCTTTTTAGTTTGCAATTTATTGTTTTCCAATCAACAAAAGCTACAGGAGTTACAAACATGACCCACCCAAAGTTGGCAGGGTAGGTATCCTGCGACGACGATGAGTTGAGTTTGAATTTACAAAGTAAAGGCAAAATTGTTGGAACGATTTAAGAAAACAAAAGGAAAGTGTTATTCCCCCTTTTGCAAGGAAATGTTATTGCATTGCATGGTGATTTTAATTTTAATAATGTAGATGCTATTACTTGAGCTGAAATTGAGCTTCAAAGTTAAAACAATAAATACAACCAGCTAGTAAGATAAGCTGATAGGCATGGTGGTCTTAGCCTACAAACAAGTCTTATTTAATTTGTACAAAGGCTTGTTGCGTAACTGAATGTGGCGCTTGATCTACTATAAATTAACAGCTGCATACTTCCATATACCTTTCATATTTAAATATATGAAATGATAAGTATGAACATGTTGTACATTCGGGGTTATCAGATGTAAATCAAACGTACTTTATATATCTGGAGCTTTTCGTGGATGCTTTGTTTTTACTCTGTTTGCATGGAATATGTGAAGCATATCGCGGATGCTATCTTTTGCTGAATCGTAAAAAGATAAAAAACGAATACTTATACTTTTGGCACAAACAACTTCATAAGTTTAAGGCTCATTCGTTTAAATGAAGTCTTTATTTTGGCATGAGTGGCTTTTGAGCACAATTATGATTCGTAGTTTGTTTATTATTTTTTTCTATGTAGCTCGAAGAAAAATGTTGATTCACAGATTTTTATAGACAGGTAACAGGCAGTGAACGTGACTGCTTCCTGAAAGTTCTTACTAGGAAGCGCAATTAGTACTTTAGCATAGTTTTATTGCCAATGCTTGTGAGAAAAGAGGTCAATATGGGAAATTAGCTGTCTATAGAACTAAGGAAAGAAATTATGTAAGTATGTTGTTGAATTTTATGCCTGAGATGTCCGCGAGGCTATGAAAGAATTCACTGCCTAGAGTGCGATGTCTAGCTCTAGCTTAAGCCGGACATCCATAGAGAAAATGTTCATTTCAAGTGAACTCAGGATAAGTTATTACCCTCTCCTGCCAATTAATTAATATGAAAAACAAAATTATATGATCCTTGAAACATTAAAATAAATCCTAGATACCTAAAAGATGACATTGTATTCAAAATATCCTTCGATTACTTCACGTTTCTTACCACATTCTTCCCCACTTTTATTTGATACCCATACAAAAGGGGTTATAAGGATGACGACAATCTGGAATTCAGTCTGACGTCATGTGGCTTTCCATTGTATTTTATCATAGATTACTTCAAATGATTTCAAAGACTTGAAAGGCTTCAAAGAATTAAAATAATGCAAAGACGTCTAATGAGTTAAAAAAGAAGAGGGAAATCCTAAAAGAATGCACTCATATGACTGCATTCTTTTTGAATTCTCTTAAAAGAAAGATAATTAAATGACTTTAAAATGAAGGGTCTACAAAATTTAATCAGCATTCAAAGAATGAAATGTCAAAATGAATGCATTCTTTTAAAACTGTTATTAATATTACAATTAAACAATAAAATACTTTACGTGCATCTAAGGTAGGGTAACTAATAGGGGTATTTTGACCCGGAGACTCTCGGAATTCGCCCCCAATCTTCGGGCTGCGGGCCTTGCTGAAATTTCTCCGGTCCGCAGCTTAACATTTCTATTTTTAAAAAATTCGATTATCTTACTTTAAATGCTGAAATAGAAAATTAAGGTTTTCAAATACAGTCCAAAAATATATACATGGCGTTATTTGAAAGCACGGTAAATGCCGGAGAATGAGTACTTGTGCCGGCCCAGGATAACAAATGCGAAGAAAATGCTACTCGATAGCTTAGCCTCAAGGTACAATTAGACTGCACGCAAAGTGAGTCAATATTTGACCTCTTCTTACTTTTACGAATACTTTCATTTCTTCATGACATGTCATACAAGAGCATTTTATGTAGCGGGTCTACTCATACTAATTATAGGAATTAACTTAGAAATTAATCAATCTCTAACTTTGCTGCCAACGAATGTAGAAATATCACAGTTTGCACATACTTATGTATGTACTGGCAAAAGTATTAAGTGAGTCGCTAAAAATCATTAAAGTTATGGAGAATCTTAAAGTTCGGAACCATAAACTAAATTCGTTGCACTTAAAATGTTTGACATTTCTGCATAAACTGAGAACTTGACGTTTATTTTATTTTGTTAAATACATAGATATGAACGTTTCATTTTCGTTGCCACATAAATTCAAAAAAAAATAGTCTTTGTCGGAGCTGGTAAGTAACCCTGGCCTAAGGTAGAGGATAATGAAAACGTAACAGAAGAAAGAACGGCTGGATCAGTCTTGAAGGAGTATTTCTTTAGAGTTTCGATTTTAATTTTTAACTTTTTCGTATACATTAGTATGCCAAGTATAAAAATTAACCCAAATACTCTTTGTGAAATTTTTAATAATTACAATACAAACTTGGCGTTTTTTAAAATTTATGTTTTTGGTGTGATTTCAATACTTTTTACAAAGATTTTCTTATACATTAATATTTTGCAAAATTTTAAAATTTTATGGATTTCGACCGAAAGTAAGCGCTCCCTTTCGAGCAAAATACAATTTGTTTTATAACTTTCCTTGTTTGCCCTTAAAAGAATTACCGACATGTAAGATTTCAAAACTATAGAATGAGTTCGATATATGGGCGGATGCCACGCCTCTTTTTTTTTGTTATGTACCCAAATTCTTCAAATCTTTCCTTCACGTATAATTTCATAGGTTTAAGTCTTTTGGGTGCAAAGTTAAAGAAAAGGTGCGGCTAGCACACCCCCTAACTGGAAAATAAACAATATTTAATTTCTTTCCGAGTTTGTTCTTTAAATTCAAGCCTCACGTAAAAAATCATAATTGTAGGATTTTTGGGGGCTGCGTTAATAGAAGTGGGAGGATGCCACGCCCCCTGGATGGAAAATCACAAATGTTGGATATTTCTCTGGGGTTTCTCCGTAAGCCCTATTACTGTGTCAAATTTCAAGGTTCTACGATGATTGGAAGTGCTTTATAGTGTGATGATGAGTTGGTAAGAGAAGTAGAGGGCTGCCGAGCCCACTGGATGAAAAATCACATATGTTAGATTTTTTCCTGTGGTTTCTCAGCAAACCCTATTACTGTGCCAAATTTCCAGCTTCTACGATGATTGGAAGTGCTCCATAGTTTTAATGTTCTGTCAGTGAGTCAGTGAGTCAGTGGTTCCGGTTTTTGCAAATTTGGGGCCTTATAACCAAGGAACCGCTCATGTTAAATGAAATTTGGTATGGAGCCTGCTACTGTGCGTCCCAATAAATCCTGAAAATTTGATGTCTCTACGCCCACTGCCACGCCAACAATTTAGAAAAAAACCGTTTTAAGGCTTGAGTTAGAGAGATAAAGTTGCAAAACCTTCACAAGATATGTAGGTACTGCCTACCTTTATAAATTTGTCATATAAAGTTTTTTGCCACGCCTACTTTTTGTGGGCGTTTTTCACTAAAATGCTGTTTTCTTTGAAAATTTTCATAGAAATCGAAAAAAAATGTTTAACAATATATTTAGCCAATATTTTTTCCAATATATCGCCCTTACAAAGTTTTTGGCCACGCCCACTTTTTGGGGGCGTTTTTTGAAAAAAAATATTTTTTTTTCTATAAATTTCATAGAATGAAATAAAATGCTATCTATCATCTTCCTTATGAATTTTTTCTTTGGGGTACATAGGGATAAAGATAGGGTATCACACTGTTCGCCCCAAGCGGACTGTAGCCTTTCCTTATGTTTTTTACAAAAAAATGAGTCACATGAACCACATATTCCCTAGGGCTCCGAAATGGTTAAGTGTAAAAATTGTTTGAATACGCCCACTGCCACGACCACAATTTAGAAAAAAACCGTTTTAAAGCTAAAGTTAGAAAGATAGAGTGTTACCACCTTCACAAGATATGTAGGCACTGCCCTCCTTTATAAGTTTGTCATATAAAGTTTTTTGCCACGCCTACTTTTTGTGGGCGTTCTTGACTAAAATGCTGTTTTCTTCGAAAATTTTTACAGAAAGCGAAAAAAACTGTTTAACAAAATATTTACCCAATATTTTTTCCAACATATCGCCCATACAAAGTTTTTGGTCACGCCCACTTTTTGGGGGCGTTTTTTCAAAAAAACTTTTTTTTTTTTAATTAATAGAACTAAATAAAATGCTATCCATCATCTTCTTAATGCTTTTTTCTTTGGGGCATATAGGGATATGGATAGGGTATCATACTGTTCGCCTCAAGCGGACTGCAGCCTTTCCCTATGTTTTATACCCTATCCTAAGGGAATATTAATTTGGCCACATAGTTTGTAACACCCCTTAATATTCGCCGTAGACCCATAAAAGTATATATATTTATGCTCAGGATCAAATCCTAAGACTATCTAGCAATGTCCGTCCGTCCGTACGCAATTTTTATGCCTTTAAAATTAAGCTAGGAAGCTGAAATTTGGACCACATATTCCCTAGGGCTCCGAAATGGTTAAGTCTAATAAAATTTTGAATACGCCCACTGCCACGCCCACAATTTAGAAAAAACCGTTTTAAAGCTAAGGTTAGAGAGACAGAGTGTTACAACCTTCACAAGATCTGTAGGCACTGCCCTCCTTTATAAGTTTGTTATATAAAGTTTTTTGCCACGCCTACTTTTTGTGGGCGTTTTTTACTAAAATGCTGTTTTCTTCGAAAATTTTCAGAGAAAGCGAAAAAAAATGTTTAACAAAATATTTAGCCAATATTTTTTCCAACATATCGCCCATAAAAGTTTTTGGCCACGCCCACTTTTTGTGGGCGTTTTTTCGAATAAACTTTTTTTTTTTTTAATAATATTTAGAATTATATTAAATGCTATCCATCATCTTCTTAATGCTTTTTCCTTTGGGGCATATAGGGATATGGATAAGGTATCATACTGTTCGCCTCAAGCGGACTGTAGCCTTTTCTTATGTTTTTGTATTAATTTTATCTTGAAAAGAATTTCGTTATAGGTGCTGATTTTAATGCAAAACATACCCTTTAGGGTTCTAAATGTATTACTTCAAAAGGCAGATTCCTAAACAAAGCGGGTATGGAATTCGGAGTACTTAGACTTTTTCGCGATATATAAACCAATCTATTGGCTCTCGGATTCGTCAAAAACTCCAGACCTTATTGATGTTTATATTGCAAAGGGTGTGACAAATGCTGAGGAAGGCTTCAATCTCTCCTCTGATCACTCGCCAGTCATTATGATTATAAGCAGCTGCCCAGCTCTTTAAAAAAAGATTACGCAAAGAAAATCGATCTTAAGTTATCTCTTTGCACACCATTTGAACTTGAGGATGAAGTCAAGTCAAAGCGAAATAAAATATCCCCGGGAAATAACCGAATTGGTTAATGAAAAAAGAAACATGGCAACAATCTTGCGCTTCGTCACATAAAACTGTCAGATTTTAAAGACCGCGAAATTTCTTCATATCTTGAAGGCCTCACTGCGGATAAGAAAAGATAATGACAAATGGACGAAGGAAGATAAAGAAACCCGATTTATTTGGCTCTTATCTAAAAGACATGTTTAAGCCTTTTGACGGTAAAGAGCTAATTTATGTTACGGTCTTAGCCCTAATACCTGACAATTTTAGACCTAAGAGCCTATCGCTGATTGAAAGCGAATGGAATTCAAAAATTGAAATTAAACAAGGCTCCTTGAAACGATTTGATTATGGTATGATTACGGAAAGCACTTATTAAGTTTGTTTATCGCACAAATGCTTAGTTTAGGTAATTATTAGGAAAGTAGCTGAGGTCATAATGGTTCCAAAGCCGGGAAAGTCCCCCTATGACAAGAAATCGTCATGTCGCTTTTACCAATACTGTCAATAACCAGGTTTATAGAATAACTAATGAAATATAAAAATCCGTAGAGGCGCAAAATATTTTCTATGCCGTTTTCCTCGATGTCTTCCAGGCAGTTAATAAAAAATGGCATACGGCATTGAAACATATGCTAAAATTAGCCTTTCCGAGGCAAATATATCAGATATTAAGTTTCTATTTAGCGGACAAACATTTTCGTGTAAAGGATGGAAATTAATATTCCAAATTTAAAGAAATCGCGGCTTCCATAAAGAAGCGTTCAGAATCCGATTGACGTTACTTTTAATTACAGAAATATAAATGCGCTACCCATTTTCATAGACTGTGTACAAATTCGTACACAAATGATAAAATGAAAACCGCCCGTCTATAAGAAACGGGAAGAGCTCGTTATTAAATATATAGTATAATCAAAAGCATTTGCTGCTTGGTCGATTTGCCAAACTCAGCATGCAAAACCAGCTGCTTTTATACAAGCAATTTCATAAGCCGGTTTGGACGTAAGTATACAACTTTGATGTACCAAGACAAGTAACATACAAATTTTACAAACTTTTCATAATAAAGTGCTAAGAACAATATTATAAACGCCCCATGGTATATCAGAAACGAGCATGTGCGGACGGTCCTCATAATATCTAATGAAAGATTTTCCACCTACCATCGGGAAAAAATAATTATCTTATTTTTTAATAACTTAGGTCCCGTTTTTAATGTTAATGTTTCCATAGAAAATATTAGGTTACACGGAACTGTTAATAAGTGGCCATTTAATCAAAACTACGACAAGTGCATAAGCACAACTTTTCTTAAATCTGTTCATTATTTCAATTGGTACATCTTATTTCTTCGGAATATGTATATGTAGGTGTTTGCAATAAGTCATGCGACGTATCAGGCCCGAAGACCTTAATTGAAACACTATTTACGACACCCAACATGAATATAGAATATGTTTGGCTAGGGCACTAATACGAATGATTATGTATTGTTGTTTGCATATTACCTACTAGCATTTTGCAAATACAAACTGGCATTTTAATGAACAAATTGCTTCAATCCAAAACCTGTGCGATCAAGAAAATTTTCCATTTAAACACTACCTCAGAATACTAGCCAAATACCAACTAGAGTCGAACAAACATTTCAAGTAATGTATGCTGAATTCAAAGCAAACAATATAATATTCCCTCAATTTTAATATGTAACCCAATCATGTCCTTGCTGTGTTGCACAGTATACGTTCACATGACACATTTTTTCTAATGTGTTCCTAACCATCTATTCCTAGATATCATCTGTAAAGTAAAGACAACAGAGACTTCACCAACATACCCCAACAATTAACTTGCTGAAAATTTAAATTTTCCGATAGAGAAGAAGAAGAAGAAGAAGAAAGTTAGGTAAGTACCCCACCTCTGTTAGATCCGAAATGCAGCTGTTCACTTATTTATACACAGCCCTATTCCCATGAATATATTATATGACTTAATTTAAGAAAATACCACCATAAACATAGACCCGACAACGTCTCTTACAAATGTTACCCGTACGACTTGTTAAGTAGAAATTCCCAGCAGTTGCTACCATACCAACATTATAGCAAAATTGTACAACATGCAACAAAAACTCAACAGAACATATTGTCTCCTATACCTTTTAAGATGGCTGCCTTCGAATGTATATAATCTTACAGCAGATATAGTCAGTACCAAGATTACAAAATGCATCAACTGAATGCGACCCGAATGCATTTACAAGTTAATAAAACTTTCCAAGTTTCTGTGGGAGCTTCTTCGTCTCAAGACAATATCTGCGATAGGAACACAAGCAAGATAAGAGAGCAGACGAGCAAAACTTTACTTCGTTTTCTTAGAACAAATTGTTAGAAAATGTCTCTCCTTGACAGATGACACTTTGACAGGCTGCACACATAGCAATCACGCAAAAGATAACTAAACAATGCCTGTTTCCATTCCACCTCTGATGAACAAAGTGTCAACGTTAATGCTTCAGCCTCACGCATTTACTTCCTTTTTCTCGTACAGAGCCATTTGGGAAGCTCGGTAGGCTGCCTAATCTGTTGCTAATTGTAATTACGCCATAATGGCAATAACATGACAGTCCCTTTTCCCCTGGTGATCAACACTTTTTCACCAGCGTCACCACCACCATCACCACGCACCGAAAGGAGCTTATACCATTTTATTGCTTCGGTGAAGGTTGCTTCTAAGCGCAACGCTTATTGTTAGCCCATCATTATTACCATTGGCGTTGAAATTAGGGCTATCATTTATGATGGTAAAGCTAGTGAGTGCGTGGGCGGTCGGACCCATCTAAAAGTATAACCATATACTTTGCTGAGAAATAGTAATCCTAATGGCAGTGGGTGGGCAGTTAACTCGTGGTGAGAAAGTAGGTAGGTACCGTACGTAATGGGAATTTCTATTTTGGATTTCTATTAATTGAGAATTACTATTATTGCGACGAGGAGATTGTGTGTATGGTTTCGCCTTCACAATGATCGTTATGCGAAAAGTAAAACAACCAAGTTTTATTGGAGGTACATATCGAGCTATTGCATTTTAATAATCTTCTTATTGGTAATAGGGCCATATGTGCTGTGCGATGGAGTGGAGCAGTGATTTATTTCCGACCTTGAACTTTGCTGTATGTGCAGAGAAGGACTTTGCTGTTGGCAAAACTACTTGTTAGATAATGAAAAGGACACATTGTATGCAGGACTTATCTACATATGTGTGCGTGTATTTTACATTGGATGCATTTTTCTACAAAAAACTGACACAGCTTGGAAAATTTTTATTTTAAATTTTTTATTTTCTTAAACTATAAAAGCTTTGTCGTAGTTAAATTTCGTTATCGAAGATTTTCGTGGCTTACTTACTTACTTGGGCGACTCCACAGTAGGGGTAGGGATGAGCGTGGATCTGGGCTCCAAGCAATAAACTCAGAGGAAAATACTATGCAAAATTTCCTTATCCGACTATCAAAAAAAATTCTGAAGGGAAATTGTCAGATAAGAAATAGGTTAAGTTTACTTTAACTGCTTGGGAGAATTAACCAGGAAAATATGTTTATTTCGTCTAGAAAGAAAGGGTACTTTGCTTTAGAACTTAGCTAATATTACAAGTCAATAGTAAAATTGGCTATATGAATTTTGGCCCCAATGAACAATGGCCCCAGAAATGTGTCAGGTTCCAATGAAATACGGCCCCAAAAGTATAAAAAATTTCCCCAAATCACAGAAATTTTGGTGTTGTTGTATCCCATATAAATCTGTGGGGCAATTTTTCATTTTTGGTTTGGGGCCATTGTTCATTGGGGCCAATATTCATGTAGCCAGTAAAATTACATTAGATCTAGGTATAAGGCGTTTTCATCATGGTTGCCTTAGGAATTCCTGAAAACCATCTATTAGCTGTGTAAATTTGTCTAGTACCAAGGGAAATACTGATTACATGAAATGAATTCAGACGGTGTAGAATTGCATAAGTACTAAGTCAGCGGTCAGAAACAGGCGGATCGTGGTCCATTTCCGGACCGCGGAGGGTTGAACCTTAGACCGCCAAATAGTTTTGAATAAACCTACCTACCTATTCAATTGAATTTGAAATAATAAACCTTAGGATACTTTTGTTAACAAAATCCAAATAAGCTTTAATAAAATGTCGCTCTTCACTTGAGGACTCCATTGATGATTGGCAAAGAAATGGAGTTTCAAGAGAATTAAAGATAAGAATGTAGGTCTAATATCTTATCAGTGCATAATTCTATAGACAGCCCCTTGTGGAAAACAACACTGAAAGAAGTAATGGACAGCTCTACCGGAATGGCTCAATTAAGAGCTTTTGGTGCCATTGCTGAGTACTCGGCTCCTTAAAAATTAACCCAAATTTTAAAATTGTTAGATTAATAAAGTACAAAAGTAAAAACTTAAGTACATTTTAATGCATATTGCAAAATAATATTTGCTTTCTAATACAACTTAATAACAAATATTCGTTGAATACCTAATTTTCACATCTCTATTTCGAGTATAAAATGCACATCCCAAACCCATTGTTACTGTCAAACACTGTTAATGACGTTTACATTTGAAATGGGCATGAGTAATGTTTGTTTGTGTCTGGCTAAAATGGATAAGTAAGTTACGTAACGATTTCTATTTTTTCGTAGGGCGTTATTTATCCTACAATCAATTCGTTTATTTAAGAATTTTAATTAGAAAGAACCAACATCTTCATGAGTTAATTCATACACCAAATATTTGATAATTTTTCGCTGCCTTTCCTTTCACTGAAATGTTTCCCAAAAATCCTCAAATGGGCTCCTCTTTGAAATTGGCTTGGTCAAGTGGTTACATTTTATGAGATATATATAGCTGTGCTATACAGCCCCCCACATCTTAAGGAGCTACTTTAATTCTGAATGTGATTAGGCTTATTTTGACTCCTGAAACCTTCATTGAAATTAGAAGGTTTCGTAGTATAATGAGGTTGACGGTCGATGAAACCTCCTCAGAATCTGGTGTCGAAGTAAACGCACCTTTTAACATATTATACAGGTTCTGTTTTTTATAGGTATAGCACTTAAGTTGGCAACACTGTTTTAACTGTCGGCCATTTTGTCAGCTTTCGTCCCAAGCTGGAAATTGTTTAAAAAGATACTGCAAGCCAAGAATGTATTAATTTCCCAATAATTATTGAGTGTAAAAAATAGAACATATAACTTATTGAATTTTTGAAGTAGTAGTAAGTAGTAAGATATCTATCCGATCATAGAAACAAATTTTCTGCACGATTTCTAGTCTTTGCAAAAATTAAAAAGCAGTAGAATGGAAATAATTGCCGTAGACGAAGATATTTTCTTGCAAATGTAAAAGCTGCATCCACTTATAAATTTTGGGGTAAATATGTTCCAGAAAAATATGAAAATTGCTAAAAAAAACATGAGGAAAGACTACAGTCCGCTTGGGGCGAACAGTATGAATATTAAGGGGTGTTACAAACTATGTGTCAAAATTAATATACCCTTAGAATAGGGTATACAAATAATAGCTGCCAACATGTTGATAGCAAGTGTGGAATATATACATACATGCAAGTAATAATGATGAGCCAGACATGGGTTAATTATCGTAATTAGTTGAAGAATTTCCAAAAAAAAGAATCCTAAAATCCCATAGTCTTCAGCTATATGGTAAAAAAATATGCCATATTTTAACTCGCCTTCTTTTGATTTAATGGATAAGCTCCCCTCAGAAGATGTGTTATTAGAAAATATAAAAGACAGGCAAATAAGGGAACCATTCTTTTTGTGTAAACATAGAAAAAATCAAAGCATTTCTTAGTATTTTATTGTTCAGTGGCTACCACCTATTCGTATGTATTGAAGAATGATGAAACTTATTTGTCTCCACTTGTTTCAAATGCAATGAGATGAAATCGATTGGAAGATATCCTAAGGTATTTGCAAATTAAAGAGAACACAAAGATTGATGTAAATGATCAACCCACCTTTGATGTACCAAATTCAAATTTTAAGAAATTGGGTAACAGCGGTCTTCTTCGCATCGACGAGAGCATGATTCCATACTAAAGTAAACATAGAGCAAAGTAATTCATTTGCTGCACACCCATTAGCCTCTGTTTCAAGTTATGAACCTCTGGGGATTGGACACGGTGGAGATGTCGTTTTATGACTTGCAACTCATTTTGGACGTGCGCCAGGAATACAACTTTTTTTTTTTGAAAATTTGTTTACAAGTGTCAATTTATTGGAAGCGCTTTCAAACCATGGCATTGGCGGAACTGGAACTTTGAGAGAAAATGGGGTTTCCAAAAATATGCATATTCAATCCAAAATGGTGTTCTCCATGCTGTGGAGGGGAGCAATATGAAACAAACATGGCTCATGAGGTCTTATTTCCACTTAAAAATAAAATTAAGGCCATATGTGAACTCATTTCATAGGGCGCTTTTTCACATTACCCACATATGGCCCACTTTCGGTTGCAGTGATCTGGGATGCATTATACTACTGGCTCCTCAAAATATATCGCACTTAATTTTCTCTCTTAGATCTTAGAACTTTTGCACATAAAGTAAGGGGGTGTAAGAAGTAATTTTCAAAGTGAGGGCAATTCAGGTTCAGTTTTAGAGTCATCCGAGTTTGGCTATCTCATTGCACCTCATCTCATATGTGCACACGACACATAACAAACGTAAACCACACACTCCTGCATGCTCTCTGCAAAGCCTCTTATAAGGCTTTTGTATCAACAGAATTGTATGGCATATAAATTTTGGTAGAGTGGTACCCAGACACACACATGTGCTTAATGTACGCATACCTGAAAAAAAACATTGGCATGTGATTGGAATTGACCCACACATAACTTTAACGCTTAAGCAAGCACACACACACCCATTCGAGATTCGGCTCAATCAGGCAAATGCATGCATAAATCAGAAAAGAAGAAAAATGATTCGCTCTTATTTGTGTATTACCCAAGCCACAGTTAAAAAATCACGAATAGACGTCGAAAGAAAACTATAAAACACAAGGAAAGGCTACAGTCCGCTTGAGGCGAACAGTATGATACCCTATCCATAACCCTATATGCCCCAAAGAAAAAAGCATTAAGAAGATGATGGATAGCATTTTATTTAGTACTATTAATTAAAAAAAAAAAAGTTTTTTTGAAAAAAACCCCTCCAAAAAGTAGGCGTGGCCAAAAACTTTGTATGGGCGATATGTTGGAAAATATATTGGGTAAATATTTTGTTAAACAGTTTTTTTCGCTTTCTGTGAAAATTTTCGAAGAAAACAGCATTTTAGTCAAAAACGCCCACAAAAGGTAGGCGTGGCAAAAAACTTTATATGACAAACTTATAAAGGAGGGCAGTGCCTACATATCTTGTGAAGGTTATAACACTCTATCTCTCTAACTTTAGCTTTACAACGTTTTTTTCTAAATTGTGGGCGTGGCAGTAGGCGTATTCAAAAAAATTTTACACTTAACCATTTCGGAGCCCTAGGGAGTATGTGGTCCAAATTTCAACTTCCTAGCTTAATTTTAAAGGCCTAAAAATTGCGTACGGACGGACGGACGGACGGACATTGCTAGATAGTCTTAGGATTTGGTCCTGATCATAAATATATATACTTTTATGGGTCTACGGTGAATATTAAGGGGTGTTACAAACTATGTGTCAAAATTAATATACCCTTAGGATAGGGTATAAAAAGAAAACAACCCTGTGATCGATTTGAATATTTTATTTTCATATTATCCACCATACATAGGAAACAGTGGGTGCAGAATTTTGTTCTTTCTGTATGTGACCCTTAAGCACTTACCTATATATAAATCTATCATGCCTTTCACCTATCAAAAGTGTAAATTCCTGATGATTTTTAGAAATTGACCTTTCTATTAAATAGTCCACTGACTAAATTAAAAATCAATCTCCAACCAAAGTTCTTCAATGAACCTCAACCTAAAACCCATAAAACGATGTAAATTTTGTTTGTATTTAATTTGATTGCGTATAATGACGCATATCTCTCTTTTAACGTATAAAATCGACGTTTACATAAATTGCAAAAAAAATAAATGAATGCTTTCGTTATCCAAACAAAAAGTACATACCATACAATTCAAATTTTATTCATAGAAAAATACCAGAAATTGATTGTGGGCAAATTAACCCACTCTCGTTTCACTTTAATCGCATGTATGTTCGGTTTAGTTTGTGTGTTGCTTCTAGTCTGGGTGTAAGACCATTGGACCAACCAACCAAGTATCATTCCTTAGAATCGAAATGCGAAATACTGTTCTAAAACAACTCGAACATCAAATGCTCATTTGTTTATATCACGATAGGCATCGCATGGATACAATATTTGCATAGAAATGTATGGTCCTTTACGGTTTCCACTTGTGAACGCCATGTGTGGGATATTATAGTGAGAAATACTTAATGAAAATGTAGACAAGGCGGATTTGTGGAATAAACATGTCGTTTGGTTTGGTATTTATTTTGTGAAACTTTTCCTAAAGAAATTCATTTTAGAATAATTTTTTTTTGGCAGATGTTTTCAATGGTTTTTCGATATACATAATAATAATCGATTTAGTCAGAGGTAGAAAGGGAAATTCAATAAAAAATGGACCTTGGAGTTTTTTGTTTAATTTAATGTTGTCCTTTAAGTGTAGTATAGTATGTATAATTTGAGTGGAAACATACAAAGCGTAAAAAAGAAATATATTTGTTTACAGAACAATATTGTTTTGATATTGACTTTGAGAGAATCCAATTTACGGCAATTTATTTTACATCTTAAAGCACTTAGCATATCCAAGAAGTTCGAAATTAATAACCTTATCAGTCGAAGATAGTATGATATGAAAGTCAGCTTGGGTCCTATCCTGAAAAGGGATGTGAGGTTGTTCTCGATGATAGTTTTAGATTTTTTTCACGCTCACTAAAAAATCTAGAAATCTTAAATAATTGGAACATAATAATTTTTTTTGTTTTAAAACTAATATCATCAGATATAGATACTGATGGCTGTATGGCTGCATTCTTTTCGAAACGGTCACAAGGAGATAAACACGCTATCTTTCTGCAGAATCTAGAATTAAATATATGATAAGGCAAAACATAAACAACAACCAGAGATGTTACCTCGAAAACTCTACATACGAATTTTGAGGCAAATCCATCGCATCGTTTCGCAATACGGCGTGGAGTGTGGAAAGACGAAGAACGAATTTGTGGGAACCACTTTTTTGGACTTCAGTCGTAATTCGTAATATAATAATTACATTATTAATTAATTAATTAATTAACGGAAATAATGAACGGAAATTTTTTTTTTTTGAGAAGCTTGTTACTTTTGGATGCTTGTCAAACGTTCGCAAAAAGTTGGGCAGCGAATAAAAACTTTTAGGGTGGAACGGGTCGGGATTTGAACCAGCGACCCGTCCCTTAGAGGGGCAAAGCAATTACCCACTTAGCCACTGTATCCACTCATTAATACAAATAACTCTTAATACAAAACTTATGCAAGTCTTTTGAGCCCACTACTTTTTTCAATCTTCCTTGACCACCTTACAACATTCCTACAGGGCGGAATCGAATTCAATGGAATTCGTATAATGCTTCTACTTTATGCGGATGATATTGTCATCCCGGCTGAGACTCCAACAATGATGCAAATGATGATGAACACAATGCCACAATACCGCACCATGTGGAACCTCAAAGTCAACGTTAGAAAATCAAAGGTAATGGTGATTCGAAATGGATCGAAATGGAGGCACTTAAGGCAGGAAAAATGGTTTTGGCAAAATGAGGAAGTTGAGATTTTTAACACTTACAAGTTCCTTAGAGTAACCTTAACATCTACAATGTCATTCAAGTACCATCTTCAAGTAAAACTTAAAGAATCGATAGGTCAATCAACTGCAATTGGAAGAAGATACTTAGCAAAAAAATAACGTTCCATCAAGTACAAAATTTAAAGTTTTTGAAGCGGCCGTCCATTCAGTTATGTGTTATGCTCCAGAAGTTTAGGGTATCTATCGTTATCATGAAGTAGAAATACTGTTCAGATACTTTATAAAGAAAATATTGCTTGCCAATGCACGTTATTGTGAACTATGTAAAACTGAATTCAATATTATTAAATAAAATCACAATTATTACTACTACAAATAACTCAGCTGAATCAATAACTTCATACAAAAAACTGCCAGTGATGCAATCGCGGGTACTCTACGCATAGCAGGAACTGAGGCACTGGACATGTGCCTACACCTTCTGTCTTTTGAACGTCCCAAATTTTGGAAACTGAAAACTTGCGTTCAATATTCGGTTTTGGTTATCACACTCAACGGCACCCCATACGTGGGTCTAAAAATATTGACGACTTAGGATCGGGAGTTCATATTGTTAAATACTGCAGTTGCATTGTCTTCCAATCGTATACCACTAAAACGGTAATCCGGACGATTGTGCTGGTATCGATGGGGTAACTTTCTAGGTCAAGGTATAGGGGCCTTATGGTCTAACTTGGATCAAAAGAGATCGCATATATTGCGTGCATGAGAGGGAATCGCTTGTAATAGAGACTACTCCTTTAGGAACATATTTATGTAGAAGATGTGGTGGAAAAGGCTAGATGGCCAAGAGAAAGCCAGTTTTAAAATTAAGTGTCTATTTTTCAGGATTATTAATCTGTTTTTGAAAAAGAAATATCTTGACTTTACTTTTCTGCCTTTAGCACAAATTTTCTCCACCAAACTGGGTAAAAAGGACTACTTGGACTCTGTGCATTTAAGAAAATGCTATATTCTTGTGTCAGGTTTCTTCAATTACAAAATAAATTCAACTCAAACCTATAATTTCACTCTCATACATACGTGTGTTATTGGCATTTTCGAATGAAGTCCACTTTCCCGACCCTACATACGTGTGTATCTTCCTTGGAAATCGAAATTCGCAAAAGGTGCTTTGGATCTGACATAGTATATTGTGCTTTCGTGCGCAACATAAAGCAAAAATTGATCTAAAAGCAATGAAAGTGTATTCGGAAAATATTGATTATTTTAACCAATGCAAAATACCGTAAAATAAAATATGTACATGCAGCTCTGAGCTCCCAGAACGTAAAATTGTCTAACAGTCCCCATGGGTTCGAAGTAAACTCACTGGTGTTTGTTTGTAAACTAATTTCAAACTGCAAATACTTTCTATATTCTTGCTAAATTCTTCTCCATCTGGTAGCAATACTAGTTAACTAGGTACCTAACTCAATTATCCAATTTTTAGGCTTATTTGAACAGATGACTCCAGAAAAACTCAATATCGATTCAGTCAACCGTTCATGTGTGCCGTTTGCAGCGCAATAAATGCAAAACGAAAATGTTTCACCAGGTACGTAGAGCTAGAACTCGACGACTTCAAAAGGATAAACTTGTTAGCGAACAGCTCTTTCCCGGAGATACTTCATAAAATAAACTTATTTTTTCTCTATACCTCCCTTTAGTGGTGTTAACCAGTGGACCAAACGTCACCTGTTGGGTGCACAATACCCACCAATAACCGAATAATTAACAGATGTTCCGTGTGCTATTTTTAAGTTATTGTTGTCATCCACCGCACAGGCCGTAGCCACTAGAGGGTGCAATGGCACTGAACCTGCTGTTGCACGAAAACCTTTCAAAACAAATTCGTTTTTACCACACATACACACAGCAAGCCATGCTATGGTTCGAATGTGGCTGAAACAAACGACTCTTCGCACCGTTCGCAAGTCTTCCAATCGACCGTGCAAAAAGTGAAAAACTACCCAAGCTTTTTATAGCAAATCACATCTGCGGCAAAACTTCAAACAAAAAAAAAAAAACACAACAAAAAAATTAACGCCACCCACCAGCTTTGCAAGCAGTTTGCATTCAAGTGGAAACTTTTATCGCCTGCTGCTCAGGTGCTCATCAGAAAGAGCGTTGTTGTTTTTTGCACCCCCTCGTTCCAGACATCCGAACATCCAAACGAATAAAGGACTTCGCACGACTTACCAATAGTTTTTGCCAGGCTAAACAGTGGGAAAAAGTGGAGGAGAAACTTTTCAATTGAATGACCACGAAAGATAATGGCTCCTTCTATTACGGATAAAAGTATTTTAATTAAATTTAATCCACCCACCCATTCTCAGGTTTTAGATACTTTTTGTGGGTTCCTTGCATTAGATCATGGATCCCTATCTGCCAACGCCTATGTGAATCATACAAAGGCCCACATATCGCTTGTGGATGAGTGCACATGCCTAATTACAAAGGACAAAAGAAATCAAGGAAAACAAAAAGTGCGACGGCGGCGGTACAAACGGGCAGAAAAAGAAAGAGTGAATAAAGAATTCTTGGCAACTTTGAAACATTTTATCTATTTTTTCTATTTTTTTTATATTTTTTTTTAAAGAATTCGCTTGCTGAAATAACGTTCGCTCGTATTCGTCTATGGTTTATATGCCGAAAGCCGCCATCACCCTGTCAGAGTCTGAAGCTTTGGTGTTTGTTGTTGGTTGCCTCACAATGCATCCGTTTTGGGCTCTTTGTGCTTCACACACTTAGTTCTGACTCCGTAAAAGTTTTGCGGGCCAAACAATCAAATGCTCACTTCTCAGCACCCCATCCGGGTAGAAAAACTTAAAACAAGTTGTTGGTTGGCCACAGCTCCCCTTCGTGGTAAAAGGAATCCAAGCCACGATGGTGTGGTGAGTGAATATGTTTTAAGGGTGTGATTACAAGGGTTGCCTGGCAAGTCGGAATACTCGAAAACATTTTTCTTGTCGGTTTTACTTCCAGCGGCCAAGCCCAACAAATAGGCCACCTACTGTGAGTGCATGCCAAGTACATGACGTTGCGTGGTAGTACACATGCATATTATGAAGAACTCTGCGGGAGGGAGGAATGAACGATTTAAAATAATTAAATTAATATTATCCTTGTTTGTATGTGCAAAAGTTTTTGGGCTTGACCAACGACTTGCGAAATTCTGCAGACAGACACTAATGTGTGAAGCTTATATATTTGCCAAGCATGTAGCTAATGGGATGTGTTCCGAATTTCCGTTCTTCTCCTTGCTAAACATTTCCCACGCGAGTTGATGATAAATAACTTAATGTCGGAAGTGTAAAGTCAACATCTGCTTCCTGAGATGGGTGGATGTCGTGACGGAATGAAGATTATCTATTAGGTCACGTATTATTTTTTCAATGAACAAAGTAAAATGTTGTTAACCAACCCAGAAAGGTACGCGCCCATGATGGTTTTAGATTTATTAAATTGGTCGGAAGTAAGTGTATTAAGAGTACATGTCGTTGAGGCGGAAAGGACTAAATTTATTAAATCGCAGGTCAAAAAAAATATAAAGCATATTTTTTATAAGTTTAAAAAATAAACCTAGCTATAGGTAGTGGGACTACATTCTGGTAAGAGATAAAGAGGTATGTGTATAGTGGGAATTGTTCCTGAATGTTGATACATCGTCAACTTTTGACACCGTGTGTCCCCCAAGACTTGACCACCTTTGGTTGGCAGTTCTAAGGGTTATTTTGTCAATAGAACCTATGATTATGCGGAGGGAAGGTTTTATATAAACAAAATCACCACTATTGAGTAGCCCTCCTATTGTTGCAAGCTAATCCGCCCGCCCGCATAGTGTCCTGTCACCCAGCACAGTCTCACTCGGTTTTGATTGCATATCCTGACTGTATCAGATTTGATGTTTGTTGATTCCATTGCCTTAAGTGCGGCCTGGCTGTCGATGTAGATAGCAATATCTCTTCCGGATATCGATCTTATCTGCTTTGCTCAGCCGCCTCGAAGACAGTCAAAACCTCTGATTGAAAGACGCTGCTTGTGCCCGGTAGACTTATGGACTGGATCTGTTGAGAAGATCCCAGCTCCTGTTTGCCTCTGTTGTTTTCGTTTGATTTTTCAAAAGTATCGTAACAATCATCACTTTCGAAACTATAGTTTCGTTGGTGGTTGGAGGATCCGGATATTATCCAGGTCAAGTTATGGATATGACAAATCCATCAAATGACTAGTCCATATCACAATTTTATTTAAATTGTAAAATAGTAACATAACAGAGCAACTTCAGTCAGGTAGTACAGGTACAATACGTGAAATCGAGTGTTATGAAAACGAGCAATTGATACTGCTATATTTAAAAATTTATTTGAAAAAATTAAAAAAATATATGACAAAAAATAGAATTTGCCGATTTTTGGTGAAAATTTAAAAACATATCACATCGACGAAAAATCGAAATAAGTATATACATATGTATCAAATATAGTTTATATATACAGCTGACTCGCCAATGCGATAGGGATTGCACTTCGACCTAAGAGATCTTTTGTGTTAAAAGTCAATATAATTGCTTAGGCAAGTAGCGCCTCAACTTTCCTAATGTAGCTGATGTTGCCATCAGCAGAAAGATTCTTAATTGTATAAGTGCTAATTACTTCTCTAAGAAAAGCTGTCTTTCTTATTCCGTATAGGACCGTGCTCTCACATATGATGTGATCTGCGGTTTCGTCTTCTTCAAGACACAGTCGGCGCTCCGGTGAGTCGACTATTTTTAGTTTGTGAAGGTGATATCTTAATCTGTGGTTGCCGGTTAGGTAACCGAAAAGATTTTTTATATCATGCCTAGATAGATTAAGTATCTTTTTGGCATCGTGTTTGAAGGGCTGTATAACATTTTATGGTCTGTCTAAGACCTGGATGTGTCTCCGAGCCCTTTATAGAACCCGCCAATTCGTCAGCTTTCTCATTTCCCTCAGTTACCTGGTGTAAGGCAACTTGTTAGTTGCAACTTACATCGGGGTGCTCTTCTCGCTTAAGAGCACCGAGTCGAGGCAAAATAACATAAAAAAAAACCTGTTCTGCTTCATCAAGCGCACCTCGCTGCGGTAATCGATTTATTTTACATACTCATACTTGTAATTTGTCGAACAAAACTTTCATCAACTTTCATTAAATTTCTGTGGCAGCTTATGGCTTGTAATTGTATTTATTCGGCTATAAATGTTTAACCATTTGAGATATCAAATCGGTTTATGGTGCTACCCCTTACCCACCGAGTTTCGTTTAAAAGACGCTTTTTTGAACATTTTTATAAGAAACGCTATTATCATACATTTTTCGATATCTAGTTCCTCTGTCCTTTTCTGTTCCTTAATGTTTAAAAGGAATACAATTCTAGACGAAAGATTATCAAAACTTATTTAAATTAAGAAATCGCTTCTTAAGTTTTGCTAGCTTTCTTAAAAACACATCGTCAAAATGTAATGACTTTTACAAAATATTGCACTATCCTTAATGCAAGCCTTAAGACCAACATACTAATATAAAAAAAACTTATTAAAGTATAAATAAAATAATTTAAATAAAAATATAAAGGAAAAATTTATAAAGGAATTTTTCTCGAAAATACGAATAATTGGTACCTATGTTATATAATTGAGAGAACACCCTACTACTAAAAGCACCAGGGCACGTCACTGGACAATATAAGATTTGACACAAAAGATATACTCTAAAATCTGGCTGAAGTCGGATTATTTCTTGTTTCTATTTCTTCTTCTATTTTATTTAGAAAACTTCACCCTCTTTGATGACAGTTCATATAATTGTTGTAGAAAATGAACGGCAAAAGTAGGAAACCGATTCTTAGACGAATCAATTTATTTCCTGGGATTAGATAAAGATTTGCTACAGCTTAACTTTTCTTTATTGATTAGAATTTTAAGTAACTTGCCACAGCATCTTTCGCAGTCCTTGAATCCGGACTACATAAACAATTTGATTCTATTGGAAAAACAACTTTAAGCTTACACGATAGTAAATCATTGGTATGCGTAGGAATGATGTTGGAGGAAGTTACATTATCACACTGTCCTCCTTTTGTGAGTGGCTGTTCGTCGACAAGGACAAATGGCTTTCGAAAATATTATTAATGAACACATTACGTTTATATTTATATCTTCCAGAGAAGTGTTTCTTTGGTTAAGTTGATTATATATTTACCTAAACCACATTTCATAATTATCATACGCCATGAATTTTGAAACAATTGAATACGGCTTGAACAATTACTGCGCATTGTACTTGTTCATTAAATACTAAACTAGCTTTATTTTTTCATCAGACAGCACAATGCAACAATTTTGTGAAATGTTCTTCCAACAATAATTAACATTTACTGTTTCGCTTATTTCTTAGCCTGGATTTCTTTACTGAAATTCTTAAAAAAATTTGCTAAAATAAATTTATATATCTTTTTTTAAAAAAAAAAGATAAAAGCAAAAATGCGCGGGCTTGGATAAAAGGATCAACAATAAGTAAAATTTTATTGACGGAAGTAAGAAAAAATGGTGTTTAGTTGAGCGAAACATTCTGTAAGGTTGGTTTGTATGAAAACTTACCTTGGTTAAGGCTGAAAGAGATTTTGATCGGCAAACCGTTACAAAAAAATTATTACCCTTAAACATTATAGCTAAAATGCGAAGATACTCTTAACCCTCTAGTTCCCGAAATTTTGTTTAGGCTCAAAAAATTAGTGCAGACTAATGTTGGAGAGAGAAACTCGAGGCAAATGATAGAAAAGTGGAAAAATGAGCAGTAGTGCGTTTTAGGTGGTTCCAGCCTAGGGAACCTATGTCAAAAAAAAAACTGCACAATCGGTTTATATATTTATTTCTTCGTGCGTAGCTGCAGGGGGTCTAGATGCCCACTTGGGAACTGGATGTTTAATCCATTTCTGGCAAACGTTGCAAAAACGGCAATGCAGGACCCAAAGCCTAGCTTCTTCAACCACTGTGTGTGCGAAGATATATTTTTTGACACGAATGTGCTAATAGTGATTTAGAGTTATTACGCGAGTTATTTGCATTTATGTGGGTTAAGGTAAACTTAAGTCAAGTTCTCTCTAAATATTCAGTTTTATAATCTCTAAATATTTTTTTCTTATAATCATTAATAAAATCCCAAATTATTAATTATTTACTCGGTAACACCCTGTATGTACAAAGATGCCAAACATTGGTTATCTTCGTAAAGTGTTGAAATTACAAATTAAACAATTTATATATATGAAAGACAAACGTGAAATAAAACATAGAAATACAAGGTGGCGCAAAAATTACCTTCCGATGTTTTTTGGCTGTAATTTAAAAATTTAATTTTTGGTGTAGTCACCAATATTCCGCGTTCTGGAGCAGTGTAGCGTAACATTGTTTATTAACGTGTATTTCGCATGTGTTTACTACACAAATGTCAAAACAGAACTGACATTAGGGGCCAATCGCAAAATTTATAGCATTTTCTGATAGGAGGATTACTTCTGCGCCACCTTGTACATATTTAAATGTATATATATTTGGTCTAGCTAACCCCGCGAACTCTAACTCTGATTCCAATTTTACCCACTCTGCTTTATGGACATCCAGTTTTTTGTGACCTAAATAGTTGTAGTTCTAGTGTCTAAACAATTTACGCAGACCGGAGTTTCAAAAGTTTCTAGATTCTAGATATCTAGATTCAAATGTTAAATTAATAAAAAATAAAAACAATCTGCCCGCGTTCTTTTGATATAGACTTCAAATCGCGTCTCCTGATAGAACTGAAGCCCTTGTTCTACCAGCTTTTAAGTGTTTGACAACTAAAAACCAAGTTTTTTATATGCCGTGAGTCTCTGGAATTTACTTCGAACAAACCTAAAAGAAAGCTTAAGCAGCACATATGTATGTATATAAAAATTCAGTTGTTTAGGTTCTTTTATCTTTTAATAGCTGCAGTTTCAGTTGCGATTATTCAGTCCCCATAGTTAGACGTGATTTCTATTCTCAAAGTTTTTCTTTTCTACTTTTGAGTTATTTCGTCAAATTTCTAAAATCTATCGTAATGGCTACATTGCAGTGCCATTCATTGTTACCATTCATTACTAAGCAACGAATTTACTAACTCAAAATTCGATATTTTGCACAAAGAAATTTCGGAGCTAAAGGAGATTATTCTGCGATCGTCAAGTGTCGGTGAAATCGTCACGCGCTCTCAAACATCGAGTAAAGTCTACGCTTCAAACTCGCAACTCAACATTTCCACGACTCAACTTAAGAATAATAGCCCTCTCACCCTCCGAAGTTCTTCTACGGCCAGTAAAGTTAAGGCAAGGCCTATTAATTCAACCTCGAAACCTGCTGACTCTGTCATGCGGTCCAACTCGGACTCATGCATATCCACCGTCAACAAAACTGATGTGATTGCCTTAGCGTCTGTATCACCTGACGCTGCTTTATCTACTGCTACCTTTGATCCTGATGCTGCTTCATCCACTGCTACCTCTGCCACCACCACTGCTCCTGCTGCAGTTGCTGTTGATGCGAACACTGCTGTTGCTCCCGCTATCGATGCCGCTACCAAAACTAGAGACACACTCAAGAAAAATGCTGCAATTATTGGAACCAACTCAAGCTCCAATAATAATGGAATTGAATTAGAAGTTGTAACCAAACTTAAATGGCTTCATTTGTCATCATTCAAGCCGAGCACGACTTGTCAGTCCATACTTGCATATGTTTCGTCTGCTTTTAACGTAAATATCTAAATACTGAAGTGCCACAAACTTATTCGTGATGGCACCGAGGAAACTGCTCTAAAACATGTAAATTTCAAATTGGGAGTCCCAGAGGATTTGTTGGATAAATTTCTCAACTCAGATATGTGGCTTAATGGCATTCGCGTTCGCACATTTAAGTTCCATCCAAAAAACGAGTTGCGTTCACAAACCCAAAATGCTCCATCTTAATTCAATCTGCTTCTGTTGCTGTTGCTGCTACTGGAGTTGTTGCTGTTCCGTCGTCCATTGTTGCGTTCTGTTCTCTCTCTCTCTACTACCAAAATGTTGGAGGACTGAGAACAAAATTAAACAATTTTTTCCTTAACACCGCTGAATGCTCATACGCTGTTGTCGCTGTGACCGAGACTTGGCTGCATGACGAAATCGCCTCTACTGAACTATTCACCGCTGACTTCAATGTTTACCGTAAGGATCGATGTCCCATTCAAACTGGGTGTGAACGAGGTGGCGGAGTATTGTTTGCTGTCCGTTCTTGTTTTAAAAGCGAAGAAATTGCACTACCTGAATAGAACAAATCTGTGTGCGTGTTGATTTTTGTATTGAAAATGGCAATCTCATTCATATAAATTTCTTTGTTTCATACATTCCACCTTACTCAGCTATTGCAATTTACAAAGCTCATATGAAAAATATTACTGAAATTGTTAAAAATTTAGATGACTCTTCGTTTGCTGTGGTGCTAGGTGATTTTAATTTGCCTCATATAAATTGGTTGTTTTCTCATGAGGAAAAATGTATTATCCCATTTAATGTTTTCAGAGTTAATTAAGTTGAAGTAGTAGACACTATGTCAGCTGGTAATTTCCGTCAACTAAATGAGGTTCGCAACTCTTTGGGAAATATTTTGGATTTAGTTTTTGTCAGTGAAGAGCTTGAAGCTACTGTTACTGACGCCGATTTCCCCTTACTTGTTAACAGCATTCACCACAATGCGTTGCAAATTTCATTTAATTTGTCGGTATTGAATCCGCTGTCTCCTGAACAATTTAAAGAAATTACAAAATGTGATTTTTTAAAAGCAGATTGTAAAGCAATGAATAATTTTCTTAAAGGTGTTGAATGGGCGAATATCATTGATTCCAGTAATTTAAATAATGCGTTCTGGACATTTAAAAATTTACTTGAACGCGCTATTTCTATGTTTGTACCAACTAAACATGTAAAAAAATCTAATAAACCTGCATGGTTTAATAGGAGTTTGTCTAGATTGAAAAACTACACGTATAAGATGTGTAGACAAAGTAAAAACGACCCATCTGTGCGTTATCAATTCTTGCGTTTGAAAAAAGAATACGATTTTTTAAAGAAATTCGTCTACAAGAACTATGTTACAGCCATTGAAACTAATATAAAACGTGATTCAAAAGCTTTCTGGTCGTTTCTAAATACAAAAAGGAAATCTTTAGGATTACCTTCTTGTATGTCATTGAACGATATTTCTAGTACTAATGTAAACGTAATTTGTAACATGTTTGCTGATTTTTTCTAGTCTAATTTTGTTAGTGAGCAAATTAATTGCAGTTTCTCGGATCAATCTGAGGTTTTATTTCCTTAACAAACGATGAAATCCTTTCAGAATTGTCATTACTAGATTCGAGTGTCAGTGTAACACCGGATAACTATCCACCATTGTTATTTAAAAACTGCAAATATAGCCTAGTTGATCCACTAAGGATTATATTTAATTTATCCTTATCTACTGGTGAGTTTCTTGACTGTTGGAAATATTCGCTCATAACTCCAATTTTCAAACCAGGTTCTAAGAGATGTATCGAGAATTACAGACGTATAGCAAGGCTGCAACTGTTTCCTAAAGTATTCGAGGCAGTTGTTAAAAAAAGGTTGTACTCAGTTGTACGAAACTATATTTCTGAACTTCAGCACGGGTTTGTAAGTGGTAGATCAACCGCTACAAACTTGGTTATTTTTACTAAGCACTGTCTTGAAAATATTGAAAATCGTCTTCAAGTTGATTGCGTATATACTGATTTTTCAAAAGCATTTGATCGTGTTCAGCACAATGTTCTTTTAAATAAACTTAAACTTTTCGGAATTCATTCTAATATTTTAAAATGGATTGGCAATTATTTTGCCAATCGCAAACAATTTGTTAAAATTGGATCCGCGTTTTCGAATGAAATTCGTAATCTTTCAGGTGTTCCCCAAGGAAGTGATATTGGTCCTCTTTTATTTCTGTTTTTTATCAATGACCTACCCTCTTTCATATCAAGCTCTAAATGTCTTTTGTACGCAGATGACCTAAAAATCTACAAGACTATAATCTGTATGTCAGATGTCCTAGCGTTACAAAACGATTTAAACCGTTTAAATGACTGGTGTGTTCTTAACGGTCTTTATTTTAATATTAAGAAATGCTCGGTTCTTACTTTTAGTAGAAAAAAGTTCCCTATATTTTTTAATTATAGAATACAAAACACAACTTTGAATAGAGTTTCAGACCAAAAAGACTTGGGGGTCATTTTTGATACTGAACTAAACTTCTCATTGCATATTGACTTCATTGTTGGCAGAGCTAATCGAATGCTAGGTTTCATTTTTCGAAACTCTAAGGATTTTAATGATCCATATACACTTATAACGCTCTATAATACCTTGGCTCGTTCGATATTAGAATATTGCTGTGTTGTTTGGAATCCTTTTTACCGCAATGCTGAATCTCGCATAGAGAAAATTCAAAGAAGGTTTACTAGGTATGCTCTAAGAAAATTCGACTGGAATAATAATCTTCCAACTTATGAAAATAGATGTTCCTTAATAAATTTGAAAACTCTTTCTAAAAGAAGGATGTATTATTCCGCAATGTTTGCTAATGACGTCTTAACTGGCCACATTGATTGTTCGTTTTTACTGTCATCATTTAATGTATATGCTCCTTCTCGTATTCTTCGTCCTAGGGATAACTTTTTCCTTATGCCACCTAGACACAGAACTAATTATGGTTTGAATGATCCTGTCACCATGGCTTGCGTCAATTACAATAAATTCAAAAACCTAATTGATTTCAATATGAGTAGGGAACATTGTAAATCTGTTGTCTTAAGTAAATTATAATTTGTAACAATTCTTGTATGCAAAGTAATCTAAAATAAGTTGTACTTATAAGATGAAATAAATAAATAAATAAATAAAGGTTAGAACATTACAAAATATGTAGACACTGAACTCCTTCACAAGTTTGCCATATAAAGTTATTTCCCTCGCCTTATTTTTGTGGGCGTTTTTATACCCTTAGGATAGGGTATATAATTTTGTACGCCCCTTACAATTGGACGTAGACTCCTTAAATTAAAGCTCCCCGGCTGGAATTGGGAACATTTACTCCCTTGGCTACACCAAAAATATAAAAAAAAAAAACACAAAAATTTGTATGGAGAACAACAACTCAAAATTTCTGTTAGAATATAATAGCTATATATATTTTTATACCTAAGGGTATATTAATTTTGACATATAGTTTGTGACACATAGTTTGTTTAATATTCGTCGTAGACCTATAAAAGTATATATATTTACGTTCAGGACCATATCCTAACACTATCTAGCAATGTCCGTCCGTCCGTCCTTACCCAATTTTTAGGCCTTTCAAATTAAGCTATTTTTAAAGAAAGCGAAAAAAATGTTTAACAAGATATTTACCCATTATTTTTTCCAACATATCGCCCATTCAAAGTTTTTGGCCACGCCCACTTCTTGGGGGCGTTTTTTCAAAAGAAAACTTTTTGTTTTAATTAATAGAATGAAATAAAATGCTTTCCATCATCTTCTTAATGCTTTTTTCTTTGGGGCATATAGGGATATGGATAGTGTATCATACAGTTCGCCCCCAGCGGACTGTAGCCTGTCCTTATGTTTTTTTTGTTTGGGGCCATATTTCATTTAAAAAAAAGGCGAATTTTTAGGGCCTTTTTCATTTTTGGTATGGGTCCATTTTTCGTTGGTCCATATTCCATGTAGACTTCTCCCTTGAGTCCCGAAATGTTAAAGTATCCATTTTTTTAAATACGACCTCTGACACGCCCGCGATCTAGAGAAAACAACCTTCTCTTCTCTCCATTTAACGACGATGATATGATCAGGATTATGGGGATTAAAACCCTCCCACTTCACTGCATTCCTACTGGTCCGCCAGTGGGGTTCGCCGGTCCTCAAAAAATATATGCAGGCCTCCCGATTTTGGATCACTTCATCATTGAGGCCAATCAACTGCTGATGTTTCTGCATTTGTGTGATGCAGGTGTTTTGAAGCCTGCCTTCTCTTATGCGACTGTAAGGGAACGTTGATTGCCATTGCCTTTTCGACGGAGTTCATAGGTGTAGAGCCTTCCTTTCAGCTTAGAGGACATTTTTCGATCACAGAAGATGGCAGTGTTTTACTGCCCATCATCCACCCATTATGATCCTTTTACTTTGGATTGTATATATTGTTGATTTACTCGAGTCAAACCCGCACTGGTCATCAGACAGCCGTATTATTTGTCTTAGGCGACCATCTAATACCCGCTCAACAGTCTTCATGGTGTGTGACATAAACTTGATTGAACGGTAATTATCACAGTTTCGCGAGTCTCCCTTTCCTTTGTGCAAAGGAAGAAGATAACTTTTCCTCCACTGATTGGGCATTGGATCACATCTCATGAGTTTGGAGATAGGAATCATGAGCCAACTGAGCCCGATGACTCCCATCTTTTTTCAGAACTCAAAGGGTATCTCATCCGGCCCAACCGCTTTTCTCTTTTTGGAGTTCTTGACCGCTTTCCCAACTTCTTCTACTGTTATGTCGGTCACTTCTTCATTGTTGGGGACGGGTCCTGGAAAAAAACAACCAACAAACTAATTTTACAAATACTTATTGCAAGAGTTTTGCCCCAAGTAAAATAAAATAAAAGACACAAACAATGGCCAATGGACATATCTAAAGAACGATAACGATAACTAACCGGGGGTGAGATGACCATGTTTTATTAAAGATATACTTTTTATATATATTTTATTTTTTTTTATTATATGTATTTTCCAATTTCGTATTAAAATTTCGATAACATATCTCAAAAACGTTATTAACTAAGAGGGTTGAGCTAAACATCATTATCATAATTAACGAAAAGCTTATTTTCGTAAACAGACCGTATATAAATGAAACCCAGTCGTTCAAAGCTCCTATTGTGTTTGTTCGCTCTGAAAGTTAAAAGAAAGTAGAGAGTTTAAACAAAAATATTTCGAAGCACCAGACAAAAATAAAATAAATGCATCAACAACTCTTAATCGTCTCACAATGGACGAAATTGGAAACAATATTTTAATGAAAAAACTTGACAATATTAATATTGATGAGTAAAATGGTGGGCAGCCGCCTGCAAGTCTGTCGCCTGCCGCGTCCCATTTCCATTTTACTTAAAGGTTACACAGCGCAAAATCTATCACGTTCCATGATGTCTGTCTTTCGTTGCGAATCAAATGTCCTTAATTAACAGTTGAAGGATCGTATTATGGTTTTTTTTAATAATTTTGCGCATTCTCTTCCTACCTTGAGGTATGATCAACAGTTCATGATAAGTTTATTAGAAATTTTATACAGAAAAAAAAAAATTTGAAATTTAATTCGATTTCTGAGAAATTTGGTCACGCTCCTTATTTATTCCAAAGAAAGATACCTTCCTAGGTATATTGAATTTTATTATCAGGCGACAAATGGGTGGCTTGTTATTAATTTTTTTTTACACAGCAAAGCTTATTACTTTTGGGAGACTGTAGAATTGCCAATTAAGTTTGTGTATATGTGTGTGAATAAATAAATGTGGATTTCTTATATGTCACGTCTTCGTTAGTAGGTATTTTATGTGCTTCACTGTTTGCCTTATCGCAGAGTATACATGACCATAAACTGTAATTTCATTAGTACTGAGAAGAAAATCCTAAGCGGAATCTCATGGACACGTGGAAGTCATATTTGTAAATATTTGTACTAAGTTGAAGCAAAAAAAAAATGTCATGTGCATTTTTTATGCTCAGAGAATCTGAGAAACTCATTACGAAACTTATGTACCGCATTACCGTACAGCACAATTAATTTTGTCAAGGTCAAGCAATAAACCGCAATGGCAATGGCGCAGTTAAAATGGTTCTTTAAAGTAGAACTCAAGAAAATGACGGTGTTGAGTGGACTCATCATCATTAATCAACTTACTAACGAAAATGAAAATAAATCTAACGAAAATCAGAGAGCTCCGTATAAGAGGCAACAAATGAATATAATTGCCCAATTCAGGACTTTAATGTAAAATGCCATGAGTAAGTGTAAACGTACGCACCGACAATTATTTCAAATAATTCAAGGCGATAAACCTCATTGTGTTGATTGCACGTATGCATATTTAACACACTAACACCTCTTGAGATGTGGCAATTAAATAAAAATAGTATATATTATGTAGTTTTATTATTCATAAAAAAGTTGTAATATAATTTCTAAATTCTGCTAGTCTTGTTACCAACGCATTTACAAGCTGTGTCCAATTAAAGTGAGTACAGCATATAAACATGTACGCATGCAATTTTAAATAATTAGAGATTTTCAGTACACATTGCTACAACATAATTAAAGTGAATGACTATGAGTCGCCTGTAATGTATTTATTTTTATTGGTACTGATGTGTGCACTTTACATTGTGCAGTTACCTAGAGTACATAACTGACTTAGCAACGCACAGCCAAAAACTGCTAATTGCTAGACCCTTCTCTCCTTTTATTACAGCTTTTGGGGTAGCTTTAATTGTTGTCACTTAAACAGCAAAAATATCTAAATTTTTTATTAAGAACTGTTCTAATTAGAAATCCCATAGATTCGTGGACGCAATATTTGGCGATCCTTTCTTCGACCTCGACATTGCTTCTTCCATCAATGGAAAACATTGATGACAATATTAGACATATCACATCGGTGAGTTTTTCATTTGAAGTTCGTACTGGTTGATATAAGTTGTTTCGAGTGTCATTCTGATTCCGTTGATTAAAACGTAGTTTTTAATCAAAGACAATTAACTGAAATATTGAGCTAAAATTTATTGAACATGTTAAATTCAAATACGCAATTCAACATCGTTCTATGACAAATGCTAAAAAATCCACACTATTCTAATTTTTTATGTACGCAATGAAGTCTCTTGAACCATATGACTATTTGTTGTTGTCCGATAACACATGTTTTGCTTTTAGGCAGATAAATTAAATGAAAAATGACACAAAAATTGATCGAAATCCTTAGAGCCGTTTTTGAGAAAACGAATTTAATTTAAATTTAAGAAAATCGTTACATGAAAAAAAAAATAATAAGGAATTATTTCAAAAATCTAAGTTTGCAAATTTATTCGACTTAATAGCATAAAAAACATTAAAGCATCCTTAGTACAAAAAAAGACCAAAATTCTTGGAACCGTTTTCTAGAAAAATAGTGATAAGTGATTTGCACCAAAAAAAATGTATGGCAAGTACCGTAATTTCACACAATAAAGCAAAGAATAAAAATATGCCCCGAGATGTAACCCAAAAAATCTTTGAACCAAATCCGTCGTACCGTTTCGCTATACGGTGCCCGGTTAGACACACAGACATACCGACGGACGACATTGGCCGACTTACTTTTTTGGTCTTCTTTATAGTCGTAATATTAACCCTCACACTCAGTTTGAGTTCGAAACGATCGCAATAACTTTCTCTTTAGTATACTAATGTAAACGAGAAAGTTAAAAAACAGCGCGAGATGTTACCCAAAGAACGGAAATACGATTTATATGTATTTGTAAACGCTTTTTGATTTTATAATAAAATAAAAATCAATTAAAACATCAAAAAAAGTTAAGACTCAATGCTAGTAAATTATCAGAGAATTTAGAGTTAAGGTCTTCAACGTCTATGTCATCATTTAAAGATATTACTTTATTTATCCTTAGCCATTTAAAATCATCCCTAAACTACACAACATTGAAATTCTTTCTTCTATTGAAAGCAGTATCCCTCTTTCAGATAAGTGGAAAATCACTCACTTATTTTACTACGGAGTACAGATGTTTTAATTGAAACATACGACTTCTAAAGAGCGTCAACTACAAAAAAATTAAAAAAAAAGAAAATCATACAATAAAGGAAACTCCAATCCAGCAACACGTAATGTATAATTTTCTACGAAGGCCATATTGGCCAATGCTACTGACAATATGTAGCTGATAATGGAAAAATGTCAGAGAAAATTAGAATGAGGTCGTTGTATGAATAACCAGGCACTGACAATTTGACAATAAGAACTCTTTTTTATTAGAATTGTTTACTAGCATGACGTCAATGAGACTGAGGACGGATCCACCAAAGTGTTTTGGGCTCAGCGCTGCCAAAAAATGCCCTTTGGGACCATTTGGCCCTTTGTTTTGCGTTTTGGCACTGAGCCAACTGGAAATGGCCCTCCGATCTCTTCCTATCCTCTTTTTGTATTCTTCATAAAAAGCCTTATTTTGACAAGGAATTAAGGTATCGTATAAAACATATACAATAGGCAGGCTAGGTTCCATAGACATTTCTTTGTGAAGGCGTTGAATTTGGTCCACCAAAATGAAGTGAGGATAGCAATATCTAAACTGAAGTCGAACAAGACTGCAGGGTCGGACGGTCTATTACTCGGACTCGTTGAACTATTAGGCAACATTAGATAACTCGAAAATGAGCCATTAGCTCACTCATTTCCAAGATTTGGTCAAAAGAATGTAAGAAAGGAGATCCACTAAACTGCGCTAACTATAGAGTTATCAGTCACCGTAACACCACGTATAAGATTTGTCAAAAACCTGATTCCCTGACCAGACCCTAGTAAGTCCACAATTGTTTCTCCAGAGAACTATTCAGCGATGAACTCTACGAGCTGTACAGCGAAATTGATCTGGTCAAAATGCAGACCGAATGAATGTATATAAATGTAAATATTTAGACCAAATGAATACCAACGTTCCAGCCCGAGCCCGCAGAATCTTCGAATGCCATCCGGAGGAAAATAAAGCTGACCACAAATATGCTTCACAAATAACAAACATATTTAATAAATAAATAAATAAGTGAATAATTCAATAATATCTTATACCTTAAATAGCAAAATTTGCGATCAAATAGTTTTCGGATAAACTGCCGGATAATTCAAATAAATTTGTTATTCGAACAGAAACTTTTTTCGATGTTGGTCAATATGTGGAGATGTTCCGTAGAGTAGTGCCATGTTACACTTTCATATTAATCTTTAAAAACACAATCAAATAAAACGAATTAATGATTTTTACAATGAAGAGTGGAAAAGAGTCCTGGGTCCCTTTTAACATGTGATATACACGTATGATTTTCCAACTTTGACAAACGGTAAATCAGCCATTTTTGCAGATGATACCACTGCTTTTCCCTTACGTAAGATTACTTTGTATATCACTTGTTATACGATGTACTTGGTGTACTGTATAATGACAACTTCTGAATCCAAGTTGTTCCGCTAGAAGGATATCGTGTGTGTTTAAATGATACAAAATTATATTTGTAATAAGTCCCTCAAGACTGGGAACTTCCTAAATGAATAGAAATATTATTTCATAACAGGTATATATAAAAGTAGAAAACTATCGCCCTATAGCAAAGCTTTTTGCAATACCAAAATTATTAGAAAGAATTGTTAAGGACAAACTCTTTTTCGCGGTAAAAGAAATTATTTCAAAAAGTCATCATGGAGTTGTTCGTGGTAGATCGTGTGCTATCTAATCTAGCTTTGTTGACTAATTGTATATTTAATAGTTTTGATGAACGATTACAAGTTGATGTACTTAACACTGACTTTACAAAAGCGTTTGACAGGGTGCATTACACACTTCTTTTGGCTAACTTCTAAAGTTGTTGGGTTTTCATTCAATGCTAGAAGGCAAATGGTTAAAGTCGATGGTTTGACTTCTTGCGGCTTAGAAGTTACTGCGGGTGTTCCACAAGGCAGTTATTTGAGCCAGCTGCTAATTAAATTATTTATAAATGATGTTCATGAAATATTTAAATTTTGTAAGGTTTCGACTTTCGCGGATGATTTGAAATTATTTTCTCGGATAAGAAATGTATCCTCTGACCCAAGCCAACCCATTCCAGACATTTATGTGAATATGGTGGTGGTTCCCAAGTGTAAAAAGTTCAAATATCTGGGATTAATGATTAGCAACTATTGATGACGACGTCAGTCATCGTGTAAGCTTAGGGTGGATGAAGTGAAAGGAAAACTCTGCCATCTTCGGTGACCGAAAAATGTCCCCTACGCTAAAAGAAAGGCTCTACACAGCAGATGTGCATGCAGGGCTCACATACGGTTTACAATGCTGGACAATGTACAAAAAGTATGAGGGCAAGCTGACAGCAGCTTAGATGAAGATGCTTCTCATGACAGCAGGAGTAACAAAGCTTGATCCAATTAGAAGTTACAGAATTCGAGGAAGCCTTCGCGTCAAAGAACCCATCTCGAAAAAATTGGAGCACGACCGACTCAGTTGGTATTGTCATGTTTAAGGGAGGGATCCTACGAACCCCGTCGACAAGGCAATGGCAATTAACGTTCAATGAAGTGATCCAAAATCGGGAGGCCTGCAGATATTTTTTGAGGACCGGTGAACCCCACAGGCGGACCAGTAGGAATGCAGTGAAGTGGGAGGGTTATGATCCCTATAATCTTGATCATAATCTCGTCATTAAATGGAGAGAAGAAGAAGAAATGTATATGATTGCATTCGCTTTCAGATATTGATAGATTGTCGGAGTGGTGCAATCGTAATGCTTTGGAACTTAACATTTCTAAATGTAAGGTTTTTTCAATCTATCCTATTAGTACTTCAGTTTATTCGCGCAAAAAACCACCGTTGCGTAAAGCGATACTAAGAGCTTACACTTAGAGAACGTAGAGTTTTTAATTTAGCTATGTGTTGGTATTTATTAAAAAAAGACTAAGAACTAAGTAAACTTATGGCTCTGTAACTACATGCTGCGGTAGGATTGTTCTCATGTTTTTGTATGGGAATTATTTTTGTTCTTTTCCATTGCTTTGAAAAAATAAACGATCTAAGCCTGGGATCTTGAAATTTTTAAGATTACTTAGCGTATCCTTAACATCCGGTACTGTAATTATGTCAGCATTAACTCGAATTCGATAAAATCTAATAAAATTCATTGATTGCTCTACAGCGGTTTCAATAGGACCACTGCTCATAATCGTGATACCAAAATAAATAATATTTAGCAAATTTGTATACTAAGGCTAATGCCAAATGAATTATTGTTTCTAATTTCAGACAAAAATACCGGATCAATTTAAACTCTTAACAAAAGTTGGCCCTTAATTTTAGCAAATGACTCTCAAAAAGGCATCTAATCAATTTTTGTTCTTGGCAATGCTGTCTGACGTCCTGAATTTAATGCAGCAATTCTCGTACTGTTTCTTAAAGCTTCAAACGGTAGCTCTGAATTTACCCTCCTAATAAGGTTATTAATTTGAGTAATGTGAAAAAACTTTTTTATTTTTTGTTTGGCAATAAACTTTTAATTTGTTCGTAGATATACCTAAGTGTGTGGGTAAATATTTATTCTTTATAAATTCTTAGAAAATAAACTTCTGATCGCATCTACAAAAGAGGGTATTTATATACCTATGTGTATTAATTTACCCCACAGAACTTATTTTTCTCGTTCACATTTGATATATACATACCAAACTTACCTAATTTCTCTCCACATTCCACGCTGCGTAATACGGCTAGTATCAAGCCACCAGCTAATAGCAATAAAATGTGTCTTTCCATAGTAATATGTCTTCTTTTTCCTGCGTTTGACAAATTGGCAGCACGCAGAGCGATGCTCTGATGTCTTTTGTGATTGTGTTGTGAATTCCTTAACGTACACAAGACGTACGATAATCTCACAGATTACACTAACAGAATTTCTTCAGTAGAGAAGGACTTGCGGTGCTTTCTTGATGTTATTATAGCTCACTTCGTTCAGTACTTTGCCACTTGACTTTTCACGCTCTCTAATTTATAGAGAATTTTGTTCACGCATTATGTTTTTTTTTTTACCACAAAAGGATATTCTGCTCTGTGAATAAATATAACGTTGTTTACTTTTTTGCGGGTTGGAGTGCTGTATGTTTATTTTTAGCCGTTAAATGGATTGTGAGATTTACTTTTTCAATACAACAACTCTATGTATTTTTATTTTATTTCACACTAAAATATACATATAAAATATGAATAACTGAACAGCAAATAAGGATGAAAAACTACACTCCACTGAACTTTGATGTTGGCAAATAGGTTTATTTTTTATCTGAATTCCAATATTTTATTATTATTATTAAAACATTTTTTTTTGATTGTCGGTTTTTATTAGTAGCAATTTTATTTTATTTAACGATTTTAATTAATTCGATTCGATGATGTCTCGTTATTTTCCAATAACATTTTTGTGTAAAAAAATTTAATAAAACTGGAGAAATTTAAACTATTATATATTAGTTTTTCTTTTTTTGTAGTTTCGCTTACCTACCTATGTTTGAAAAACACTTATTAGATGCATTCAAATTAAAACAGATTAATTTACAGACATTATTCGGGGTCTATTAAAATTTTTTGGAGTTTAGACGCGGTTGCCCAAATATGAGAATACACTTTTTGTTTTTTGACATGAAATTTTGTTTACAATTTTTAGCTCATCGTACATGTGTATGAAAATGTTTATTTAAAATCGATTTGCCACCATGGGTAAGGTCGACGACATTTGAACGAGTTTCGTTGTTTATTATTTAGATAGGTCCTTTCCGTTGTTTACTTAAATTTGATTGTAAAACTTAGGCAATTTCACTTCTTATCAACATACATTGACTCCTTTTTTAACTGTTCATTTATTATTCGTATTTATTTTATTGACTAAAAATTTTATTACACTTGTTTGAAAAGCAACTAAGTATTTTATGAATCTCGGAACTTTAATTTCGTGCTTTGTCAGCTAAAATTAATGGTTTTTTATTCGCGTTTAGGTTCACTTTGTTGCTCACATAGTTTTTTGAGGTTGCTGTTTTTTTTTTTTGTTTGTAACTCTGGACAGAAGGACAGAAAAGATTAAATCGAATTTATTTGTCGATGGGTTTGGTTTATTTTTGAATCACTTTTTATTCAATGTATCTGAATTGGAATAGAGTTTATAATATAGAATCGCAACTAGGATTCAATTGTCATACCATATTTACGTTTAGACGAAACTACTTTTTCGCTCCATTCATTTTTGCATGAAAAACGCCTAAAAAAAGAGAAAACAAAAATTGTTGTTATGGAGTAGGTGAATACGTATATTTTATTGAGTGGAAATTTTATTGAAGAACTTTAACTCTAGGGTTGATCTAAATATTTATATAATTGTGGCGTTAGTTACTACGCTTATAACTCAAGAACGCCTGCACCAATTCGGACTGGTCTCCGGTCAAACAAGAAGAATTACTAACTTACTTAACGGGCTCCCGACCCGTGAAGAGTCCCTGCCTGAGAAAAATAAGAAGAATACACAAGAAAATTCCCGAAAAATCGCCCAAAAATATTATGAAGAAAATTAATTTTGATCGGTTCAGTTTGATGAAGTGCACATTGTGAAAGGTTATGTTCTTAGTGATTGCGTGCGCATCGACAATCAGTTAAAACGTTAATTTCGAATTCTGCTATTCATTTTAAGGCGGGTTACTTTTAAAATCAACACGAACTCGCTGTTCATTTCAGTCTGGTTGATAATTTTGGAGTGGAATTCTATTTTCAAACGGTAAGTTACCAACAAAGATGTTTATTTTGTGAGGTTATGATAATGCCGAGAGCCAGAAGATCTAATCTGAGTAGCTAATCGACAATTGACTACAGCTCGCATCCTTCCGTTCAAATTGGCCCAATGGAGGTTGTGTGCAACCGTTGCGGTGCACTGAAGTTCGTTGAAAAAAACGCCTGGATTGTGCTGTCTCAGCACCTAACAACAATACGAAAAATATCGTTTATTACAGAATGCTTTAATTATGGGAAATACAATTCGACCGCAAACCGATCAAGTAAATATTTCAACACAAAGCATCAACTGCCATGAACAATTGGCCACAGATTTACTGCAATTAGAAATGACGCAGGGTAACTCCTGCGGGGTCAGCTTTTTATATAATACATAGATAACTTTAGAGCAGGGTTTGCAGATGACATTAACGTGATAGGAAGATCAAAGCGAGCAGTAACCGGTGCATATATGCTCCAGTATATGCTCTCATCAACAAAAGTCCAATCCCAGCACCGATTTGGTCAAAACGTGACTATTGATACGTATAGCTTCGAGGTAGTCAGTGAATTTCTCTATCTAGGCACTTCTGTAAACTCAGGCAACAACATCAGCGTTTCGCTGTTTCTTTGGGCTGACTAAATAATTGAAGAATATTACCCTATTGAGAAGAACAGGAGATGTTGTATAGAACACTTATCATCCCGGTCCTGCTGTATGGTGCAGAAGCATGAACCATGGACAGTCGGATTATAAATCACTTGGAGTCTTTGAGACAAAAGTTCTGCGTACGATTTATGGTCCTGTCTGCGTAAACCAAGAAGACAACATCTGGCGAAAAAGATACAACGACGAACTATACGTGCTGTACAGTGACATAAGCTTAGCCAGAAAAATTCAAATGCAACGACTAAGATGGCTGGGCCATGTAGAGCGAATGGACATCAATGCTCCAGCGCGAAAAGTCTTCAACGCCAAACCGGAGGGAGTCAGAAGCCAAGGTAGACCTCATCTTCGATGGAGCGACCAGGTAGTGGAAGACCTCCTACAACTTGGAGTGCGAAATTGGAGACGGCAGGCTAGAGATCGAGCCGTCTGAAGGAAGATATTGAGGAAGGCCTAGCAGCACCACGCTCTAGTTGAACCAGCAAACATAAAAGTAAGTAAGTTAGTTGGATATCTTTGTACGTAAATAAAATAACGACTAACAAGTCGTTTCCTCGTAACCCCTGAGGTAGATTTAAATGCGTTTAACATGTGGTACGCTGTTTTATCCCGTTTGACTAATCTAACTCAAATATGAAATTTAAACAAAATGGTTACAGCCAGTTAGGCTGCAGTTGATGAAAACCCCACAGACAAACAGACAGAATTGGCAGAATTATTTCGAATCTTTTGCGAAACAAATGCAATACTTGCCCTACATTCATATACGCTAATGAAAATGTTGTGTATCATGCAGCCTTAAATTGAATACAATCATTGATCAATTCTTTTTTTAAGATTTCAAAATGAAAGAAATTAATAGTTGATTTTATTCCATTTTCACCAAATATTGGACGGTACGAAGTCCGTTGAGTCAGCTAGTTATTCATAATTGCGGGTTACAATCCTAGCCTTTAATAAGTTAGTAAAAGTAGATATTTCTTGCTTGGCCCTTATATTCTTTTTTTGGTCTCCCAATAGTGTGATATATTGTAATCGCGTAAGAGAGGCAGGCCCAAAAACTCCTGGATTATACAAATGCAGAAACAGCAGTATTTGATTGGCCTCAATGATGAGGTGATCCAAAAACGGGATGCCTGCAGATATTTTTTAAGGTCGAATGGGCATACACAACAGGCGGACCAGTAGGAATTCAGTGAATTGGGAGGGTTACGATCCCTGTAATCCTGATCATAATCTCGTCGTTAAATGGGGAGAAGAAGAATAGTGTGATATATTGTATACCTTTTTTAGGACACTTAAGGAATTAGATTTCGAATTAGTGAAAACAAATGACTGTACACTACTGCTTTAGTACTTACTTACAAAACGGGCTCCTTATTCAGTTATACCAAACAAAGCCTTTGGCATTCACGACTTCTTGGTCTTTAACACGAATGTTCGGTATTCCATTTTGTCTCGAACTTGAGGGCTGGAATTCGAAGATCCTCTTAGCTGGATCACTATTGTTCATTCGCTCGATGTGGCCGAGCCAATGAATATTGGCTCGACAACATTGAACTTCACTGTGTAAGCACCCTTTAATCAATGACCAAACTGTCAATGTCAAAACATTCAGTAAAATTAACATTTTCATCATTGGTGAAGCTCACGAAGGAAGAAGTTTGGCGTTAATGTCTCTGTTCCCAGTAGACAAGCAATTCATATAGTCTATTGAACAAATTTGAGTGTAAATTTTCTCTGCCGGGCCACTAAGACAACGGGTTATAAACAGAGTTGTCAAAGTAGCAAGATCGTGCAGAATGGCACGCTTTCATCATGTTTGGTGCCTAATGAATTAATTACCAAACAATTAAAGCTCAGTAGAGACATCATTATATTTCATTAACAGAGTTGGATTGGATGCGACCTCCAATTCATCAATAAAATACTTACGAACACACCCATTCTACATGCTTACATCATTTCTATGCAATCAAATATATGCTTCTGTCTCTGTCAGAGAATATTTATAATGTTTTTTTGTAGAAATAACTGTTTCTTCGTTTTTTTTTTTCGAAGAATATTTTTTAAAAGAAAAATAGGTTAGTTTGATAATGAAAATGATATATGCGACAAAACCGAAATTTGTTAGTCACAATTTCCACTAATAGAGATATTATGGAATCTGCGTTATCAGAACAATCCAAATGGACGGAACACAACAGTCTTGCACTTAATCCGAAAAAGACCGAACGAACACATTCTGTTCACCAGAAAGGGATCAACCGAAGCTAAAGGATGTCCGCCTTAATTTTCCAGCCTTTTATATGCATGTAGAGAAACCTTCGGGAAAAAAACGTGGCTTACAACCGAACATTGTGCACCGCTATTGTGAGACCCATTCTTACCTACGGTTCAGTTGTTTGGTGGAAGGCGGTTAATACCAAATCCTATCTAAAGAACCTGCTACCCATTGAGCTATTTACTAAAAACGTGGCAGCCAAATTTGCTCTCAGATTAAGAGAAAACAAAATTTGGAAGCCTGGCTATTATCCTGGCTAAATCCTTAATCGGAAGGGACTCATGCCATATATTGATTACCACCACACAACTGGCTAAGGAACAATGGTTCAACACCAGCGGTTGCATCATAACCCGAAGTCTGTGGCCTGATGTTGACACCAAAATATAAATCTCCCTAGTCTCTCTTAACAAAAGTCAAATTCGAATGCTCTTTGGGGTATAAACCGAACACTGCATCATCGGAAACATGGCTAAAGGGCTAGGCTGTAGAAGCTGCAGAGACGAACAGGAAGACACATTACATCTTAGTGGAGATCCAAACAATGTTCCCTAGGAAACCGTTGCTTCGAGCTCCTAATGAAACCGAATTCGATGTTTGGTTGGGAGCCCTGGATACGATTTTGTACTTGCATTGTTCAACACCGTAAGATATCCTATTTTCTTTGTATCTAATAATTTAAAATTTTAAGGCAAAGTTTTCAACAGCCCTGCATTACACATCTTTTTTTTTCCTAAAAATTCGTAAACCATCAAGTTAAGTATCATTTTTAGTATATGTGTTTGGTTTTTTTTTCAATTTTGCTATATAGATGTTTGCTTTAAAATTATTATTAGGAGAAGTAAAGCTAAAACTTATTTTGGATTGGAGATATAAGTATGTAGCTATAGTTACTTCCCTCCACTATGATATTTGATATTAAATACTATTTGAAAATGTTAGTCCAACAAATGATAATGGATAAACAAACATACATATATGGTAGGTTTTGACAGCGAACTAATCTCTAATTTCATTCATTTACACACATACATAGCGCAATGTTTGTTGGTATGTATTCCTTGAAAGTTGATTGCCGACCCTTGTTCCTTGTGCATGTCTGTTAAAATCTGTGGATATCAATTTCGTTCAGTACCTTCCTTAATTCGCAAAAATACATACATATAATCAGCTATATTTTCTAATTTACCTATTAGTATACGTACTCTACACCCTTAGCTCCAAAAATCAATAAATTCACTTCTCGTTTAAAATGTCCACCTATGTATCTATACGTTAACTAATTTCCTGCTCATACGAGATGATGTTTTTGGGGTTCAGACTAATCCTGGATTATATTCATCATCAACATATTCTCTTTTCACAATAATTTAGATTCGTCCCACATATGCGATGGGTACCTTTTCCGAAACATAATCCGTTCTGTTTTGCATAAAAGGAAAACACAACGAGCAACTCTAGGACGGTATAGGTAACGTACCACAATTTTAACTAACAAGCCAAAAACGAACACACGTTTTCAGTGGTAGTTTCTGATATTGAAAGTGTGGGTATGTCTTTTTGAATTTTCTATGCATGCAAATTCCTGACTCTTAGCCTCTTTTGGCTTTCATCGTCGTTTTCTTAATCTTGTTTGGTCATCTATGAACGGTATAAAGTCTTATCACGTTTTAATTCAAAATTTAATTTAATTCCAACAGTGTTGATATACGATACGTACCTACCTACGTATATTAACAAATTGATCATCTAATTTTAGATTCTGTTTTAAGCTTAAATTAGTTAAGGGATTTGCCGACAAATGGTTTATTTCTCCTTGTTGAAATTGTAAGCAAATGTTTCTTGTTTATGTCCGAACATACCTATCTTTTGAGAACAGTTTTCAGATGAATCCTCCCTGATAGATAAGGGTGGAGTAATGTGTGATGATGACAGACAGCCAGTGAGTAGACGTTTTCTTTAAACTGGCAGTTTTTAAGCATTTTTTCTGGCCGAAAATTTATACAAATTCAGCGGGCTTTTGCAAAAACGCTAATCAGAGTTCAAGTTAATGAATAAATCATAGATTATTCTTTTATAATAATCGAAGCAGATAGTGCGCAGGGCAGGTGTTAACACGGCACTATCTTTAACAAATCAGTCTAACTGCTGTGGTATGCGGACGATATTGACATCACCGGTCGATCTTAGCGTGCCGTGATAGAGGCTTTCACGGCTATTGAAGAAAAGGTGAAACTACTTGGCACATTGATAGCAGCAACCTCGAGGTAGTTAAGGAGTTCATCTACCTCGGGATAAACATCAACTCCACAAATGACATCTTAGTGGAAATCCGTCGAAGAATTACCCTAGGAAACCGCTGCTACTTCGGTTTGGCAAAACAAATGGGTTCAAAATTCCTGACTCGAAGGACAAAGTGCATGCTCTACAGAACCCGTATCCTGCCAGTTCTGCTATACGGCGCCGAGTGCTGGACGAAAAGCAGGAAAGGAGAGTTAATACTGGGATCCTTTGAAAGAAAAATCCTTCGACGGATGCCGCTTCTGTGTGCGAGGAGGGCAAATGGAGAAGATAAAACAGCTAAGATACAATCTATGAGCTGAACCAAGACAAAAGGTAGTCCCAAAAGCCAAGAAACGTCGACTACATTGGCTCGGCCACATCGAGCGAATGGACAACAACGCTCCAGCCAACAGGATCTTCGAATCCCAACCTCCAGGTTCGAGACGACAAGGAAGACCGAACCTCCGTTTTAAAGAAGGCTGCCGTGTCTCAGACAGGGACAATTCACGGGTCGGGAGCCCGTTAAGTAAGTAATAAACGTAAAACTAAATAATAATTAGTAGATTGTGGTGCCAATTTCACTGTGATCCCTTTTTTGTTTTACATCAAACTTACACTCTTCCCCATATCAATATTACTACCACCGAAACAAATTGCGACCCGCTCGAAATCTGCCAAGACAGATTCGCCGCGATGATCCCTGTGTTCCCCTTCGCTATTAATCTATCACTACTAAAGACTTTACACTTACAATAAATATTTCTTTCAAAACAGCTGATGTCTCCGCACTAAAAAGGGATCTTGAAGCCACAACAAGTGAACTCAGTGCAGTTTAGGTCTTACTACATTCACAAGACAGATAATAAGCTGATCGCATATGATACATTTTTGTTTGAAGTACCGAAAACTCGAGAAGAAAATTTGCAAACTTATTTTTCATCACATTTGCCAAGTTATTGCATTTAAGTCCCATCAAAAATGTGCGAAATCCAATTCACCCAATCCTGCCGTGTTGATCAAGTTTAACACACCGTATGAAAATTTTTTTTGTTTTGGAATCGATTGGACTATATCGTAAACAAAATAAGCAACTACAATTCTGCGACCTTGGTTTCAACTCCTAGAATTTTGGGTCCACGATTTATTTCCGCGAAAGCTTAACGAAAGAAAATTACTACAGAACGCATTGCGGTTGAAACGGCATAATAAAATTTCCTCTGCATACACCGTATGTTTAATTGTTCTTTGCCAATCGTAGTGCAATTAATGCAGAAATACCGGCTCCTGTAGAGAGGTAATTTTTGTATCTTGTAAGAATACAAGATTTCCTATAATCTTGTTCTTGCTTCGCCGAATCTACGACTGCACTATTCAAAGCCGTCATGTAAATGACCTATGTACCAAATAGAAAGTCGATTGTTTTCTATTATTTAGTTCATCTAGGATAAATAAAAACTATATATAGAAGTCTATAATAATATATACTTCTTAAATTTGTTGCCCCTCCAACTCTTCCACTCCCATACCCAATCCACTTTTGCGCCCTATCCTCTCATTTTTATTTCGGTCATCCTGCTGGGAGATAGGTTAACTGGCCGCCTCTGATTGACCTTTAATCCCAATCAAGCTGGCTCATTTCCATGAGACCCGGAGGATCACAAAAGCAGGTATGGACCCCAACGGCGTGTTGGCATCTCGACAATGATGGGTGGGGGAGGACGATCCCTTAGCACACCCAGCGTGATTCCATACGGGTCGGGATGAAGACCCTGTTAGAGCCAGACAGACTGTTTGTCTGTACAACGATGGGTTGGGGAAGATGAGAAATAATTATCTCTCCCCCAACGAAACAAATTGGTCTGGCAGATGGCCCACACACTAACATCAACACAAAAACCACAAAACCAACAAAACATTAATATACAACACTATAACTGAGGGCAGGAGCCCAAATACAAAACACACTGTCAACAACTTCAACAACATTCACCAACCACTCACATAAGATAACCTAACGAAGACTTCCATGGCCAAGAACCCAACAATTAAACATGTATGTAAGAAATAGCACGCTATACAGATTCTCCATCCCTCTTCATTGATTTTACACTCCTCCTCAAAGACTCTTGGGGTTGTACTAAATTGGGACACCAGCAAATATTGTCCCAAAACTAAAATCCGTCTTCGTTTCTTCTTTCTTTTTCATTTTTGGTTTACTACGGTATTGTTTTGCTATTAACTTCTATTCGTTGGGGACATTTTCGCGTTTCAAACATTTCTCGATTCTTTCAACCTTTTATCTTGTCGAATTGTTTAAGTGTTTGTGAACACGGCCTCTTGGGGAAACTTGTGTGAATGTGGTCATCGATTCGCTCAGCCCCAGAGTTGCAGCGAATTCGAAAGAGAGTATGAGACAGTGCGGTGGCACACTCCAGTAAAGTGACAGAGTGCATGCTAGAAAAAGCCGCAGTGGATTCCGTAATTGTTGAATGTGGGGGTATGAAAGAGAGAGTGAATGGTTGACCATCAAAGGTTTTAGTAGACTTGAGAGAATCGAGAAGTTTTTTTTTTGTTTCAATATAGTTTTGCGGATTGCGCTTGTTTTTTTTTTTTGTATATATGTTTTTATCTGGGATTTCTGATCGAGATCAGAATCAAACACAAAAAAAAGAGGAGAAAAAGAAAGAAGACGGCCGACAAAGGATATAGCGGCAGTACAGGTAGCTGATCCCCAGGGGTACAAATATCAAGATTCCTAGAGGAGCTGATTTTTTTTGTAAAAGCTTAGTATAGAGCTTTAGTGTTTAAAAAAGTTTCGTTTAGTTAGGCATTTTATTTTAAGAACCCGGTAGGCTTTTGTCACGGTAAAATCCCGGAAATCACGGGACACGCGCCCCCTTCATTTTGTCTTTTATTTACTTTCGGGAAATAGCGATAGCGGGCTATTTCAAACGGCGATATTTTCTTTTGTTGTTCCGCAATCTAACGTCACTTCAATAAATTGACCGTTGCTCATTCGAGCTTTATAACGTTTTGAAAACCTTGCCTTTTTTTATTTCATTCTTTTTTTTTAGCAATCAATCATCGACTTCTTCTTAAAAAGGTTTCACAATTCCTTTTTTTCAAAGATTGTGTGGCGCCCGTTTTACCCACCATCACTTGACCTTTTCGTTTCAGAAAATTATTTCCATCTCCGAACCCACCCCAGCTGAGCAACCGGGACGGTAGCATTCAACAGACTACCTCTTCCACTTCTCTTTCGGCGAATTCCTGTTGACGTTTCCCTACTCCGCCAGTATTCGACTGTTTACCACCGGCGCAGCGGCGGCTGAAATCTTCTCGCGTTTTATTTTTTTGCGCATTTAAACTCGGTTATTTTTTACTAACTCACCCCCGAAATAAAGTGCAACAAATTAATTTTTAACATGTTTAGTTTATTTGACAGAATTTACAAAACCACCAACACCAGTTCGTTTTTTGACGACGAACATTTAAAAAAATCATACTTACATATATTTAGTTACATATCCGCATATATCAACTTGAATGCGACAACCGCTGTACGAAAAATCACCTCAAAACAAATAGTAATAAGAACAACGTCGATTCGACGAAGCATGTACTTCCAGGGTTAAAAGAAATAGAATTCAATGGCAAATTTTATGGTAAAATCGTACATATAATAATATATTACTTATATATCATAAAGTGCAAGTAAGGCGATTAGTATATGAAAAAAAAATCTCATACGCAAAGTTGGGCATAATTAACTACCCAATTATGTTTTTGAATTCCTTTTTAAAATAAAAGTATTGGATTGATTTTTATTTGGTTTTACTATTTTTTCTGTTAAGTTCACAAATGTCAATATGATATCCGTCAAGTGCCTGCCGCCAGTGTTGATACACATTTGCGCCCGTTTTATAGCATTTTCCATGACTGCCCGGAAGATATTCAGGGTTCAGAATGCAAACAGTTAACCTAAATATTCCCCTTCGGGATAGCGAGCGATGGTCTGAGGGTTGTTGGCAACCTACTTCGGGCGATCTTGCTGGCTGTGCCAAATCACCAAAAACGGGAGATTTCGCGACCAGTAAACGCTTATGATAGACATACGATGCCATTTGAAAAAAAAATATAACATCTTCGGATAGGGTGATTCATATTGCGCCACCCTATGAATAACTTCAGCTTCCAAAAAAGTCAATTTTTGGCCTGCCTGGTATACATTTTTCTTAAAACGCCCACAAAAAAAGAAATGGCAAAAAAAAGAAATATATTACAAAGGAGGTCAGTGTCTACAAATTTTGTGAATATCTTAATCTTTATTCTATCAGCTTTAGTATTAAAACAGTTTTTTCTCACTTTATCATTTTATTCATTTCATCCATCGGTTTCTGCTATGTCTAGATAACCAATTAGTTTTATTATGCGTTTTTGGATCTGCTCTACTGTATACTGATACCAGCATTGTTCTTAAACTTAGGGTCAGGTCAGAAAGGGGAAGAAAAATTAGGAAAGCCTACAAATTTCGCTCTGTTCTTGGCGACACCCAATACGGAATCATTCCATCGAATAATCACGTAACACATTTTTAGTTTGTCAATCTTCATTATTAGAAATTTAGAGCAGATTTTTTATATGCTTCTTACTCCGACTAGAATGAGAAATTATCAAAAAGGTCATCGACAAGTTACTTTCAATCAACATTACTATGACTAGCAACACAGACTTGGGTAACCTTGGATTCAATAATCTTACTTCGCCATTCTAGTACTAATTTTGAGTTTATATAGAATTGAGTTTATATTTGAAAATATAGAAAATCCCTGCACTCATGATTGAAATTAAGCCATGTGCATTTAAGTGCACTGAAAATGTTTGTTAATCAGCGTTACCATCTAATTAAATTTTAAAGTTATAAAATTCCCATCATATAATATGAAATAATAAAGCTGTGCAATTGTAAAAGGAATCAATTACATTAATTAATTACCATCTAGTCACGTACCAGACTAATATGAATAGAGTATAGCAGAAAGTTTTTCACATCAGATAAAAACAGCCTCTATTGAGAAACGAGAAGACAGATAAGTTGTTATTTTGATGAATTATTGATACATCAATCAACACAACAAAGAATATTTTCCTATTAATAAAACTGACATCTAATAGGCTAACCATATGCAGTCTGTTCACATCAATACAGCCAACACAAAGACAGATTAAGTTTCCCAAGTCTCAAAAGTTTCATAGACTTTACTTTACCTCAAGTTTCAAATCGAGATTCATTTCGGATTTATTCCTTTTATGCATATCGTGCCTCTTGGAATGATTCTTAATAATACAAAAGAGCCTCGTAGAAATCGAAATACTTGGAAAAATACATTCAATCCCAAAGTAAATTTTGAATATGAAATTCAATTACATATCAAGTTCAGTGACGATGGGTCAACTTTCTTTTATTCAAAAAGTCTATAAAAGTTTAAAAGTAAAGCCTTGTAAATTCGAAACTAGTAGATAAGTACATGCTTTATACATATTAATTTAGTTTAAAATTCAACATGAGACCTGTCTGACTTCTGCTTGCTACAATCACCAATGACGGCTTCTTTGGTTTTTTTGTTCTGAATACTGTTTCTGGCATGTAGCTTTGGAACTGGGAAAAGTTGAAAGGAAATGTTTTCTTTAAAAACCATTATGTTGTAAATTTGATTTAGCATTCCATTGCAGCTTATGAATATAAATAAGTTTACAAATATTTTATCTGGTGTGGGCAACATTCTTCCAATTTCAGTTTTAAAGACGTATTAGGTTTTGGTGCTTTAAGTCTTATATCACACGTGATCCTAATTGGACAAACGCAAAACCTTGAGCTGCATTTTGACCATAATTATCCAGCCAATGACATGTCAGCGGTCATTTATACCTAAAGCGTTTTTAATTACAGCAATTTCGTTTTCGCGTTTATCGTTAGAAAAATAATTGAGTGCACGACTTGTCGGGTTGTCAGGTTGTAAGATGCGTTTTACAATTGCGTCATAAAAAAACATAAGGAAAGGGCTGTACCCTGGGGGCGAAGGTATGAAACCCTATCCACATCCTTATACGCTTCAAAAATAAAGGTGTTAGAATATAATGGATGACATTTTATTAAGTTCTCTGAAATTCAAAAAAACCTACAATATTTGAAAAAAAAAAACGCCCCCAAAATATCTTGCTATACATTTTTTTTTTCATTTCAGAAGAAAACTAAATTTGTTTAAAAAAAGTCGAAATGCAAGACTGTTTTTTGATACGTGATAGGTTGGCGGAATAAAGCACTAACTCCTTAATAAAATAGATAGAACCTGACCTTGTTTCTTAAAATGCCTATTTTTTGGAGGCGAAAACAAAAAAAAAATAAAGTGAACGACTGCGTTATACGAAACTTCCTCTGTAACATGAGATGCGGGTTTGAATCGCAAAATGATTCAAACCCGCATCTCAAATAATTGTTAAAAATAAAAAAAAAAATTATCAAGATCTTTAGAGCCATTTTTGAGAAAACGAATTTAGTTCAAATTTAAGAAAATCGTTATATGAAAAAAAAATTTTCAAAAATTGAAGTAAGTATGCAAGTGTGCAGATTGATTCAACTTAATATTTTAAATAAAATTGTAAACATTTTCGGAATTCCCTTTATTAGTTTTCAGATATTGGCGTTTTATAAATTACCGTTATTCGATTTCTATTGAAAACCAAAGAAGTCTAGAACGATACCCACCATCCGTTTATCGATTTTAAGGCCGAATATTACAGCATATATAGAGACGAGCTATATAGAGCCATGTCTAGTTTTGCCTTCCTTGCAAAACTCATGAGATTGTGCAGAATGACATTGGAGAACTCTCGCTACTCCATTAAGGTCGGAAACAATTCCACCGAGACCTTTGATGTCAGAAAAGGATTTAGGCAAAGTGATGCACTGTAATGTAACTTCTTTAACATCCTGCTTGAAAAAATTGTGCAAAATTGACAAGCCAACACGAGAGGCACAATCTTCCATAAGTCTGTTGCCACATTGACCTAAGTGAAGAAATATATGCTGTCGACCAGAAGGGACACATAACATTGACGAATTGGACAACGGTGCTCCGATCCGAAGAGTCTTCGGCTCTAATCCAGAGGGACAACGCAGCAGAGGCATACCTCGCCTTAAGTAGCGCGCACAAGTGGAATGGGACCTCAACCAATTTGGAGGCAGTTAGCCATAGACCGAGCTAACTGGGGAGGCGTACTTGTTATGCCCAGGTCCACCCCGGACTGTAGCGCCATTTATGTAAGTAAATAAGTAAATTTAAAAAAGATTTTCCTTAACATTTAAGCTATACAACTTTTTTGCCATTAAATTTTTTTTTTTTAAATATGCTGTTTTTTATGAATTTATCATAAATGAAATGAAATGTCATCCATCGTGTTGTCAACGCCTTTTTCATTGGTACGGATTTGGATAGGGTATCATACTGTTTGCAAAAGGCTTAATTAACTTCTAAAAAAATTAAATAAAATGTCATCCATCATGTTTTCGAACGCCTTTTGCTTTGGGGCATATAGGGACGCAATACTTTCGTTAGGTTTATTTTTCGAATTGTGTGACTTATTGTATTGCATTTTTTTTTGAAAGGAAACAGCTTGAATTTGAGATATTTTTTATTTTAGGTTTGAAGATATTTGGTTTGTAATTTTTATAACTTTTAAATATTGGATATCCTTTTCGTCATTCATTCAGCAGTTTGCGCAAAACAGAGCTTGTGACATTTTATCTGATGTGAATAACTATCTACATATATCTACCTACTACGAACAAAAAAGTATTGAATCTGAGGTAAGTACTATTCCGAACATATCTATATAATTTACCAAGTAAAAGCACATAGTTTTTTTATGTTGAGTGGTCATATGTGTTTCATAAGCAAGAAAGAGGACGTGCTTCAGCGCTGGTCAGTGTGCCTTCAATAAAAAAATGGAATAATAAAACAGTAGGTAGGTATGTTTCGCGCCGCTTAGAATTGACATCACATCGACTAATATTCCGGTCATGCTTCGACCCTTATATAGGCACTTACTTAACTTATTTTTTTAATATATGTTAATTTTTACCTTCGTATTTATTTTAATTATGCAACATTTCCATTTACCAGAAAGATTATTTAATTCTCCAGGAAAAAACAGACGTACATGCTTGGTGAAGAAAATGAACGGTCATTTTATTCTCTTTCTTCACAGCCATGTAATTACCTGTTACACGAATTTGACTCAATTGCAAATTTTAAGTTTAAACAGGTGAAAAAGGCTGACTCTAACTTAAATTTGTCTCTTCCAACTATTTTTAGCGAATCTATAGAAGTACGTAATCTTTCGCTTCAATATATTGCAGAAGGCATTTCAGTCCTTAAGCCTAGTTTAAACTCTGGTCCTGAACTTATCCGATCTTTTGTACTTAAGCATTGCAGCGAATCGTTGTTGCCGCATAATTTTTAATTTATCTCGATCACCGGGAGTTTTCCTGGATGATTGGAAGACTTCACTTATAACTCCTATTCATAAATCTCAGCTATTTCTAAATTGTTTGAACTGATAGTTAATCAATAACTTTATTTTCATGTAAAAGAACTTATATCTTCTTGTCAGCACGGGTGAAGGAGTGGAAAATCGACGACACCCAATGTTGCTTTGTTGACGAGCTTTTTTTAAATTTCTTGGAAGCAGGATTCCAAGTCGATATTATCTATACTGACTTAGTAAATCTATACTTGACACCGTAAGTTATGATGTATTAACATATGTATATGAAATTGGAAGATTTTGGTATTCACACTTCTCTTATTAAACGGATTTCAAGTTATTTAAGATAAAGGAAGCTAATAGTAAAGATTCGTGATGTGCAATCCAAATGTATAGCTGTTCTATCGGATGTCCCACAAGGCAGTTTCCTTAGTCTCTTAGCGTTCCACGAGAAAAATCCAAGAATTAGCCGCGGTTAATGCCAGTAAATTAAGGGTTCGTCGAGGAGTGTTGACCACACACTTGAAATTGAATAAATTACAAAAATAAACACCACTTAATAGCGCAAGGAAGCAACATCGCTTTTAATTCGCACGTGCTCACATGACATGGGAAACGCAAATTGGAAGTGCTTTGAAATGGCAAAAAGTAGTAGGGGCCGTTTCGTACTGAGGTGCCTTTGAATTGGTTTTCGTGTAGAATAAAATGACGGCAGTTTCATATAAAGCTCTTTTGCAATCCGCTTTTCCGGCAATTTAAGAGCTGTTTGGACGTCTCCAGTGGGTTTTCCAACAAGCACATTAAATGTAGCCATGGCCACCATACTTTGGGGATATTTGACATTAAATTTATGAAGGAGGTAAGCTGTATTCAAGCTCTGAGGAACTGATTGCCGCAATCAAAGCCGCCTGGACAAGAATTTCCTTGGATTACATTGTAAATTTATTTATTCCTTAAAAAGTCGAATTTTGGTTTTGCAATTAATTGAAAATACGAGAGTTTGCGAAAAATTAACAATAAAAACCAAACAAAAATTGTTCGTAATTGATTTTTGCCAACATTTTGCTGGTGCATCTAATTATAATATAATTGCGGGCTGAAACTACGGATGGAACAGTGGCTGCGTACACAGCGGTCGTAAGACCAATCCTAACTAACGGCGCTGTTGTATTGTGGAAGGCCACTGAAGCAGCAAGGTGACAAAAACGGCCGTTGAAAGAGAGGGGGGATTCCGGATACACACATAAACCATATGAACCCGCCTCGGTGTAGTCCTATTGGTGCGCATCTGCAGGCACACAAACTACGATGTAGTCAAATCAGGGGCTGTGAATAAAGATAACTCAGTAACCCTGTGCTTGTGCCTGGGCACAGATCAGGGTCGGAGATGAATGTACCACTGGCACTCGAAAAAATAAGCACACCGCTTAGCTTCATAGCACGAAAAATTGAAATTGAGTCCTACGTCGGACACAACTTGACGCGTGCAGATATACCAAAAAGCTATGGCCAGCGGTTAACAAAAATAGATCAAAATTCATGATCGGGCTAAACCGTAAGGATATCGAAGTATTAACGGGAGTCCCCCGGGGGCTGTGTTATGCGAATGTCCGAGCCTAAATAGCATAAGGTTTATGATCCTCGGCAGTTAATTCTATGATGAGCTGAAGGATGTAAGCAAATTCGAGATAAAAGACCTTCTCAGATTTGTATACAATTTAGGATGGTTCTAAGAGAGCGTCACTTTGAGCCTCTAACAGCGTTTCTTCTTGTATACTTTCAGGTGTTTTTGTTTAGATGAAGTTACCCAAAGATACACAATGGACTCAACTTGCTGGTCTAGGTCAGCCATGACTACCGCCACAAGGACATCCACCAACCTACCTTCCTCGATGACTGAGAAGAAATAGTACAAAATAACCGTTAACTGTCTTCATGTACGTCTGTTTTTCCCTTGAGAATCAATTAATCTTTTTGGTAAATGGAATTGTTATTTAATGAAAACAAATACGAAGAAAACATTTAATTTATTTAAAAAACAAACCCTATCCTTATCCCTATGTACCCCAAAAAAAACATTAAGAAGATGATGGATAGCATTTTATTTCATTCTATGAAATTTATTTAAAAAAAACGCCTCCAAAAAAAGGGTGTGGCCGAAAACTTGGAAACATTGGATGGAAATGTCTGAAGAAGTAAACCGCACTGTAGCAATAGATTGTATCACTAGAAATAAAAAAATCCATTGCTAAACTCTCCTCATTTATATATTTAGTCATAATTAGCATGATAATTTGTCATAAATTTGAAAAGTTTAATCATTTGATATCGTAAAAATTAATGAATAGGAATAGAAACGACAGGCTTATCTGTCACTTCACAAAAGTTGGGTAAACAAACGCTAATAAAAGCTTTATTACACCCATCATATCAACAATACCTAGACTACCCAGATGTTGCCCATCCAAATTTATTACCACTGAAAAGTTTGTGACAGACAGAAGAAGTGTTATCCCCAATAAAACTAGATGCATACCCTACTCTTGTTTTTTCAAATGAAGGGGGAGTCTCAGGATTCGCTACTAGTGGTTAAACTTGATTTTCAATAAACGTGTGCTTAATGTTTAAAGCTATAAGAAATAATATTAAATAAAATCTTGCGACAGGTTTTGTCAAATAGAGTGGAGTCAGGAGCTCAAATAACCTGAATAGCCAGTTAGCAGGGACATGGTAGCTACGTGGTTGACTCCACAGTGAAAATCTCAGACATTACGACGACTACTGTTTCTCGTGCTATTGAATTGCTGAATTTTGTCCTTAAATTATATTAAATTCAACAAAATAGTGTCCTTGTACTGGAAATCAAATACCGGCATACTTCGAATGCCATTGAAAAATTTAAAACATTTTAAATCCAATTACATATTCCCTCATTATGAGCGAAAAATATTCTGTTACAGCTATTTTTCATCAGTGTTACTTGTGGTGGGAGGAAAAAAAACGGTTTGAATTGAAAATATTTTTTAACTGCAATATTAGGTCAAATATGCTGATTTTTAAGTTAAAACTGGGTTCAATTTAATGAGCGGGTGATTAAACGACAATTTGCGTATGCAATTATTATTTCTCATCTTAATTTCTAAAATAAAGGCTGACCTATTTGTTGTATTGTTTATCTGTCGTTAACTTTTAAGTATCCCATAAACAGTATAAGGAGTTTAACCCAAATTCTCTCTAAGTAATTTTATCATCTCTGGATCTTGATGTTCTTTTGGGTTCTCTGAGAAATTTCTATTCAAAAAAAACATCAATGAGATGAGATTCTTGTCAGAGAATTCATTTTCCTTGAAGTCGATTTTTCTATGTGTTATCATTTATTTATGTAAATTTGGGCAAAATTCTTTTTTGTATGAATATTTTTTTAGGATTTTTATTGAATTGGGTTTTAAGGTATATATATACGAGGTATGCCCGTGGCAGAGGAGATAATGTTTTTTTTATTCAGAGTTTCTAATTAAACTCACACAAAGAACGAAGGTGTCAATAGCATGTCCTAAGGTGATGCGAATAAATAAAAAGAAGGTTGAGCAATTTAAAAAAAGCCTTTCCTAAAATAACAACAATAACAAATTAATTCAACTATTGATTAACGAATACGTTTTATTCTCCCATAAGATATCACACCAGCATGTGAATAAAAAAAGATTGTTGATATTTTTTCGAATTTATTATTGGTACTTGGCTGCCATTGACAAGGGTCTGACTGACTCGTCTGATGTTGGTTCAAAATGCTTTCAGTGAAATTTAGTAATTATTAAATGAAATGTTATTAGGGTCAATACTTGACTATCTCTTCCATTTCAAAGTATAAGATTGAGATGAAATAAAAAAAGACTGTGCCTGTCAATCTATTTGTTTTCTAAATTGAAAATTCAGTAGCCTTAGGCGTGAAATAAACACTTAACCCAAGAACCATTCTTAATTTCTTTTTGTTTGGTTTGACGATGGCCTTTTAGGTGAATGACGGAATGGTTGTTGAAATTATGAGAGTGGGGCTCAATGTTCCTTATATAAAATGTTCATCGAATGGAAGGAAAGCCCGCAGGATTCTTAATTGAGAGAGTTGAAAATGAAATATGTGGCTAAGAATAAGTAGGTTGTAAGGAGGCATTTTTTTTCAGTTACTAAATCAGTCCTTTGCATTTTGTTTTAATTATTTTAAATACGATTTCATATTAATATGTATGCAGATTGAAATTAAGGACGATGAATTTATTTCACATAGCGTACTTAAAACGAATTTGATAGGCCTTTCTTCACATATTACGCCGATGGGTTTGTTTTGGGCGTAGTGAACTTACAAGTTACATTCATTTAACCACTCATTACTATCTTCGAAAATACTCTCATGTTCACTCGTCCAATTGAATTTAGTTCCTTTTTTTAACAATTCGTACAAAGGAGCGAGGCGAGTGGACATGCTACGAAAAAAAGAACCAAATACCTTTAGTAAGCCTAAATATGCTTTAAGGGGTTACATGGGTTTCACGGCTTCACGGCTTCACGGCTTCAAAAAATCGAGTTTTTTTTTATTGTCTTACTAATTTGTACAAAATCTCGAGAATATTTCAAGTCATTCCGTTTAAAAGTTTCGGAGATACAGCCTTAGGAAGATGCGCACTTAATTGAATCACGAGGTTTATTTGAGGTTATACAAACTTTAAACGCGTTTTTATCGAAACTGTGTTTTCGAAGTCGGTTGTCAAAAGTTTTCGAAAACCACTTAACCGATCTTGATGAAATTTTACACAGGTCTTCGAGATACAATTCACGAGGACTTGGACGAAGGATTTTTTTTCTCAATCACAACTATTTATAAAAAAATGTTGAGCAAATTTTACCAAAATTAGAGTTTTTTTGTAAAAAGGTCTGCCAAAAATCCAATTTTCACTTCTTTTTTTGCACTTCGTCCAAATTCTAGTTTACAGTCTTAACTAAAAGACGAATTTTTTTTCACTTCCGATGATCCTGTCACGAGCTCTATTGTCAACGCGGACGCACCTTTTTTCCAAGGGATCACGGGAAATGACGTCACAATGACGGGATTTTGAATAGTTTCCTTTGAAAATTTCAGAAATTCTTTTTCAAATGTATATCTTTAAGACAGCAAAAAGTTTAAATAAAATAAAATATTTTATTTTTTATATAAAAACAACATTGTTGAAATTATAACTTTTTTTCCCCTAATAAAGCCATATTACTGGTTAACAGATGTAACATCGTGAGGTTTTATAAACCTTGAATATTCATCTTGTCTTTGAAAAAAAAAATTCTAAACGACTTAACCTGATTTTTAAGTTTCTCTAATGTAGCCACTAAATTTTGTGTGCATTCTTCCCAGGATAAACCGCTTATTATAATATTGTGGTTATACCATCTAAATACAATCGAATGGAACCATTTTTCTTGACATATATAGGGTGATTTTTTAATAGTTAAGCTTTTCAGGTTGAAGGCACTTGTTAGTAATGGCCATCTATCAAAGTGAAAAGTTTTCAATATACTCTGCCATTATTTAATCATGAAAAGACTACCAATCGAGCAATGATTGCAAATTGTTGAAATTTATTATCAAAATTCGTGCTCTGTGAAAAATGTGAATATCCGCTGTTTTACCGAAAAATTGTGTTCAGCGATGAGGCTCATTTCTGGCTCAACGGATAATGAGCAAAACTGTCCCATCTGGATTTACGAACAGCCACATGCCATATTAGAATTACCGATGCATCCCGAAAAAACAGCAGTTTGGTGTGGTTTATGGGCCAATGGGATCATAGGTCAATTTTTCTTCAAAGAAGACCGTGGAAGAAACGTTACCATCAACGGCGAACGATATCGAGCCATGATACGCATGATTGACATATGGATTCATCACGATCTGTATGGCATGTGGCACCGTCTTCCACATGCCACACAGCTCGTGAGACAATGGAAACGTTGAAGGATGAAATTGGTGAGCAGCTTTAAAAAAAACTGCGCTTAAAAAATCACCATTACCAACATTATATGCGCGTCGAGTAAGAATTTATGTGTCGCATGAAAGTTTTCTGTAAATTAATGCTCAAAGGACAACATTAGTGAACAAAAAGAGTATTAAAATGTTTGCTGAATGCACACAACTTTGAACTAGAATAGTTCAAAAAAGGATACATCTCGAGACCCACCTTTTGAGCTGACGGTAGGTTAGCGAGAAAATCGATTCACCTGGTAAATTATCAACTTTGATAGGTTGGTTTCTAATAGATTAGATTTTGACTTCCAAGTGGAATTCCGCGAAAAAATATTACATAAAAGAAAAAATTCCGGAAATATAGGAAATTATCGCAATGCAATTTTTTGTTTGCACGAGCAATTGCTTTTCCATGTCCTTTTTGGGCAAAACATAGCAAAACAATTCGCTGTCTATCCCGCAGGCCACATGTTACTGGTCAGGATATCGACAATTGTATTATACGATACACACAAATGCGTTGCAGCATTGTCACTTTAATTGGAGGTGCCATGCCGGTGCAAAATTAAATTGATGAAGAAGAACGAAAACGAAATGAACACGCGACGCCCATTTGAAAATTGGCTTTCGATTTAAAATTAAAGTGTACACTAAATATCGACTATCTAAGCGATTAATATATTCAGGTGTTTAAATGATCCAAGTGGGTTTAGATGGCGCTGAGGCTAAGGTATAATAAAATTATCATGCGAAATCATGCCTTAGCCCTTGTCCAATTCGTTTAATTTTCTATCTCCTATTTATTATTGTTAATAATAATAATATTCTGTGTAGTACACTGCGACTTTGTGTTATATTGTGCCCTTTTCCAGAGCCCCTCATTGCGTAATTCACCTGGAATAATGTTTGAGTGTCTATGCTCTGACTTAAGCTTTCGAAATCCCAAGTAGGAGTTTATCATCCAGTCCAGGATCCATGGTTGTATTCTTTTTCTTTTTTCTTATATTTGGCGTTTTCCCAAAAGTTTAAAAAGAAAGCGATCTGCGATCTAGAGTGCTTGTACTTTGTCTTATGGATTCGTAATGTTTCGTTCTAGGCCCAAACACACCTTCACCAGTTCCGTCCTAAGCTCTCCAAACGTCTGTATACCACTCTATCGGGTGGTTCCTCAGTCCATAAATTGTGGTTTCATTGCTACATTCTTGTTTGTTTTGTAAGAAGATTTTTTTCAAAGTTAAATTTCCTTATACTTTCATCTCTAGAAACGGCTAAGGGTGGAAGCTTTCCGGCTAATGCGTTGTATTCTTGTTATCCTTCCACTGCTATTATGTTTATGTTATTTGTTTTTGTTACCATACAATGCAATACAATTTATATAAAAAAAATAATTGCGTAACAAAATAAACGTATTGGTATGGCACATACTTAATTTCAATTGCAAAAGAAATATCAAACCAAATTCAAAATATGTAAATATGTTCAGACAGACAGACCGGCGAACACACTTTTTTACGCATTTCTATAGTCATCCCTAATACTCAGATTGAGTTCGAAATTTCCGCACGATCGAAATAACTTTCTCTTTAATATAATTATGTATACGATCAAGTTAAAAAACCATAAAGAATTTTTATTTACTTTTTCACTTGAAAATGGAAATTTGCAGATGCTCATAACTGAAACTGAGAGCAAACAATGCAAGGTCCTCTTAATATGATGCAATATATAACTTGGTGAGCCGTAACTAATAAACATCTAATACTGATTTCTGAATGATAATATGCTTTGATAAAACAAAAATAATTCACATCCATATAAAATTGCTTTCTACCCACCGACCAAGTAAGATGAAACTCTTTGGAAGCCAAAATTACTCGTGTTAGTCACGAGATACCAATTGCTATGCTCGAACGAGTTGGCCCTACCGAATACACCACCTCAGACGGAGTCGTGACCAACATTTACATAATGTCATTTTCGAAAATGCCATGAATAGTTCCTTTAACCGATAATAAAAATGTAAAGTTCAATTAAATTCATGCGTTTTATTTTACACTATAAATCAAACCTTACGATGAATCGCCATATATAGGGTCCGCCAAATTACTTTTTTTTTGAAAAAAAAGTACTGAATATTTTCTCAAATTTCTTTTTTTATTTGAAAGTACAATCCTATGGAAAATAATTTAATTCAAATGGCTGCCTCGGCCATGCACTAGCCTACACGATCGGTCCAATTTTTAAGCACATTATCGATTGTGTGCAGCTGTATTTCACCAATGGCTTCACGAATATTGTCCTTTAAAGCGTCAATTGTCTCTGGCATGTCGGCGTAACACTTATCTTTTACGGCACCCCACGAATAATAGTCCAACGGTGTCAAATCGCAGCTCCGCGGTGGCCAATCGACATCAGCTTTGCGGCTGTAAATGCGATCTTCAAAAACAGGGCGCAAAACATCGAGTGTAGCTTCGGCTGTCCTGTTTAAACCAAATGTTGCCAATATCCTCCTCTTCAATTTTTGTGAACAAAAATTCTTTCAACATAGCCGATAACGATCGCCATTGACTGTAACGGCCACTCCTTGCTCATTTTCGAAGAAAAATGGCCCAATTATGCCTCTGGACCAAAATCCGCACCAAACAGCGACTCGTTTTGGCTATATCGGCCTTGCAATGTATGCGTGCGGGTTTTCTGTGTCCCAAAAAATCGGCATCTTCTCTATGTCGCAATATTTCCCAGCGTTGTTCAAGCGTATACACAACCACATTCGTTCAGCGGAAGGATAAAACTAATTATCTGTCAAATCAGACATGAGCTGAGTGTTACCATCGCGAAATAAGCACTAGTTGAAAAAAAAAACGTTAAATGGCAGACCCTATACATGTTTTATTCAGTTTAAATATTAGTTTGTCTATGTTTATGAATTATTGCAAGCATTATTATGACCAACAAATGAATACATTAGTATATGAAATCGTGCCATTTAATTGCAGCAAACTCTTTTTATTTTTAGATTACATTATATTTTTATGATTTAACAGCCCTCGCTAATAAAAACAATCAGTTAAAGAGTCTGAAATATGCAATGAAAAATTAATCAAATTCATAGCGTTTAGGGAAAATATAATTTCATATAACGGAGATTTTGAACTGCATATAAAAAAAATCTGCAGATTTTCAGAATAAACCTAGGTACGATTGTGCTTTTTAAATTAAACTTCATTAATAAGTTAATTAATTATTTTAAATGTATACAAATTGTATACGATGTATATATTTTTACAAAAAAAAAACTCCTCTCATAAATGAGTATACCCGTTCATTTAAAACATCGGATTATCTTTTACTTACTTACTCATTTTCACAATTGTTTATCTAATTATTTTCTGTTATCATGTAAGATGGTCAGATCTTTGATACTTATTGTAGTTTTTGTTTCACTAAATGACGGAAAATGTTAATTGTTATATAAAAAGGCGTAAACGACCCACACAGGGTCAGAGCAAGAGGTGGGGCAGCGAATAGATACTTTCATGTGGTACGGGTCGGATATGAACCTCGCATAGTAGTCCAACGCAATAAAACACTAAACCACTACACCCACGCTAATCAGATATATGAGTAGGTACATTGAAGGTATGCGTTAGGTAAAACCAAAACTAAACCGTAGTAGTGGTTTGATTGTCTCTATATTCACCACGTACATATTTAATTTAAATTGTGTGAATGGTTTATGGTTTGCTTCTTTAGGTGTTCCTCAAGGTTCTGGATTTTCTCTATACTTATAAAATTACCAACGAAGAGTTAAGGCATACGCTGATGATATGGCATGTTATTATCACAGCGACTCGGCTTTAAGCTGACATATAAATATCATGATCTAGAACCTTTCATCTTAATATAAGGATCCCGAAGATGATCCTAAATATTAAAGTTAATAAGATGCAATTACTGAAGCAGAAATATTGAGTTTCAAAACATAAAAACTAAAATTACATAAGCATAGGAAAATAAAACATATAATTTACATATAATTTTTTGTTTAGGAAAATCTTCCACGAGACACTATGAGGACCGGGCATGTGTGCTCATAGTTGTGTGAAATTCTTACTCATTAAAAAACACATCTAATCAATAAAACAAACGGTTTTAATTTAAATTATTTAATCACGTTTGGCATGAAGCATCCCAGATGAAGCACCTGCTTATACCGACAATAACATGCGATTGCATTTTATTGTGGTAATTTAAAAGGTTTTATCCTTTGTAGTCGGCGCACAAGCGCACAAGATTTGCCTGATTTAAAATTTGTAACACAGCGTCATTGTAATGGCCAAGAATGATAGTATGTTTTTTACGCGCGAAATTTCGTTTTTCGCCGTCCACGGTAGTAATACCTAGATCTCTGTGGACATCAGCGTTTCTGAGCATCATTAAGTCTGTCTAAAAATTTTTTTTTTTTGAAAAGTTTGTAACATTTTAACATTGCTTCATTTTTTACAACTCCAAAGTTGTATACCATACTACAAAAAGGGTTTAGCACTTGCTTGTATTGTTTTGCGTGCGCAGCTTGGAGACTTTTCCAATCAGTAATCAGATTTGATTAAATCGCATAACGAGCTCCTCGCGATTTTTTTTAACATGCGATTTGCATTTCAATTTTGCATCCAACGTCATTCCCCAGTATTCAGCTTCGTTTGAGTACGGGATTTGTACCGAGTCAATAAAAGTATGGGTAGTTTGTTTACATTTCTGTAGATAAAATGAACGTGCAATGTATTTTGTCTCGTTGAGAACAATACGACGTATATTCTGTCAATAGCTCATCGAAGCTTATTTGTCGCAGACTGAATCGATTTGTCTACATATAGTATGGCCGTATCATGCGCGTATCGCTGCGATAGTATCCTCTTCTTGCGGGATATCGCGATTGTATAAAAGAAATAGAAGCGGACCAAGAACGCTCCCTTGAATTTGAATTCGGAGTTCTCGTTCCCATACTTTGTCGAAGACCTGAGAGATGTCAAGGAGAGCCCTATAACAATTTTATTCTCCTCTAGTGCTTTTACAATTTCGTTAGTTATTTTATATACCTGGCCAATGGTAGAGTGCTTACTTCTGAATCCGAATTGATGATCTAGTATAAATAGACGTTTTTCAATAATCGGATGTAATCGTTTCAATATGTGTTTCAAATATTTCTGACATTATTGGTAAAAGCGATATTGGTTTATAAAATTTTTTTCACCTCAGTTATCTTATAAACGTACAATAGTTTAATAGAATCATTAAGGAGATCAACAAATTTCATTAGTGGTTTTATGGTCCTTAAGGACCTGTCGAGTAATTAGGTTATAGGTTAGGAGCCTTGCTTAATTTATGTTTTTGTATTTCATAGTAGGGGTTCAGAAGAGAGCTCAAAACATTTTTCAATTTTGGCAGAGTTTTCCGATACTCCTTTACGATAAAGAAATCTATGACTTCTGGTGTTTTTGCCATTTTTTTTAATAATTGGTATCCGAAAACTCATACGTCGGTTTGCCAGACAAATAAAAGTAGACCCCGAACTCTATATCGGCTTTGTTAAGAATTTGATCTTTTTGTAAGATGCACAGCCCCAAAAAGTGTGTTTCGCGTTAAAATCTCCGGCAATTACAAGTTCTGCCCAACTGACTCAAATATTCTCCTAAAATCATGTTTTTTTTTAAGTTGCTCTTTGAGGACAATATATAGACGTAAAGTCATATGTTATGCGTTTAATTTTCACGCTAACCGTGCTTATTTTGCATTTTATCATGCTCAATAATTGTTCCCGGAAAATGAAATGAACATTTTCAGGTTTGCCACTCAACCAAAATTTTTTCGACTATTAAAGACTAATCTGTGGAAAAAAGTTTAAAGCTCCCCAAATTTATGAAACTTGCTTTATTAAAACCATAAGGCTTTGTGTCAATAAGTAGGTGTCAATTAAAACATTTATTGCAGCTACCACATATTGATTGTCACTGTAGTTTACAATGCTTAAATCTGCCCTTTGTTTTAATATTATATTAGTATATGATAACGTGTATTAAAAACTATTTCGGAGTTCGATAGGATTGCCATTTTGTTCCAAACCCTAAACAGTAATATTAAGGAACTTCACATGATAGTTTTCTATAAATTATCTAAAAAAACTAGGTTCCAGTTTCAGATAGATGCACGCTTTTTTATGCGTATCGCGTAATAAAACGCGCGCCTTCATAAAATAAAGTGCACGACTGCGTCGTACGAAACTTTCTCGGTACATGAGAGGAGTTTTTGAATCGCAAAATGGTGACATATTTATTTAAATCACTTTTTAGGTTTTGAAAAATTTCATTTTCTCAAAAACGGCACCTACGATTTTGATGTAATTATGCTCATTGGACACATTTAACATAATTATTAAAAAAAAAATTATCAAAATCGTCTCGAATTTAATTTAAATTTAAGAAAATTAAAAAAACATATTTCAAAAATCGAAGTATGCAAATATGTTCGACTTAATAGTATAAAAAAAACCTAAAATTTTTTTGGAGTTCGCTTCGATAGTTTTTGAGATATTGGCTGATTTATAAATTACCGTTAATCGAATTTTTTTCCAAAAAATGTCCCGACATGTAACCCAAAAAACCTTATATACCAACATTGAAGCAAATCCGTCGAACCGTTTCGCCATACGGTGCCCGGACAGACAGACAGACCGACGGACGGCATTGCCGGACCCATTTTTTGGACTTTTCTATAGTCGTAATATCATCCCTTATACTCAGGTTGAGTTCGAAATTTCCGCACGATCGCAATAACTTTTACTTTAGTATACTAATGTATACGAGAAAGTTAAAAAGGTGTAGCTAAAATCGATAATTCATTTTATTTTGAAGTAAGTTGTAATTTGATCCTGTTGATGTTTGGTCCTGTGTGCGAGGAGGGCAAATGAAGTAGAAGCTACAACCGCGAACTCTATGAGCTGTATCAAGATGTAGTCCATAAAACCAGATCTCGTCGACTACATTGGCTCAGCTACATCGAGCGAATGGACATAATGCTCAAGCTAAGAGGATCTTCGAGCCCCCAGGTTCTAAACAACAAGGAATAACGAACATCCGTTTTAAGGACCAAGCCATTGCGGATGCTAGAGTGCTTGGTCTGGATAACTCGAAGCAGCGTGCACGGGATCGCAGAATATGGAAGGCTACCATGTCTCAGGCAGGGACTCGTCACGGGTTTGGAGTTGTGAGTAAAATGACTTCGAAATCTATTAAAGGTAACTGACATTCAATCATTTAAAATAAATAACACTGGTAAACAGTGGTATTATTCCATGAATTATTGCATTATTCAATTCTAAAAGTATCTGCCCCGCTGATTTTAAATTTCAGATCCATTTTCCAATAGCAGCTCTAATTAGTGGGATATGAAGGAAGGATATTTTTACAAAAACTAACCAGTTTTCAAGCTAAAATCTTTTATAGCACACAATTAATTTGATGAAAACTTTTTTTTATACAAACTTCCTTATATGAGTCGACCCAGGCGTCAGCATCAGTTGCTCAATGTGTGTCGGCTGCCTTTTTATTTTCCAAGAAATTTTTCAGTACCCAAACGTAGTATTTTTCAACCACTGTTGGTGAAATTTGAATCATCTATTAATTTTTTGATCTAAGGACCATAAAAAATACCAGCTTTGGTCTTGATTTTACTATCACTATCGCTATCACTGTCTGTGTTATGGGGTCATCTCCTGAACTAAGAAAAGGTCTAATAGTAGATCGAAAGCGAGGATAAATCCACTAAAATTGATATATGCAGTTTATTCCAGTTATATTCACAGTACAAAAATAACAGTCTTCGTGATGATTTGATGGTTTACTCCAGATCATTTGAGTTTTGTACTTAAAAGAAGGTCCTTTTTTATTTGCCCATAAACGCAGCGACTCAACACAAATATGTAACACACTAAATTAAGAATCCAGTGGTTGATATATATTCGTAGGGGCTTCCTAAAGTATTCCATCTGGACCTGTTTTATAAACTCGGTTCGAAATGGTACCGAACCGGCAAGAAACTCTGTCATTAAACCTTGGTACGATAGTGATACAAAAGTAAGCCTATTCTTATATGTATAAGCATATCAGCCATATTGAGGCTATTGTGGTGTAAAATAAACATTAACCATTAAGAAGTTATTAAAGTTGTCGATTTTAATTTTCTTCTCAATCTGCATGATATGGGCCTTAAATTAAAGGTTTGGTCGAGTAGAACCCAATGCGGTATGTTAATTCATACTATCGAATAAATATCCCAAAGATATGTATATGTATATTTTATTGTAGCTGGAGCACAATTTACAGAGATTTAGTATAACTCTACTTTATTTCTAAAAGGATAACATTATTATTTGCTTTTTTATAATGAAAAATAGTCGTAGGAAAAGCTACAAGAAAACCCTTCTTGAAATAGTCAAATATATCCAGAATGGGAGGATAGAGAGCACCGAAAAAGAGCTGATCTCAAATATGCTTTAAAAATAATGAAAAAAAAAAAGATAGAATATATGATTAACAAAATAACAAATAAATAAATTAACAAATGAATAAATAAATAAATTAATTAATAAATAATATCCCAAAGATCTTCTAATAAATTGCTGTTGCTATGAATTTTCACTTGTATAAGTCCTTGAACCATCAAAAGAGGTCCTTACATCCTTAAAAAAATTAGATTTTTCGGAAATATTTATAAAATCGCGTAATTTGCTATGAATTATCACTGGGAGGTCCTTGAATCCTTAAAAGTATAATTCTCAAAAATGTCAATGTTTGTCTATTCTACTCTTCAAAATCTTTCATTTGATGTACCATTTTCGTTTCACATCCCTGCTATTTGAATTGTTTAAGCAAGATCTTCTTGATAACGAAATAGAGGAATATTCATAAGATCTGGTTTTCTTGCTTACTTTGCCGTTTAAGGGTACGGTTACAGGGTATACGTTTTCTGACGAAGAAATATACAGACGTTTTTGTCAGATGCGTGTATTGAGAACATTGCATTTTTAAATAACTTTGCATAGGCATTTTCCTTAGAAAACCTGTTATGTAATTAGGTGTTTAATGAACGAAATTTTATTCAGAACAGCACTAGAACTAGACATCAAATCAAGCCAGAATAGTTTGGTGAATCATTTTGTGAGGTTGATTACTTTTCTTTCAGTAGTGAACTATTATTTATATATTCCCAGCTTTGACCGATTTTATAATTTTCTTCCAAAAAAACAGGTAACAGCAATACCATTTGAAAATTCTAATTTGATCTCCTTCGCAAATTTGCTCTAGATTCCTTTATCTAAAAATCTTGAACACAGCTTCGATAAAATGAAGATACTAAATGCTGTACTTCTGTGTACAGTTTAAGCTAATGTAATGAAAGATCAAAACACAAATCAATTTTCGCATCAAGACAATTAAACCAAACAAGATATTAAAAAAAAACTTGTTTCTCTGTCAGTGCAGTGTATAAATTCAATTCTGAGAAACGATTCCCAAAAAATTAAATTGATTTGAACGATCAATCTATTCTGACGAACTCGTGCGGGTTCTGAAGACCAAAATGCTAACACTATAACCACTTCCCTAAGAACCCACAGTTTGGTTTGTTCTGATGTGTATGTCAGAATACGCTTCCACTGTAACCATACACTAAGGCGTAATTAAGCTGGTAGTTTGCAATGAGTTGCAACATATCTATGATTATAGATTAAAGAGGAAAACACAAAGCTGCCTTTGTGTAAGCGTTGAATAACTCTTGAAACATAGGAATCACTAAGAAGCTATCAAAAAGCAACTTTGCACCTCAACTTTGTATTTGACATAAAGGAAAAACGTAAAGTCCGTAACGTAGCAATAGTGGATTGCAAAAAGTTGAAATGTTTACTACCTTTCTGATGCTGTTAGCGTTTTATCCAGTATGTTTCTTCCATATAAAGTTGATGATAACACTTATTTTATAAAACTTTTTTCTGGATATCGTAGGAAGATTAGTAAAACTCTGAATTATAAAAAATATGCAAATGGGAATTTAAATGAAAATAATTTTGCTGATAACTTATATATCTTTTTATAAGAACAGATGTCAATCAAAGTACACTAAAAGCGTTACGGTGACAATGCTAACACAAAAGTAGCTTTGTGTTTCCCGCTTAAAGTTACTCAACTTGGGGGGTTAACGCAATCACGAACAAATAGAAAGTGACTTTCTTAGAGAGCACTGTTCGTCGTGGTTTTTGTTTTTTCATATCAATCGTTAATCTTAAAACGTTAACTTTGATTTCTTAATTATAAATAATTACCAAGAGGCTTTTTTTATATGGTCGAATTGATTTTCTTAAACTTACTTGCGTAGAATTGTCTTAAAAAGAAACCATAATATCCTCTTATTAAAATAAAGCGTTACCTTACTTATCCCTTAGCTGCTCATTACATTTTAAAATTATAAATCAAAAATTGTATTCTATTATCTTCTCATTTGCTTATACGGAAACCCTACCCACTACAGTCAGAGTCACCTTGTGATTATTCTCAACCACCGGCTCAACACGCATTTTTAAACATATAAAAGTTATAGCTCTCATTTATCCTCGTCCCAAATGACTGTCGTATAACCCAAGAATCTCCATTAAAATTAGGAGGCCGTTTAGCCTAAAACAAAGGCCAGTCTTATAATTTGTCGGATGGCATACATTTTAAATAAATATTTGAGTAGCTATGTATTTTTTTTATGATTTAAAATCATGTCTATTAAATATAACACTGACTAGGTTTATTTCCATTAGCTTAGTGTATGATCTTTATTTTCTTAATGCACAGTTAAATTTTAAAAATTATTTAATCCTTGGGTCAGATAATCCATCCGGTTTTCCATATCCATTGCCATGTAGGTATCTACCTATTCTAATATTTATGTTGGTGCAATTCAATTTTGCCCCATAAATATTAAAAATATTAACTAAAACTTCACCTCTATAGATTTTTTTTTATATTATTTGTCTTAACACATTTAACACATTTATACTATTTTTTAATACAATTTGTCTTAAAATATTTCACACAAATTGAACACAAATCACTTGTTGTGTAAAACGTAAAACGTACACCCCACAATTCACTCACTTTATTTAAGTAGAAATGTACACTAAAATTAAAATGATCATTTATTTCAATAGACTCCTCAATTTGTATTCGAGACTATTTGTATTAATTTTTATCACTGTCGTTTTGCAGACAATTCTCGTTACACATTTCTCTAACTTTTCCACTTTATTTTCATTTTCATAAAAGCAATCATCAACGGCGTCGGCTTATGTTGTTTTTGTTTTGAATTTTTTCCTTTATTTTTATTTTTTAATTTTTTGTTGAAAATCCGCTTCGCATGTATTTTTTTTTAAGCAAATATTCTTAATTAAATTTAAATCCCCTTTCTATGGAATCACACCGAAAGGGAAACAAAACTCGAATATACGTATAGAAGTAAAAATAAATTCACACCATCTCCGAGGAGCACTTCAGTGAAGAAACAAACAACAAGCATTGCCTTCACTTATCCTTTCTAGTCACTGTTGATTGCTTTAATTTTCCTGAGGCAATTGCGAGACGACAACCAACACCAACACTAGTTATTCTCGAAGGGAAAACTTTTCGCATGCAAATTATTCTTTTTTCTAAACCGACCACAAGAACATTATTTGAAACACGACTTCCCGTTGGAATAACTTGACCATAATCATAAAAAAAAATACCAAAGGACCAGACTCGGAGGCACAATTTAGGCCGCTTTAACTGCAAATTACTCACGAATTGGTCCTCACACCGCAAATGCAAGGGTAAGTAAACACGCGCGTAACAATCAAAAACACAGAATGAGCTGCGGGCACAGTGTCGCGCCCAATGAGCAATTTGAATGACAAAATTATGAGATCCTTCATGCCGCTGTCGCACACGTAAATTAGGACACCATACCGCGGATTAACGCTCGCATTCTCAAAGAGAAGTCACTTCACTTTTGAAGGCATTACGCACAGTGCGACAGCAACAGAAAGAATTCACATGCAAGGACTAATTAATTACTTTTCAGCATATTATTTTAGATGTTGGAGAGTGAGTTATCCACCAGACCACGTTTAGATATACCATCCACAGGCAGTAAGGGGTTGGGAATTTTTGTGTACGTAATAATCCAAGGTGCGATCAAAGGACTTTCACACGCGTAAATTTCGTATTCTATGAATCAGTTAGCGACAACTGTTTTGATGCTAACCAACGACTAAACCGGAGAGGTTACGAAGTTTTGGGGTGGTCCATTGAAGATTTTGAAGCTGGTGGTGAAAGCTACTCGTGGAAAGTATCCTTTCATGCTGTGGGTGTAGGGTGGTCCTTGTCGCAACAATGCGCATGTACTTCCCCCAAAGTGTGACTAGTTCAAATAGAGTTGATTTTTGATCCAATGGAAAGCTTCTATAAGAAAGAGAAGCTAAACACGATTTTGTGTTGGGGAAAGTTGAGAAATTTTCACAAGCTTTTATGCATTCACCATAGAATTGGGATGTTGTGCGATTTTTGGGTGCAATATCCTCAGAAGCGGATCAGGTGAGGCAGGATTGGTTGGTTATGCACGTATGAAAACAAATAGGAAGGGAGGTTTGTTTATTATTTGCACCATATGGTTCAGCAGATATAAGCAACATTACGTGATGTAGCGAAACGTTTTAAAATTTCAAATGTCGTAAATATTCCATACGCGAGGTGAAATTGGCAGATTAACCTATTGATAAGCGTCAATGCGATATAGAACTAACCTTCCTCAACACAAAAACAGTTGGATTGTACCTATGACGGCTTTGTTAAACATAACTAGAACATAACGATGAAGTTGCTCATACCACAGAATAGAGGCGACGAGAAATAATGGACTCCGGTGAAAGCAACTGTGCTAAGCGCAAACTTGTACGTTAAGTTATCTATAACAAGTGCTATATAGCTAGTGTACATTTTGACGCCACAATTTGTATGCGTAAAGTATGCTGTTCCTGTTCAAATATCCGGAAGCTGATATATATTTTCGGGAAATTTCAATATCTGTTCTCAAAATTCATGGAAAAAGATGGACGTTAATGTGTAGAAGCTTTTGCGGTCAACAAATTTATTTTGAGGAAGATGAGATGTAGTAAAATGTAATTACTATGTATGTTGCTTTATGCATTATTCTTGGAACTTTGGACCAACTTCTATGCAAGATTGTTTTCGGGCTTTACTTTACCCAGTAAATGGACTTGAACGGGTTACTTGAAAAAGTGCGAAGGAAACTGAGTATGAGCGATGATATTACGACTATAGAGAAGTCCAAAAAAGAGAGTCCGCCAAAGCCGTCCGTCGGTCTCTCCGGGCGCCGTATGGGGAAATGGTTCGACGGATTTGCTTCAAAGTTTATATATAAGGTTTTTGGGGTTACATCTCGGAACACCTTTTTATTTTTTGCTTTATCTTTAAAACAACGGTGCTAGCCATACAATTTGTATGCCCTATCCTAAGGGTATATTAATTTTGACACATAGTTTGTAACACCCCTTAATATTCGTCGCAGACCCCTAAAAGTATATATATTTATGATCAGGAGCAAAATCTAAGACTATTTAGCAATGTCCGTCCGTCCGTCCGTCCGAGGCCTTTAAAATTATGCTAGGAAGCTGAAATTTGGAACATATACTCCCTAGGGTTCCGAAATGGTAAAGTGTTAAAATTTTCAAAATATATAATTTCCGAGAGATAAAGTTGTACAACCTTCACAAGATATGTAGGTACTCACCCACCTTTCCTTATGTTTTTTTTTGTGAAAATCACTTATCACTATTTTTCTCAAAAGTGGTTTCAAGGATTTTGGTCTTTTTTTGTGCTAATGATATTTGGTAGGAGGTCAAAAATTCTGCTTACTCTGTTTTTGGAAAAAAATCGATTAACGGTTATTTATAAAACCGGCAATATCTCGAAAACTAATAAAGGGAACTTCCAAAAAATTTACAAAACTTCGATTTTTGAAATTCCTTTTCTCAAAAACATCTGTAACCATTTTGATAATTCTTTGTATTTCAAACAATTATTTTAAAAGTGTCCAATTTGCGAAATAACATCAAAATCGAAAATGCCGTTTTTGAGAAATTCTAATTTTCCAAAACCTAAGAAAGTGATTTAAATCCATTTTCGATTTATTTTGCGGTTCAAAAACGCATCACATATATTTGATATTTATTTGATATTTATTGATAAAGAATCGCTGTACATCAAGATAAACTTATAATTAGTATAGGATAGAAATAAAACAAATAAATAAAACTAAAATATGCAAGATTACCATGGACATTACATAAATAAACAATATCAACTACAGAAAACAAAAGCAAGAAATAAATTAAAAGTTAATTATTCAAATATAAGACAAAAAAAAAGCGCAACAAAGTATTAAGAATTAAAATTAAAAAAAAGCTAGATCAATTCACACTGGAAGGGTGTTCAAAACAATCAACATGCAATTTACTATGTTCGATCTAAGACCGATATCTGAAATGTCTGAAAAGTAATTAAAGAACAATTTTAGAAGCGCTCAATGTCTGGCCCGGGCACGCGCATATAAGGTGACACACTGATTCTCCACGTTGTTGAAGACCAATATCCATAGCAGAGGCGAGATCACCGCACTGTCTCAAAGTACCCCTGCTTAAAGATTTGTTTAAGAGGCTGTTACCTAGTATTGCCTGAATGATCCTTGGTGGTAGCATCGAAACAATTTATTTGGTAATGAACTCCTCTACACCAGCCTCGATAAGAGATTCCTGGATAGCTTCAGTATGGATATTATTTAAAACTCCTTCTATGTCTAGAAAGGTGGCTAGCGTGTATTGGTGATATTTGATGGACCTTTCTATGGTGCACAGAACTTAATGCAGAGCTGGGGTGTTTCTTGATCACCATTGACTTCAGCCAAAAATATTGTTTTTTTCCATAATTAAATTTATTTCTGGAAAAATTTTAACCATCACCATTGGAAAGAGCACCTTCGAAAACATTGGAAGGTTTGGGCACTGAATTTTTATTTTTCCATTTAAAGTAAAAGGGCTAATTATTCAATGTGATATTAAACTTTGTATGTTGTTTTGTTACATTTTGTAATTATTAAATTTTATAATATTTTAATTATTATTTTCATTTATTTAAATGAGTAAATTAATATAAATATTTACATACCTTTCCAACTTAAAGGCGTACAAAACTGCGTGCACCATTAATGTCCGCTGACTATTTCACTGTATATGAAGGTATCGCCTTCATTCGAACGTGGTTGGATGTACTTAGGTGCAGTTCACGGAAAAAAAAGAATTGTTTCCGACAAAGGACAACTATACATGTCTGCAACTACTCTCCTCTAGTTGCCAGATCCGGCAGATGACAGATCAAGATCAGCATGGAAAAGGGCTCTTGGTGGGCTTTTAGTTTTGGAATAAACCTGGTTATCCGCTCCTCCTTCTTCTGCTCTTCGTGCATCCGGCTAATGCTTTTCACTTTTGACCTTCATGTCTCTATCAACAGAGCTTGGTATAGTTTTGTCGAAGAATAATTCTTCAAAAATGCTAAATTCCCTGTCATACCACTAAAAGATGTATACACAGTCCAACATACGTATGCTCCCAAAAACTATACAGAGAAAAACTCCGTATACATTTACTTGACAATTCAAACAATATTTATTTAAGCAAAAAAACAGTAAAAAATGAGAAAAAAAAGACACAATCCTCACTAATCTCCTAAAGCCCATCTGAAGAAAAACTTAACGCTCGCCCAAATTTACACCAGGCAACCAAAAGATAGCACAAGCGAAGTCTCTCGAAAATCCATCTTCAACCACCCTCACTCTTTTAAAATACCGCAAAGAGCACAAACGCCCCTTCAATGTTCTCCGGACTAGACTTAACATAAAATTTAAAAACAAACTCTCCCCAACGTACTTTTACTAATAATAAACCAACAACATTCAACACACTGCCTGATTGACTCAGTGGCTCATACTTCCATTCCACTCGGAATTTGGATAGCTCAACCTTGAGGCGACATAGTCAATCAAATCTTATTCTAATAAATAAATCAAATAAATTCATCATCTACAAAATGTTTGCCAACTGAAACTCTGCACGCAATTTAGCTTTAATGGATATTTAAACGACTGCCATAACTTTAACTTTAAATAAAAGACCACAAGCTGCCAAATATTTCCCTTTAAGAAACCCATGTCCAATCCACCAGTGAAAGTTCATATTTTATAACTGTAATAGAGTACCTAAACTCAATAAAGGTATCTGCAATAGTTTAAAATGTGACAAGTCATTTCGTATCGTAATAGGATTAGGGTTAAGCTAATTGTCACTTTCTGACAACAGAAATAAAGTATTACTCCATGGAAGGGGTTGTTTTCTTATTTCCTACAGTTATACTGTTCAGAACTCTGAAGTACATAGATCTCACTCCTGTTAATCGCAGTAACTGCTTAAGTCCATCGATGAAAAATATTTCAGTAAACATCATTTGTTTATGTTTATCCATATGTTATGTTGTAGCTCGAAAATCCACATAGATACACATCTTTTCTCCTTTTTTTCTGCAGACACCGTATTGTAACGGATATCTAACCGGTAAATCACATTGATTTTTTTTAGAAATAATTTAAATGCAAATCATGGTGCAAAATATGACGCAACGAAAAAAATGTTGTATGTCTGCAGAGCTACTTTGGAATGTAGGCACCTATTTCCAATTCAGATATGTAAATATTTATTTAAACATAATCTATATCTTAGATTTGACTAAACAAAAAATATCATAAAAATCTTCCCAAAAGAAGATATCGAAATAATTTGCTACTTAAATTCTTTTCAAATTACTAAAGATGCCAATTAAAGTCGATACTAGCAATTAGCTTAGCATGGCAGCATCCGTAATGAGCACTAAGTAATGCTTTGGTGTTTCAAAAATAAATATTTCATCCGCGTACTTTCGCTCTGAATGGGCTTTTATCAGACAAGAAAGTTTGGCATTTCGCCAATAACTTATAATGGCTTTGAAACACTCTCCTCAAGTTATTGACTTGATGGAAACCCAAAACAATAAATGGACTTAAAGTTTATAAATAAACTTTCACCTCAGGACATCAACAATGGAGGATACTTGAAAAGTTTCTTCTCCTTGTGACTGGGAGAGAAAAGATGGTGTGTGAAGATATGTATCGAAATCATATTGCAACATTGAGTTTTGTTGCTTTTTTTTGAAAGTTTTCTCATCATTTACTCTTTTCATATTATTTACCATTGATGCTTGCCCCACTAACGTCACTGGTACAATATCCCTATCCCGGGGATGCGATGCAGTAATGCCACGCAATGGGAAAAAACAAATACAATAGAACGCCGGTGTACGGTGGGGCAACTACATTTCCATTCTACGAGCAAAATGCTTAAAGATGCGGAGAATCCAGCAAAGATCCAGAAACAGAGGTGTTGAACATAACGCGGTATTAAGAGAGCAGTTCAAGAATAAGTGATTTGAACTGGGCAAGCTTATTAAAAAAAATAAAGCAAGATCGTTCCAAATACTTAGCGAGTTGAAAGCAACCGATTGGGATGTGCTTTCCAATTAGTAATGAAAAAAATAAAAAATGGACTACAATTGTGCGGACATTATCCAAGCATCATGTCCTCAATTGTCAGCGCACTCTTTTGTTTCGGGAACACAAAAAGCAACAGAAACAGTGGATCCCGTACCACCAGCCACAATTGAAGAAACATTAAAAGCCGCAGCGATAATAAAAAACACTAAGTCACCGAGTTTAGACGGAATCCAAACCTTGCGATAATGGAAGAAAAGCAGAAAGAAAGCAGGACCAGAGATATTCCCAGCATTGTACGCGACATGTTTCCATGAAAGCATATTCCTGATACAACGAAAGAACAACGGCTAGTCCTTATGATAAGGGGATACAACCTAAGCAACCATCGTCATACAGGCATGCGTGACACCATGGAGAAGTACTCGAACAAAGAATTCAAAGGGGTCCTAGAAAATACTAAAAAAACAGTGTTCGGCTCAATCCTTTGGCATGTATAATGGCATATTCAAAATACCAAAACCGAATGGTGAGAAATGCAGGTATACTATCGGATATGCTTTGGTTATATGAAGCTGACTAAGAACTGGCAGACCCCAAGACAGTAGTAGTAGTTATAAGCAGTTATAAGCAGTAGAAAAATTATAGAGCACATCTACATAGAATCGGGGGAGCAAATTTTAGAATCAAGATTACACATCAAGTATTTGGGAATACTGCTAGACCGCAGGCTCAATTTTAAAGAGCATATAAAGTATGCATCACTCATACAGATAACAGTCAAACATACATACATCTCCTTGGCGCCGCAGCCTCTACAATTGTCGTCACTCTTGAGATTTAATTTCATCATGTGGCTTTTAAGACAATTATGGCTAATTACACCACCTACCAGCTTAGACAACATTGCGGATACATATTAGTTTATATATGTCTTAAGTGACCTGCTTCTGCTCAGCGATCAGAGTTGAAGATTACATTTTTTGAAGCGTTTGCTATTGGTCTAGTACAGTGGTCAAGTTTAATAGAAAATACATTACTAACCTGTTTACAAACTTAAGTTCGGTGAAACATCCTCTCACTAAGTTACTAAATGGGCTCCCGATATGAGGCAAGGCAGCCCTCCATCTTCTCCATCCCAGCCATACTGTTTCCAACTTTCCAGAACAAGCGTTGTAGTATCCGCGATACCTTGGTCTTTAATACGGTTCCTTATCATTTCAAAACTGGGGACTGTAATTCGAAGTTTTTTTGACTGGAGCTCTATTTTCCATTCGCTCGATGTGGCCGAGCCAATGTAGTTGACATGTCTTGGCTTTCATGTTAAGAGCGTCCGCATACCCCAGTAGCTAGGTGGATCTGTTAATGGTAGTGCATTCCGTGTTGACACTTGTTGTACTGCACACTATCTGCTCAAAGCAAGAGTGAGATGTCACGTGATAGCACATCACATTGTCGAATCCAGTGAATATTTGGAAGTGTTTTAATGAGCTGCTGCCCCACTGGACATTACACCTCTTATATTCTAGGGTCACCCAACACAGACGGATCAGCTTCGATGGGTTCCAAAACTCAGCATAAAACTTGCCTAAGTTTGGAATCCGCTGGGCCGAGAGCCACACTGGTACATGCCGAGAAGTATGTTACAAAAAGTACGTTGGATAGAATCTTGTATGCGAAAGTTAGCAGAGATATGCCTCGATAGTTCTTGTAAGACATAATAATCTTGATAGAACTTTTCATTTCATACATGAAATAACTAGATCGCCTCTCGTTGTCATCCATTTTCTTCCTAAACTGAGAAAAAAATTTCGTTTGACCAAACCGCCTCTCATCATTTATTGAGTGAGTTTTTGACAGCGCTCCCACTTCTTCAATAATAATTTTGGGATATTTTCATAACTACTCAGGACTCTAAGAACGAATTGCCGCAGAAATTGTTGTTTGCTGTACATTTACACGATGTGAGGAAAGTACTTGCTGCGAGCGACTTTTTGTTTGCTCACCGAAGAACAATTTGGGCTCGATCGTTTTGGTACCGTAGTCCTGAAAATCACACTTCCAATTTTCCAAAAAAATTTATTTCAAAGATGAGAAGAAGCTTATATGTTCGCAGTCATCAAGATTCAATGTGTTAAGCCTTCCAACAAAGTAAAGAGAAATTTTGAGTTGGAGCACTATCTTAAATGAGGTAAGAGTGTAAGAGTGTTGAGCAACGGTTTATTAGTCCGCTTGGCAACCACTGGAAACGCAAATGTTTCTTGCCCTCCACATGTTGCTCATAATATAACCGATTTCCCATGTTATTAGAATAGCGAGTATTGCATTTTCGCTTGCACGAACTGTATATGCAAGTTACAGGAAGTGCAAGCGAAAATGCAATTTTCGACCGAGCGACTTGTTAGCAATCTTTTGTGGTACGCGAGAACATAGGCCACTCTTATGGCAAGCATTTGCAGCAAGTGATCAAAAAGATCACAAACTTGTAGTTCTAGAAAAATGGATGCCTTCAACGTTTCAACTCGCGACAAAGCCGTTGTATTATATATCAAAATAGTACCAAAATAGCTCTTTTCCGAGAATTTCTGGTCTTTCCACAAGTCATTAGTCGTTGCATGCACAGAAAGGTATATAATGGCAGCACCGTTGATTATGAAAATTTAGAAACTTTACCGTGATGTGTCAAATAAGTTTAAAGTTCAAATTTCATAATGCAATTTGATATGTCTGGATGAGTACTAGCTATTACGATATTGTATTACTAGTCCCAACATAATGTGCAGATTAAGCGATTTTTAACGATCTACTTTTGTATATCGCCCGAAGTGTAGGGCGACAAACTAAAATACCGTCTGCCACACGAATAATATCCTTCGTATATTTCTTCCATAAAACATTCACCCATTTAGCTATGACTATACAAAAGGGTAGACACCCACTTTTTTCTACCCAATCTTTGGTACAGAAACGAATGCAAATTGCGAACAGGAATGGAAGAAGTAGTTTTCATTATTTGGTTTATGCGAAAAGTTTTTTTTTTAGTCTAAACATGCTCAACTAGCGCAAAACATGAGTGTCTGTTATGCCCGTTGCTATTTTAATGATGAAACGACAAAGATGTCCCCATGTATACCGAACAGATGTGTAGATACACGCTACACAAATTCATTCCATTTCCGTCCGAATATCGTACTGCTAGGTAGTATTCTCTTTCTCTTTCTGTCAAATAATAGACTTACAAATAATAGACAAAGTTGGTCCGGCCCGGACTTCAGGACTCATTTTACTTTTGTAGGGCATCGACAGTTATATGCCCGGGATCGTCTCTTCGTTCATTTTCAGTTCTGTGGTTTAGTTCGGGGAGGCATAAGCAATTATATTTCTCGGAATTTTATGGAATGTGGGAATATTATCTCTATGCATCAACTTTAGGATAAATCAAATCCTAATAAAGTCCTGTCTATCACTTACAGTTTATATAGCACAGCAAGGATATGATTTGAGGTAGCACTGGTGCGGTTTGGTGCGGTCGATGCTATGTTTGTTATATCGAATTTAATCGAAGGGAAATTTATTGCCTATTTGTGTCCTTAATTCCTCAGTTTTGATGCCGCTGTAATGGCCTTCCATTACGGGAAGAGTGGGAAGATAATTGCGTTTTGTGTGCGTGCCTCTCTATTGGTGATGCTAGTAAATATGCCTGTGGTTTTCAATATATCCCAGGCGATCAACAAACAAACTTTTACTCAATAGTGTGGTTATATATGTATGTATCTGTAGGTAGTGTATTGACAATACTTAACACTGGGTAAGTTTTTCCGTTTGCGGCTCGGAAGTTGGTTGGGTGATGTGGTTGCGAACAGAGCTGACACATTGCCAGTGGGTCAGGTCAAATGGATAAATGTCATCAAAATGATGAGATTTTTTTTTTGATTATTTTGTTTGCTGTCTTTGTTGCCGCTGAGGAGAAAGGTGTTGCATAATGGATGAGTGTCAACAATGATGGGCTCTTTGTAATATGTAGGCATTCACCAAAGAAAATAGAAAAACAAAGACAATCGCATTACCTGACGATGATGGATAATTTATCATTTGGGTAATTTTGGTGGTTACTTTTGGGTCTTTTCGGTAGAGAAGAAGTAAAGTAACTGTGGGTAGTAATTGTGGGGTAGTTACAGAGAAATATTTAATTAGGAAGAATGTTATAGAGGTCAAAAAGTCACCCCAAAGTGTTGGCATCCGAGTAATAAACCCCAAGAATTACACAATTTTCAATAATTTATACCGATTAATCAATTTAGGTTTGACAAAATCGATACAATTATGGTTAATTTTCGAACTTAATGTATGAACGACTGAAACAAAATCTGTTGAGAGTGAATTTAATCGGACTTTTTTTATAGCTCTTATTTTAATAAGTTTAATAGGTTTGGATGTTACCAAGTAACATGAGGATGAGCAAGTATTATACAATTTTTTTTTAAATTTTAAGGTTAAGTTACCGTCAAGGACGAAATAAAATCGTTAGCCCGTAAGAAACGGTCTCGTTTTCGTATGACATATAACGGCTTTCTTAAAAGCGTTTCGTTAAGTTTTAATAGAGGATTACCGTTGAGCTCGAAAAGAAAGCTATATAAATTCGATTATGCCCGAAAGACGAACACCTTTCCTCTTTAGGGTCTCAGATACGATTTCTCAATAACAAAAGCTTTTAGATGCATCAACATCTAAATAAATAAGCTTTTACATTGTATAGAAATCTCGTATACATAAGTATACTAAAGGGAAAGTTATTGCGATCGTGCGGAAATTTCGAACTCAAACTGAGTACGAGAGATGATATTACGACTATAGAGAAGTCCAAAAAAGTTGGTCCGCCAATGCCGTCCGTCGGTCTGTCTGTCAGTCCGGGCACCGTATAGCGAGACGGTTCGACGGATTTTAATTTTTTTTATTTTTTGCTTTATCTTTTGAACCTGCCATACAATTTTTTTGGTGAAAATCACTTAGCACTACTTATACCCTATCCTAAGGGTATATTAATTTTGACACATAGTTTGTAACACCCCTTAATATTCGCCGTAGACCCATAAAAGTATATATATTTATGATCAGGACCAAATTCTTAGACTATCTAGCAATGTCCGTCCGTCCGTCCGTACGCAATTTTTAGGCCTTTAATATTAAGCTAGGAAGCTGAAATTTGGACCACATATTCTCCTGGGCTCGGAAATGGTTAAGTGTAACCATTTTATTTTTTGAATACGCCCACTGTGGCAGTGGAGAGGTTAGAGAGATAAAGTAATACAACCTTCACAAGATATGTAGGCACTGCCCTCCTTTATAAGTTTGTCATATAAAGTTTTTTGCCACGCCTACTTTTTTTGGGCGTTTTTTTACTAAAATGCTGTTTTCTTCGAAAATTTTCAGAGAAAGCGAAAAAAAACTTTTAACAAAATATTTAGCCAATATTTTTTCCAACATATCGCCCATACAAATTTTTGGGCCACGCCCACTTTTTGGGAGCGTTTTTTCGAAAATTTTTTTTTTTTAATTAATAGAACTAAATTATCGCCCATACAAAGTTTTTGGCCAAGCCCACTTTTTGGGGGCGTTTTTTCGAAAAAAAATTGTAAATAATAGAACTAAATTAAATGCTATCCATCATCTTCTTAATGCTTTTTTCTTTGGGGCTTATATGGATATGGATAGGGTATCATACTGTTCGCCTCAAGCGGACTGTAGCCTTTCCTTATGTTTATACCCTATCCTAAGGGTATATTAATTTTTACACATAGTTTGTAACACCCCTTAATATTCGTCATAGACCCCTAAAAGTATATATATTTATGATCAGGACCAAAATCTAAGACTATTTAGCAATGTCGTGCGTCCGACCGTCCGTCCGTATCAACTTTTGAGGCCTTTAAAGTTTTGCGAGGAAGCTGAAATTTGGAATATATACTTCCTAGGGCTTCGAAATGGTAAAGTGTTAAAATTTTCAAAATACGCCCACTGCCACGCCCACAGTTTAGAAAAAACCGTTTTAAGGCTTAAGTTAGAGAGTTAAAGTTGTACAACCTTCACAAGATATGTAGGTACTGCCCAACTTTATTAATTTGTCATATAAAGTTTTTTGCCACGCCTACTTTTTGTGGGCGTTTTTCACTAAAATGCTGTTTTCTTCGAAAATTTTCATAGAAATTGAAAAAAAATGTTTAACAATATATTATGCCAATATTTTTCTCAATGTATCGCCCACTTTTTGGGGGCGTTTTTTGAAAAAAATATTTTTTTTCTATAAATTTCATAGACTGAAATAAAATGCTATCCATCATCTTCCTAATGTTTTTTTTCTTTGGGGTACATAGGGATAAGGATAGGGTATCATACCGTTCGCCTCAAGGGGACTGTAGCCTTTCCTTATGTTTTTAAACTAAGTATATCTGGGATGAGGTCAAAAATACTGCATACTCAGTTTTTGGAAAAAAAATCGAATAACGGTAATTTATAAAACCACCAATATCTTGAAAACTAACGAAGCGAACTCCAAAAATGTTACTGTTTTTTTTTATACTATTAATTCGAATAAATTTGCTTACTTCGAAATCGTATGACGCAGTCGTGCACTTAATTTTTATATCTCTGTGACATGTTTTGTCGTTGAATTATTGTTGGCGATGCATATAAGTGCTATTTCTTAAAATAATCTGTGAACAAATAATTTCACCCATTAATGTCAACGATATTTAAATTTAAGTGCTTAGGTACTAAGATTCAAGAAAATAAAATGCCAACAGATTTTAACTATTTTTCTTCATTTCCGTACAAATTACCAGAAAGCGCTAGCGCTAGTTAGTTTGAAAAGACATTGAAAAGATTTGGTTCAAGGTGGGCAAATTAAAAAAACACACTTGGGAGAGTATTTCTTCCACCATTTATACAATTTCATAATTAATCTTAAGATTGCCCGATAGTAGGGTGTGCGCTGCGCTGGGGAGAATGTTTTCTAAATTACCTTTTACAAAAATTTACTAACCAACCGACTTATAGAAGAATCTTGTCCGTCAATGTTCTCTGCACTAAATATACTATATGATAATTAACTAGACGACTAGGTTCTTGACCAAGATTGCCGTTTTGGTAGAATCCAACTAAACTTTGTAGATTTTTTCAGCTTTGATATGTTGGTAGGCTTTAATTCGATTTGGTAAGTTTTTTTTATAACTCTAAAGTCCGATTGCTAATACTTCTCATAACGACTTAAGTGAAATTTAAAAATCCTTCCAAATGGAAATAAGTCGACCTCATTTTATGGGGAAGAAATAGTAAGTGTACTTAGAAAATATTGGCAATTATGTATTGTAATGATTTTTTTGTGAACTTAAGTTAGTTATTAGAAGTATCTGCAAATATATCTAAACCTTTAAAACTTTATACAGTTTATTGGTTTTTACTTTTATTTACATTGGTCGCATAGAAGTGATATAAAAATCATTTTAAATAACCATGTTTCTAGTTTTGATATCTTCTAGGTTCTATCTTGTCAATTTAGCTACGCCTTTTGTATGCTATAGTTTTTCTTACGACAAATTGTTGCTGAGCTATTACGTCCGTAAATGAAAATAAGACTTTTGTCTTTGATCATTGATATCTCTACAAAAAATGATTCCACCGTAATTTCAAGGACAAATTTAAGAACTGCATTAAAATATATATAGGAATTAGTATATTAAACATAAGGAAAGGCTACAGTCCGCTTGAGGCGAACAGTATGATACCCTATCCATATCCCTATATGCCCCAAAGAAAAAACCATTAAGAAGATGATGGATAGCATTTTATTTAGTTCTATTAATTAAAAAAAAAAAAGTTTTTTTGAAAAAACGCCCCCAAAAAGTGGGCGTGGCCACAAACTTTGTATGGGCGATATGTTGGAAAAAATATTGGGTAAATATTTTGTTAAACAGTTTTTTTCGCTTTCTGTGAAAATTTTCGAAGAAAACAGCATTTTAGTCAAAAACGCCCACAAAAAGTTGGCGTGGCAAAAAACTTTATATGACAAACTTATAAAGGAGGGCAGTGCCTACATATCATGTGAAGGTTGTAACACTCTATCTCTCTAACTTTAGCTTTAAAACGGTTTTTTCTAAATTGTGGGCGTATTCAAAAAAAATTTAACACTTAACCATTTCGGAGCCCTAGGGAATATGTGGTCCTAGCTTCCAGCTTCCTAGCTTAATTTTAAAGGCCTAAAAATTGCGTACGGACGGACGGACGGACATTGCTAGATAGTCTTAGGATTTGGTCCTGATCATAAATATATATACTTTTATGGGTCTACGGCGAATATTAAGGGGTGTTACAAACTATGTGTCAAAATTAATATACCCTTAGGATAGGGTATAAAAATGTGACATATAAAGAGATATAATGATGAAGATATAGCCTTACAGAAACAATATTCCCAATAACCAGGTAGTATCTACAGCTTGTATATTTTTTCTACTTGGGTTAAACTTAAATGACCTGATTAAATGAGGGTTTTCTTTTGCAGCTTGTGGTTGCCTATTTCTTTGTCTAGTGACGGCATTTCCAATTCCTTCCAATAGTTTGAGTGTTTAAGAATTGACAAAGCCAGTTGAAATGACTCATACTTTGTTTTGAAAGCATTGAATTCTTTGCATGTTTATTTTGTATGTTTAAGACCATAAGTCCATATTGGTTTAAGAACTTCCTTATAAAGAAGCAATTTATTACATATTGAGAGACAGGAATACCTACCCAATAGCCAATAGATTTTATTATGGCGTAAATTTATTTCAAAATATTTTTTTTTTAAAAGAGTCTTCCGGCGCGGCTTAGCGTCATGAGTCTTGCTTAAGTACTTCGCTGAGTTCGAATACAGAACTGCACTTTAATCTGTTTATACACGTACTTATGTGTTTTATATTTTTATACCCTATCCTAAGGGTATATTAATTTTGACACATAGTTTGTAACACCCCTTAATATTCGTCGTAGACCCATAAAAGTATATATATTTATGATCAGGACCAAATCCTAAGACTATCTAGCAATGTCCGTCCGTCCGTCCGTCCGTCCGTCCGTCCGTCCGTCCGTCCGTCCGTACGCAATTTTTAGGCCTTTAAATTCAAGCTAGAAAGCTGAAATTTGGACCACATACTCCCTAGGGCTCCGAAATGGTTAAGTGTAAAATTTTTTGGAATACGCCCACTGCCACGCCCACAATTTAGAAAAAACCGATTTAAAGCTACAGATGGACAGATAGAGGGTTATAACCTTCACAAGATATGTAGGCACTGCCCTCCTTTATAAGTTTGTCATATAAAGTTTTTTGCCACGCCTACTTTTTGTGGGCGTTTTTCACTAAAATGCTGTTTTCTTCGATAATTTTCATAGAAACCGAAAAAAAGGGTTTAACAAGATATTTAGCCAATATTTTTTCCAATATATCGCCCATACAAAGTTTTTGGCCACGCCCACTTTTTGGGGGCGTTTTTTCAAAAAATGTTTTTTTTTTTCTAAATTTTATAGAATGAAATAAAATGCTGTCCATCATCTTCTTAAGGTTTTTTTTGGGGCATATAGGGATAGGGATAGGGTATCATACTGTTCGCTCCAAGCGGACTGTAGCCTTTCCTTATGTTTATTTATAAAATAAACATGAAAAGACTTAGGTTCATTTAATTCGATTTGCCGTGTGTTGGTCCATTCAGATACCGCATATTAGCAAAAACAGCAGCAGCTACTGCAAATGGGGACAAAGTAGTTTCGTTACTTTCAATAGGAAGATCGTTGGACCTAACACGCTACCTTGCGGAACGTCAGATTTTATATATTTTTTAATTTGAAGTGAATGGAGAAATTGTCCGAATATTGTAGACGGTCCATTCTTTGATGAAGATCAAACCGATCTTTGGTGATGGTACCTATTACAGAAAGAGGACTGAGGCGCTGTAGAAGATGGAAATAAAAAAAACAAAAATCATTAATTTTCCCAATTTAATGTATTTCATTAATGTAACATACATATTCATTGTTTGATATCTTTAAAGTTAAATACAGTCTGCTTGGGGCGAATGGTACGATACCCTATCCATATCCCTCCCGATGAAAGATGCATAGAAAACACGTTGGATGACATTTTATTTGGTGTTTCATAATAAAATCACAACAAACAGATTTTTTGAAAAAAAAATGCCCTCAAAAAATGGGCATGGCCGAAAACGTTGAAAAGGTTTGAGGAGAATATTCTCTAAATGTTAAACAAATTTTTTCATTTAAAAAAAAATTCCCCAAAAATGGGTATGGTTAAATTGTATGACAATTTTTTTAAGGAGGTTCTACATATTGTGTGAAGGCCTCGTAGTGCTTTATTCCACCAACGTAAGGCTTAAAACAATTTGTTTTTAATCGTGGGTGTGGCATTGGGCGTACGAAAAAAATGTATACACTCTACCATTTCGGGACTCTAGGGAGTCTCAATCCAAAATGGTGGCTTTTTTTAATAAGCAATAGCGTGCCATTGCACAGTCTTTGTGTGTTCAATACCAGAGATTCAACTTTCGGCCGTAGATGTTGTGGTGGTAGTTCTGGCAAATCCAGTGAGTTAAAAGAGTGTGTTGTCATACAAAAATATGACAAAATGTCAAAGTTACGCGACATGTGTAAAATAAAGTTTGATGAGGCGGACCTAACGCCATCTGCCATTAAACAACATAAATAATTTTGTTCTGTTTGAAAAACGAACAACAACTGTTAAATTCTTTGGATACAAATACCAAAAAATCCCACAAAAATACTAGAATATACAGAACGAAGCTATGAACTTAATTTCTGTCACGATCAGTAAAGACTTCGTTTAAAAGGTTGCCTCTGCGAAAAGCGTTACAGAAGCTCTAAGCCATGTCCTGTCGAACATTATTAGAAGTAGTAGCGCCTTAGTTTGCTGAAAGTTAAATGTTAAATGCTTTATCAGCCCGCCCCTATTATGATGGGATTTATCTGAGAGGGCGGTGTATAAGGTCTGTTATGAAGCTACTTCGCAGCAACCATAGATCTCGGGGTTACTTCCTTTTATATCTAAAAAAAATATGAATTATACAAATTAAAATATCTTTAGTAACCCACTTGAAAATAAAGCCTTTAAGATTATTTGATGTCAGTTATATTTTTCTGAAAAAGAAATCTAGAATTTGCTTAAATTTTTGGAATCATAGATATTTGATATTTGGCTTTATTATATACTATATTAATTTTTGTACATCTTAGACTCTGTGTAGGGAAAGTGAGCTAATGTCATGATCCCATAAGAGCTGGTATGTATATCTTGTCTTTTCAGATCGCACTCTTGGGAGAACTGTATTCATTCAAATTTCACGCAATGCGGTTCCTTTCGGCAATATGATATCGTGTGCTTAAAGCCTTGGCAATGGATGCACTGGTTGACTTTTCGAAGCTAAACCTGAACTAGTTTCATTTACCCCAAACAAATGGTGTTTTGAGCTTAAAAGCACTTTAATTCGAGTTTAAAACAGAATTTGAATATACAGTCTTTAACGAGATATGTAAACCGTAATTGCTACATATAAATACCTGGGATACATAGATATGTATATTTTGAGTTCTGAATCACTGGTTCATGTCACGAATAAAAATAGCACTTTTGGGAATGATTAATTACTTTATACAAGGTAAAAACTTTGTATGGCGAATTTTTAAATGTCACCATTATGTAACATTATAAATGTTACTTTCCCCACAGCTCATCCAAATAATGAAAAATAAAAACACACATATCAGGGTAAAATTAAATTTTTACGGAAATTTATTGAAAAAAGTTTATTAATTTGTGTTGGAAGACCAATAATTCAAAAATGATAGCACATTATGTATCTACCTTAAAAGTAAATTATGTCTGGAAGAATTGATAATGATAATAATACTTTAGCATTTCCAAAAACTGAACTCAGGTTAAAAACTGTAAAATTATGAGAGAAAAACATGTAAAAAAATATTTTGCTTTTCTCAACGTTTTTCAACGAATATAATTTCTCTTGAATTACAGCGAACAAGCTAAGCTTCATCTGTGGAATCCTTAAAAATAACTTTAACAAATTATGCACCCCACGTGTCACAGTAAATCAAACTCAAATTTCTAACAAAAACTTTCAAATATCCAAAAATTTCAGCCCCTTAATCGTTGGCGAATGTCCTTTCGTATAGCCCTAATACCACTACTGCAGATTTCAAGTCCTGTGTAGGCGGCGAATTCATGTTTCCACAAAATACATCAGTGAAACATAAACACACTTTCATTTTCCATTACTAATCTGATTTATAGTGACTCAGCCAAAACTCGTGTTAGCTTAATATATATCCTGGTGCTTCTCCCTCGCAGAAGAAGAAAGTTTTCGAAGACAAATTTTAAGAGGTTACCACCACCACCGCCACAAATTCAGAAAAACATTGTCGCAGGGTAGATAATATGCTAATTTGATATTCTTGATGGAAGAACTAAATTCGTTCTCTTTCCAGAGACTCAACATAAGTCTCGTGAATTGAAGGATTCTCTAGAATCAGTCGATCCTGATTTCCCATCAGAAATGAAAGAAAATTTTCGCTTGAAAAAAATATATTTTTATTTTAAATTTTTTTTATTAATTTAACACAAAAGGAACAAGACAAATCGTTAGCGACTTTATAATGGCCCGCAGTGTGATTACATAAAGACCAACAATTTAATGCGTTTAGAGTGAAGTAGGCAACCCCCGGAACATACCCTTAAGCGAAGGCTATCGGATTAAGTTGAGACATATCACGAGATTTGCATAAGTGATACACTCAACACGGTGGTTAACCGAAAATCCTCGTATGTCATCTGTTTACCCTCAACTCCCACGCTTTTGGATAAATCCTGTTTTACCACATAACGTTAAATTGCACTTTACGGAGCGGGGAAACGGTGATGTTTTTAATGTCTCTCCCAACCACCCAGGGCTTAAACGCACACCCTTGCTTGTGTCTGTTATTTATGTTTATATGGAGTTACGTCAACGTTTACAACGTTCACGTGTTTGTGAACATCAGTACCTACTGTTGCAAACTTGTAGGTACTGATAGTAGAAATCGTACCCTTGAAAATAAATTTCTAATGCTCTGTAGGTTCATCAAAATAGTTAACATTTGGCCGGAAAAGATATTCAGGGAAAAAGCAATTAACACAAAATGCGCCGAGTTGTAGAAAACATTTAATCATTGTTGCTCCGTTTTTCTCGGAACCGAAATGAACGAAAATGGTTTCCAGGGAATTTATTATAAGTAACAACTATAGCAACATCAGACGGAAGTGATTATTATTCGAGTAATGGCAAACTTTACCCTCTTTTATTTAATTATGTTTAATGCGTGTTGTGATTAAATTCAGCATTATGGAAAAATAAATAACGTACGCAGAAAATGCACTACAAGTGATTGCGATGTGATCATGAGTCGAGCAGAAATGCACTGTCAGAGTAGTTCGTTTTCCTGGGAATTGCAAAATAATGCAGACTTAGGCGAAACCTAAGCATAGCGAGTTGCTATGAAGTTTCTCATGTGTTTGAGATACTTCGTAGAAAAACGCCGGAAATAACGTTTCTTGAAAGCTTACAAGATGTTTTACTAATGAAAAGAACGTTGATGGCGGTGATTTGAACGGACATGTGTGGATGTCTAGCGAAGACTACTATGAAGGACATGGCTCGGCTCTTCTCCATGTATCACTGACGCAGGAAGTCTATCCCCCGCTAGAATTCGTAAAGCTTTTTTCTTTTCAAATCCCGCATTTTACCTAAATAGCTAAGCCCTGGTGGTCTTATTCATATGTCAAAACTCATGAGAGGTGATCCAATACCCAATCAGTGGAGGGAACGTTATCTTCTTCCTTTACAAAAAGGAAAGGGAGATACGCGAAACTGTGATGATTACCGTTCAATTAAGTTGATGTCACACAGCATGAAGATCGTTGAGCGGGTATTAGATGGTCACCTAAGACAAATAATACAGCTGTCTGATGACAAGTGCGGGTTTGTCACGGGTAAATCAACCACAGCAAAGTATAAGGATCATAATGGAAAGGCATCGTGATTCCTTAAAGGATCTGAATATGATTCTGGTGGATATTGAAAAGGCATTCGATAGACAACCAAGAAATCTGATATGGGTTGCGCTAAGACAACGAGGAGTTCCTGAAACCTACTTACAGATGATCATGGACATGTACGGGGGAGCGACGACAAAAGTCAGATGTCCCGCAGGAGTCACCGATGAATTCCCAATAAAAGTCGGTGTTCCCCAGGGAAGTGTCTTAAGTGCTTTGCTCTTTATTACAGTCCTAGATTATCTGCTTGACGGAAAAGTGACGGACCCTGAAGTGCTACTGTTATTCTTTGCTGACGATGGAGCCATCATAAGTGATAATCAGTCTTCCCTGCAACGAGCACTTGATGTTTGGGTAGATGCTTTAGAGGGGAATGGGTATCGTATTAGCCAAAAAAGACAGAGTATCTATACTGACCATTCTCTGACCTAAGCCAACCCATTCCAGACATTTATTTTAATGGGGTGGTGGTTCAGTGTGAAAAGTTAAAATATCTGGGATCAATCATCAACAACGAAGCAACCGTTGATGATGACATCGTTGAAGTGGCAGGAAAACTCTGCCATCTTCTGTGACCGAAAAAAGTCCCCTAAGCTGAAAGGAAGGCTCTACACCGCAGTTGTGCGTCCGGCGCTCACATACGATTCACAATGCTGGACAATGTACAAAAAGTATGAGGGCAAGTTGACAACACCTGAGATGAAGATGCTTCGGATGACAGCAGGAGTAACAAAGCCTGATCGAATTAGAAGTTCCAGAATCCGAGTAAGCTTTCACGTCAAAGCACCCATCTCTAAAAAATTGGAGCACGACCGATTCAGTTGGTATTGTCATGTTCAAAATAGGAATCCTACGAACCCCGTCAAAAAGGCAATCAACGTTCCCTAACAATCGCGTAAGAGAGGCAGGCCTAAAAACTCCTAGATCACACAAATGCAGAAACAACGGCATTTGATTGGCCTCAATGATGAAGTAATCGAAAATCTGGATGCCTGCATATATTTTTTAAGGTCGAACCGGCGAATCCCACAGGCAGACCAGTAGGAATGCAGTGAAGTGGGAGGGTTATGATCATAATCTCGTCGTTAAATGGAGAGAAGAAGCTAAGGTTTGGTGGTACATTCTGATGACTTGCGTCATGTACAAGAAGATGTAGCTGTAGGAGATGTAGGATACAAACAATTTAGAATACAAAAACCTCATACGTAGAATGCGTCCAAAAGTCATTAGGGTCGTGGATATATATGGGGGTCACTGGCCGATGGGTACGCACGCCATATACTACCTGCCATATGTGTATAGAGACTAACGAGAGCGAAACCGTGTTTCATCATATCTGCGGGTATCTGGACTTCGCGGGAGTCACACACTACGAAAGTAATGATTTCACGGAAATCTCCATTTTCTTAATTCCATGGTTTGGTTTTAAGTTTTGATCCCACATTTCCTTCTTTTCTTAAAAGTCCCATAAGTGTTGGCAATAAAAACAGCACTTAAGCACTAATTGCGCTTTCCAGCCCCCAATCGTGAGTCAGCTCCCCAACCACCTGCATGTTAGTTGCGAGACAGGCCAGTGTTGAAATCCCTTTTTCGAGGCGAGCGACCCTGAATTTATATACCAACTCGCAGACTTAATATTAAAATTAGACTTAACATTAATATTAAATGGGTGGTTGTTAAGACTGTAAGTAAAAGGAAGTCTGATACACAAAGCTTCGACAAAAGAAAACTTTCATGTAACCAAGTTAGGCACTTTATTTGGTATACATATTCTGTCTAATATGTATACAAATGAAGTCAATCAATATTTAGGTTTGGTTAAATAGGGGTGTAATGAAAACGAAAACCATTAAAGAACACTATGCAACAAAACGGGCCCATCGCGATCCCTGGGGGAACCAGCTGAATTCACATTCAAAAGGCAGAAAAACCTAACCTAAACAGTTTCCCTTCAAAAACCTAAAAGGTCCTTGAAGTCAATGCCATCTATTTTCAAATAAGTATTTCCTGAAAACAATGTAACATTACCATAAATGAGGAGCCCTCCTATTCTTGCAAGCTCATCCGCTTGTTCATTTCCCTCAATACCGCAGTGTCCTGGCACCCAGCACAGTCTCACTCGGTGAGACATATGCTTTACTTTAAGCATTGTGCGACAGCTCCTTACTGTATCAGAATTGATGTTGGTTGATTCTCCTATCTCCGATTTTCGATCTCATTTGCATTAGCTCAGCCGCCCCGAGGACAGCCAGAACCTCTGATTGGAAGACACTGCTTGTGTCCTGTAGTAATTTAGACACTCTCAGCTTTGGATCCTCTGAGAAGATAGATAGAACCTATTCCTTCCGCTGTTTTTGAACCATCAGTAAAAATCGCAATTTCGTTCGATCTGATTATTGCGTTTCTTTGCCAGTCCTTCTTCTCCCTGTATATTATATCATATGGAATTTTGAAGACGACAAAGGAAAGGATTTCGTATTGGATTGACTAGAAAGTTTTCCGTAGATCGGTTCTGTTTTGTTGCTTTTCAGCCTGCCAGTGCGCCATATGTAAGAATGGCCTTTACCACCACCGTATATAGCCAGTGTAATGATTTTTTCCACCTTTTGTTTTTGCAAGTAAAGATGCTCTCTATAAGTTTTTTTTATTTTTTCCTACATAAGACTCAAATTCAGTTTCTTGTCCAAAATTATGCCGGCATAAACTGGAATTTTGAATTTCGGTATCTTGTATATCCTGGTAAAAAGAACCAGTTCCGTTTTGGAACGATTTGCATTGAGACCACCGCTTTTTGCCCAGTTCCTGATCGTCTTCAGACCGACCTCCATAACCTCACTGAAGATATTTAAATATATACGCATTGTCCTAAGGTTTTTTAAGATATTATTAATAATTAGAACCCACAAAAGTGGTGATATGACTCCCCCTTGTGGGTTTCCTCTCGCTACAGACATTCTGACTGGGCATTGTCCAATGCAAGCATGTTGCTAGCCCAATATGTTATTCCCTGTTCAATTTTGCCGTCCACTAAAGCAATTTTAATAGCGCTATACTCCACGTTGTTAAATGCTCCTTATATATCAAGTAAAGCTGCCAACGAAAGCTCACCGAAGTGTAGACTTTTTTATTATTTCCCACCACTTCGTTGAGAGCGGTTTCCACAAATATATGTATGCTTTGACTAAGTCACAGATTCCAATAATTGCTCTGGGGTTTCAAGAATAAAATACGACAGTCTCATTGGTCTGAAATCGTTTGCCATTTTATGCCCCTGTTTGCCAGCTTTACAATCAATGTATAATATATAAGCCATTTTACATTTAATGATTTTTTCACAAAAACTTGTTATTCTTATTTAAATAGTCTTATAGTAGACTTCAAATACAAGAAGCTAATTTAGTTTTCTTACTCTGACAAAACGACAAGATTTGAAACAAACAAACTTAATACCACAGATTTATTTTGGGGCAATATTAATTCATAAAAAAAACTTTTAAAACACTCAAATCCAAACCAGAATTATGTCACATGTAGCTAACTGTCATTCCAATCTTGAAAATATGAAATTGCTTTCTGCTTAAGGTTTATGAAATGAAAACCTTTTATATTTGCAGTATTATTAATTAGAGCACCCAAAAAGAAAAGAAGAAAAAAATCAACAAACAAAATAAAAGAGAAACCGATAAAATTAGGTAAATACCGGGTTCATGATTAGTACCTGTCATCCAATTTCGTTCTCATTCCTTGCTCGTAATTGCTTCATCAGAAGAAATTTCTCGCTAACGGAACAGAGGGAAAATTAAATTTATGCATCGTTGAAGAGGAGTTGAGAAAATTAAATTTATAACGAAATTAAACCCTAAATTCGAGGTTAGCATTACGTGTGCTATGTGCCGTGACTTTTAAGCTACTAGCCTGCAGGGTCCCATCTGTAAGCAAGCAGATGTGGGTACTGCTGCCTTATACGCAAAAATATTTTTTAATCCTTCTCAAAGAAGGAAAACGCATTTTCTGAGGATTGACAAGAGAAGTTTCAAGATACCCACTGTTAAGCTTACGACTCGTGTATTTCCTAAAAAATGCGGGCTATGCCTCGCCAGCTACAACAGGTACCTAACCTACTCATCGTATTCTCAAAGACCAAATGCTTATTGCGGAAGAGCGAACGACGAGAAGGGTGCAAATACAAACAAAAAATTTGTACTCAATGAAAATAAGATATGGTCTGAGAAAGCAGAGAAGGCGCATTCCTCCTGGTCCTTTTTTTCGCCTGTTAAACAGATATGAATTCTTGAACGTTACGGCAGAATGATAAGGCAGTACATTCCGTACGAACCGGTACGCGCATTTCTTTTTATTGACATATTTCATGGAATATTTGTACCGTCGTCTCCGTCATTCATATCCCGTGCCCTTCATTTCAGGGGGTTTGAATCTCCTAATGTTTACTTATTATACTCTTACCTACTACAACAGCAGACCCTATTCGACGTTGGGTCTTTTATTTGGTTTTCTTAGTTCTGCAGGGTAAGGATGCAAACATCTAACTGTTTTGAGAACAAAAAACAGAAAAAAAAACGCCAAATTTATGACTGGTGTATTGGATATTTATTACATTTGGGGATTGCAGGGTATACGCTGATCGGAGGAAATGGGTGCACGGAACTTTCCGTGGGGTGGTAGGTAGTACGCGTTAGAGTTTCTTTTTTTATATTTTCCCTGGGGTGTTCAAATCGAGTTATTAAATTAAAATAGCTGTTCTTCAGTTATCGGTAAATGTAGAGTGGGTGTAGCAGTAGGTTAATGGGGATGAGAGACATTTGAAGTGGATTTGCAGTGCGTACGTGAGAATTTTTTCTTGACGTACAATTTGCTTTTGTTGAGGGTAGTTTGAGAAGACGATTTCAATACCAATATCAGTAGACTTATTGTATGGGATTAAGATCTCATCAATCACAAAGACATGGAACTGTCAAGGCAGTAAACATTTCAGTACGGGAATATATTGGAACGAATTTGTTGGTTCTGTAGAGAAATAGAAATCGTAAATTATTGTCTATATATAAATGCCATTATCCTTGTCATCTAGCCAAGTTGGTGTTTTTTTTCTTAAAATATAAAAATAAAAATACCTAACCTACCTATGCAGGTGATATTTTGCTCAATTTGAGAAGCGGTTTTTTATTAATTTCAAAAAATTTTGAAATTCACTTTGCTGGCGAGAGCTTATGTGTTCAACCCAGTGGTGAACACTGGTTCAACTTGTTCAACTTGTTTATGAACGCATTGAAGTTTCATGAAATATTCACACTCATAGTCATTCCTATACCTATTTTCCAACTCGTGCATCCCTTTTATGCAAAACCTTACTTACTTTACTAACTTAACGGGCTCCTGACCCGTGAAGAGTCCCCGCCTGAGATACGGCAGCCTTCCATCTTTTACGATCCCGGGCACGCTGCATCCAGTTCTCCAGACTTGGTCTTTAAAACGGGGGTTCGGTCTTCCTTGTCGTCTCGAACATGGAAATCCTATTGGCTGGAGCGTTGTTGTGACGTTTCTTGGCTTTTTGGACTATATCCACATATTGGTACAGCTCATAGAGTTCGCGGTTGTATCTTCTCCTCCATTCGCCCTCCTCGCACACAGGACCAAATATCCGTCGCAGGATTTTCCTTTCAAAGGAACCCAGTATAAACTTTCATTTTCTGCTTATCGTCCAGCACTCGGCGCCGTACAGCAGAAATGGCAGAATAACGGTTTTATGCACTTCGAGTTAGGAGTTTTTAACCCATTTGTTTCGCCAAACTGAAGTGGCAGCGATTTTCTAGAGAAATTTGTTGTCGTAACTCCACGAAGTTGTCATTCGTGGTGTGATATTCACACCGAGGTTAATAAACTTCTGGACTGATCTGTTGAAGAAAGTGTCTTTCGTGTTGACACTTGCCCTGCGCACTATCCGCTCAAGAACAAGATTGAAGAAATCACACGACAGCGCATCTTCTTGCGAAATCCGGTGCATGGTTGGGGGAGTTCAGATGAGCTGCTGCCAAACTGCACTTTGCAGTGTGTATTATCTAGTGTCACGCGATACATCTGAATAAATTTTGACGGGATCCTGAATGCGGCCATCGTCGATAAAGAATGCGGCTATAAAGTCGATAAAGAGATGGTATGTCTCGACTTGAAACTCGGTCTTTATCAGGATTTGCCTTAGTGTGAAGATGTGGTCTACAGTTGATCTGCCGGGCCGGAAGCCACACTGGTACGTGCCGAGTAGTGTGTTGCCAGAAGAGTTTAAGACATTTACACAGTACGTTGGATAGGATCTTATATGCGACATTAAGCAGAGATATGCCTCGATAGTTCGTGCAAGACATAGGATCGCCTTTCTTGTAGATGGGACCTATGGAGCTGATGGTCCAGTCGTCGGCCATGCTTTCCTCCACCCAAACTTGGTAAATGATGTGGTGCATGCGCCCTACCATAACATCACCTACGTATTTGAAAAGCTCTGCAGGTAGACCATCAGAGCCGGTGGCCTCGTTGTTCTTATAGTAGTTTTCGTCATAACTTCAGGAGAAATGATATACTGAAGTTAATGCTATGATGAAACACGCTCATAAAATTAGAAATATTGAATACTAAAAATTATTTCATGCTCAAGTTTTGGCATATGAAAATTCCACCCAGAAGCCATGAAGGTCCACTGTGAATACACTAGCTATACATATAAGGTCATGCGACTAACAAAACCACTCTGATCTGTTAATAAATCTTTTGGTGTCTGATAGAGGTACCCCGGCCTAGTCGTCCAATCTATCAAAGAACCGTGCAATTCGTACCTGGGCAGTGGCATAGGCAATCGAACGAATTCATTTACTGGCTATTTTGGAATTTTTTTTCTTTGCAAGATACATTTTGTTATGATTATGAGTTATTTTATCTAATAATTTGTATACAGGTCTAATTAATTTAACGGATGATTTATTTTAGTGTCCTTGGTATATCAGGTGGCACTACATTCAGATTCGGCTTCGGGCGAAGGTGAAAAAATAGACGAAGTTAGGCTTCGGCCAAAAAATGCACCTTTTCCTTTCCCATACCTTTTTCTGTCTTTTAACCATCCCTGTAGTATACGTTTGGTAATAGTCCTGGATGAGTCCCAGTCCTGTCTTCAGGTTATAGTAACGCTGAAATTTTTCTCGGAGATAAACTTGGGTTTATCGTAATCATTAAGTGTCATGAGTCACTTTCAATCAAAGATTTCAGGTATGCTTGATAATCCGAAATAAAAAAAGCTTCCAAATGTTGTTCTCTCTTAGCCTGGCAGGCTTTAGCTGCCACATTCTTCATGAATAGCTCCATGGGTTCCTTGGACCTCGCACCTTGTTCATGTTCTCAAGACTGGTATTATATGGCATTAACCGATTCCCAACAGACAATAGAGATGTAGGTTAGAATGGGTCTAACGACCGCGGTGTACAACTAGTGTACAATGATCGGTTGTGAGCCACTTTTCACGTTTTAATACCAAAATAAATATCCATTTTGCCATTTAAGAAAAAATAAATAGTGGCAACTTATTGTCTCTCTTACAGGCTTGCCAGACGTGCTACGTGCCACATGTTTTTTAGTTTTGCGGTGCAAAATCTGATTTTGCGATATTGAATATTATTCGCAATTTTTTGCGATATATAATAAGGCAAAAATTATAAAAAAACACTATTACGAAATTACGTAAGATATCAAGTCCCTAAAAATTTTCCTCAAAAATGTGTTGAATGTTTTTATTTCCTTGTTTATTCTTAACACATTTTCTTAAATGTAAATTAATTTCGTTTTCTCAAAAACGGCTCCAACGATTTTGATAATTTTTTGTATTTCCAACAATTATGTTAAATGTTTCCAATGTGCGAAATTACATCAATATCGTAGGTGTCGTTTTTGAGAAAATCAAATTTTTTAAAACCTAAAACGTTTCTCATCCATGAGCGCTAGTAAGAGAAAAATCCATTCTAAGTTAAATGGGCAATTTATGGATCTGTTATTAACCATACGAATTCATTCGAATGTCAACCGCATTTACTGCAACCCATCAACAATTTTAAACCCATTTCAAAGCCATAAATTAAATAAAGATATTGCAACAAGACAAAAAAAGTTAACACTTTGTTGACCAATCTGTTAAAAACATGTAAATAAAATTTTGATAATATTTAAGTTTCTAAGGACTAAAAGTGAATATGGTACTCAAAAGTACCGTTGGGCTATGAAATGTACAAAAAAATTATAAGCCACATTTAATTTATATTCTTTGTATTTGAATATAATAATAATAATAAAAACAAATTCATTGCATCAATGAAAATATCAAAATTTTGATTTGTTCTTCAATATTGAAAATGTATTTCATGGTATAAGGTAAAGGAGTTCTTTTTTAATTGCAGCAAAGTTATGTATTACAATGACTGCATTTAGAAAATTGCTTTGATTGTATTTTATTGATACTGCAAACCTCACATCTTCCCCGTATTTACTTTTCAGCTGCTCGTCCATTCCTTGATAAATCGAAAATTTTGATTTGATTCATAAACAGAAAGCTGTCTTTTCCCATGGTAAAAGTGCTAAATTTTTCATTCAGTTAATCTATCATTGGACGGTCTTTGTTGTTTCTCTGAATGAGGCTGGTTAGTTTGACCTATCCAATAAGAAAATTTATTCCTATAAAAGCTAGTAGCTCACCCTTCTTCAAGTCTAACACCTTACTTTTTTGAACGGCGTAGAGATTGGATTGATAGACAATATGATCGAGCACATTTTCCAGAAAGGATACAAAAAAAATCGGTTAGACAAGTACAGCTCTCAAACAAATCTTCTAAAGGACCCTCTTGCAATAAAAATTCAGGAATTTCTGATACAAGATCGTTAGCTTTCCGATTAAAGATTTGGTTCCTCTTTAGATATTTTTTTCTTCGAATGACTGCATCCCGGACGATCATATCAGAAATTTCCTCGCTATCACCCAATTAATCATCAAGCTCTACTTGAAATACAGCTTCATCTGATTCCTCATTCATTCTGGCAGCAGCTCTTATTTTTGAACGAATAGTTAATAGATCCAATTCATCTTCGGATTCTAGATCGGGATCTTCATTATTGTCCAAAGTTAATTCCTCAAGTATACCCAAAATCTCATCATCCTTCAACAAAACATTTTGAACAGCTGACATGAAAACAACACGAATAAATAAAATTAGTATTAGAATGAAAAAACCTATATCATCACATAGCCCGACGTCAAGAATGTTGTCAAGAAAACCGTCAAGCTAAGACGATGTAAACAAAAAACATACCTGCATGGAGAATCAATGTACTTAAAAGTCTCGTTGGGGACCAGTTCAATATAATACTCATACAGAGATTTTAATTGATGTTGAACATTGTGGTACTTAAACGTACCATTGGTCAACAAAGGGTTAAAGAAAGATAAGCTAAAAAAGTCATATATATGTACATTCCCAATATTCTGTTAAAGACTTAACTACATTTGGCAGAAAGTGAATGTTTCAAAGCAGCGTATGCACTCCCCTTCGTGGTCAGAAACTGGTTTAACAACCTATTTAAGCTCTAAGAAAGCATAAACAAAAACGAGAAGCATTTGCCAACAAAAGAAAAAATCATATGCATCGGAGTCATCATTTAGTGCAAGCTTTAATAACTTATAATTTTTAATTTAATTTTTATTTCATTTGGAAATACATTTTAAAAAAATTGTTTTTTTGTATCCTTTATATTTGGAATTATGTACCTATATGGTTTTGTTTTTCATCAATGTGTGAATTTAAAGGTCAAAAGTTCTTTGCGTTTTTTTGCGGTTTATTTTGTAAATTTTGCGTTTTTTTTGGAAAAAAAATATAAAAATGTGCTTTACAGAAATCTGACAAGTCTGCTCACTATGGTTACATAACATATTCATCACTAAATTTTAACCACTAAGTACGTACCGCTGTATTCATCCGGAATGTTTTATTTGTCACAACTTAAATTCATTTTGGAATATTTTTTTACTACCTACTTTTATTAATGTAACTGCAAAGAACTGCCTTATTTTGTTGAAATTTATGTGTGTATTTGTAGTAGCACATTTTTGGCCAGTGTACGTTCTGTACAATTTGTATAAGTTGTTTTAATTCTTTGTTTGCAATGTAAATTAAATTTTAAAATAAACTACTTCCCTTATAATAAAAATAAATCAATGATTTAATTTTAACAACAGTGATTCAGAATACGAAAAAAAAATCTTCGGTCATGATATCATGTTTTACATCTGTCGGCGTCATGGACAATTAATCCCCTTTCTGGTACATCGATAGCTGGTACACCTGCTTTTCACCACTGTTGTGTTAAACAGCAAAGAGGTAATTTTTAAATAATTAACAAAAAATCACCTCTATAATTGAAATTGGGATGTCATTTAAAACCCTCATTTTTATTACTTTTTCAGGAAAATATATACATATATAATTTTGTTCTTTTGCAAAAATTTCGAAGCCCTTTCACTGCAATCTCATCAACCACGCGGCCATTAATCATACAAAATGACCCGATAACGACCCGCAATTCAATGTGAGGGCAACGGTGGCGCTTCATCAATTTTATGTTTATTGCTCCCATTCGCACTTAATTGCACTCGACTTTTCATCTGTGGATGCCACAGACTGGCTGTTGATGTTATGGGAATGCAAAACAAAAAACGTAGTGCGCATAAAAATATTTTTATTAAAATTAAATTTTGTTCATTTGTTTGGGTGTGACTGAAAAATGGCATGATGTCAACTGTCAAACGTGAATCAATTCATCAGAATCATACTTGCCAGGTAAACAGAGCTCAAAAACGGAGCAATCAAATAAATTATGCTTCTCGAAACAAATTAATATGCGAAGGTGAAAAATTAATCAGCAAATTGATGAAGGTATATAACAATTCACAGTATGTTTGGATTTATCAACATCGATAACATTTCCCAATGAAATCAGAATGTTTCTATTCGGTTTCATAATGTGCGAACTATGTGTGAATTCAGCTTATTTGCGATGCTCATCGAACATTTGAATGCTTTGCTTTGGTTCTAAAGCGCAAGTTATTGCAAACATACTGAAATTTCGAACTCAAACTGAGAATGAGGTATGTGAAATATGTGGGTACCAGTTTTAGTTTCAGGTTCGATAGTATTTCCAGGCATAGTTGCGGCGTGGATTTAATTGAACCGGTTACCTATTATACCCAGGCAAGTAATGCTCTGCACCTTGTTTAGATTCTTTAGATAGAATTTGATATCCACCGAAACGGAATGGGTTAGAATGGGTCTTAACCCTACGCCCGCAGTATACAACCAGTGCCAGTGTATGGCAATACATGACTTCGTACATTGCAATTTTTTGCTGGAGTAGGGTACTTAAGGATGTTCCAGCCAAGTATTAAACTTCAGTATATCCATACTCCTGAAGTTATGATGAAAACATGATCGATGGTATTTTAGGGGGTAGATAATCACACCAACTAAGGTAATAGTCCTGCGAACTGAACTGCTATAGATAAAACCAGTTTAATTCCAGAAATTAATTTCAAATTACTTTAACATATTAACCCTTATTCTACATGGCATTTATATTAAACGACATTGGGTGTTTTTTGAGTCGATTCATTTAAGAACTGTTCACATGAGAGCGAACTGCGAATAGGCGAATCGCGAACAAATCAAGTTTAATGTATTTATGAATAGAAAATTTATATTGCTTCTACCAAAAAAGCTTGATATTAAATTGATCTAACATCCTATCTAAAAAAACTGAGTCTAAATTGATTTAAATAGCAATATTTACAATTACAAACATTTTCCCGCGAATTGAAAAATTCTTGCCGCGAACTCTTTATTCACAATCCCCATAATACAGACGCGATCCAAAAATCCGCGAATGAAAAATTCGTTCGAACATAACCCTAAAATTGACACATATTGCTGCTAACATTTACAAATTGCGGGTACCTGCGACTAAAAAAAGTTCTCATGTGAAAGAAATGCCAGAATTTACGAATATTCGCCGGTTCGCAGTTCGCGGTTCGCTCTCATGTGAATGATCCTTTGGTGTCGGTATTATATTCCCTAAACACATACGTTCCACGTGAGTTCCACATCAATAGCTAATAAATGAAATCTGTTTTATAGTTATGTACGTATCCCGTCCAAAAGGAAATGTCAAACAATGTTTCACAAGCGCGAAGAGAGGCAGGTTTTAAAACTCCTGTATCACACCAAAATCAAACAAGCATTTTATTGACCTCAGTGACGTGCAGTGACATGAAACCGAGACACCAATAAGTATGCTGTATAATCTTGATCATAACTTCATCGATAAAATAATTCCGTAAATAAAGGGTGTTTTTTTAGAGGTATAGAACTTTAAATTGGCAACACTATTTTAACAGGAGGCCATTTTATGAGTTGTCTAGTCTAGCTGCTTTGGCATTTCAACATGAATTAACTGACGCCTGAACAACGCTTCCAAATTTTGCAAATTGAAAATCATGGTTCTGTTCGAAACACGTATTTGCAAATTTTGTTTCGCGATGAAGTTCAGTTTTGGTTGAATGGATACGTCAATAAACTAATCTGCCGTATTGCGAGTGATGATAATCCTCATGTGTAGGTATGTTGAGGTACCGTTACATCCACAAAAACTGACTGTTGGGTGTGTTTTATGGGTTGGTGGTCAGACCGTTACAGTCAATGGTGACCGCTGTAGAGCCATGATTACTGACATTTTCGTTCATCAACCCTTGATGTACAGGAGCTGGTTCTGGTTTTAAAAAGACGGCGCAACATGTCACACAGCTCGCACCACAATTGATTTTTTGAAGGAAAAGTTTGGTAACCGCATAGTTCCATGTTACGGACCCGTGAATTAGCTTCCAAGGTTGTTTTGTTTAATGCTATTGCAACTAATGGTAACAAATTAGGCAGTTAAACAGTGCACGATTGCAGCATATTGCAGACGATTCTCCTGCTTCTTTCCGAGCAGAGAAGAATGGCAAGCGAATGAACCCACGAAAATGAAACCTATATCCACATCCATAGATGGAATGAAGATGTATTGTGGAATAGGTGCCGGTGTCTTCTCAGAGGAATTAAATATACACCATTCCATCAGACTCCCTGATCAAAGTAGTGTTTTCCAGGCTAAGGTTCTGGCAATCGCGGAAGCGGCCCGTACTGCATCAATGTCGGCAATACCACGCATAGGCAATACCACAATAAGGCAGTAAATACTACTGAAATCAAATCCACGCTTGTTCACTGCTGTCGCATAAAGCTTAAGGCTCTTGGCTCACAGCACAAGGCATGTCTTTGCTGGGTTCCTGGACATAGGGAAATAACCGGCAATGAGGTGGCCGACGAGCTGGCAAGAAAACGATCCGAAATGAATCCCGACCAGGCACTTCAGTCGAACAAACCACCACTTTGCAACCTCAGAGAACGAATGGAATACATGGTTAGAATGAAAGCCAACAATTGGAATCTCTAACCACCAGTTTCCATAATCTGTGTCCAGAATACAATAAAAACCGAACCAAAAATGTTTTACAATACGAAAGAACATCGCTGTCCAAGCTGGTTGGTGCTTTAACTGGTCATAGTTTTCTAAGAAACCACATAATAAAAGTAAGTCTTAAGAATGACGACATTTGTAGAGACTGCGGCGATGAAGAGCTCCACGAGGATACCCGTCACTATCTCTGTCCTTGCCCGGGTCTCTGTAACATGAGGAACAGAACATTTGAAGTTTCTTCTTCCAAGGCATTGAAGAATTGTCAGACGCCTTTCTCTCTAATCTTTGCAGATTTCTGGCTTGATAAAACTGAGTAACCACGAGCGGAGAAAATGAATTACAAATAAGGCCACAACACCGGCGTACTCCCCACTGAAGGGCATCACAATGGGTCCACAAGGACCTAAGTGAGGCAGGAAGGAAACTATTCTGGCATGTCAACCCATCTAACCAACGCAAAGTAACCTAAGCATCAGAAAGTATTTCCTAGTAAATATTCAAGTTAATTTCTACGAACTTGAAAATTTTGTAGTAAAAGCTTAAAGCAAATGAATGTTGTTCTAGTTTTTATGCATCGCAAGCTAGTTAGTACTTTGTTTTGTAGTACATATAATTACTTATTTTCTGGCATTAACTTTGATTTTATGAATATGAAAATAAGTAAATACTATAGAAATTGTCTTAACTTAAATTGTTTTAGAAACTGTGGCGAATCGTTATGGTAATGGTTCCTGTGTTCAGGTTGTTGAAAGCGCCTTTTATATATAGAGAGGAAGCCAGTTATTTCGTTCGTTTTAGTAACTACATGTAGCGCAGTTTTCAAAGATTTGCCATTGAAATGTGTAACTTACCGCTTTCAGGGTAACTAACCACGTATTTCCGAATTTTAAATTCTTTAAATTATTTTTGTCTAGGAAATGTTATATGATCTAACATATTCGTACATATTAAGCTTGTTTGAATTGAGGTAGTTATTTGCATCAGTAACCGTTGATGTGTCAATTGTGTTGCATTCTGCATTTGGTGTAGCTACAGTGTTTTTGTCTCGTATTCAGAAAAAAACTTTAAAAAATAATGTGATTTTGTATTTTATTATTATGATTGTTTTATTTGATGTTCTTTAGTTTTTGTCTTTGTAATTCTATCAAACTGCACATTCCACCGCGTGCTTTATAGGGGCACACGACATAGATGGATCAAATTTGCCGGGAATCTTAATTTGCCTTAAAATTCATAAGACATCTTTAAGATATATTTGATAAATAATGTATATGTTTTTGTGTTTATAGTATTTGTGTTATATACCGATAGATGGTGCTTAACATAGCTAATCACTGCTCTAATAGAAGGTTTTTATACCCTATCCTACGGTATATTAATTTTGGCTCATAGTTTGAAACACCCCTTAATATTCGTCGTAGACCCATAAAATTATATATATTTATGATCAGGACCAAAACCAGGACCAGGACTATTTAGCAATGTCCGTCACCAATTTATAAGCCCTTAGATTAAAGCTAGGAAGCAGAAATTTGGGGCATATACTTTTTAGGGTCCCGAAATGGTAGAGTGTAAAATGTTTTTTGATACGCCCACCGCCACGCCCACATATTATAAAAAAACCGTTTTAAAGCTTAAGTTCGAGAGATAGAGTGTTACAATCTTTACAAAATATGTGGGCACTGCCCTCCGCCATAAGTTTGTCAAATAAACTTTTTTGCCACGCCTACTTTTTGTGGGCGTTTTTCACTAAAATGTTGTTTTTTTCTAAAGTTTCGACCACGCCCACTTTTTGGAGGCGTTTTTTGAAAAAATATTTTTTTTTATATAAATTTTATAGAATGAAATAAAATGCTATCCATCATCTTCTTTACGTTTTTTCTTTGGGGTAAATAGGGATATGGATAAGGTATCGTACTGTTCGCCTCAAGTGGACTGTAGCCTTTCCTTATGTTTTTTACTTATGGTGGTGTTTTTTTTTGGAAATTTTGTAGAATGCCTCGCATGTTAGCTGATGAGGATATTGCAAATTATCTGGAACGGATACCTTTAATTGACGTCAGTTGCTCTAGTGTAGAGTCGGACCACAACCACCTTCTATTATGTTGTGTGATGTCGTGGGAGTATGGTCCTCTATCCTTTTGGCGAGCCATCTTGCATGAACCAGAGGTCATCCAAATCCCTGCCTTCAATTTCAGTAAAATAAATTCTATTAACATAGTTCTGTAAGGCATTGACCGAAACGTTAAAGTTGGGAACCCCAATTTTCGAAGAAAAATGGTCCAATGATTCCACAATCGGCACACTCTCAGCTTCAGCAGCCACATTCTGTATGAGTTTTGTCTGCTAGCATACCAGTCTCACGAACTCTTACCAGTACACAGCACTGGCAACATATATAAAATATGTTTTTAATATTTCCAAATGTTGTTCAAGTGTAAAGCGTTGTTTCCTTGTTTTTTCCTCCGCGCTGGAATGATACAGACTTTCTGCCAAGATTTCAAGCGGGAAGCAGCTGTCAGTGTCAAAATAGCCCATGATTTAAAGAGTAATCACTAGATGAACCACCCTTTATACAAATTAAAATTTTCCTTTGCCTTATGCAAATTTCAAACAAATGTAAATTAAACGATTATCTACAGAATTCAACTAGCTCAGAGTGGAATTCCTTCTAATGGACCTGTTGCTTTCGATTAACAGGTGTCTGCTTTATTTATACTCAAATTCAATAATAATATTACATCCCAGAAGGCGCTATATAAAATGTTCACTCCAACCTTCACATTCTTTCTATTACCCAATAATGAGATTTCCCTTCTGGTTTCTGAGACCTCTTTCGTCGAAAACATTTATTCCTTACCACCTTTCAAATTACTGCTTGCATTAATAATGTCGGCACTGCGGTGTCTTTACGTCTACGTGTACCTATCGTCCGGATTTTAATTTTAAAGTTTCTGAATTTTTAAATGCATCTTTTGCTTTAAATGAGTCTTCCTCGTTGTACTGTACGTGTACCTATGTATAATATAGAAGAACATACGTAACGTACATATTATACCTAGTTTCGCATAAGAGATGAAGGATATCCCTGAACTCATTAAAATTTGCATAAACAGAGGTGGCGAATAAAAGAGGCAGAGAAACTTGGAAAGCAGAGCTCTAAAAATCATTATACTTCCACCCTTTAGGCTTTTGAAAGGTTTAACATTTCATAGGGTGCACGAGGAGCTAATTACGGGTGAAAAAAGGTGAGCACCAGGATATTACCGTGTATGCATTATGTGAGTTTGGTTGTGTGGTGTGCGTACATCCATATACACATATATATCCAGAAGTTGGAAGAACTAATTGTTTTAACAAAAAAGTTCGTATATCGCAAAATGCCCTTAGTAACTCAAGTTCAGCGTTATAATTAAATTTTCCTTTTTTTTCTGTTTTTGTGAAAGTTGTACCTAAATATATTTTGTTAGTAGTGAATTTGCTTTTGAAAAATGCGGCGCATTCAAGTGATGTGATTTTGTCTTCTCTTGTAAGCAGATGATTTCGTTATTCCATGGGAGAGAGCCTTCTAAGTGGTTAATTATAAGAGAGAAATAAAATTCCAAAGAATACCAACGAAATGCGCAAGCGAATGGCTTTATTTATCTTTGCAGTGTTCTCCAGAGGAAAAGGAACAGCCGCTTAATGATGTGAAGATTTAATTAAGATATGCGGGAGAATACCAGGTGCAGTGAGACGAGAGAATTTAAAAATAGTTAGTGAAATTCAACAAAATCAGTTTAAACTGTATAGCTACAATGATCTTAGTTTTCCTTAAGTATTTGACCTCTGAAATTGACGTTTATTTCGGCAAAAAAAATCATAATGTGATACCTTTGGAATACCCTCTAGAAATATATACTTTCGTATTTTTCCTTTTACAATGCATTTCTATTGAAATTTTCTTTGAATTACAAAACTGGTTGGATCCTTTATTTGTTCGTCGTCGCATATCGTCGCTTTGATGAGAATATCGTGTCCTTCCAAAATCGTTTTAAGTGAAATGAAACAATTTTCGTGAATTTGCTTCCTTTTTTATGTACTGATGCTCAACCCTTCTCAGCATTTTATTGACACTCGAGACTTGGAAAAGCATTGTGTCGATTGCCACTCGAAAAGTATAAGACTCTCCTACACGTTTTGTTGATAACCAGAAAAAAACATCCGTTATTTTGTGTCCTTTTTTTTCTGGGACCAAGGGTTTTTGTCTTGGTTTTTTCTTTTTTTTCATGTTCTGATGGGTTCCTTTATTCATTCGTCTTTTCGTTTTACGAGAATAAAAGAGTAAAAAAAAGGATGAGCTGCCAGTTGAAGTTGCGTTATTAGATTGAGGATGCAAAACTTAGCAATTTTTCCACTTAGTAAGGTAACGAGGTTGGAAAAACGACGAACGCCACCATACAACAAATAGTTCTATTGAAAAGAAAGTATCTACCTACAACTTAGCATTTCTTTCTTTTTAAATGGGTTGGAATCTTGTTATCGTTATTTTTTTCTTAGAGTAAGACGAAAGAAAAGTTCTGGCAGCTATGTGTACTAGATGTACCAGGATACAGGATGGCACAAAAGTAAATTCACGAGATTTGCAATTCTTTTTACAACAAGAAGATAACGTTTGTTTTTATGTCAGCTTGATTTAATTAATCTTGGATGTGTGATTGGACCGTATTTATGATATTTGAGCATTGTTCTAATAAAAATATGAAGGAAGGCCATTAACAAACATCCAATTTTCTGTACTCCGTACAGCGTTTCTGTGCGACACAAGATTATTCGGAAACTAGAAGGCCTATAAAGTTGACATTGGGAATATAAGTAGATCACGGCCTTAAAAGAAGCAGGAATATATTTCGTGGCTTCAAGCAGTGTTGGTATGTCCTTGGACTAGTTTCTCACGAAAACTATTTTTTCGACATAATTCAGAAGTCTTTTTTTTTGGAACTCACTTATGTGGGACATAAGTTCCAAAATATTTTGTCGAAGATGGGACATAAGTCCAAAGTTTTCATATATATAATATATAGATAAAAACAAAAGTATGGTACTATTTCCACAACAACATAAGAAAAAGTTGGGACTCCCTGCTCCTTTTTTCTCATATTTCCCTCCCCATTCGTCCGAAATACCCATAATTATCACAGCGGTACAATACATGAATCAAAAAATAAAAGGTAAATCATAATTCACTACAATGTACAACTAAAAATTACAAAAAAAAACAACAAGCAAATAAAATAAAGGAACACTATACACATATGGGCTCATAGTATTTTTTTAGCGAGGTAACAAGAAGAAAATAAAATTTGATATGAAGGTCTGACAATGCAAATTGCATTTAAAGAGTCGTTCCCATTTTTTTTTTTTTTTTTTTGGTTTTCACATCCGTTACTACGGATTCGACATTGGAATGAGGTAACGATCAAGAATATTTGACAATTTTCATTAAATTTGGAAAACATATAGCAGGTTTTTTTCATTTTTGAAATCTCCCTCCAAAAACCTTCTACTTTTAAGTTTTTCAACGAAAATTTGTTACCACAAATTAATGCGGCTAATACTCGCCACTCATCGTTAACTTTAATCTCGTCACAACCGTCTACCTTTTCTTCCAAATCATACAACGTACTGCAGTTCTTTCTTTTTAAAATATCGATAGCTATAACAAAATTTTGGGCAAATGAAATTTCCCACAAAATTGCATTTCAGAAGAACTTTTTATCTTTTTCCCACAAGACGGTTTTTCATCATCAAAATTCCCACGACTTAAGGCTTAACTACTACTAGAGATACCTCTAACTTCCAAGTGACATACTTCGTGAAAGTTCGAAAAAAACCAATGGATTAACATGAAAAAGCTTTCACTAGTTACTGATCTTACCATTAGATAACTCTGATGCAAATGTTTCTTTCTTTCGTTGGAAAATGCTTCTTGTTTTTGTCTATGCTTTCTTAGAGCTTTTAAAAGTCAACATAGATTCTTCGGCCAGTTTTGAACACGAGGAGGCAGTAGCGTCTATATTTGAGCTTTGAAAAAGTCACTTTTTGCCGAATGTTAAGCCTTAAGTTAAGCCTTTACTTACACTGGTTTCAAGGCCGAGGCTACTTATAAAGGGTGATTTTTTAAGAGGTTTAGAACTTTTTAAAAAAAAAAAACACAAAAAATTCGAAAAAATGAATGAAATATTTATTTGAATCGATAGTTTGAACCTTGCAATTTAATGTTTAAAGATAATTTCATGCAAATTTTGACCGCGGCTGCGTCTCAGGTAGCCCATCCGCTGAGTCCAATTTTGGCATACTCTTTCACACATATCGGCCGGTATCTCACGAATGAATGCATGGATGTTGGCTTCCAGTGCGTCAATCGAAGCGGGCTTGTCCCTATACACATTAGCCTTGGCATACCCCCACAAAAAATAATCTAATGGTGTCAAATCGCACGATCTAGGCGGCCAATTGACCGGCCCGAAACGTGAAATTAACTGTTCACCAAACTCGCCTCGCAATTGCGCCATTGTTTCGCGTGCTGTGTGGCATGTGGCACCGTCTTGTTGAAACCACATATCATGCAAGTCAAGAACTTCCATTTCGGGCTCGGTAGCGTTCACCATTGACAGTAACGCTGCGATTCGCATCATCTTTGAAGAAATATGGCCCAATAATGCCGCCGGCCCATAAACCGCACCAAACAGTGGCTTTTTCGGGATGCATTGGTAGCTGTTGCAATGCTTCTGGCTGATCTTCACTCCAAATGCGGCAATTTTGCTTATTTACGTACCCATTCAACCAAAAATGAGCCTCATCGCTGAACACAATTTTTCGATAAAAAAGCGGATCCTCGGCCAGCTTTCCAAGAGCCCATTCACCAAAAATTCGGCGTTGTGGTAGGTCGGCTGGCTTTAGTTCTTGCACCAGCTGTATCTTAAAAGGCTTTACGCCCAAATCCTTCCGTAAAATTTTCCACGTAGTGCTGTAACAAAGGCCTAACTGCTGGGAACGGCGCCGAATCGACATTTCGCGGTCTTCTGTCACACTAGCTGATACGGCTGCAATATTTTCTTCAATACGCACAGTACGTAAACGTGTTGGTGGTTTAATGTCCAACAAAGTAAATTTGGTGCGAAATTTGGTCACAATCTTCCGAATAGACTGCTCAGAAGGTCGAGAATGCCGATCATAAAATGGAGCGCGCGATGAACATTTCGAACCGAGCACGAATTTTGATAGTAAAATTCAATAATTTGCAAGCGTTGTTCATTTGTAAGACGATCCATGGTTAAATTGCAAACCAAACTGAAGCTGTTTGACAGTGACACAAGGTACTAAACACACGTCAGCTGTCAAAACCAGTGTTGCCAAAACCAAACCAGCTAAAAAATCACCCTTTACTTACTTAAAGTTAACAGCGCCATATAGATTGAAGAATTGATTACCCAAAAAAATAATAGTTGTGACGTAAATCCAAGTTACAAATGTAAAATGACACCATCTAGATTGGATTAAATGTTATTTGATAGATAATGCAGTACTCCAACCGTAATCGTAATACTGAATCGGAATTGTCATATTAGTCAACATTTTTGAACAGCAAACAAAACTTTAATACAGTTTTCACTTCAGACGCGAAGCGAAAAATTTGTCGTGCCTTAAACTGAAAATTAAAATATAATGTTTTTAAGCATTTTACTTAGAATGGTTTATTAATTCGATTCTATGTTACTATTTTTTTTTGTGTTTTTGGGATTCAGGATGCTTAAACCACTGCCAAACAAAACATGTAATGCCAGAGAAGAGTCGAAAAACATTGTTAGATGTTAACTTCTATATTCAGCCAAAATTGCTTATAACAATAACTTCAAGGACTAATGAGCTAATATTGATATAACCCTATCGATTGGAGTATCCACAAAAATATTGTTCCTCACGTTATATTTATAGTTTAGTTTGTATCTAATACAAGCATTCTGTCATTTCAATTCAAGCACAATAAAGTAAACCGCTGTATAGGAATAAATATTTTCTGACTTAAAATAGTTAATATTTAGTTGGATAGTAAAACTTATTTCTGGTTCTCCCATAAATGGGCATGTGTAGATATTATTTCTCATTTGGTTTGAAGAATTTAATTCCAATGTGAAATTATTTGCGAAAAAGCTCTCTTCCCTTTGTTAAATGAAGGATCCTATCACTGTACTCAGTACGCGAATACTATCCACAGTTTGTAAAACAAAAAAAAAAATCCTAACAAAATCCATAACTTTCCTGTTAGGTTCATGCAATTCAAAATCAACAATTTAGCACCGACGCGAAAAAGCACCATTATCTTTCGCTCCACTGTGGGAAAGCGTCCGGAAGCAATCTCCAATCTGGTATGGCGTTGATGATATTACTCTCTCATCTCTATGGCTGTGTGCAGGGGCCGGATATACTTTAACGCAATTAGCGACCGGATATAGGTACTGACTGCAAAGTTCATGAGAATCACATCAACTGCGAACAAGAATGACGATTTACACAGTTCACTGGTCACCGTTAATAGACCAAATAGAACAATCGCAACCCTGATTGGGTGACTTGACTTTCTGGTGACCTTTGAGACCAGGTAAAAATGTAAGTTAAGATGAGAGGAAAGATAAAATACAAACTTAATATTAGAGTACATTCCGTGTATACCGGGACAGTTTTGGCAAGTTCTGACCTTTAACTTAAAAATGAACGAAACTTTAGAAACTATTTTAAAGCTTGTGTTAGTTGGAAAGGTAAAAAAATTTATTTTAATCACTTTTACCAATCTCAGATATTGCGAATATCCTAGTCTTTGAAAACATTGGATATTCTGTATATCTATATATCTAAATACAAAAGCAGATATAAATCGAAAAATTGAAAATACCAGTTGCAGCAAAAATTGTATAATAATAATATTAAATAGGTAAAATATTTAAAAATAAGTATTAGGCGTAAACGGCCCATACAGGACCTATATTCTCCAACACCTGTGTGCGCGAAGCTATATTTTTTGACACGAGTAGAACGGCAATTGATTTTTGAGAAGCAGTTCTTACTCTTGGATGTTTGTCAGACGTTCGCAAGAGGAAGGGTGGCAAATAAAAACTTTCAGATGGTACCGGTTGGGATTTGAACCAGTGACCTCTAGCAATTGGAAAACAAAGGCTGCATTCTGCTTGGGGCCAACAGTATGATGCCCTATCACAAAAAATATGGATAATTTTTTTCCGTTTTCTAATTGACATGTGCAACAATTATTTTTATTTTTAAAAAATCCCAACAGTACATGAGGCTTAGAACATTGTACGGGTGGAATATTGAGAATTTTTTTTATATTGTGTAAGGAAATTTTTGAAGAAAATTATTAATATTTTAAAAAACGCCACATAAAAGTTAGGCGTGGCGAACATCTTTATATTGAAAATATTGTTTGGAAGTCCTCAACCTTTATTTCGTCAACTTTAGTTTAAAACTGTTTGTTATCATTTGTGGGCATGGCAGGGGGCGTAACAAACAAATTTGAACATTCTACCAATCAGCAACCAGCGTAATGGATAAAATGGATACATTGTCTAGATCTAAATATACGCATTCTACATAATTGCGGTAGACTTAATATTTTGGCTGTAGATTGGAAAAAAAACTGTAAGTCTTCTATAAATACAGCAAGTTGGCAACGTCGTAAGGGCTCCTACTATTAATTAACGGCCTCTCGGCCCGTAGAGATTCTCTACCTCCAGCAGTCTTCCATCATCTACGGGCTCAAGCATGCTGCTACTAGCTATCCTTGTCGTCTCGAAGCTGGGGCTACAATTGAAAGATTTTCTTGGCTGGAGCACCATTGTCCATTTATTTAGTATCTGCTCAACTTTCATATGAAACCTGCTCCTGCTAATGAAAATGCTCGTTCTGTAGCTGCGTCTCCATTCCTCTCTTAGAAAATCAATCAATTTTACACGAAAAAATGCTATTATAGGATGCTCACTCAGCAACGTTATAATCGAGTTTATTAGAGAAAAATGCTCAATTGACCGAACTGTAAAAAGTATGGTAAACACAACCGTCGCTTAGTTTCCGTGACCGTGCATAGTTGCTCTGCTTTTTTGATAAGAAGACTTTAAGTCCCATAATTGTGATACGTACGTATAAACAGATATATTTTAAAGTAAAATAATTATAAAGGGTGATTTTTTAGCTGGTTTGGTTTTGGCAACACTGGTTTTGACACCTGACGTGTGTTTAGTACCTTGTGTCACTGTCAAACAGCTTCAGTTTGGTTTGCAATTTAACCATGGATCGTCTTACAAATGAACAACGCTTGCAAATTATTGAATTTTACTATCAAAATTCGTGCTCGGTTCGAAATGTTCATCGCGCGCTCCATTTTATGATCGGCATTCTCGACCTTCTGAGCAGTCTATTCGGAAGATTGTGACCAAATTTCGCACCAAATTTACTTTGTTGGACATTAAACCACCAACACGTTTACGTACTGTGCGTATTGAAGAAAATATTGCGGCCGTATCAGCTAGTGTGACAGAAGACCGCGAAATGTCGATTCGGCGCCGTTCCCAGCAGTTAGGCCTTTGTTACAGCACTACGTGGAAAATTTTGCGGAAGGATTTGGGCGTAAAGCCTTTTAAGATACAGCTGGTGCAAGAACTAAAGCCAGCCGACCTACCACAACGCCGAATTTTTGGTGAATGGGCTCTTGGAAAGCTGGCCGAGGATCCGCTTTTTTATCGAAAAATTGTGTTCAGCGATGAGGCTCATTTTTGGTTGAATGGGTACGTAAATAAGCAAAATTGCCGCATTTGGAGTGAAGATCAGCCAGAAGCATTGCAACAGCTACCAATGCATCCCGAAAAAGCCACTGTTTGGTGCGGTTTATGGGCCGGCGGCATTATTGGGCCATATTTCTTCAAAGATGACGCGAATCGCAGCGTTACTGTCAATGGTGAACGCTACCGAGCGATGATAACGAACTTTTTTTTGCCCGAAATGGAAGTTCTTGACTTGCATGATATGTGGTTTCAACAAGACGGTGCCACATGCCACACAGCACGCGAAACAATGGCGCAATTGCGAGGCGAGTTTGGTGAACAGTTAATTTCACATTTCGGGCCGGTCAATTGGCCGCCTAGATCGTGCGATTTGACACCATTAGATTATTTTTTGAGGGGGTATGCCAAGGCTAATGTGTATAGGGACAAGCCCGCTTCGAGTGACGCACTGGAAGCCAACATCCATGCATTCATTCGTGAGATACCGGCCGATATGTGTGAAAGAGTATGCCAAAATTGGACTCAGCGGATGGGCTACCTGAGACGCAGCCGCGGTCAACATTTGCATGAAATTATCTTTAAACATTAAATTGCAAGGTTCAAACTATCGATTCAAATAAATATTTCATTCATTTTTTCGAATTTTTTGTGTTTTTTTTTTTTAAAAAAGTTCTAAACCTCTTAAAAAATCACCCTTTACGAATAATTGTTGGATCCACTGTACCTACAGTGGTGGCCAATATAATAGGAGACACTCATTTCTAAATATAGCAAGGCTTTGCAGTTACAAAAAAATACTAAAGTTGAAAAATATTCCTAAGGCTTAGACGATAAAAAGAGCTGCCGTTGTAGGGTCTAACATCACCCCAACTCAAGTCATATCAAATTAGAGTAACACTTTCGGTTTTCAGACTTAACTACAGTGGACGTCCAGTATAACCAACACCCGATATAGCGAATTTGCGATGTAACGAACGCTTTTTAGATTTACATTAACATCTCTAAATAGCGAACGATGCTCACAATTTGCTATCCAATATAACAAAAAACATAAGAAAAGGCTACAGTCCGCTTGGGGCGATACCCTATCCATATCCCTATATGCCCCAAAGAAAAAAGCATTAAGAAGGTGATGGATATCATTTCATTTAATGAAATTTAAAAAAAAAAAATATTTTTTTTGAAAAAATGCCCCCAAAAAGTGGGCGTGGCCAAAAACTTGGTATGGGCGATATATTGTAAAAAATAATTTCTAAATATCTTGTTAAACATTTTTTTTCAGTTTCTATAAAAATTTTCGCTGAAAACAGTATTTTAGTGAAAAAAGCCCACAAAAAGTAGACGTGGTAAAAAAATCTTATATGACAGACTTATAAAGGAGGGCAGTGCCTACATATCTTTTAAAGGTTCCAATACTCTATCTCTCTAACTGTAGCCTTAAAATGTTTTTTTCTAAATTGTGGGCGTGGCAATGGGCGGATTAAACAATTTTTAACACTTTACCATTTCGGGACCCTAAGGAGTATATGCTCTAAATTTTGACTTCCTAGCATAAATTTAAAGGCCTCAAAAGTTGATACGGACGGAGGGACGGACGGACATTGCTAAATAGTGTAAGTTCGGGTAATGTGGACCACAGCATTTCCCCTTTTTGTGAGAGAGTAAGAGATCTGTTTTTGTTGTTACATTTTAGTTCTCTTAAGCAGAGAGCCAAATCTTTTATTACCACGTGTTTATGAGAAGTCGATTTTGCGCAGTGCAGTGTTTCTTGTTTTGGAGTGAGGTCGTTGTTAATTTTTGATCGCAGTAAAAACTTTATATTTATTTAGAATAAGCTTTAATTCGGGTGAGTGTTTCTTTGTCGGCATTCTTATTTTGTGTTTCTTGATTTATAAATTGAATTTAACTGTTTTGCCTTATTTTTTTATAAATAATAATGTTTTTCTTATGGAACATGCTTTTCGGCTATTGTGGAGTACCCACAAGCGGGTAAAGTTGAGTAGTACTTCACATTTTCCACCGGTTTTGGATGAGGTCTAATTTTGTATGTTACTTTATAGATTCATCAGAAAATGCCAAAAAAAAAATGGGACTCCGTTAGTATGGAAAGAGCTCTACTTGCCATCCAGAAAGGATAAATGCGTGTTAAGCTGGCGGCAAACACATATAACGTGCCCAAAACAACGCTGCAACGTATGGCACGAAGTGGTAAGAGCATACATGCTCTTTTATCTACTCCCTTGGGTCGCAAACCAACTTTGCCTAAACATCTGGAAAAAGAGCTTGTGGAATATTTGCACGAGATGGAAAACCGTTTTTGGAGAATAACCAGAAATGATATCCGAAGTTTGGCATTGCAACTGGCCCAAAAAAATAATATTCCGAACAAGTTTTCGTTACTCCATAAGACAGCCGGTAAAGATTGGTTATATGGCTTTTTAAAAAGGCATAAAAGTGAATTGAGCTTTCGGCTACCAACGGGAACTTCCATCGACAGAGCTAAAGGCTTCAATCAGCAAAACGTAAACAATTTTTTTGACATTTTGGAAGAATTATACGAAAAATATAATTTTGCGCCATCTAGAATCTGGAATGTGGATAAGACTGGCTTAACCATTGTGCAAAACAGGCAGCCACAGGTTTTTGCCAAAAAAGAAAAACGTCAAATCGGAGTTTTGACCTCGGCGGAACGTGGTTAATTAGTAACAGTAGTAAATTGCATGAGCGCTGGTGGCAGTTTTATTCCACCTTATTTCATATTTCCGCGGAAAAGAAACAACCCGCTTTTCATGAATAACGCTCCTGCTGATTCAAAAGCTACTCTCCATATTTCTGGGTGGATTCAATTGCCAATTTTTACAGAGTGGTTCCGTCATTTTTTGGAGTTTTCCAAACCCACTGAACAACAGCCAGTTCTATTAATCCTAGTTGGTCACTATAGCCATACTAGGAACTTAGAAGTTATTGACCTTGCTAGAAAGAATTTCGTGATAATTGTTTCTCTACCACCACACTGCACCCATAAGATGCAACCGTTGGATAGAACATTTATGGGTCCTCTCAAAAAGTATTACAATGATGAAATAAGACGTTTCATGAGAGAAGCTGGACGAAAAGTCAACTTGGGTGATACAGCTCAGTTATTTAAAAACCCATATCTTAAGGTAAATGCAGCGGAATTTTTCCTTTTAATAGGCATATTTTTTCTGAGGATGATTTTCTAGCAGACCGAGCCTTTGCCTGTGTATGAACGTGAACCTGAGCCATTACCAGAAGTTGAAACTACAAATCGTAGCAAATCGAGCTTGGCTCTTGTAGCTAATGAAACGCTAAATATTGTGGCAGAAGTTAATAGTCAAACCGAGTCCACTTCGATTTTGAACCAGACTAAAGTCCATTTTACTCCGTGGGATATTTCTCCTCCTACGAAACTGAAAAGGGTTGCGCCCAGAAACACGGAGAAAAAAACTAAAGCCGCAGTTTTAACAATATCACCTTACAAGAATGAGTTAGAAGAAAGTCCGAGAAGTCAAAGAAACCCAGAAACCCTTAAAAATCAAAAGCCAGCCAAAAGTTATGAACCAAGCAAAAACAGAAAAAATAAGGAAGGAAAAGGAGCCAAGGTCATCTTTAACTAAGAGTCAGCCTAGCAAACCATCTACTTCGACACGTCGGCAATCTTTATCATCAGATGATAGCCTTGCCCCATATAAGATCCTTTTTGCTGATTCTGAAGATGATATGGCAGAATTTCCGACTTCAAAAGACACAAAATGTAATTTCTGCGACGTGTTATGGGGTGATGACATTACTGGGGAAAAATTGACTCAATGTCTCCAATGTGATATTATTTGGTCTCACGAAAAATGCATTCCGAAACCGAGTGCTATTTTTCTATGCAGCTCGTGTGACAAATCCTTTGTAGATAATAAAAAAGATCTGATCTAATAAAGAAGATCTGATTCTTAAATCTGAAACATTTATTCCATATGAAATACCTTTTATTTATTTTGTTATTTAGAGATAATATTTTTTATGTTTTTGTTTTTTTTTTAAATTATCTTATATATCAAATTATGAAGTCAAATTAAGTTCCTTTTATATTTTAAAATGTTATTCTTACTAATTTTTTTTCGAAGTTTTTTTAGTTTTTTGATTTTGTTAATTTTGAAGAAACTTGAAGTTTATAATGATTTAGTTATTATTATATTTTTTGTTTTATGAATTATTAAAAAAAGAAAAAATCTAAACCAAAAAACATTTATTTTTGCTTTGATTAATCTATTTCTGGTAATATGGAGTACTACTCCACATTACCCACTCTGATGGGCCTACATTACCCGACACTTTTTCAGAGGGGAGGTTTTTCGACATTTGGATACTTTGGCAAATATACAAATTATTTGAGAAAAATTAAGCAAAAAGTTAATTGAAATTTGTTGCTAACGTTCCATAGAATGGTATAAAGCTTACCATTTCAATAAAAGCTTTATTTTCAAAGATATTACTGAAAACAATAAGGGGGATCCACAATACCCGAACTTACTCTAGTCTTAGGATTTGGTCCTGATCATAAATATATATACTTTTATGGGTCTACGACGAATATTAAGGGCGTCAAAATTAATATACCCTTATGATAGGGTATAAAAATGACCCTCTTTTTGTTGGCTTTGTGATTTGTGTCTCTGTTTCTCATGTCAACACGAATATTCTCTCATATGTGTTTAGCCCAAAGAGTTCAACTTTGTTTTTGTTTTCGTTCTCTTAAACGTCTCCTACAGTTTTACAGTTTTGTTTGCATTCTTTTATTTTGATTTTTCTGTCACTTGTGACATGCGATCATTTTACAGGAGCTCTTGCACACACACATGCTTTCATAGACAGGTAGTAGATATAGCAACTGATGCTATAGAAGGAGAAAGATGGAGATGGGGAACTAAAAGATACTGCGCAGTAGTAACGCTCGACGTAAAAAACGCGTTCAACTATGCGAGGTGGTTCTTTATTAGAAGATTATGTACGATGGATTTCTGCGACTAAACCTACCTGAGGGAGTCAAGGTTATTGGCTTCGCTGACGACATAGCAGTGGTCACAGTAGCCAAACACATTCACGAAGTGGAGTCTTCCACGGATGAGGCAGTTGTAAGGATAAATGAATGCCTGGAGTCTACGGACCTGGAACTAGCTGCGCAGAAGACTGAAGCTGTCCTAATAACCAGCCGCAAGGCGGTGGAATACGCCAACTTCCGCGTCGTAAACGAGACAATAAGGTCCAAAGAATCTTTAAGGTACCTTGGAGTCATGATCGACAATCGACTGCGCATTAAAACCCTCGTCGAGTATTCTACCAAGAAAGCATCGCTGATGCAGGCGGTGCTCTCCCGAATGCTACCGAACATCTTTAGACCCGGATACGCCAGAAGGATCCTGCTGTCCAGAGTGGTCAGCTCGGTACTTTTATACGCGGCTCCCATATGGGCGGGGGCATTGGCGACAAATGAGTGTAGGAGAGAGTTAGCATCAGCTCACAGGCTTTGATCAATCAGAGTGACCAGCGGTTTCCGTACAATCTCCGATGATGCAGCCTGCGTTTTAGCTGGAATGATCCCCTCGCGGATGAGATGAAGAGGGTGTATCTTAGGCGACCGTCGAACCAGCAAGAGGCAAGGAGGATTAAAAAAGAAGAACAAGCAGCATGCACAATGCTGTGGCAATACAGGTGGGACCACTCCACAAAAGGCAGGTGGACCCACAGGCTCATTCCCTCCATAGAAACATGGACAAAGAGACCATGGGAGAACTGTAACAACCACTTAACACAGTTCCTGTCTGGGCATGGCGGCTCCGGAAATACTTCCATAGGTTTGGACACGATAGTTCGCCCCAGTGCCCAGAATGTCAAAATGAGGAAGTAAATCTGCCAAGTCCAGAACCTCATAAGTCACTTGACGCAGTCGGAGGACAAGTGGATAGAGGTCTGTTCATTTATAGTACGCGTGCAATACGCGCTGCGAAGAGCAGAAGCCCTAAGAAGAGCTCAAGATTCGGCTCCGGAGAATATAGCATAGTTGCTAACCGGCCCCACGAAGTAATACCTAACGGGAGTTCCGTGTAAAAAAATTTAAAATGTATAAAAGATCTCAACGTACTCGGCTTTCATTGAAAGACAAGGTCATGATTATTGATGAGTGCAACAAAGGTATTCCACTTAAGGAAATTTCAATAAAATTCCGATTATTAGTGATTTCTTCTCTTCAAAATAATATGGCGGGACCATTCAATTTGATATTGTAATTTTTGTTTTATTTTTGGGTTGAAATTAATAATTTAGACTTTCGTTACTTGAATTAAATTGAATGTACTTAATTGATACCACGATTAAAAAAACTTTTGAATTAATAAATTTGTCGGCCATTTATTTAAAATCAAAAGTCGATCGATATAACAAACGCTCTTGATATAGAGAATGACCTCAAACATTATATCATGCGTTATACTGGACGTCCACTGTACTCTAAATGTACAAATTTGTATGTACTGAAAGAAGAGTTGCGCCTATTTTGTTGGCCATCGCTGTAAATAAAAACAAACAATGATATCCATGCTATAACAAACATGCGATGCATAATGGAAATGCTAGAAAATCCATCTACTATAAAATATGGTTCTTCCAAACTGTGATCACACAAAAACATAAATGTTCTCTTATACAAAAATCAAATAGAATTAAAGCCAAATATTTATTTTGGCTTTATTTCTCTTTTAAAAAGGAAATAAGAGTAATTTAGCATTACTTTTTTTTTATATTTTTTTTAAATTGTGGTAAAAGGAAAACAAGTACATATTGTAAATTTTTTAACCAGGTTTATCCTAAATTAAAAAATATAATAATAAAATTTATCCGCAAATCGGAGAATGTTTTCGAATGAATATTGTTTCGAATCTGCAATATTTGTATAAAAAATTGATTAAAGCTTAAAATGATAACAAGGTTGTAATAAAATAGGACGTTGAATTTTCCTACGTATTACACTCCTAATAGTTTAATTAGAACTTTAATATTCTTCCATTTTTACATTACAATTTATATCTTCTTTTATGAAAAATTCTCTAAAGGAAGTAGAAGATTTGTTTTATTCGATACTTGCCTGGTTTTCGATTGAAATTTTTCTTTGGTCTAGCTTATTACTAGCGAGTTCATTTAAAGTACTGCAATCTATATTCTTCTTCTTTTTTTGGTTGAAATACGTCAAATTTTCCATCAGTTACCATAATAGAGTCTCTGGAAATAGACTGATCCCCATCCACAGTCTAGGAATTTAAATAAGTTTCCCTTTTTTACCAACTTCCAACTTAATTTACTATTGAATCCTTCAAGAGTGCTTGTTGTGTTTATTGTTTTTTTATGGACAGACATCCCAGTCGGTGGTTCCTACTTCACATAGTTTAAGAAATGTTTGATATAATTCTAATTTTATTTTTGAATAGTAGTATTAAATTAAATTATAATTTAATACTTTTTTTTAACTTTCTCGTATACATTAGTATACTAAAGAGAAAGTTATTGCGATTGTGCGGAAACCTCGAACTCCAACTGAGTATGATGAACGATATTACGACTACAGAGAAGTCCAAAAATGTGGGTCCGCCAATGCCGTCCATCGGTATGTCTGTCTGTCTGTCCGGGCGCCGTATGGCGAAACGTTTCGACGGATTTGCTTCAAAGTTCGTACATAAGGTTTTTGGAGTTACAATTCGTGGCGTACCTATATTTGTTTTTTGCTTTATCGTTTAAAATAACGGTACCCGCCATAACTTTTTTATGGTGAAAACCACTTATCACTATTTTTCTAGAAAAAGATTCCAAGGATTTTGGTCTTTTTTTATACTAAGAATACTTGGGATGGGGCTAAAATGTAATGTTGTTAAAAACCTGAATTAAAATCGTTCTAAGAAAATCCAATATTTCGAAACCTAAGAAGTGATTTAAATAAATTTGGTATGTTATGAAATGATTTTATTTTGTTTGAGAGAATGAGAAAATGCATTTTATGTAGCGAGAAAGTTGCGTATTACGATTTCCATCGAACTCCAGATTAAAAGACCAATCTTGCTCTTGTACTTCAGACTTTAAAGTTAGTTTTACGTATTATTACAGGTATTCAATGAAGCCAATGGAAAAACATTTCCAAATCAGTAGTAAACTCAATTGGATGAAATTTAATAAAAAGTGTTTAAATAAATTGGAATTGATGAGTATATACTGCCTCCGATTTATTACTCATTAAAGCAGATATGAAAGGAAAAGTCTGCAAATATTTTTAAACAATATATGTTTTTTTTTTATAATGTACGCGCACTAAAGGGATTTTGGATACCCTTATAATGAAGTGACACAGTGCGGGCATTAGGGAAATGAAGGTTAAGAAGAAAGGGAGAAACCGATGCACATTGGCTTTAAATGTTTGTAAACTATAATGCAGAGGAAAAACAGAGCGTGGTAGAGCATTCCACATTCGTATTGTACGGTTGAGAAAGGAATCTTTATATTTCACAGTACGTCCGAAAACAGGCTTAAGGGTAAACTGCTGTGCATTCCTAGCATGGCGAGTATTGCGGTTGAATTGCTGTAGAAGTGGAATGCAACTGGCTATTTCATTTGAGCACTTGTGGTGGAAATACCGATAAAACAATGATAGACATTACGATGATGACTAAGAGAGTCAAGTGATTTCGCGACGTCTCGATCGCCGCACGTTTTTGGATCCTGTCAAGTAGCTCCAAATATGTTATTGGTGCACGAGACCAGATATGAGCGTTGTACTCAAGTTTTGGGCGAACAAACGCTTTGTAGATTCCAGCAGACTTGAAACCGTCCAAAACAACTTGTATTGAACGGTCCGAAAGGTAATTTCTAATCCATTGAAGAAGGGTTACATCGATCCCAAATGCACGCATTTTCGACAAGAGAGCTTGATGCCAGACTCTTTCAAATGCCTTTGAAATATCAAGCGCAACGACCTTGCTTTCACCACCATGGTGAATAGATTGGTTCCACTTTTCGGTTAGATATGTCATCAAATCACCAGTGGACCTGTTGCTGCGAAAACCGTACTGCCGGTCATTAAGAATTTTTCGGGATTCGACATATTTCATAAGCTTTGGATATACAAAATTTTAAATTTTATAATTAATATTAGTATATTAGTTCTCAAACCTTTGGTGATGTTAACACGCAACACGAAAAAGTATCTTTTACTACTGTTCTTCTATAGAACTTTTTGCATTTCTCTTACTTTGAAGAGCCAAACCGTTGAAGAACGTTTTCTTCTTCATTAAAAATGTCAATAATTTCTTTGCTGTTCATAAGACATTTTGGAAAACACGTTTTCTTATATATATTAATTGTCTTTGCATTTTATCGAATTGCAGTTGCAGTGCACTTTCTTTATCCTTAGCACATTCAAAATTAAAAATATCGCGCACACCATTTCTCCTTAAATTAGAATTAGCACATTTTCTATTTATTACACTTGTTCAATTTAATTTGTTACTTAAATCCTTTATGCAAATGAGGAGTATTTTTGGGTATGCGATGGAGAGCCTACAAAATCGATCACTAATTCCAATCGATCATAATTTCAAGTCAAGCATTCATCGTCAAGAGCTCTTCATAGCGATGGCTGAATTCGGGATCCCGGCAAAACTTATCCAATTGTGTCGCGTAACGCTGGAGAACACGCGGTGCAATGTGTATTTCAACAGCCCATATGAACTCTTCCAAATATGCACAGAATTTTGGAAAAGTGATGCGCTATCATGTGACTTTTCGTGTTCTTTCTCTCGAGCAGATAGTGCATAAGGCAGGCGTCAACGCGGAGGGTTCTATATTTAACAGATCAGTTAAGCTGCCATGGTGGAGACATTTAAGGCTATTGAAGAACAGCCAAAACTAGTTGGCCTTAAAGTGAATGAGGACAAGACAAAATATATGCTATCAACAAACAAACAATCATCTGTCCATCAACTAGGGCAAAATGTCACTGTTGATAGCAGCAACTTCGAGGTAGTTAAGGAGTTCATGTACTTCGGGGTAAACATCGACACCACAAATGACATCTTAGTGGGGATCCTTCGAATTACCCTGGGACACCGCTGCTACTTCGGCTTGGCAAAACAAATGGGTTCAAAACTCCTGGCTCGAAGGACAAAGTGCATGCTATACAGAACCCTTATTCTGCCAGTTCTGCTATGCGGCGACGAGTGCTGGACAATGAGCAGGAAAGGAAAGCTAATGTAGAAGAAGATATAACCACAACCTCTACATCGGCTACATCGAGCGAATGGACAACAACGCTCCAGCCAAGAGGATCTTCGAATCACAGCCCACAGATTCAAGACAGCAAGGAAGAACAAACCTTCGTTTTAAACACCATGCCATAGCGGATGCCAGAGCGCTTGGTCTGGACAACTGGAAGCAGCGTGCCCGGGATCACAGAGGATGGAAGGCAGCCATGTCTCAGGCAGTGACCTTTCAGGTCGGGAGTTGGATAAGTTAGTAAGTAATAGTTGGTCGTATTTCCATAATTTTGTTGGCATTATTTCGCTTTGTATTAAGAAATAATTTTAATTTCAATATTTCATGTCGCCGTTCCCAGGGTTATTTGATATTAAAAGAAATATGCGAATAATTCCGCAAGGAAAAGCAATACAATTTTTTTCTTTATAACTGGCAGCCTTTATTACCACACCAAGATTCAAAAGTATTCCATCGATAGTAGCTTTCTTTTCAATCATACTGCTGTGAACCTAGTCTACGAAATGAAACCATCAATGCATACGAAGCCAAATATGGCTTTGCAGCTTCAATCCATTTCATCACTCTCGTACGATTTTAATTTTCTTTACTTTTTAAATAAACTTGCTATTAACCCACTTTGAGCAACTGAGGGTATAACGTGGCAGAGATAATGCTCGTTAACGGTTAGCTATACATAATCTATGTTAAATCAAAATGGATTCATTAACACAAGTCTGATGTATCTTTATTTCCAAAGGATGTACTTCTCAGAAGGATATAATTAATTAATATGCTTCCAAAGTTTTCCCATCACCAACTTCAGCAAGCGATACTAACGTCAACCTCACGACCATCATTACCACAATTTCGGTGTTCGTGTCTGATGTCTGAACAAAAGCATCAGTTGCAAAAGTGTATTCAATGCAGAAAGGTAAGCATAAAGGAAAAGCCAGTTCTTTATCACTCACAAAATACCCAGCCATTATCGCCCAAAACCATGCAACAGTACGATCCCGATAATGTAAGCCACTTGAATGAAAACTATCGAATAACTCGGAAGCATTATGCAATACCTACTCTAAACTTTTGAACCATTTGTTGCTAGCTACTCGAAAATGAGATTTCAGTGCATTTCTGTAGCTCATCAAACGTACTGTGGTTTCATATATTTCCTTGGCGAGAGTAGCAGCCACTCTAGTAAGTATCATAATTTTAATTTAATTGAGGAATTCGTGTTTTAGTTTCCTTTTTTGCCTGTGTAATTCCGCATAAAAGAAGGTGATGGACTAGTAATGAGCCGTTTAATACATATTATATTCTACTCGATAATATGCATCTCTCTTAACTGTAAATAGATTAATTATTCACATTATCGTGGTTCTACTGTAGCACCTTCACCACAAAGGCAAATGGCGTGCAGCGCTGCTACATGCAGATTGAAATATTGCGTTCAATTAAAGTCCGTAAAACTTCATTTACAAAGAAGCATAACTTCTTCGCCTTGGACCGGCCATAATCCAACCCCTCTCTTCGTTAGAAACAGTTTCAGTTGCGCGTTTCTCTGCTTCTTCATTTGTTTTAACAAAAAATTGAAACTTGCTCGTTGCTTAATAGACCGTCCTAATTGCCGCTTACGCTCTTATGGTGAAGCTCCCTACTCGGCCCGGCATACGCCAAAATGGCAAAACTTAATATTGTACCCTCGTTCCGCATTCCTAGAGGGAGCTACGTGTAATTCATCGCCCTCGTGCATCTGACAACTGAACTCAGTCCCTAGCCTTTAACCTCTAACCACGAAACATTCTTAATGAACGAAAATGGACGAAAAGAATAAAATAAACATAAAAAAAAACAAAATACATAGCGAAAGAGCCAGCGGAAAACCAAGTGAAAAAGTAATTTTTTCTGCAGGTTCATTTCCGTTGAAATCCTTGAAATGCTCCTGTAACGAACGGGAAAAAATCCTAAATAAATCAGTTCAATTGGGTAGCGCGGGTGTGTATAGCACAAAAAGTGCACAAGGAGCCGAAGCCAGGCCAAGCAAGCACTACAAAACGTTGCAGTTTTACAGAGACGATTTGTACTGAAGTACCTACTATTTTCCACAGCCTCGTTCTTTTTGCGGTATTATGGGAGTTCAAGGCCAAATGGGGTAACTAAAATAATTAATTTCTTCCTTTTCTTCAAGGATAACTGTTCGTATTACGTTGAGAAATTCAACGCAGAAGTTCCAACAAAACTGTGGGTTCGGCTTATGTTAGAGTGCACTTACTTAGTAATATTATAACTCTTGAATGTCTTTGAAACGTCATAATAATCATAACATCATGAGAAACTCATGATACATACACTCTTCAGCCTGAAGGATATCGTGGGCTGATAGTTGTTTTCCTCGAAGTGTTACACAATAATAATGTATTTTCAAAAATATGTAATTACGAATGCGGGCAGAAAGTTGGTTCGTGTTGTGTACAACATTTCCCGAGGGATTTGTGTTTGGTCCTTTCTCGTTAAAATTCGTTTCTCTAACAAAGGTAATGGACGTTGATTGAGTGAGTAGAAAGGCCCTAATTATGGATGTTGTATCTTCATATGATGATGTGTACCTAATTGGGATGATTTAATGAACAAACAAAAAAAAACAAGTCTTATCTTCAAATGACTGATATCTTAATTGAAATTCATAGCCGGAATGCGATTAGGATCGGGAAGGAATGTCCGTCATTTTCTTTTGTATAAACTAATTATTTTATACAACACCTAATGTATAAGAGATTCTGTCTTTGATTTTAATAAATAAAGAAATATTACATTTAAGCAAATATGTGTCATGTAACATTGTGATTTGTCATAAGCAATCACCAGTTTGGTGTTAAAGCCGTTTTGATTTTTGATTATAAATTTACGATTTAAAGACAACTTCATGTAAATGTTGTCCGCGACTCCGTTTCAAATGGTCCATTCGGAAGGTCCAATTTTGGGTCACTTTTTCGAGCATTTCGGCCTGTATTCCACGAATTACGCGTGTTATGTTATCCTGTAGGTTTTCAATTGTATTCGGCTTGTACACATAGACTCACGACTTTACATAACCATACAAGAAATAATCAAGAGGCGTTAAATCACATGATCTTGGCGGCCAACTCACAGGGCTATTTCGAGAGATAAGCTGCTCACCAAATTCATCCTTCAACATTTCCATTGTTTCACGAGCTGTGTGGCATATGGCACCGTCTTGATAAACACCATGTCAACCAAGTTCAACTCAGCCAACTGGGCCAACAAAAAGTCGCGTATCAAGGCTCGATATCGTTCGCCTTTGACGGTAACGTTTCTTCCACGGTCATCTTTGAAGAAAAATGGACCGATGATGCTACCAGCACACACCAAACAACACAAAACTGCCATTTTTTCGGGATTTCATAACTCCAGATGCGACAGTTTTGCTTATTTACGTTGAGCTGGAAATGAACATCATCGCTGAACTAAATTTTTCGTTAAAACAGCGGATTTTCATGAAGCTGCTCTAAGGCCCATTCACCTAAACTTCGACGTTGTGGTAGTTCATTCTGCTTCAATTTTTGCACAAGTTGAACTTCATAGGCTTTAAAACTCAAATCGACACGTAAATTTGTCCATGTGGTTGAGTAACACATGCACAATTGCTGAGAACGGCAACGAATTGACATTTCACGATCTTCATTAACATTGGCCGCTACGACTACAATATTCTCTTCGGTACGCACTGTACGCAGGCGAGTCAATGTTTTAATGTCCAACAAAGTAAATTCGGTGCGAAATTTGATGATTACAGCACGAACTGTTGAATAACTAAGTCGATTATGACAACAAACGGTGCACATTTTCACAGAGCACCAATTTTGATAATAAATTTTAATAAAATAAAAAATCGTTGCTCGTTTCTTAGTCTCTCTCCATGATTAAATTGCAGAGTATACTGAAAACTTTTGACTTTGACAAATGAAATTTAGACCAGTGCTGCCAACCTGAAAATCTTAACTCTTAAAAAATCTCCCTTTACCAGTTTCCCATAGCACAACAAACACAGTGATTGTTTCCCATTATCTGTTTGCATAAGTACCAGGGGTGGAATCGGCTAAGATAATAGCTGATATTTGACATTCAAAATCATCACTTTTCTGCCATGTAAGTTTATTATCAAATTTACAATCGCTTTTTTGATATCGGTTTCGTGTGACAGCTATTTAGATGTCGCTTTCATACATTTGCTATAATTATGTTTTTCCTGGCATATAACTTTGTAAAAATTCAAATGATAATAGTTAATGAGCAATAAATTGCAGTATAAATAATTGTAAATAAATTCTTACTGTCAATAAGTTGATATAGTATAGTCACAACAAAATGTTCATGGTGTGCAGTGACGTGCGGCTCCAAAATTTCTGGGGTAGACATAATGATTTTCCTGTGCCTCTCACTCTTAGGTTGCTTGATCATCCATGCCGTCTTAATCCTAATCGCGCAATAATTCTATGCAGTTAAATACGACGTCAAAATGATCGCTGTAAGAAATACAGACAGAAACTCAGGCTATGTTTTAAATCCTAATGGTGTACACGATCGGGAAAACATTTTAAGAAAGCTGTTGAGTGACGCACAACTGACTTAACATCCTCAATGTATTATGTTGAACCCGACAGAAGAATGAAAGAAAGAAAAAAAAAGATATTATAAATAGAAGAATAAGTTGAAAAAATTTAAATGTCATGAAAAATCCGTGTATACATAAATCTCAGCTCAACTTTCCCAACCAACCAAACTCCAGTAAGAGAATTAAATGTAACTCAATTTGAAAGATACACAAAATTGGCTAGCATGAATATTGCTAAATTAATTTGAATTCAGGAATACAAGCCTCATGCAAGGTGCAAGCTAAACCGACACTACTAAAAACCTCAAAGCTAATAATAATAATTCATTGATATACAGAATATGTATGTGTTTGTTATCAATCGCTTTTGAAGAGCCAAATGTTGAGATTCTACTATTTTCTCTGCAAAACAAGCTTAGGAGTCAAAAACCACTTCAGTTACAATTACGCATTATCAAATGTTATGAATGTAATCAAAACACGCGTCGTTTTCTTCCATATAAAAATGTTTACACAAGTAAAAAGTTGCAAGAGTGGCTCTATACTTATGGCATAGGATAAAGTAGATAGACTGGATTATGACTAGCTACCTACAGTTGATTCAATTTCAATATATTTCACTGAAACGGGTTTGTAAGTTGAATAATCTGTAAATAAGAGTTATTTTATGTGACGTGCAGCGAAGAGAAACAGCGGCAAGAGGAGTTTAGAAGACTCTTGGCCTTGTGGTTTTTTTTTTCTTCTCTATTTTTTTGGGTAGACAGTGTCTGATATGTCACATATTAATTGAAGTATCATATCAAGAATGAAAAAGAGATTTTTTTTGACATTTGTTCGAACACCACCAGGAATTTGTTTGACGTTTCAGTCAGCCACCGAAAAATAAAACCTAACAAAATATTATTGCGTTCAAGTTGCAAGTGAACTGCGTGTCTACTATAAGCTAACAATCCCTATATCCTCATATAGTTCGCGTGATCATCGTTCAAGAAATCGGTAAGCTGACTCTTATGTGACTTGCAGTTGACTTTTAACACAGTTGAGAATCTGTCAACCGCTTGTCAACCGCTTTGTGGAACTTGTAGTATGTGTTAAAAGGTGCATTTGCTTTGACAACCTCACCATTGAAACCAGCTTCTGTGGAAACCTCCTGATTTCGATGAAGGTAGAATGTAGGTTTTAGTAGATTTTGCAAAATCTCAGATTTCAATGCGGTGTGAAAATGGTATTATCTTATGTTAAATAAGACCCCTTTGCAATTTTGTTCTTTGTACATGTGCCGAACTATTTATCACTGTAACTGTGTGCTAACAAATTTTTAATCGCTGTAAACGATTTTTATGTTTAAAGAAATTATAAACATTTATTTTAGTCTCCGGGCCAAAATACCGCTATTGGTAACCCTATGCTAGCCGCAAAATGTGATCCTTACTTCTTCAATTTGCAGTTGTAGCAGAAATGAAGCAAAATAATTACCGAAAAGTTTCTAAAATTTAAGAATCCAAAGTAAGAATTTAGAATTTAATCTACCATCCGTCAATTTGTAACAAAAGTAACAGGAGTTGCCAATCGTCAAAAGCGGCAGTCAACTATCACTTTAGCCGATTACACCACAGCTCACGTCTTATTTTTTAGTAGCCTGCGTAACTTCACTAAAGTGCGCCAAATCGGTTTCCATAAGATCTCTTACAGTTATGGAAATAAGAAAATAGTTTTCATTGGCAGGGACGTGAAAATCATGAAATTTGATTTGGGACTTATGTCTCACCAAATAAATATTTGTTTTTTGATAAGCTTAAAGAATTTTAAATGAAGAACACGCAACAAGAATGTATAGCAAGTCAAACAAGTTTTTGGCTCCATTTTCAAGTGGAAATAAGACCTCATGAGTAATCTAAATAATTCTAAATAATTTGGTGATGGCAATGTAATATGGGGGCATGTTGCCCCACTGCAAACCTCTTCCCGCTTGGTTTCGCTGTTAGATTTAGAGTAGGCGCGAGGTTAGGTAAATTCAAACTTTGTTTATACCCAATAAATATTTGCATATATCCAACCTTATAACCCACTTAAGTGGGACTTATGTCCCTGCGCCTGAAAATCTCAGGTAGTGGTTACAGTTTGGGCACAGCTTCTGTACCTATTTTAAATCTATGATATAGTTGCGCGAATGGGGTATGTATCCTTCAGATTAGTAGTGCATTGTTTTTTCATTGTTGGTGTGTGTTTTTTTGTGTTACAATTTTCGCTATTTCAAATTTTATTATTTGCAAGAAATTTTTAAATGAAGAAACTACGAATTTAGAGTTTCAGGGGCCCTATTTTGAAAATTCGAAGGAAAAATGTGCCGACCATCTCCAATCTACATCCGAAAAGTAGTCTAAGAAAATATAGAATAAAATTAATTAAGTGTTTATACGCCTAACAAAAAACTAGATTTATTTCAATTAATTCTCCAAAGTGTTGAAATCGAAGAAGTCCCGTTTCAAATACGAGGGTCCCAAGAAAATAAGTTTAGAGCAAATCGAGCGGCGAATATCTCTTGCGGTTGCAACAACGCCCAAATTGGACAAAAGTAAACGAAATACCAAACGAAGGCGATCTGGTTCTCGATAAGGACAAACGCGTAACACCGCCACAATTGATTTTAGTGAGAATCACGCAAACTCACCCAGCAAACGACGACCTGATTTGCGCAGTCACTTCGAAAAAAAATTTGGTGAATTAAAGGGCCCGATTTAAAATATACTGCTATTTTCCGGAATAACAACACCGGAGTTAATGACCAAGGAAATTCTTAAAGTACATATTCAAACTAATTAAAATCAATTAAAGTAATTAGTAAATCAATCAATGTAAATCAAATGAAATCGCATAAATGCATAAAATCGCTGACGTAATACTCCTAAAGCCATCACAAATTTCCGGATACAGAACATAGCGTTAATTTTATTTTTCGAAATTTCTAGAATAACTGTATCAGATATTTAATTCCAATTCCATTTTCCAAGAATGTAAATTTATCATTATTTTAATTCATTTTGTCAATTAAGCAATTAATCATTCTAAAAATTTATATTTTGGTAATCATTGTTCAATATTGACATAAAGGTTTTATTATTATCAATACATCAAAATAAATTTATCAGTCCAAGTAACAAGTTATTTTTTTTTTTATAATCTGCGAGGACCCGAACTCGTGATTAGCGCGCGAGTAAACAGACGCGTGTGGATGTCGCTATACTTGCGGGGTATTTATAGGCCACTGGCCGGTAGGCACGCACGCTGCCAGGCTCGGCACACTCCACAACACCCATTGCCGTAGCTGCAATGACGCCAATGAGAGTGAAACAGTTTTTCACCTACTATGCGGATGCCCGGCTCTGGGTAAGGCTAGACCGGCGGGCGTTTGGAAAACCATTCTCTGACCACCTTTCTGATATCTCGGAAATGGGTCTCAATGATTTCATAATCTTTCTCAATTACAACGGGTGGATGTGAGTACACACACCCTATTATATAATACCCTATTAACACTGCACGGGTTCCACAAAGGTTTCGTTTGATGTTTCGTCAGCCGTCGAAAAATAAAAGCGAATAAACAATTATTACAAGAATCAAGTTGCAAGTCCACTGCGAGTCCACTATAAGCTAACCAGTCCTATATCCTCATATAGTTCGCGTGATCATCGTTCAAGAAATCGGTAAACTCACTCGTAGGTGACTTCCAGTTGACTTGTAACACGGTTGAAAATCTGTCAACTGCTTTGTGGAATGTGTTAAAATGTGCGTTTGCTTCGACACCTCACCATTGAAACCAGATTTTGAGGAGGTTTCATTGAAATGAAATGGTATCATAAATAATTATAAAATACACCTGTACTCCTTCGCCACAATACAACTTGGAAGAAACTTCTTCCTGCGCCACAACAGAATTTGAAACAAATTGAGAATTTAAAAACACAACACAATAATTGTTCAAAATTGATACGATATTACGCGATACTATGATTCTGTAAATCAAAAACAAAAAACCATTTTATACAAATTCGCAATTAACTATCGACACTACACAACACGACTCTATTTAAAACTTCACGAGAGTTTATCAACTCGACCAACGCCGATGGAACGCATCAAAACAATTACTGATCACTTGGCTTCGAGTTGTTTGTTTTTGCTTCTTAGCGGATAAAGATTCTCTTATCAGCAACATCACTAATGAAAAGTTATTCACCACATTATCAATTTCTCAATAGCAAAATAATATTTGCGACTGCAGCAGCCAAGGTCAAAATAGGAGTTTGCAACAGCAGTGTGTATTATAGGCACACATCAAGCGTATTATATTTACTTATGTGCATGGTGATGCCCCTATTTGACTTATTGTTTGGCCTTATTAATACTATTGTCCCATTTTCATATAGGCAAGATGAGTAGTATTAAATTTATATCAGATCTGATGACCAAAATATATGGAGCATGCCAGGACTGTGTGGGTGCCAACACAACAATTTACGAACTCCGTTCACAGGCGGGGAGAATGTTTAGAATTAATTAACTTAATTTGTTTAATGTACTATTGAAGTGTATTCAAAGTCACTCTATAAATGTCTTTACTGTTATAATTTACATCTCTATAAATCAATATGTTTTAATATGTGTATTAAAATGTCATATTTTATTGTCATTTTTGAAAAGTCAAATTATACTAGTTTTGTACCTTCGAAAATATTAAGGGGCACGGTAGTGGTCAGCCAAGTTCTTTAGTTTGGCACTACACCTTTATTTGCACGAACCAACTCAGGTCACTCCTATCTTACTTCGCTTACAACAAAGCTAGAGACATAAAATTTGCAGAATTTATTCGGACGCACACCAGCAGACTCCATACAATATCAAAATCGATGGAGCACTTTCAATCATGGTAGAACATTGAAATTCGGCGCAGTAATAGGGTTGGCGGAGAAATCGCAGGGAAAAATCTAACTTTTCTTACTTTCCATTCACGGGGAAGCCGCCTACTTCTCTTAATTCAGTTCTCACAAGACCTACATTTATGGTTTTTTCCTGAGGGTTAAATTTTAAGAACGAACATGGGAAAAAATTAAATTTTGTTTATTTTATTTATCTATATGAGCATTTTTTTTTATAAATCAATCAAACATATTTGACAAATTGCTTAATTCAAGTAGATAAATGCTAACAGCCGTATTAATAAATATCCCTTAACTCAAGTCTTACTCGCGAGCTAACTAAGCGGTGGAACAAGACTTAACTCACTAGTTAAAATTTCTTATTAATAAAAATTCTGTCGTTCAGTAATAATATTTATGCAAATCTATTACTTTTCTATTAGGTACAATCAATAAAATTTTCTTTGTCTATAGAATAATTATCAAATTAAATGCAAACAAATGAATGTTTTTTCAATAGCCTTTTTTGACAGATCACGTGTGAGTCGTGTCATGCTGTCATGTTATTTTTGTTTAGTATTGTTTGGCATTTCATAATGGAAAGACTTACGCGTGAACAACGTTTACAAATTGTTCAACTTTATTATAAAAATTCACGTTCTGTGAGGAATGTGTTTCGTGCACTTCGTTCAACTTATGGTCAACATAATCGGCCTACTGAGCGTACTATTCGCAACACCATCACCCATTTTGAGACCCAGTATTCATTATTGGATAATATTCGACCGAATAGACGAAAATATAGCGGCCGCAGCTGAGGGTGTACACGAAGACCGTAGAGAGTCGATTCGGCGCCGTTCGCAGCAACTCGGACTGACGTATGGAACGACTTGGCGCATTTTACGTCAAGATCTTAAATTAAAAGCGTACAAAATACTGCTTGTGCAACAACTGAAGCCGCTCGACCTTGCGACATCGCTTCGCTCTATGGGCTCTTGAAAAGTTCCAAAAAGATCCGACGTTTTCGAGGCAAATTTTGTTTAGCGATGAGGCCCATTTCTGGCTCAATGGGTATGTAAACAAACAAAATTTCCGCATTTGGGACGAAGAGCAACCTGAAGAGATTGAAGAACTGCCACTTCATCCAGAAAAAACAACGGTTTGGTGTTGTTTGTGGGCCGGTGGAATCATCAATGGCGACCGTTATCGTGCCATGATAACCGACAATTTGATGCCTGAAATTGAAGCTCGTGATCTCTGCGACATTTGGTTTCAGCAAGACGGCACCACTTCCCACACATCGCATCAATCAATGGACTTATTGAGAGAACATTTCGGTGAGCACATAATTTCACGTTTTGGGCCTGTCGATTGGCCACCAAGATCGTGTGATATCACACCGTTAGACTTTTTCCTGTGGAGATATGTAAAGTCAAAGCTTATGCCGACAAACCCGCTTCGATTCAGGCCTTGGAGGAAAACATCACGCGTGTCATTCGACAGTTACCAGTCGAAATGCTCGAACGAGTGATCGAAAATTGGACTCAACGGATGGAACATCTGCGACGTAGCAACGGCCAACATTTGATAGACATAGTCTTCAAAAAATAAATGCCAAAGAATGTTCTTTCAAATGATAATAAACATTCTCCATTCAATTTGAATTTTCTGTGTTTTTTTCTTTAAAAAAGTAGGGAACCTCGAAATGGATCACCCTTTACAATGTGGACAATAAAAATGGAGAATCGTAAAGAAAAAAAAAAGAAATATAAGTGAGAAATGCTCCTACAGACAAAAAAAAAAGGCTGTTTTCGTTTGCCTGCTAAACCATCGTAAAACCACCTTCGACAGTGAGTTAAGTTAACTCGCAGTTGAAAAACGTCAGTTAGTCTGAAATTTGTTTTATTAATAACATAACTCGTGACTTAAGTGCAACTCGTGTTTATTAATAAGGGTGTAAATGTTTACTCACTTTCGACCTTCACTGTATATATGTTTAAAACTTCAAATGAAAAACTTGCCAAATATGTAAATGTAAATGTATATGTAGGGGAAGGTGTTGTACCTTGGTCCGAGTGCCATTTCGGAGCAAACTACTAACCACGCAAAAACCGGTTCTTCCATTAAATGTTCTCCTTTTGTTCTTTTCTTATCTGAGTTTGTGTGTGACCGTCAAGCTGTGTGCGTCTGAGAGAAAACTCAGAAAAAGTGATTCGGACCGCGAAAAGTTTTTTTTTTTAGTTTTTTGTAAAGCCTCCAGTGGTTTACCGTTGTATTTTTTTGCGTTTCTGTGGTTGACTGGGGTAAGTTGATCTATGATCTTTCATTGAACATCCGTCGTCATACGGATTTGCGTTTCAAAACAAATGTAAAGTGTATTTTTTTTGCTTAAGTGGTGTTCATGTACTTTGGTCCTATCATAGTGCTTGTACCTTGAACCGGTCCAAGGTACATGCAGTTAACTTTTTTTCAACAAAATTTGTTTTCTGTATTACAGAAAGAAATGCCACGAAGCAAAACGGGAGCTAAAAGGGTGTCAACTGATATGGAAGCCCTAAAGCGTGCTGCAATTGAAGTGCTCCAAAATGGTAAGACAATGTATACTGCTGCAAAAATGTTTAACATTTCAAAAAGTACGGTGATTCGACACATCCGAAAACACAAGAATGCGGGAAACACCGAATTTGTTTATCAAAGCAAAGTGAATTGTCGTCAAGTATTTACAGTTGACGAAGAAAAAGCATTGGAGGAATATGTCCTAACAGCCTCGAAGCTACACTATGGGCTCTCTAAAAATGATTTATTAAAACTCGCTTTTGAATTTGGAGAAGCAAACGCTAAGCAAATGCCACAAAATTGGTTCAACGAAAAGAAAGCAGGCAGGGAGTGGCTCAAGGCTTACCTTCAACGTCATCAAAGTATTTCTTTGCGGAAGCCTGACGCGACTAATTTGTCTCGGGCCACAAGCTTTAAAAAGACAAACGTCGAATCTTTTTTCAACAACTATGAAGATTGCTTGGCTCGATTTGAATTTACACTTGAATCCATCTATAATTTAGATGAGACGGGCAATTCTACCGTTCACATTCCACCAAAAATTCTGGCCCAGAAAGGAGAAAAACAAATCGGCAGCGTCACATCCGGTGAAAGAGGAATTAATATAACGATGATTGCAGCAATCAACGCTTTGGGTAATCACGTACCCCCTATGCTTATATTCCCAAGAGTGAATTTCAAGGATCATATGCTAATTGGAGCACCTGCAGGAACTATAGGCGCTGCAAATCCCAGCGGTTGGTCAACAGCGGACTTATTCCTTAAATATCTCAAACATTTTATCGCCTTCGTAAAGCCGACACAAGCGAATAAAGTGCTTCTTATAATAGATAACCACGATACGCACATATCGGTTGCCGTCATTATTGAAGCAAAACAAAACAACATAGTTTTGTTGACATTTTTCTTTTTTTTAATTAAGGTATTTTTGCTAACTCTTTTTTTTATCAAACTGAAGTAATTTTTTTAGTTTTTGAATAACGCGAAATAAATTTACTTTATTAACTTGCATAGAGATTTATTATCATAAATAATTTTTTCTTTGATTCGTATTTAAATAACATTGAAGTCGTGCTTACGTTCCTTTTTATTGTTGAATTTTTTTTTTCTTTTGCAACTAATAAACATGTTTTCTTACCACTTATTTACAAAAGTTTTTTGAACTGGGCTAAATTTGAAATGTTACCTACTAGATTTCAAGGAAGAACCCTATACGGACCAAGGTACAACCACGTCTTGTACCTTGGTCCGCTTGAGGTTGCCACAGAAAAGCTAAATTGTCCGAAAAACGGTAAGCAAGCAAAAACTGGTATTTTACATTATATATTGGCAGATATTGACAGATACAAATCAAAAAAAAAAAGGAGGAAAAAATAAAACGTAACCGAAGTTATATGAAAAAAACTAAAAAGCGGACCAAGGTACAACACCTTCCCCTAAATGTAATTACAGCTTGTGAAAATTTTAGTAATTGCAATCCAAACTTGGCGTTCTTTTTAAATCTCAGTACATACTTTTTGTTGCTGATTTGTAAGGCAAAGCAATTTTTGTCCTATTCTTTGACCTTTATATTTTTAGTGTAATACCTTATTCCTGTTGATAAAAAGGCTATCGGTATCTTTTAATACAACAGATCGCCTTTCTTGGGAGCATATAGGAATATGGATAGGGTGTCATGTTGCGTCATTCGGCTTTAGGTTGGCTTATTGTTTAAAATTTAATGCGCAATATTCATGCTGCTAACCATTGCTATTTTGAATTGAGTTAGATTCAATCCTCCCACTGGAGGATGCGCTGTCGCTGTGGTTTTAATTAATACTGATTTTTTATGACATTTTGAGTTCTTACAACTTCTTATTATATATTTCCGACAATTTTAAAATCAAGAGTAAGTGATCATAACTTTTTACGATTTTTGGGTTGACCTGTTTAGCTCCTCTTTCGAACATTTTTATTGCGAATTAAAAGCTGTTATTGTAACTTTGAGTCATTGGGGGGTCTTGAACGAGACTCCTTCGTAATTTGTATTCAATACGTTTATACTTCTTCGATTTATTTTCCTTAAAAGATCTTCCATTTTGCGACGCCGTTGATCTCCTGCCATGTCAACCTAAGGACTTGCATGTGTAAATGCAGTAAGCATTTAGAGCATTTTATATTTACATCATTATTCAAATAAACTCGATTTACTTTATTTTATGCTTTTATAAGGATCAAGATATAATTGAGTTTTACATACATTTTAGTAGGCTCGTCCAAACCCTTAAATATCATGTTCTGATTGGCTACATGAAAGTATATGTAGTAGTCGTAGACCCATAAAAGTATATATATTTATGATCAGGACCAAATCCTAAGACTATTTAGCAATGTCCGTCCGTATCAACTTTTGAGGCCTTTAAAGTTATGCTAGGAGGCTGAAATTTGGAGCATATACTCCCTAGGGTCCCGCCCACTGCCACGCCCAAAATTTAGAAAAAACCGTTTTAAGGCTTGAGTTAGAGAGATAAAGTTGTAAAACCTTCACAAGATATGTAGGTACTGCCTACCTTTATAAATTTGTCATATAAAGTTTTTTGCCACGCCTACTTTTTGTGGGCGTTTTTCACTAAAATGCTGTTTTCTTTGAAAATTTTCATAGAAATCGAAAAAAATTTTTTACAATATATTTAGCCAATATTTTTTTCAATATATCGCCCATACAAAGTTTTTGGCCACGCCCACTTTTTGGGGGCGTTTTTTGAAAAATATTTTTTTTCTATAAATTTCATAGAATGAAATAAAATGCTATCTATCATCCTCCTTATGAATTTTTTCTTTGGGGTACATAGGGATAAGAATAGGGTATCATACTGTTCGCCCCAAGCGGACTGTAGCCTTTCCTTATGTTTTTTAGATTAGATTAGATTGCCTGCCAAGTGGTCGAATAATGACCAATTCTCACAGTATCGCTGCCAAAATAAAGTCATGTAGTGTAATGAGCATTTCTTAGATGACCAAATGACTAAAAAGCGAATAGTTTTATCCGATAATGACCACGAATGCCATGATAATGCTTTTGTTGTTATTTGTTTTGCATGCCCTTCCTTTGTTTTGCTCATTTCATTGTTTCATTATACCCTATCCTAAGGGTATACTAATTTTGACACAAAGCTTGTAACACCCCTTAATATTCGTCGCAGACCCCTAAAAGTATATATATTTATGATCAGGACCAAAATCTAAAATAAAAAATCTGAAATCAAATTTCAAAGGGTCGGGGGGAGGTCGACGGAGCAGAGAAGAAGAAAGCAAAATGGGAATAATCGGGTCAAGGCTTCAAGGAATTAAAAACAAATAATACCTCTTGTGTTTTCTTTTTCTCGATTATTATGTATTCAACTTAGACTTTGCACTGAATTATAATTACGGTGTTACCTCAATTAACTTTATAGAATAAATAAAAAAGCCCTAAATGACCAAATGACCTATTATGTCATTTTTGTCATGCAGGGTAATATACAACTTAAAAATGCTAACCCTTCTGTCATTTGACAGCTAGTCCGGCCAGTTACCTATGGTCATTCATAGCCCATGCAATCTAAGCTTAGCTTTAGTAGTTTTCAGTTCGAATTCGGCGTTTAACTATTCTGTACCTTTAGTCAGACTTGAAGCTGTTCTACAGAATTTTGATAGATATCCTTTTTATTTCACTTTTCACGAAAGAATGAAGAATTAAATATAAAAACAAAATTTAAAAAAAAATTCTTATTAAAATGTTAAACTATTTCATCTGACTTAAAATTTTGTTTGGATATTAATAATTTCTATATACTTTGTAAATTGAAATTCTTACTAATTGAAATTCTTACTAAAAATCCATTTTCTCTTTCTCCCGCGAAAAAGGATAATCCCACGATATAGCAACACTGCATTTTTTGATATTTTTTTCCTTTTCAGTAGAATTTTAAAGAAAAAACGCCTCCAAAAAGTATTCGTGGAAAAATATATGAAATTTTTTTAAGGAGGTCAGTGTCTACATATTTGGTGAAGGTCTGAGTGCTTTATTTCATCAACTTTAGACTTAAAACCGTTTCTTCTTTATTGTGGGCGTGGCAGTGGGCTTGTAAAGAAAAATTGCACTACCATTTCGTGACCCTAAGGAGTATATGTTCCAAATGTCAGCTTCCTTGCTTTAATTTAAAGGCCCAAAACTTGCTGACGGGTGGACATTGTTAAATCGTCTTAATCATCTTAGGTTTTGGTCCTGAATATAAATACATATATATACTAAACTAATTTTAAGGGGTGTTACAAACTATGTGCCAAAAATAATATACCCTTAGGATAAATACATTTGATATATCTACGAGTCGTTGCCAAACCAACATCTAGTCCTATAAGCTCGTTAGTTCTTATTTTTCTAGGAACAGCAGAGAGAAACACCTTTCAAAGAATTATGAAAGAGGCAGTCGATGGTAAGCAATGGCAATTTCTGCGAACAACAGAAAGAAAAACCTTACAAAGAATTATAAAAGAGGCAGTCTATGGTAAGCTTAGTAGCCAAAAGATATGAAGCAGACCAAAACTAAATTTGTCATTATGAACTAAGAGTACACATCTACACTCACTGCTGTACCACAATGGAACATGGTTCATGACAGTCTTCCTAAAGACGCGAATAAAATTTTAGCAGTAAAGCAACTCGAGCAAAACGACTCATTGTGCTTCCATAGTCTAGTTATCACATAGCGACGCAACACGCGAATAATTTCTAAGTATAATCTTGTTAACGCCTATATTAAACAATTTACATTATGCCTAAGGCCACGTTTCAAATTATTACTGTTCCTTCTTTATAACTATAGATCCGTCATTCCGACACAAACAAACACAAAAAAAAAGAAACATAAACAAGTTTCTCACAGATTTACATTATTTGTCTCGGCACATTTTCTGTTCTATCCTTGTTTATTGCCAAACACATGCCTGTTATTTTGCATCAAAATATTATGTGAACTTATCGCTATAGCCTTCAGCGTTTTTCTAGTTATGTTAATAATAATTATGGAAGCATATGCCACGGCGCGGCGTATAATCTAAAATTTACTTGTGGCATGAGGAATTTTCATAAATTTCTCAAGAATAATTTTAAAGATCAAAAAAGATGAGTCACTGCTATGTGTTATACATTTTGCCAACATCAAAGAAATTTTGATGTTATTACTTTGTGGATGGCGCTGTGCAGGAACATTCCAAATTAAGAATAAATATTAAAACAGCTTGATGTCAATATAGGTTAAAAGTTTTTTTATAATATAAAGCTAGTATGAACTGAAATAAATAATTATTATGTAAAAAACTTTTTCCTTATTAAATACTATTAGGTGTTCATAGTGAGCTCTTGCATGGAGAGCACCTTAGCATTGTCGGTAAAAATGATGTCGGCTTTTTGGGGTCAACCCTGCCAGTGTTTCAGATGATAGACTGATTGAGGGCGACCAAAAAACTCTTAATTACAGTGCGAGCCTCCTATTAGGAGATCATTTTTAAAGCCTCTGTATCAGTGAGTACTAGCTATAGTACTCCCATGTATAATTGCTTATCTACATACCCTTAGACAGCGGCCAGAGGAACCAAAAGTCAAAAACTTCCAGAAATGTCGCAATAACCCTATAAGAGAGAATATGCGAAAAGAACCATAACTCAATTTGACAGCTCTTGCGCCGTCAAAAACGTATCGCGACTAACCACCACAGATATATTGGTTCATCGAAGTAAACGCAGACTCGCACCTTTAACAAGATGGTTGGAAGTCGGTGTTAAATATGTTTATGAGTATGATTTTTTTATACTAAGAAGTGGCTGCTGGTGGATGGAGGGGCTCAACGGTTAGTGTACTTTATAAAGTTCCCTATACGTGGTAGGTACTGTGGCGGGTTTAAGTTTTGGCCTACCGCTTAGTAGTCCAATTCAATAACAAACGAGCCACTGCCCCCACAGCTACCAGCAGTTTGTTCTAAGCATAAAGAAGTTTTAAAAGTTTTTCCTTCTTGGATATAGATACTACAAGAAGTGAAAAGCGATTGGACCGGACGAGATACCCTCTGAATTTTGGGAAAATAATGGTTCATGATCAAGGGGCATCGTAGTGCCCAGCCTTGTTCTCTAGCAACTTTGGCACTATGCACCCTTATTTACAGAAACCAACTCAAGCCATGAATTCCATTCCCAATTCCAACAGATCCTCAATTATATTAACTGCGTTAAGCGTAGGCTTAGCTTCTCTATCTAGCATAAGCCTACACCCAAGAAGCTTTGGGAAGGATATGCAGTCATCTCGAAATTACTTTTTTTATGGGCATACCTCAAAAATCCCATTGCGACTGCCACTTCCTCAATTATGTTACCTTTTCATGCTTTCTCAATTCATCTCCCGCGATTGTCTGGGCTCAGCCGTCCTTAATTTGTTTCGCTTCATCCGCTGGTATATTATCTGGGCATCATTCCTGCAATTACATATGCTGCTTTTAAAATAGGTAATGAGTGCAGGTAATCGATTAACGCGGTTCAACAGCGATTGATTATACCCTATCCTTAGGGTAGGACTAAAACCTAAGACGATTTAACAATGTGCGTCACCAATTTTAGAAAATATACTCCCTAGGGTCCCGCAATGGCAAAGAGGTTTAAAGTTTATTGCCACGCCTAATTTGGCATGTGGGTCCAGTGGCTTAGTGGTTAAGTGCGTTGGATTACTAAACGATAGGTCGCTGATCCAAATCTCGACCTGTACCACTTAAAAGGTTTTTTTCGCTGCCCCACCTCCTGCGAACATCTGACAAACATTTAAGAGTAAGAACTGTCATGAGAAGCTCCTAAAAAATTAATTGCCGTTCATGTCAAAAAATGTTTATATCTTCGCAAACGCAGTGGTTAGAGAAGCTAGGCTAAGGGTCCTGTATGGGCCGGTTACGCCTAATATTTTTTTTTTAATTTTTGGGGACGTTCTTTTAAATGTTGTTTTGTTCGAAAATTTCCTTAAAAAAAAGATAAGTAGCTTAGAAGTTGCCGGTTAAAAGAACACGTCTACTCACTAGCTGTCATCATTAACTTTTTTTTTCTCAAAAATTTTTTTTTAATTTGTTAGAATTAAATGGACGATGAAACGGTAAAAGAAGTAGGAATTGAAAGACAGAGTCCCTTTTACTATACGTTCATTTTATTCAATCTCTGATTAAAAACTAAAAATATTACATAATCAATGCATATTTAAGTATAATAAATAAGCACATATGTATTGTATAGAATAGTGTTAGTATATTTCTAAAGCGCGTTGATCACGTAATAATAATATGAGAGTTACTTACTCTCCATTTACGTAATTCATTATAACAGAAAACAAAATAAAATGTCATCCATTGTGTTTTCAACGCATTTTTTATGGGGAGGGATTTAGTAACACACTGGCCTTTTCTTTTGTTTTAAAAACAAAAACCCAAATTTGATTAACCTTTTAATAGCATTTATAGGAAAATTAAACATGTGTCATAACGGTTTTATCTACAATTGAACAAATTCTGCAAAAACAGAAGTGATGATTATTTCAGTGCCACTCTTCAAACTAATAGAGCTCTTAAAGTTTTTGTATCAGCTGCTACATGTTTGAAAATTTAAATTATATTATCTGAATCTGAATATCAATTTAAATTCATGGACGAAAAATGGAACAGAATTGGGTCAATAAACTGGTCATTTGATATGAAATAGCTGTAGTTAAACCACCTGCTTCAGTCATTGATAGCAAAAATAATAACACGGATATTATAAAAGCAAAACATGACACATGAGAAAGAATTATAAGTGCCATTTTTGCTAATGGATACAGTTCTACAGCGAAAAAAATAAAGGAGCAGCGGAATCGGGAAAAATCTAATGCCAAAACTAAAATTAGCAAATAAAAATAGAACCAAGGCGAGACTGAAGGAGGAACAACCCCCAAAGAACATGACCAAAGTATCCAGAAAATCTCGTAATATAATTTTCCTCCCAGTTATCAGATCCGAACAACTTTTAAGAGCACGGCTACAAAAGTCGATGTCGATGAGGGTTTTTTTTGGTTAAATTTTTATTTTTAATTTTTGAACAATGTGGCATTAACAAAAACATACATTTCGAATTTTTACCCTTCTACCACCAACACCTATTTTGCAATATCTTTATATTTTCTGAGGCCGATAATTCTCACATAATAAGCTTTCTCTCACTCCGGGGAGAATACGATAACTAATGCGCCAAAAATTGAAAACTGTTTTTGGTAGAGGGGTTAAATACAAGGAATTTTTTGTATAGGAGAGGGGGACCCATCTTCAGGACAGTGTATTAAAACACAATGACAACACTTACAAAAGTGCAATAGCAATTTTAAAAGCCAGGAACTCGTTCTTTCATATATGTTTTTTTTTAATTCAGTTATTTCGACAAATAGTTTTTGAACAAATCACCATCAAACTCAAAATTTTGAAAAAAAAAATTAAAAATAGGTACATATTGTAGGCTGATTTTTTCAGAATTGGAAAACCAAACACTAAATTCTTCTTCTTGTATTTACTGTCCCCATTCGATCCCAAATCAAACACAGAAATCCATATTGTTCTATGTCTTCTTGTTTTTGAGAAATTTTAAATTTACGAAACTACCTTTTTATTAAATTTTTATTTTTTAGCTATGATAAACTGAAATAATATCGAATTATGTTGGTAAATAAAACCAATTTGATCTTATTTGTATTCAGTTGGCCTATATGACATGTAGCGGCTGCCTGAGAACCTGCAAGTGAGGCCCGAGGCCACTCGATAACAGTGGAGACAGACTCGATTTGAAAACCTTTTTTTGCGAGTGGACCACCCAGTTTGTAATATTAAATTTTTAATAGCACACAAACCTATGAGGCGTAAGTAAAACTTATAAACAAGAACACACTTAGCCAATTTGAGCATCTTTGAATATAAAAAAATTTTGAATGCACCCTACCTAGCGTCTACTCCAAATCTAACAGGGAAACCATGTAGCATGCAGCATGCCCCCAATATATTTTGAACTGTTTATGCATGTCGACTAACATACATATGTAGAACTAATTCCACCGTCTTAAAGCAAAATTAAGCCAGTTTGGTGTTATTTCACTTTGCGGAAGTAAATAAGGCTAACCTTCCAAAACTGTACTTATTTCAGTTTTTAAATATGAAATAAGGCCAAATATCAAAAATTCCTTTGAACCTGCGAAGCGTGCCACACATGATACTGCTGTCAATTAAAATGTTGATATAGAATATTTAGATAGCTACAAAATTCAAACTTAATAAAAAAGTAGTTTTCCTAAATTTTAATTTTCTCAAAAACTGGAAGACTTAGAACTATATGGTTTTCTGTGTTCGATTAGAAATGAATACGGACAGTAACTACAAGCAGCGAACATAGTGCTTGGCTTTCCAATTCTGGAAAAACTAGCCTTCAATATTTATTTTTAATTTTTGTTTTTCTCAAAATTTTCAGTTTGATCATAATATTTTCAAAAACTATTTATGGAAATAACTGAATTCAAAAACAAATATGAAAGAATTCCTGGCTTTCAAAACTGCTATAGCACTTTTTGTTAGTGTTGCCATTGTGTTTTAAATTGAAAAAAAAACTTTTAATACACTATTTTCCAATTTAAGTCATTTTTTTCATTTTAAGTCATTTTTGACGGATAGACCGTCTCATACAAAATAAAGTATACGACTGCGTCATACGAAACTCGGTACATGAGATGCGTTTTTGAGTCGCAAAATGAATCGAAAAATTATGGCTAGAAATTTATTTAAATCACATTTAAGGATTTAAAAAATTAGATTTTCTCAAAAGGGCACATACGATTTTGATGTAATTTCGCACATTGGACACTTTTAACAAATTGTTTGAAATACAAAATATTATCAAAATCGTTAGAGCCGTTTTTGAGAAAACGAATTTAATTTAAATTTAAGAAAATCGTTATGTGAAAAAAATGTTTAAAAAATCTAAGTAAGCAGATTTCTTTGAGTTTATGGTATAAAAAAAACTGTAAATATGTTTGAAGTTCCCTTTATCGGCTTTCGAGATATTGCCCGTTTTATAAATTACCGTTAATAGTTTCCAAAAACTGAGTACGCAGAATTTGTTACCTCGTCCTTAGCATCCTTAGTGCAAACAAGACCAAAATCCTTGAACTTTAAAGCAAATCCGTCGAACTGTTTTGAATTACGGCGCCCGGACAATCGGACAGACAGACAGACCGACGGACGGAATTGGCAGACAAACTTTTTTGGACTTCTATATAATCGTAATATCATCCCTCATACTCAGTTTGAGTTCGAAATTTCCGCACGATCGCAATAACTTTTTCTTGTGTATACTTATGTATACGAGAAAGTTAAAAATGCTGGTATTTAACCCCTCTACCAAAAACATTTTTCAATTTTCCGTACTCGTGCCCTCACTCCCTATACTGTTTTCGAAAATTATAATTGCTTGTGAATCGATAGCAGTAGTGAGATTTATATTTATTATTTTACTTGAGTGATTTCATATAACTTCAAAACGAAATAGGAAAGGCTACAGTCCACGTGGGGCGAACAGTATGATACCCTACCCATATCCCTATATGCCGCAAAGAAAAAAGCGTTAAGAAGATGATGGGTAGAACTTTATTTCATTCTATAAATTTTATAAAAAAAAACAATTTTTTTTAAAAAACGCCCCCAAAAAGTGGGCGTGGCCAACAACTTGGTATAGGCGATATATTGAAAAAAATATTGGCTAAATATCTTGTTAAACATTTTTTTTCGGTTTCTATTAAAATTATCGAATAAAACATCATTTTAGTGAAAAACGCCCACAAAATGTAGGCGTGGCAAAAAAATGTATATGACAAACTTGTAAAGGTGGGCAGTACCTACACATCTTGTAAAGATTACAACACTCTATCTCTCTCACTTTAGCTTTAAAACTGTTTTTTCTAAATTGTGGGCGTGGCAGTGGGCGTATCAAAAAAAATTTTGCACTCTACCATTTCGGGACCCTAGGGAGTATATGTTCCAAATTTCGGCTTTTTAGCTTTAATTTAAAGGCCTATAAATTGGTGATGGACGGACGGACCGACGGACGGACATTGCTAAATAGTCTTAGATTTTGGTCCTGATGATAAATATATATACTTTTAGGGGTCTATGACGAATATTAAGGGGTGCTACAAACTATGAGTCAAAATTAATATACCCTTAGGATTGGGTATAAATATTGAAGTCAGTGCGTGTAAAATTGATGACGTGAAATAACGCCAAACGAAATAAATTCTAAAAATGTAGCTTTATTTCAATTCCACAATCGAACGGCATGTGGAAAGAGGGTGAAATCACTTAATCCCGCGTATCGGGTCATCAAGATACTGTTGCCAAAGGCGCCTTATTTAAAATTTCGCATTATTTCGTTTAGCAATATTTCACTTCACTTGCAAAATTTGATGAGAAACATCATAAAAGAGAAATATTATTCAAGGTAAATAAAATAAGAAAACACACAAAGGGTTAAATCTGTTTAAAGTTGTTTTTTTTTAATCTGTGCAATAAAATTTAAATTGACTACTTACTAATAGTGAACTTAGTCGTTCGCTCATTAGTAAGGCCCAATATGTTAAACATTCATGGAAATTTAGTCCATTTTGCTAAGTTTAACCAATTCCCGGAGACTTTTCTTCCACCACTTTGCATACAAATCAATGCTTATTAATTAGAAAGAGGAAATAAATGCTCGCGTAAATCATTTTTTATATTAAGAGTAAGCGTATAGGTCTACCTGAAATTACGCCAAAAAAATTCCAAATTGAAAAGGAAAAAACGCCAAAAAATTAACCCTATCGTTGCAGGTAATTTATTCTACATTGAGTTTTGGGATCAATTTCCATATTAAATTTAAAAATTTGGCTAAAAAAAAAACTGTTTCTGCCGCAATTTTCAATTTACTTATTGGCTCGTTTTCCTAAAATTTGGGGTAAATTCATAACTTTCTGGCATTATTTCCAAAAATATTACGCCCAAATTATTTTGACCTTTTTTCAAAAACACATTTTGGCGTAATTTCATTGATCCAGAAAAGAAATAAAAACCTATTTTACTTTAAAAATATACACTTAAAATAAATTGCTCTATTCATCTAGAATTCTGTTACAATAAATCGAAAATGAAATCTTTTTTTCTATAAACTATATTACATGTTTTTTGGCATTATATACAACGTATATCCCCAGTTTTGTGTAATGGGGACTTAAATTTCAATGGCAATAAGAGGACTTACGAGGTTTGCATCTTTAGCGGTCTATAGTACACCAATTTGCGGTACACAATTACTTTGGCTCCTCGACAATGGTTTAATTTCAGCATTTTTGTCTGTTCTCTTCAAATGTATCCACGCTAGAATGTTTAAATATGCACAGTGAATCTATTTCCTAAATACCTGCTATATATCGTCGTTGTTTATCCATACCTACAACAAAAGGAGCGGATTCACTGTTGTGCTTTATCTAGCGATAACTTTTCGCAATCAATAAAAATGTTTTTGAGTTGAAGCGTTCGATACAATTTGTGTATCTTTTGTTGCTTGCTAGCTTGATTTTTCTTTGATAAATTGCAATCAAATTTTAGCTGACACTGGTAGGTAAATGACGAAAAATGGGAATTCAGTGTTTTTACCGTGATGTCTTTTCGCATTTGTTTCCTGTAAATTCCCTATGCTCCATCTTAACTTGAACTTTGAACTAAGCTCTATTTAAATTGAGTTCAATGTAGGATTCGTCTATCGGGATTATCTGAAGAATGACAATAACAAAAAATACACAAATCTGAATACCTTTCTTTCTCCTACTTTCTCAGCTTTCTATTTATTGTCTCAATTTCCATTCTGTATCTGCAGGTGTAGCCAAAGTTTGCATTAGTATCCTGCTACATATGAAATCAGATAATATGACGTGCAGATAAAAATGATGACATCGTGTCGGATGTGCTCTATATTCCCATGCATCATCATTCCCTTCGGGCAGCATAAGTTAACACGATGCAGCTGAAGCGTACGTACACAGAGATTCCCCGCCGATATGGTGGTAAACTAACATCGTGTACACTGTACACACAGAGTGTAAGCATAATAACGTGTGTGCTGTCATCTGCTGGATGATTCATTGTGACTACAGGATACTCACACCATAGTTCTCAATTCATCGCGCCACTTTACATGAACCCACCTGTGTAAAGTCACCCTTGCTTTCATAGATAAAGCATTACCCCCGAAAGCCCACAATCTACCCATCAAGCATCTACCTATATCTCCTTACACGTACATTGACAACCTGATACAGGCAATGGCAAAGGCAAAAGAGGACAAACAAAAAATCCCTGGCGATAAATATCGATGAAATTGATTTTCTTTTGCTTTTTTCGTGTTTACGCTTTTCTTTGTTTTGTAAGCTTAGTAAGCCTCGAGAAAACAACAAACAAACTCTTATCGTCAGCTGAAGTTGATTCGGAAGTCGGGGGTTGCCATGCGCTTTTGTATAAAAGCGAACAACACAACAATATTGTTTAATTGAATAGAGGGTGGTACATTATCAACGTTAAAAATGTATGTCCTCAGAGAATTAATAAAATGCTTTCACCATAATACCGTTGTGATAATTTGCAATTGGATAGCAGCATAAATAGGTTGGGGGCAAATTTATAACCTACACGTCTCGACTGGACGGACCTTTAAAATCCTTTCAACTGAGTGGTAAAGTGTATATGGAGAAGCTATGTATGTAATGATACTATAGAATATATATGTATAGACAGCAGTATATTAGTGTATATATCATTTTTTTTTTCTCATTCATCAGAATGGAATATGATATTATCCTAGGGCGGACACTGACAACATCCGTATAGCGCAGTAAACTTGGCAAAAAAATGTATTTGAATTGCTCTAAGGCTTTCATATACAGAGAGTACAATAAGAGTCTTAATTAAGTTAAAAAGGGAGGATTATATAGGAGGAAAAAGCAGTGGGAAGTTGTTGCCTTGAAAGAATCTCTAAGCTAAGTATTCTGTAAGAAGTGCTTTCCGTAAGCGCTGAATTCTATTTATTTTTTTATTTTTAAAAGAATACTTATTGAGACTTGAGAGTGATTGACGGGACTGCTTTTAATTACGAAATTCTGAAATAGGAGTTTAGATCAAACATCAACCTGAGTGAACATTGATTTCAAATGTCAATTCGAAGCGTCTTACAAATGTCAATTGTAAGTTGTCTACGAACTGGCATAGAAAAATTATTTAATTGATTTAGTTACTGCAGTAACGTGTCGTGGTGGTTTTAGTAGGGTGTTCTGTAGCTACTATGTAAATACATGAAAAGAAAATTTATGTTTTTTTGAGTTTTTACCAAAGTGAAAATTATACCTTAACACTCAACGAAGTATTTAGCATTTCTACTTACTTCCAAGCACTTGTCTGAGTGTGGGTATATGCCTGCATATAGAAGAGATATAAAAGGACGCGTATGATCTGAAGCGGGCATCTTATCCGTCTATCACGCCTTATAGCTCAACTGAGGTTATATTTGATTGTGGCAGCAAGTTTCACAATTTAATATATAGTCAGTAAATTAGTTTTCAGTGCTTGTAAATTTTTAAAAGCTTAATGGATATGCCACGGATAGTCAAGGAGCGGCTGTGGAAAATTCATTGTTGGCAATCGAAATTCCATGTTTTAGTTGTACTGAGGGAGCCGCCATCTTCCTTTTTAACGCATACACGTATTTTCATTTCAAATAAATGGCGTCAAAGCTGTCATTATGGCAACCAATCGTATGATCAAGGCCCAGTGGAAAAATGTTTGCAGAGGAAAGAAAGCAGCAAGATCACCACCCTGAGCCGTTGAGCTTGGCCGTCAAAACTATCGTGTGTCCCAGCTGCTTAGTTTGAGGAACCAACACCAAAAGTTTAATTAATCCAACGCCTCTTCTACTAAGTTCACTCAATTCTTTTTTAGTATATGTAGGTAGGTACCTGTTATTAGTTTTTTCAAAGAACATTCCTCTTTTATACATAGATATTTATTTATTTATACTTTAATATGTTTTTTATATAAGTATGTTGGTCTTAACTCTTGCATAGTATAGTGTAAAAGAAATTTATATTTCGACGACGAAAACTAGAATCTTAAACTTTTTATTTTCTTTGGAAACGATTTCTTTAGGGGTTACACGGGTTTCACAGCTTCAAAAAATTGTTTTTTTTTATTGTCTTATTAATTTTCACAACATCTTGAGAGTATTATCCTAAATTTGCCAGTCATACCGAATACAATTTTCGGAGGTGTAGCCTTGGGAATGTGTGATCTCAATTGAATCACGAGTTTTTTTTGAGATTATCCAAACTTTAAACGTTTTTTTTTGAAACTGTGTTTTTGAAGTGGGTTGTCTAAAGTTCTTGAAAACCACTGAACCGATCTTGATCAAATTTTACACAGTTCTTCGAGATGCAATTCACGAGGAATCTTTTTTTTTCATATATAAAAAAAATTGAGCAAATTTTACCGAAATTCAAAAATTCAATTTTCATCCAATTTTTTTTCCTCTTCATCCAAAGTCTAGTTTATGGTCTTAACTAAAACTTTCACTTCTGATGATCCTGTCACGACTTTTACTGTCAACGCGAATGCACCTTTTTCCGAGGGATCACCGTAGATGACGTCACAATGACGGAGTTATGAAATTTTTTTTTTTTTTTTTAAATTTCAAAAAATTCTTTTCCAAATGTATATCTTTAAGACAGTACAAATTTTGGATAAAATATTTTATTTTTTATATAAAAAAAAATTGTTGAAAATATAACTTTTTTCCCCGAATAAACCCATATAAGCCCTTAATGCAAGTAAGTTTTGATTATCTTTCGACCAGAATTGTTTTCCTTGTAAGCATTTGAGAACAGAAAAGGGCGTTCTACAGAGGAACTAGGTGTTGAAAAATGCATAGATAAAAATGGCGCTTAATATAACAATGTTCGAAAAAGTGTCCTTTAAAACTAAACTCGGTAAAGATAAGTAATAACAGAAAAATCTTTTTATGTCAAAATTGGCGGTACCATTAAAATTGAATATGCTCGTTTCATATTTAAAATATGTTCAATTACGATAACTCAAATGGTTAAACATTTATAGCCGAATAAATATCATCGGAAGCCAGAGGTTGCCACAGAAATTTAAAATACGTCTCCTGAAAAAAAAGTGATGTAAATACCTTGTTAAGGTGCAATTACACAGCCATTTCTACGAGTCATTTAAATGCTGCTGTGACGTTAAAATCACGTCACAAAGCAGTCATTTTAATGTCGCTCGTGTGATCGCCATTTTTGGGATGATATTTTCGGCGTCATTTAAATGACTAGGAAAACGGCGATCCAAATGACATGAATTTAAAATGACGGAAACAAATGGCTGTGTGATCGCTCTTTAAGGACGGCTAGGACTAAACTTTTTGGTTGTTGCGTCATTTAAATGGCATCCTCTTAAAAATGACAAGGCACGAAATTGCAGCCATGCCATATTTAAACGCAAATGAGAAGTAACGCAGCATTTAGTACGATATGTGTGCTTTCATTTGGATTTTTGTCTCGTGGTGAAAGGATATAATAACTAATAAATTGTTTTCTTTTTTTTTGTGATTGTGTTATGTGACATCATCATCAATTGCAAATGGTGGAATACTTTTCCCTACACTCATAATATGAGCATTAAGTGAAAGGTTTTGAAGAGTAGAACAAGGAAATATTGACATTCTTGAGAAATGTCCTCTTGAAAGGATTCAAAGACCTTTTTCGATGTGCTCACGACCTCCAAGTGAAAATTCATAGCAACAACAATTTTATAAGTTATTTTATAGACATTTACGAAAAAGGTCCTTTGTTAAGGATCCAACTACCTTTATCAATGTTCCAAGGACCTCCGAGTGTATGAATTCACATAGCGAATTTTATTCTACTTGTTAAATCCTTTCATTTAAGGCCCATATCATGCGGTTGAGAAGAAAATGACAATCGAAAATATTAATAATTTCTCAATGGTTAATTTTTTTTACACCGCAATTGAGGCAGGCTTATATCCTTATATAAACATACGTACGAAAATAAAGATCGTCTTCACTGCTTTTCAGCACTCACGCTGCTAAATAAGCCATCTGCGCAATTTCCACCATCATCGCAAAAGTTTATTCGGACATTTTTTATATAATATTTTTTTTTCTTTTAAATAAAAAAGGCGTACTAAATGACAATAGCTACATTTTTGTTATTTGTTAAAAAAAGGTGACATTTGTCATTTGGATAAGGCAATGTCATTACCATGTGATCGTTATTTTTCCGCTCGTAATTTAATGGCACCTCAACGGAAAATTTTAAATGACTCGTAGACACTACGATTGATTTTGGGGCAAAAATGGCAATGATAGTCATTTCCTGTAATCGTAGGTTGAATGTCTCTCTAATGCGACATTTTTTCCAGACATCACAGCGTCATTTAAATGACTCGTAAAAATGGCAGTGTAATCGTACCTTTATTCCTGTTTGATGCAGAACTAAAAATAAAATAAAATAAATAAATCAAGCGTAATCAAGCGTAATCAAGCGTAATCTTTTTATATATCCTTAACATAATCATTTGTGAAAAGCGAACATTTAAAACACATACTAAGATCATAAGGCTCACATTACGCTTACAACATTGAAACCCGCATTCACAGCTTTTGCTATTGCTTTGTGTTAATAGGAAATTTTAAATTCTTTGGTCAGATAACTTCATAAGCCAGTCCAACGAGATACAGCACACACAGCGTCACAGTCTTCCACACGGTAATACAACAAGCGACGGAGATGTTATAGTTTTTTTTTTTTTTTTTTTTTTTGTCGGAGGTTGCTGCTATCCGATGGAGCGCTCAGACACAACTACAGGTCCATTGTACTACCATTCAGACACCTTACATTAATGTACTTAGTTTTCCCGTCTTTCGAAGAAAAACGAGAAGGAGCTTCAGTGATAAAGAGCTTAGATGTTCGGCACTCACCACGACAGCCCCGAAGATCCGCCACCTGATGCGAGCATAGGCCGGACAACTGCAGAGAAAGTGTTCTGCTGTGTTATAATTTTCGCATTAATTAATTAATGGGAAAAAATGTATCTGCAGATAGAGTAACCTAGGCAGGAGTCAGGCTTTAGTGCAAATTCTGATTTTGAAAACCCGTACTTGATAAAAATAAAAGGAACACAACATTTAAACTATTTTTATAATAAACTCTCCTTAATAAACTTTAACGTAAAACAATAACAAAAACTTAAACTACACTCCATTAGTTATAACAAACAAAATTAAAAAAAAATCACTTTTTTCAGTGCTCAGCCTTAAAAATTCAGTAGTCATCCGTTTCATAACCAGTAGTAAGCCCCTACATATGCAATAGGGAGTGCTACAATTTATTGCAATGAAAATAAAGAGGAATGGTTTGGACTGCCTCATACATTCTTCCAATAAGCTTTTAAGGTAAAGCTATAGCGCACAACCGTCGCAGCCTATAATCTTAGCCTCAAATCTGTGCATTTGTCGTGTTAAAATATCGAATTTCTGTTTTGTTCTTCGTTGTTCTATTAAAATTGGCTCCATTATTGAGAAGAACCAACATATATTCAAACATTTTGGCTATTGTTGTAAGTGCGGGAGATAAACTTAAGGGCTGAGCTAATATATAAAGGGTCGATCGGTAAAGGCTAATATATAAAGGGTTGATCAATGACCAGAAACTGGTATGGTCGTGGGGACTTCTGTAACCCTAATGGAATAAGTTCATTGAGGTATAACTACTCTTACTACAAAACAGTTTATGAAATTTTGAAGACCGAATGCACAGGCAGTGATAAGAATTGCATGCGATTTTATTTACCCAACAAAAAGTTTCGTAACAGTGTTTTTTGGCTTCACATTTAAAACCAAGTTTTCTGATAACTTTTAATCCCTTCAAATGATTTTCATAATTAAAATTTATAGAAAATTTGTTATGATGTGTTGATGATTCTAAACAGATTTTAAAGTAAGTATTTGTCTAAACAACAAATTAATATTTCAGAAAGTTTCTTTACTAACAAAACCGCTTAATTTATCCAAAATCCGCATGAAATACCAATAGTCATATCGGATCTGACGCAAAGGTCACCAGAACTCAGCCTTCTTTACGGAACAACTTTTTTATGGGAGGCCGACTACTGAGTTAACTACAATAAATAGATCTGAAATGAGTGTATACAATTCAGAAGTACTGAATTGACCTGTATAACCAATTCAAATTATATTGGAGAAATTTGCAAAAATTCGGAAATGTTTTTTTTATATTTACACAATCAAAGAAAGGTTTTGTTAAGAAAGAAAATCCTACACTAAGTTATCAAAACAGTAAACAAAATCAGTAAAAACGTACATGTATTTCGAGCACTTTTTAAATGGGTTTCGCTATCATGTATATATGACTTTATATATTTTACTTTATTACAATCGTTGATGGAGTGGCTCTATTTGAATTGCGGTTGAAATGTTTGCGTTTACAAGTATTCGGAGGCAAAAAGTGCAAGAAATGGCCTAATACTGGTTGAAGGCTGACTACTCGGTGGCTTACGCAACCTTTCTTATACATTAAAGAGAATATACCTAGGTATATGTAAATATATTTATTTCTTGAATAAGCCAAGTAAGTTAATAGGTAGGTAGCATTCAATGCTGATATTAAATATATGTACTTACTTAGTTTGGTAACACAATTGACTGTTCACTTAGAACAATAAACCTCTGGCATCTGAGAATATATTTTAATGCAAGTGTAACATTATTCCTCTAGTGGTATTATTTTCGACGGCTCTCATCATCTTCAAAGTCGGCGCGAACAATCGCCGAAAACAAATAAATGTACAATCGCAAAAAAAGGGATATTGTTAATTGTTACTTCCGGCAATTGTTCGCACTGCAATTTTGGACAAGTGAAAAATCAGCCAAAAAGTAAGAAATTAATATTTGCTCATAACTGAGCATTGTTTGAGGGTGATTGTTCAACAATGATTTTGCCGCTACCAAACCAATTAAACAATATCCCTTACCACGAGTGGCTCGATTCGCTGCAGCATGTATCGCTGGATTGGGGAAACAACTCTCAAATTAAATAAATAATATAAAAATGCGCTGTTCCATAATGTAAATTAAATCCCCATTTATTTCATTGTATTTTTGGGGAATTATTTCATAAATTGGGTGAATATGTTGCCCCAAAAATAAAATTATAGAAACAAAATTCCCAATTCATGGTGTTATGCAGTCTATTACTTTATTCAGAATATGGCTTTTCAATGAGAATACTAACAATTTCCCTTCTATAGGGCCCAATTTTTTACATTTAATAAGCTATAGCTTCTATTGTGTTGTTTTGAAGCTTAATTACGAAAGTTTATTATTGTATGCTTTTAGTAATAGTTTCCTTAAAGCATTTCGTAAGCTGTGCAGAGTAGTGGGATTTTCTTATTTAAGAAGTAAGTGCCTTTCGAAGTAAGCTAGTTAAGGACTAAAAACAGTATCATGCTTTAACCAAATCACCTCTATTACCGTTGTCGGATTTTTAGCTTTATAATGCAACGCACAGGACTCGCTGCATTTGTAGTAGATCTGCATACGAATTCATATGCTTTGGGTGTCGGATTATCTTGAATAATAAAGCAAAAGTCGGAACATGACTATGAATTCAGTATAAAGAGACGTTTGCATTTTTATCTTTTAGTGAGGAAACGATCAAATAGGTTGGAATTAAACCTGATTTTTCACTAAGTATTCCGACTTATATTAGAATTATCCTTTGACTCCTGTCTTATGGATATGCCGTCTGATACAATGTCACCTGAAATCGTTCTGCGAAAAAACTACCACGTCAACTTTCCACAGGTAACGGAATGGGTTCGGTCAGACTATGTGTTATCACTGATGGCTCCAAAACGCACGGATGGTGCTGGAGTCTTTGTGGAACGTGATGACATATGACTTTACTACCCCTTGGGTAGGTTGGTTTTTGCCATCCTAAGGGCTATATTGTGAAGAACAGGTAAAGAGCTAGAGGCATTTGCATTTGCAATGAGAGCCAAGCTGCATTAAAAGCGCTGCTAAATCTTACCTCGTCCAAGTTAGTGCTAGAACTCAAGCTTTCCACTGTCGGGGAACGTACAACAGCCTAATCGAAGCGTAAATGAGATTCACAATCCTAATTACTGCTTTTCTGGGCAACTCTTTAAGAACCTGACCCTGATTAGATCATATCCAGGAGCCTTGTTTAAATTGAGTTTTCGTATTTAATTGTCTACATGTCACAGTTCCCAGCGATACTTTTATTATCTGAAAAATGAAGATACCGTGGTTGAACCAGCATCTTCAACCAACGCTTGACCATCAATTGGCTTAAACGTCATGTCCGCAAATATTTCGGCCTTCTCCTTATCATTTCAGGATGTGAACAAGCTTTCTGCAGGCTGTAGGTTCTGCTCACGTAACTCCGTTGAGTTTCAAGTTTTCTAAATTTTCTGTCATTCATTTTTGATGATTTTAAATTGAACTATCATCTTATAATAACGGAGTAACTAGCAAAGTCGTAATATACCCTATAACTACATCTACGATGTTTTGGTAGATAAAGTAGCGTTATTGTATTAGTATCTTTTAATTTTTTTATTTTTAGGGCCCAGTTATAGCTATCATTGAAATCCATTATTGAAAATCTTGTTTTATGATTTAAAGACGACTAAGCAAACAATATAGTCTTTTAGTGGTATCAAAATAAAGCTAATCACTTACAGAATTTTTCTACAAACAAAAATCTTTAATTCTGATTTAAATTTTCTTTGAATCTACTTTTATTATTTCACTGACAGAAATCGATTTCAATGAACAGCTGATGATCGTTTTTACAATTTGGAATACAATCGTTCCACTGATATGAACGAATCTCTTTCTATTCTCAGCTGTCAGTTTTGCTTTCAATGATCATCTCTAAGCTTAGGGGCCAGTTATAGCTATCATTGAAATGCATCATTGGAACAAATCAGTGGAATAGTTGTTTCATTTTTTTGACAAGTCGGTTATAGCAATCATTGAAAAATTTTTGTCGGTGGAAGGCCACCGGTATAGGTTTTAAGAGGCCAGATACACACAATTATCTCTTACAATCGTAATGGAAATAAGAAAATAGCTTTGCTTGGCCCCTATAAAATCTACATTGTTACTTGGGTCACACCATCTTTTCATCGACTTCACGCCGCACAATATCGCAGAACGATAGAATTGCTTGATTTGCTTACGGAGCGAATTCGTTCGCAGCCCCTCCACTATTAACTGGAATGTTAACGAAGACGCGTGACGCATGTTTATTTCCTGTAAATATTAAAGTAACATTGATAAAATTTCCTATATTCCAGTCATTTTAGCTTAATATCATGGGCCCATTTGCGCTTTTCATTGGGTTCTCTGTCAACTTCTTCTTCTTCTAAAACTAAAAAAATTCTTAGTCTGAAGTGTCCATTGCAAGAGAACCGCAGAATTAGACTTACAATTAGATTTCCATTCCCTTCCGATATTTTCCGTTTCGCGAATAGGTGAGGCCTTCTTAAATTGTTACTTGGGAAGTGTCTTTTCAAAACCAGCAATACATCATAAACGATTTTCGAGCTAACGCCAAAAAGAAAAATATGTATTTAAGTTTAGTCATAATTTGTATTTCATTGGGTTAGGAACGAATATTCGAATCAATCTTTCGAATGAGCCCAGTATTAACTTTTCCTTCCTAATTACCGTCCAGCACCTGACGACGCGCCGTTTAACAGGACGAACAGAATAAGTGCTCTGTGGATGCACCTTGTCCTTCGAGTTAGGATTTTTGAACCCATCTAAGGCTCATAAAATGAAGTAAACTAAGAGAATCAGAAGTGGCTTCAAAATTTAGATCTCAAAACTTTAATGAAATGTTTACAAAATAAATATAAACACAGATACAAAGCACATTATTTCTTTCTCCTCATTTAATGGTTGTGAAAGCCTCTTAGGCTCATGTTATAGCTACCATGAAATGCTTTATTGGAAATTTTGATTTGAAAAATCCACTTTTCAATGATTGTTATAACTGACTTGTCAAAAAAATGCAATATATATTCCACTGATTGATCCAATGATGCATTTCAATGATAGCTACAACTAGGGCTTTAAGAGCACTTTCAGAGCGTCCCGTGATATCAATATCATCCGTACCCCAGTGGCAGGTCGAATATCTTGAAAATAGTGCGTTCCATGTTGGCACATGCCCTGAACATTTCTACTCAAGAACAAGTCACATGATAGCACATCACATTGTCAGAATCCGGTGAATGTTAAATAGAGTTCATATGAGCTGCTGGCGAACTGAACATTATTCACGTGTTGTCTACCGTCACGTAACACAATTGAGTAAGTTATGTCGGGATCGCGAATTCGGCCCTCGCCATATACACTTGCTGATGATGAATGCTGTCGTATGCGTCTCTAATGTCGATGAAAGGGTGACTAAAAGAGTACCATCAAGTGTGGCGGATGTTAGCACCATGTAAGCTGTGGTTGTGCTGGATTGCAGTACAAGTTGACTTTGTAGTTAGCGGAGAATGATTTGATGTTACTATCTCAGTTGCAACATAATTATAATCGTCTATTTGGGGTAAATAACAGTGTAAGTATGTTCCTAGAGTTATATTAAACTAACAGATTTACCATAAAACTAGTCGAAGGTAGCCACTCCTTCCGTGTAAACCCTATGACAAGGGTATTTCAATTCTGTAGAATTAGAGGCTTTACATATTTAAATTTGGGACATGATAAAGTAGGAAATAATCCGTTCTTAAGACTTTTTTTTCCGTAAGGGGGTTAGGATTGAGTGAATGTGTCAAAGTTTAATTTTTTTATACCCAATCCTAAGGGTATATTAATTTTGACACATAGTTTGTAACACCCCTTAATATTCGTCGTAGACCCATAAAAGTATATATTAAAATTAAGCTAGGAAGCTGAAATTTAGACCACATACTACCTAGGACTCCGAAATGGTTAAGTGTAAACAAATTTTTGAATGCGCCCACTGCCACGCCTACCATTTAGAAAAAACCGTTTTAAAGCTATACTTAGAGAGATAGAGCATTATAACCTTCAGAAGATATGTAGGCACTGCCCTCCTTTATAAGTTAGTCATATAAAGTTTTCCGCCACGCCTACATTTTGTGGGCGATTTTCACTAAAATGCTGTTTTCTTCGAAAATTTTCATAGAAGAAAATTATAAAAAAAATTTTTTCGTGTATAAAACTTTTATCTCCGAGAATTGATACTGACATAACCGAACCGCATAGTGTAAATATACCACCCATATGAATGTCCTGTATTAAATTTTAATTGTATTTAGTCCCTGTCCATCTAAATAACATTATATTGCTTATTAGCTATTAGTTTATTGCATATGGGCATCGTCAATAATTGCGAATGAAATTTATTACCTACCAACGTATTTCATGCCATTCAGTAACTGGCCGCATAATGATGCCGCTAAACTGTTTATAGCCAAGTAATTAGAAGTGATGACATATAAGCCCGATTATCGCGTCCACTCAATCACTTTACAACCGCTTCAATGACCACCTCTTAATATCCGATGCTATCGTTTGATGTGCTCATAGCTGTGCAGCAAAACACAGGTCGTACGTACTCTTTTTATATCCCTGTCAAAAGTAGTATTTTATTTCCTCCATCCGAACAAATCTTGATAAGGAATTATAAAAAAAAAACTTCCGTTAAGCACCATGCAGAAGAATCCAAATGAGCTAAATACCATTACAGTGTGCCTTAAGCTGAAAAATGATTACCCACACCTTTTTCTTGAAAAAACACCACCAAAAGTACTTGTATTTTAAGTACAGTTTGAAATTACAAAGCCATACAGCAATGGCGGGTAAATTCACCCCACTATACCAAAGAGATTGCGTAATTTTTCAGGATAGCACCAGCCACACCGTTTACACGCATCCTTAACAGTTGTAATTATATTTTAGTCTGGGTAATAAAAATCATCTCATTATTCCATGTTTACGCATTGCTAGTCTCAATACCATTTCCAAGCCCCCACATCTTTAAGGAGATTAATTAACTCAAATAATTTTATCACCGTTACAACCGAGACGCAAGAAGAGTTCCGGAAATAAATTTAGGTTCATGTTTTGTACCTTTAATTCAATTCAGAGAAACACGAAATTAATTACGTCATTTGAGCGGAAATAAAGGATACACAAGGATGCAAAGAGGCTTAGAAACGCACGTCGTAAAAAGGATATTCCATTTGCGAGTCTATTTTCGACTGTTTTTAGGGCATTCTCTGTCTTGTGTTTAGCCGTGTATTTCTTTGATGATATGTATCAGACTATTTACATTCCAAGACTGATATTTGAAACATAAAGTGGTAGGTAGGTATGGTTCAGGGAGGAACTTGGCGGTTACGCTCAGGACACGAAGGAAGGAACAGATTTCCGCCGCGTAATGGGATTGAAATAGGGTTCATTAATCAAAACGGAATGTGTGGATTATTTGCGTGTAATTATCTCTGGGGGATTCGCAGTTAGGAATTTGTATTTACCAACAAACAAAAAGGCAACAACAGTTGAAATACTTGCATGAATGGAGGATGCTTAAATGTTATTGGCTTCTAAATCTTAACGGCGAAACGATAGAGAGATAAAGAGATAAAGGAATATGAATACTTACTGTTAACTTTTCGCCATGAGACAGCTGTTTAAGTATGATAAAGTCGAGCTGTCTTATGTTGCTGGATCAATCATATTATTAAATTTGGATAATTCGGTATGCTGAAAAGCCCACGGATATTGCTATCTGCTGGAATTAGGGGAGCGGATATTTTGGTTTATTGAAGGTCGGGAGAATATTCTTCTTAGATAAGAGCAGGTAGTAGTTGCTTTTAAGTTGACTTGACACTGTAAGCCATCGTTTTTCTCCATCCATTCCAATTGGAACCACTTCCATATATTTTACACCTGTCATAAACTTTTCTCCGTTTTCTTTCTCGATCGAAGGACAATTTTTGAATTGTTTTTTATTCTGCCATCGCACCATTTCATACGTTCCTGAAAGATGACAATAACCCAGAGATGTATAGTTCAAAAATTATGGACGGTGTTAAATATAGCATCAAGTATAAGTATGGCCACCTTGAAAACCGAACCTAACATATTTATTGCCTTACTTAAGCTTTGCACAAAAAACATTTAAAATTGTAGCTATCATCACTTTTCACTTTTTGACTGGACCTACACAGCGAACGGCTGAACGGATTTTAGTAAATGAGTTACTAAATTTTTGATGATTAGGGATTTACAAGGAGCGAGTTCGTGCATTTAAAAATATTTGATTTTGAGTGTGGAAGACCAAGTAATTCAATAGTTTGAATTGAACTTCTCCTTCGCTGAATTTAATAAATTTAATTTCAGTCTTAAGAGCTTTCAAATCCGCATATTACAAGTCCAGAACTATATTTCAACATGCTCCAATAGCTTAGCAATTTTAGTAACATCTTCGATAAACTAAGCTTTTTATTAAAATGATAATTGGCCGAGATTTCAAATCGATGCAATTTAACATTTTTATACCCTATCCTAAGGGCGTTTTGGAACAAAGTTTTGTAAAACTTTTTAATATCAGTTGTCGGCCCCTTGAAGTATATACAATTTAGCAATGTCCGTCCATTGCCAAGGTGCCCTAGGCTTCGAAATTATTTTCAAAATGCACAATTGTACTATAGTTTTTTTATTTTAGAAAACTGGAAAACCCCAATAAAATGTATGTAGGGGTCTATGACGAATATTAAGGGGTGTTCAAACTATGTGTCAAAATTAATATACCCTTAGGATAGGGTATAAACATCCCAGAAATCCAGGATATTTTTCGAAAACCCCAAAAAACTATATTAATAATTGTTTTATGGTTAATGGTTATAATTAACACCGCAATAGAATCAGGCTCATATGCTTATACTTTTATGAATAGGTCTAGTTTCGTACCACTTTCGTAACTGTACAATCACATTTCTGCTGCCTAGTAAACAGCAATAAGATTTGCTTTGTCTAAAGAGCTTGCAGCTGGAACGGATGACGTGGCCGAAGTCACAATGTTCTTAACAAACCAAACCAAAAACTGCTGCCAGTGAGACTTTAACACATTTGTTGCTTTATCTTTAAATGATATGAACATTTTACACCATTTAGATACACAAATTTCTGGTTGGTTTGCATTTTTTTCAGTTTTCCTGATATGGTATTTTATAATCTTTTATAATCGATAGCTGACTGCTTTTGCTTGATAGCCACTCTGCAGCTCGAATACAAACTAATATCAACTGAGACATAATTTTGTTGACTGCAGCTCTGAGGCATATTTTTTTTGCCAAAGGTATAATATTCAAAATAGGTACGGTTCTCAACATTTTACAAAAATAATTTATATATATAAAATACATTACAAAATGATATGGTCAACCAAAACTTAGTCCACAATCAAACTATTCAAAACACACTCATTTTTGATGTATACAGATATATGTGTTATATATTAGATTCAAAAGTCCAGATCGTGATCTCGATTTTTGTGGATGCGGTATTTTACAATTAACTCGTTTATTATTATTACATTACCACATTCGTTACAAGAGTGAAAGCCAAAAACCTTTGTCCATGCGTAAAATTTTGAGTTCTGTTTGTGGACAAGTTCAGATGCAAAGAACAGTGTAGTGGTTGTGACGGATTGTGCAAATTCACTGATGATCCCAAAATATCACATTCGAGGAGAGAAATTTTCTACATAATTTTTTGCAATGGTTTCTTAAAGTAGTCATAGTCATGATGATTTGTCAACGAATAACGAACATAATTGCATTAAATATTCGTGCACTAATTCTTCATCTCTCTATCACTGAACCAAAAAGGTACATAAATTACGCTGCTCATCAATTTAATCCTTTAACATTTCCATTGCTTCACGAGCTATGTGGCACGGTCTTGATGAAACCACATGTCAACCGAGTTCAACTCAGCCAACTGGGACAAGAAAAAGTCGTGTATCATGGCTCGATATCGTTCGCCATTGACGGCAACGTTTCTTCCACGGTCGTCTATGAATTTTGATAATAAATTTCAATAATTTGCAATCGTTACTGGTTTGTAAATCGTACAATGAAAAATTTCATTAAAGAAATGTAATTTTCATTAAAATTCGTCCGATGAATATCATCTTCGAAATATATAATCATCGTTCATGCAGTACTGAATTTTGTTCATAGTTTGATGTTTTCTGTTCATTGAATCAATGTATTTTGTTCATAAATCTATATACATCATTAATTGAATCAAAGAACTTTGTTAATTAATTTAAATATTTTATTCTTTGTATCAAATAACATTGTTCATTAGTTCATGAATTTATTACTCACACGAATTCTATTTTTTTTTAGTTAAACATTTTTCTAGCTACTATCTAATTATTTGTTGTTTAAATAATTGAAAACAAAATATGCAATCACATTTTTGTTCCTTTATTTAAAATTAAATTGGATGTTTATTAGATGTTTCTTATTTTACTTCTGAATTGAAATAAAATTATATCCGTTATATTAATAATTTTATGTATTTGATCATAGTTAAAAACATAATTAAAATATGATGTATCTACTCTACTTCTACCTGTAAATAGATAGTTTTTTTTATTACTTTTTTTATTATTAGACTACTTTTTTATTTCTTCAGTATTTACAAAATAACTATAAACTTGTTATTTAAGCTTGAGTCAACAATGTTCTTTATTCATTTGGCATTAAAGTAGTATAACAATTATACATATTAATTTACACCAAGTTGCTTAGTGCTACCAATGTATCATCTCTCTTTAGATATAAGTTTTTATCAAAGAATTTAACTTTATTTAAATTTAATAATTCAATTAATATACAATTTTAACAATTTACAATTTAAGTTTTGATATTTAAAAATATTGATTTTTTTCAAATAAACGTATATATGTATTAAGTTAGTCAGAAGAGGTCAATTTAAATATTTAGTTAAAAATATTATATCCTGGTCTTAAATATTGCTGTAAACGTTTTTCCAAGATCTAGTAATTAAAGTAATTAAAACATCGACGAGCAGGAATTTTCACACTTTTTCAAGTGCTGGTAAATGTCTCCTTTGCTTCAGATGTAGCTGCTGGTGGCTTGACGACGTCAGATACCAGGTATACATCAGTAGAGGCGTTCGACTGAAAAGATTTTAAATAAGTGGCTTGAATTAAAAGAAATATATTTCTGCGAAGAACTCTTTTATTAGTTTCGACTAAATAAGAAGTGTATTTTTAATAATTTGCCCATGTCTCCTTAGGCTCTCCTGCCCTCAATTCTACTAGTTAGTTTGCTCTGTGTCGTCTGTCGTAATTTGATTTATATTTGTTTCTGTAAATTTATTCATTTTTCTTCAGGTTTCGGATATCTGGTTTTTCAGGTAAATAAACATCCGGAAGGTTGTCACGCAGTCTTCGTTCTACAAGTAACTCTGCTGGGCTAAGTCCAATACAAAGTTGTGTATTTCGGTACGCTAGCAATGCCAGCTCGACATTTCCTGAATTTTTCTTCATTATGTTCGTGGCTACCTTTACAGCCGGTTCTGCAGCTCCACTCGCCTGATGAAATTGTGGGCTGCTCGAAAAAATCGTGACAGACCATTGCTTCGCAACACATCGAAACTCGGATGAGTCGAGGTTTTGGATTTGTTCCCCGCTATTAGTGAAAATGCTCAACTCCATTTCGGCTGAACGTAGGCTTGCATACGTTTATCACATCTCACATACGCATACGAACCAATTCTTCAATCGAAAAATATCTGAAATAACAAACAGTTATAACAATATACCATCGTTATCTAATTTTCCAACTTTAATAAATCCATAGCAACGTTTTGCCATGTGTAGTCTGGGAAGTTTGATGCGACTAACGGTCCTTGTCAGTTTCTTGAGTTCCGGACAGCTCTTCGCATTTAGGTCGATATCATTTGAAATTGCACATGGTTCTTCTAACTGTCTTAATGATGTTATAGCTAGTTGTAACCTATTGCTCAGTGCTTCATATTTCATTCCCACAATAAGAGTCAATAAAATCATATCGGCGTGCAGTGCTCCCCATTCTCAATGTTTTGAGAGTGCTGTGATCTTAAGAAATCGGTATACCTCAGTAGAAATTTTCTTTTGGTATCTTCATGTGTTATTGGGGGTGTTGTGAATAGAGTAAAGATATCATCAACCTTTTTCACCCATGCAATATATTAGAATATCTACCTGATATTGATCATTTGCCTCGTATGCTCCATTCTCCATGCAGGAAGGGGCTTTGAAAAATCTTCTGGGGCCATCACAATTGGTGTCTATTTTCCTTGCTGTTTCTTATCGTCTTATTTCGGCGGCATGACACGTGCAATGGGGGTGAATAATCGATAGCAATTTTAATGAATATAGGTATTAATAGAGGTTTCTTCTCCTTTAATTTTTGAAATTGCAATATTCTACCATTTTTTAATAATAATATGAAGCATATTTGGTCACGAGGATGTTAGGGTTGAAACTAGCCATTACTTCGAAGCAGAGAGTGGCACGCTTGCGGTTGCACAGCATCAGCTCGTCGGTGGGGGGGATCTTGCTGCATCTGTCATATGCCTCAAAAATGTATCGTGCCGGAGAGAAGGGACTGGGGACCATACAATTATCCACAAATTAAAAATCCTAGCATGCGCGTACTACAATGAAGGGAAATAAGAAAGACTTAAAGCGTTAGACAAGAGCACAATTAAAGATGTTGTATGAACCGATGCACAACAATTATACATGACGTCGTCGTTGGTGCTGACGTCATGGCGTACCCTTCCTTGGCTACGGCTAAAGTGCCATTTGCACCGTAGCTATTTCGTTGCCTGTTTTAATTCGAAACAGCCCCTAATTCGATCTGCCGTACCGATCTTTACACCTCAACAATTATTGTGTTTTTAGCAACACGTCTTATTTAAAATAAAAGTTGCACACACACGAATTTGTCATCATAGTAGGTACTATATATTTTTTATTTTTAATTTAGGAACTGGGAACCATCGCGATGTGGAAATTTTATGTGATTTCATGTAGGTAACTAAGTAGATCTTTAGTTTGGGTAAATGGTTGGTACTTCAATAAACCAGCAATTTTTAATTTTACTTTTATATAAATTATTTCAAATTATTTATTACAAATTTAAATACCAAAGAGAAATGCTTAAATTTTGAAAGCCAGAGAAAAAAAAAACTATATTTGTTTTTACTCACGTTTTACCGTTGCGTTGCTCCGAAGTTTGTGCACAAAATTCGTTGTCTCTGCATTCTTCATTGTTTCAGGCTTTTTCCTGAATTTTCGTTCATTCTAATGTCAAGAGTCTCCTCCTGTGGCTTTTCACAAATATGTATTTTTATACCCTATCCTAAGGGTATATAAATTTTGACACATAGTTTGTAACACCCCTTAATATTCGTCGTAGACCATTAAAAGTATATATATTTATGATCAGGATCAAATCCTAAGACTATGTAGCAATGTCCGTCCGTACGCAATTTTTAGGCCTTTAAAATTAAGCTAGGAAGCTGAAATTTGGACCACATATTCCCTAGGGCTCTGAAATAGTTAAGTGTAAAAATTGTTTGAATACGCCCACTGCCACGCCCCCAATTTAGAAAAAACCGTTTTAAAGCTTAAGTTAGAGAGATAGAGTGTTACAACCTTCACAAGATATGTAGGCAATGCCCTCCTTTATAAGTTTGTCATATAAAGTATTTTGCCACGCCTACTTTTTGTGGGCGTTTTTCACTAAAATGCTGTTTTCTTCGATAATTTTGATAGAAACCGGAAAAAAATGTTTAACAAGATATATAGCCAATATTTTTTCCAATATATCGCCCATACAAAGTTTTTGGCCATGCCCACTTTTTGGGGGCGTTTTTTCAAAAAATGTTTTTTTTTTTCTAAATTTTATAGAATGAAATAAAATGCTATCCATCATCTTCTTAAGGTTTTTTTTGGGGCATATAGGGATAGGGATAGGGTATTATACTGTTCGCTCCAAGCGGACTGTAGCCTTTCCTTATGTTTTTATAGGTATTTTAAGTAGAAACTTTTTATTTATTTATGATATGGTAACTTCAAGTTTAGTTGATTAGGTAAGAATCACTGGTTATTCATTTGGTTTTTAATACCATATCCTAAGGGTATATTAATTTTGACACATAGTTTGTAACACCCCTTAATATTCGTCGTAGACCCATAAAAGTATATATATTTATGATCAGGACCAAATCCTAAGACTATCTAGCAATGTCCGTCCGTACGAAATTTTCAGGCCTTTAAAATTAAGCTAGGAAGCTGAAATTTGGACCACTTATTCCCTAGGGCTCCGAAATGGTCAAGTGTAAAATTTTTTTGAATACGCCCACTGCCACGCCCACTATTTAGAAAAAACCGTTTTAAAGCTAAAGTTAGAGAGATAGAGTGTTACATCCTTCACAAGATATGTAGGCACTGCCCCCCTTTATAAGTTTGTCATATAAAGTTTTTTGCCACGCCTACTTTTTGTGGGCGTTTTTTACTAAAATGCTGTTTTCTTCGAAAATTTTCATAGAAAGCGAATAAAAATGTTTAACAAGATATTTAACCTATATTTTTTCCAATATATCGCCCAATAAAGTTTTTGGCTACGCCCACTTTTTGGGGGTGTTTTTCAAAAAAACTTTTTTTATTTTAATTAATAGAATGAAATAAAATCTTCTTAATGCTTTTTTCTTTGGGGCATATAGGGATATGGATAGGGTATCATACTGTTCGCCCCCAGCGGACTGTAGCCTTTCCTTCTGCTTTTTTTTCAAGTTCTAGGTTAAGATTTTACCGAAATGTCTGAATTCATGTTGGTTTTTTTTTTTATTGTTTTGTGATGAAGTTTTCGGGTGGCGATTTCTTGTCTGATGTGTCTTATTTTTAGTAAGGTTTGATGGGAATGGTTTTGCGGTGAAATAAGCGAGATTCCTTTGGTTTGCGCTATAACCTTAAATAATTGTCGCACGATGTGCTCTCGTAGTACATAATGCTGGTATGCTGCGGTTGTTTATCAATTTTTTTTGTTGTGCTGTGAAATAAATTCTAGTCACAAAAGAAACCATTTCAGGTGCATCCAGATTATGCTGTTTAGAAAAAGAGAAGATATGAGATATGCATAATATGTACATGAAATGTATCTTACCTCGAGACACTATGCTGCACCACGTGTGTTGTCCGGCAAGTTCGAAACCAGGCTTTTATTCAGTGGTTTATATATTTGCTTTCGCAAACCAGTTGCTTTTTCCTTAACCAATATTATTGAGCTTGGCCTAACTAATTGGGTAAAATTTAATATTTAGGTCTCAGGACCAAGATAAAGAAACATTAACTTACAATGTCGTAGCTCTATGACCAGTCTTATTGAGAGATGTAAAGCGAAAGAGAGAGTAGCTTCTTAGCCGAAAGCTTTTATACTCGACAATTGTCAATTAAATGAATCGGTTTATCGTGATGACAGATAGTCAGTAATAAGGTCAAGTGCACACTTTGCATTTCCGGTGAAAACATTTGGCAAAGAAAATGACAGTTTATTTTGAACGAGTGAAAGATTATCAGGTTTTTGAAACATGTATAATTTTTATTTTATTTTAGTATTATTTTCGATGAGGTACACCACAAATAATAATTTAATATTAGATTTTAATTCAATGCATTTTTTAGTGCAATTAATACAGCGCCGCTGCCACCATGTTTAAGGTTGAGTTATGTATTCATTTGACATTAAAAAAGTATAGCAATTAAACAAGTTGCTAAGTGCTGCTAATGCGACGCTTTAATTTAACCTTTTATTATGTTCAGTCTTTTGTTGTAAGCATAATATTTAGTTCTGATGGTGTTTGTTATTCAAAGATATTCCTTGATTCAATGTATCGTACATTAAGTTATGAATGAAGTTCATAATTCAGTGAAAGCATACTTTATCTCAACGACATGTACATTGAATATGTAACTACAATCAAGATAAATTAATGGTTAGACATCATTAAAGCATGAGCCCGTTAGTTAAAAGTGATAAGTTTTTTTAAGTTTTTTTAAGTGTAAGGGGAAGACGTTATTGAACACTCATTTATTGAATCAACGAATTGTTCATTAAACACGAATTTGTTTTAATGAATTCGTACATTGAACCAATGAATTGGAATATTCAACTAATGAATTACCTTTAATGAACGAAAAATAGTGATCGTTTAATACTGTAACATTATTTCATAATTCATAATTCTTAAACATTTTTTTTCGCTTTCTATGAACATTTTCGAAGAAAACAGCATTTTAGTAAAAAACGCCCTCAAAAAGTAGGCATGGCAAAAAACTTTATATGACAAACTTATAAAGGAGGGCAGTGCCTACATATCTTGTGAAGGTTGTAATACAATGTCTCTCTAACTTTAGCTATAAAACGGTTTTTTGTAAATTGTGTGCGTGGCAGTGGGCGTATTAAATTTTTTACAATTAACCATTTCGGAGCCCTAGGGAATATGTGGTCCAAATTTCAGCTTCCTAGCTTTATTTTAAAGGCCTAAAATTTGCGTACGGACGGACGGACATTGCTAGATAGTCTTAGGATTTAGTCCTGATCATAAATATATATACTTTTATGGGTCTACGACGAATATTAAGGGGTGTTACAAACTATGTGTCAAAATTAAAGTACCCTTAGGATAGGGTATAATAAATATTAATAATTCAGCCTGTTTTATGGATTTAAATAATGCTTGTCCATTCTGCCCCGGTGCTGGGGAAAATGCACATAGGTGGGGCACATGGCTAAACTGGTTTGCAACGCGAGCAAATGTGACTGGATTCATTGTCAATATCATCCTCCCTAGCACAAGAACAATGCACCCACTTACTACTGGGTACTGGTAAAATATGAGATGGACAAAACTTTTGGACAGAACAGAAGGCGTTGACGCATCGTTATTTGTCAAAACTGGCTTTGGGGATAATATCAGTGCATTAGTTGTTCTCAGTTTAACGGGATTTTATTTTTCGAAACAGGGTTTTCAGATAACATCAATGCTTCGGTCGGTGTTGATGAGCCTAGTGGCAGTTCCTTTGGTTGCGAATATGTGTCAACGAAAGGGGTTTCAGTTGGATGCGGGGGTCCCTTCTTATTTGGAATGCCCGAGTATTCAAATGGCAAGAATTTCCCACTTTTGTTATAACAAGTGAAAGTTTGGGGTTTAGATTTGTTTTTTTTATGCTTGCCGGTTAGTTTTTCTCACATAATTGCGAACCATCTATAATACAAAAATTAATGCTGATAAAATAAAACAAATAAAAAATATGAATACAAAACACAAAACAAACACCCATGCCCATCATCGTTCATTCTTCTTCTTAACTTAGATCTATACAAAAATATTTCCAACCTATCTGTAAAAGAGAAAGAAATGAATTAATACAAACCAAAATGTTGAAAATCCAATTGGAATTGACCTTTATCTCAAAATAACTTCAAGTCAATGAAAAAGCTTTTCTAAGTCAAAACACAACCCACATGTCACATTAATTAGGGGAAAACCCTTGTGTTAAGTAAGGTAGGAACTCCTGTCTACTCTCAGAGTTCCCGCTCCTCACTTAATAGAGAACTATAGGAGGAGGTCATTTTGCTCCGATTCGAATAGGTATCTGTAAAAAGTTCAAAAAATTACATAGGTACGTAACTGGTCAAAAGCGGGGCAAAATGCATTCGGTAGACAATAGTATAAATATACTAAACTGGAGCTATAACTGTTTTCCCTTATAACGGCATGTTAGTCATCGCACCCCTAAATGCACTTGACCCATTAGTTCTAGTTTAGCAACGTATATTTTTACACAAACTTGTACTGCCATTCATTATTAATCTGGCATAAAATGCGAAAACTACTCAACCTGCCACTCCAATTCCTCTTGTCTGCTTTTGTACAACTAAGTTCACTTTTCTGTACCTGCCATATTTTAAATGGAAACATCCTTTTATATACTCTTAAATAGCACGCACCTCTAATGCCGGAGGATATTTATAAAAGGTATGAAGATTTTATTTTTAATTTTCCTTATCTTTTACCTTACAAACTACGAACTTCAATCTACGCACCCTATCCAACTACGGAACATAAAAAAGAGGATCAAATATTTATATTTTCTGTGAAGGACATGAATGGTAATGGCCATTATATAAAATAGAATTTGCAGTCAACATTTTTGGTATCCGCATCGTTTTCTTATTCGTCCTTATTTCTTAGTGCAAAAACAAACAAAATTATCCCTCCTAATTGTTCGAAGCCAATTCATGCGTGATTATTTCTTGTTTCTTCTTTTTCCTTGGATTTGCCTTTCTTTTCTTTGAACTCTGTTTGTTGTTTAACATTCATCGTTCTTTAAATCCTTAAATTAGATCTCTTATCTAAAATGGGGTTCACTTGGTCACCCCGAAAATTCCTCGATAATTTAAAAAGTTTCCCTTCTGCCTCAGTCCGTTTTCTATTGAAAAAAATAGAAAACAATTTAAATGATTTAGAAGTAAGATTTTAAAGGATTTTCTCGTCTCGTATTCAAATGCGTCCTCCAACCGACACCCAATACGGCTTATCATTGTTATCCGAGTTGAGGTACGTTCGTATTTGCATTTCCGGACTTCTGAGCAGTCCTTTGTAATTCAAGAGTGACTATCTCAGCAATTACTGGCGTAGCAATAAAATTAAATGTCTCTAGTATCTGAATTTCTATAATTGAACTAAAAATAATAAATTTTTATTATTTCACCTGGATTTGGAATATCTAGAACGAGATATTTGCATATATTCTTTTTATTTTAAAGGAAAATAAACGAATAAATAAATTCGAAAAACCAATGATGGATGCTAACTGAAAACAATGGCGTCCATTGAAAAGAATAAGCTTAAGTACTACAGCTACACAATCACATGGCTTTAATTTAAGGTATACCTACCTACCTACCCACACTGCGTATTGAGTGTTAAAAATTTATAATATTCGTGTCACGCGGTGTACCATCGAACCATACACTCCCTCGCGAATACCAGTGATTGGCAAAAGGTTATCAGGTTATATCTTGTTTTATCTAGTTCTATCTCGACGATGTATTGGTAATGGTCCGGTGGAGGTTCAATTTAAAATGTAAAAAATCGATATCCTGGAGGAAAGTGTTTACATAGAGTAGAAATTATTGGCTTAACAATTTTAAACTTCCCAATCCTCTACCGCAGCAGTCCCGTAAAGTGAATGGTATACAGAGTTCGTATAAAAAAAATCGCTTAGTATGCAAACTTTATAAAAAGCGCTGAGCAAAAAAATTGGCTGTCAATTAACGCTTTTCCGAAAAGTTTTGAAGGTATTTAAGCGATTGAAAGTTGAAAGGAAATACTTTACATTTTCTGCACCGATAAGCTGCTTTAGTGGAATATGAACGAACTTCTTTTTGCACTTAAATCATGATTATGTTCGACGATGAAATACTTTTTTGTATTTAAATGTAAAATTAGTGAGCATAGGGTTTGAAATTTCATTTATACATTAATTAGATAGATAGATTGAACATTTTCTGGTATTGGGGGAAGGTGGGTCCGTTTCTACTGTGATACAAGTATCTACCACTTCTCAGCAAAATACTTGGCATGCAAAAAACTCTTCTTCTGTGAAATATTTTCCTTTTTTCGTTGAATTTCTCAGTTTGGTTTTGGATGTTTGACATCCTCAAGCTGTTAACGTTTAAAAGAAAATTGAGAAAACTTCTTTTGGACTGCAAAAAGTGTACTTTTTTCATAAATTTGTGAAGTTATTTAGTGGATTTTATTTTTTTTTCTTTCCGTTTTTATGGTAAGTTTTGATAAGTGTTCTTACATTTTGTTTTGTTGCAAACGCATTGTCATAAGTACCAGGTCGCGTAAAATAAATTTTTTACTAAATAGAAAAAAATTATTTTGGGAGTTTGGAAATTTGTATTTCTTCTGTTAAGTGAAAAAGTCGCTATCGGTCAAGTGGCTGTCGCTAGTGTTGATACACATTTGTGCCTGTTTTAAGGAATTTTCAAAGACTTTCCGTACGATTTCCGGTGATAACTGTTCGCATTCCTGTCTAATATTCTCCTTAAGAGCTGCGTTTGTTTAGGCTTGTTGGTATAAACCTGCGACTTCAGTTAGTCGGGCGATCTTGCTGTCCATGCCGAAAAAGAGAGATTTCGCGACCAGGAAATGCTTCCTTCACAATATCCATTGTTTAAACCACATGTTTGTCAATCGCCGCTCATCCATTTCGTCGTTTATCATGGCCCTGTAACAATCGCTGGTAATAGTGCGGCTTTGCAGTGCCCCCGAAACGAAGCTTTTGCTTATTGACGAAACCGCTTACGTGAAAATGCAACTCGTCGCTCATAGTGGCTTCGACGCAAAATAGTCGTCTTCGTTGTTGAGATTCAAACGGGACAACAAGCATTGCTGTCAAGTTCATAAATATCAAATATGACTGACGTATAATGCCATTTGCCAAAATCACAATATCTTCCGATGGGTTGATTAAATTTACGGCACCTTGTTTTTGTTATAAAGGGTGAGTCATCGTGAGGTTTGAATTATAATCTAAAACAAAACACATAAATTTGAAAGTGAACTTAAAATTTTGAATATCGGTTAAAAGAACAATTTATGGAATTTACTTTTTGAAAATGATATCATGCACATATTGACCACGATTACGTTTGTGATGGTCCATTCGGAAGGTCCAATTTGGGCGACTCGTTCGAGCATAGAGAATAACATAAGTAATGTTGGCTTCCAAAGCGTCTTTCGTAGCTAGCTAATTGCTGAAGACCTGAGACTTTACATATCCCCACAGTAAATAGTCCAAAGTTGCGATATCGCACGATCTAAGCGGTCAATTTATCGTAGCAAAACGTGAAATTAAGTGCTCATCAAAATGATTAAGTCTATCTATAAGTTATACGCGCTGTATGGCTCGTACCGAGGTCTTGTTAAAACCAGAGCTCACCGATACCATAGGCTTGAATTTTAGGACACACATATTCCGTTAATATGGCGCGATAACGGTTACCATTGCCGATAACCTTCTTATTTGCCTCATTTTATAGACCAATGATTCCACAAGGACACTCTCAGCTACAGCTGCTACGGTCTCACCACTATGTGCTGGATTTGGTCTGTAAACTAGGATTCAAATTTGCGAATGGTATTGGCAATAGTGGTTTCAGTCGATTATGCGCACGGTAAGTTCCTCGAAACATTGCTCACAGAACGCTGATTTTCGTAATGCAGTAGCCCTTTAAATACATTTTGATATTTCCGTCTTAAGTGGACCAAAACCTATTTTCTGTGTTCCAGAAAAATAGCCAAGAAGTTAAAAAGGAATAAAACAGGCGACCTGTATACGTTTTTTCTTTACTTTTTTTTACTTTTTTTATTACCTAAAAAGTGTTCATGTTTGAACACCACCATTGGTCCAATGTATGCACAACCCCCATGTCTTGTACATTGGACCGTTTAAGGCTGCCATATAAAAGTTAAGTTTTTTAAGGAATGTTGTGCAAAATCCATTTGCTATTATACCGTATTACTTATAAGACGTAATCATGTAATAAAAACAATCTTAATACCTTCCCCTTCGAGAAACCAATGGAAAAAGTTTTTTTGGCGTTTAAGGTGTTCTTCCGTAGAAGCTTAATTCCAAAATGTATGTTTCGGGTAAAAGTGCGTAGTTTTCAGTTTTGGCCCAAATTCTGAAATAGCCCAAAATATATTTTGTTTAATATATCTAACGTTTTCATCAAGAAACTTAAGCAAGTCCACTTGCTTACTCTTGGTTCGAATTGTGGATAATTCCTAAAACATATGTGCAGAAGTTCTGAATGCAGTGAAGCACGCATTACTGCAAGCAAGACACACGAGCAGCAGTTTTTTTTGATTTCAATGCAAGGGATTCTATAAATGAAAAGAATTTTGAAATTAACGTCAGAATTCAGTGATGCCAAATTATTAAAATTTATGTTATTTTGTTTTTGTGTTGTGGATTGTCCGTTTGAAGTGGAATTAGAAATAGAGACAACTTAACTTGCATTATATTATATTATATGTGTTCCCTCCCGTTTTAATGTGTTTGTTCTATTTCTGCACGTGTTTTGGGCATAACAGTGCTCAGGCATTTTTATGCCGCAAACAAGTGCAAGAAGATAACAATACAAATTTTATACTTTGGCATAAAACAAAGTTTAGTAGGTTTTAAAAAAATCATGTAACTAAAGTTTAAGTTACGTAATTTGTTTTTATTTCAAAATGATAATCATATATTCTATTGAAAAGACTATATTTTGAGTGAAAACAAAACAAAGTATAAACATCATAAGTCCTATAAATGGTTAAAATCAAGCCCCTAAACTTGTATCATATATAAAACACAAATATACACTGTTCATGTCTATATACTACTTGCGGTGCATTCGAGTTTCCAACTTTTAACCCTGTTGAAATCTCAGCGGTTACAGATTGTACTTTATCTTCCCGTGAGACTGCGCTTATTAGAGTAGTTAACCCATTTGAATGTTGTAAATCTTGGCTCTTGGAAGTTGACTGATAATAAATTTAAATGAACTAAATATTGATTTAGAGGGTTAGGTAGGTAGGTAGGTTGGTGGATGCCCCTGTGACTTCAGCCACGGCTCACTTAGACTGGGCCACCCAGGTACTATATATATAAGAACATTAAGAAATTATTAAAGTTTTCTATTTTTTCTTACTTCATCGGGTCACTTCGCTTTTTTTCAACCGATTTCAATAAAAAAAATGTTTAGCAATTAACTTCACATTTCACGAGTAAAATAGAATTAATTTTGAACAATTTGGGAACTCTGTTCCAGATATGTACCAATTCATTTGACCTTTCCGAGACTTGGGGGCGTGCCACGCTCAAACGGTAAGAGAGCACCAACATATTTTTTCAGTTTTTAATTAAGTAAATTACATACATAATTTGAATGTGGAACTAGGCAATTAAGTAAAATCTAGCCGAAGAAAGTTTCATTTCAAAACAACGTAAATTTTTCGGAACAATAAAAGTTTTTCCAACATTTTTTCATCTTTCTTCTAATTAGGCGAAAAAAAAATCGTATGTGCAATTTCACGTTTCTATTTCAACTGGAACTGGTAGCCGCCGGAAGTGAGTCAAACTCAGAGAACGCCTGAACTTAAGCCACTTATCATCAACTCATCATTCACCTCCGCATTGTTTACAGCCTAGCACCTCGACAGGAGATGGTGTAACCAACCCCTCTGGAAAGGTGTTAGTGTCAGCAGAGAGAAAAGGGGGGTAGGAGTATCATCTCACTAGAAATTTCGTCCTGTTTCTGGGAGGCAACAAACGAGACGGTTGAGTAAACATTTCCAGATAGGTCGCTCTAGTGTTATTTCTGTAACTGAAAGTGACTTCGGCTAATCGATTTCAAAACGCAAGTATTTTAGATGTCCGTCAAAAGTAGACCGCCAAGTTGCGTCTGTAATTATTTCTCAGATGTCACAACAATAAAAAACAAATTTAACTGTGCTATAGAAACAAGCCGCCAGGATCTTTGCCGATCGAATATCTCTCAAAGCCTCTATAAGTTTTTTGGATAGACGCAGAGAAGCCATCTACATTGACAATGAAAGTCGAGTCAGTTTCCAAACCGAAGTCACATGAGCAATATTTAATGTGAAATTCAACAGGCTGCTGGGTAGACGATATTCCCGCATAAATTATTTAAGGTTGCAGAATATGACTGTAGAAAGAAGAATGTATGCCTGTTCAATAGGAAATAGAACCACATATGGCCTTAAAAGTCGATATAATCCTATCGGACTTTTCAAAATAAATTGATTGGTTTCAGTGCAATGGCCGTGTTGTTGTCCTGTTGTTTTTTTTTGCTTTTAGCGGGGTGGATATCGTCAAAAGACACCGCATGTGATCTTTGCGCTAGTGTGGGTCTTCAATCCACTAAAAACACCCGGAGAAGGAATGGCTTCTGTCATCGCCAACCTAGTCGTTAAACTGATCAGCAATTTCTTTTTAATATTTAGAAGTCTGATATATGGAACTGCCTATTAGCAGTTGTCTATAATTCTAGAGCAGTGCTGGTATATTTAATGACTCGTTTTATGTGATCTCTTTAATCTTAAACATATGTCATAGTTAAGTAGCTCGAAGGCCTTAAACCTTCAAAATTTCCTAATTGTTTAAGTAGTTCAGCTACTTTTACATTAACGTGGATGGGAAGTCTAATTTCATGTCTTCCTGCATCCTCTCTGACCTCGTCCTCCACCATTTTCAACTTTTAGATCTCTATACAGATCACTGTTACGTATGAATGTATGCACTACGGCGCATTAACTATATTGCGTGATACTTTGTTTTGAAAGCACGGAACTCTTTTCCTTTTTACCCCAAAAGTTTGTTTAAGAAGCAATTTATTATATATTATGAGACAGGAATACCAGGCCAACTGCCAAAATATTCTTCGTTAGATATTTGTTCCCGTTTGCGTTGACGGGTTCTGGAAGAAACGAACTCTACGACCTGTGCCGCGACATCAGCCTAATAAAAAACTTCAAACAGAGGGTTTGAGATGGCATAGAAATATAGAGGGAATAAAAACCTCGCCTAAGATTGCGCACACAAGTGAAAGAGTCTTGGAGTGTGCAGCTGGAGGCAGTTTATCAAAGACTGTGATAATTTGAAAGGCTTATTGCTTGAAGCCCAGTTCCATAACGGACATAAGTGCTACCTAAGTATGTAAGTATACAAGAGCGTGATAAAAATTCATTTGTACCAATTGATTTTCGTACTCCTACAGTGGCAAGATTTCTTCAATGTCTTAACACAGGAAAGCCTCGTCGATCATAAGACATTTCCACTCCTTATAAGCCTTAATGAAAATCTTCTTCCAGGATTTCTTAGGCAATGCAAGAAACCGCCCCTACCCCTTCTAATCTGGCTAGAATTTACAAGGAGTTTATTTACCCTAAACTTAAGGATAACGCCTATATCTGTTTCAGTGCATCAGCGCATATTTCGATTCCAATATACGCGAAACGAAAACTTAAATTCAAGTAAAGTAAATTGGAGTAAACATTAAATATTTCTGTAGGTAAAATTGTTTAAAATTGTAAATTTTATCCAGGAGCAACACTCCTATTTACAGAAACCAAATCCGCGCATTTTAACCCCTCTCTAACCACGCTGTGTAATAGCTAGAATCATTAACTTTTTAGGATGTATTCAAATACACCCTAGCAGGCTCCATAACAAATTTCATTGTTTTACGTGAGTAGTTCTTGGGTAACAGGAGCACAAAGGTAAGCAAAACTATTAACTCACTGACTGACGGATCATCAAAACTATGCAGCAGTTTCATGGAGCTAGCGTAAACTGCTTATCAGTTTAAAGTCAAAAGCATGGCAAATCTATAATTTAAGTCAGAGTCAGAGCGCGCGCTAGCTGACAGAGTATGTATGAATGGACATGATTGGACTATGTGTTATTGTTAGAAAATTAATAACACAAAAGCCAGTAGTATGAACTTAGTCCAATCCAAATATGAACAAACACAATGCACCCATATCCTTATTTCTTCTCCGCCGCATAGAACTCAGAGGCTATTATGCTCTGTTCATAGAACCTTAATATAAAGAAATAACAACGCTGGTCAGCGTATCCTTTTCCATTATACGGTTCACTTAATGTACGCATCCAACCAGCATAACTTCGCTGCGCTGCGACGAAACTCAACTCGCATATTCAAATTTTGTTGTCCTCCCTAGGTGGAAATATTTCACTGCATTATTGATTTCTCTTGCTATGTCCTTGGCTGGCCTAGTGGGCGTGCATTTTGTGCATGTCAGTGAACTTAATATACATATTTAGAAATGCAAATATTGGTTTAGCAACCGCACGAACATGACATTTCATGCAAACATCAAAGTTTCATTGCCACAAATAGTCATCCTTTAAATATGGAACTGTGTCCGATACTAGTATTATCCTTAACTAGTAGTTAAACCTCGACCGTAACGCAAATTTACACACAATATTCGCCGAATTGGAAAATTTGAACATCCGTTTTATACACAGTCATGTTTAAGTACATTGGATCTCGGAGTGCATTGGAAAATATCGAAAATGAAATCCCAAATCCAATTGCATTCAATTAAATCTAATTCAGTTGTATATTCGACTCGTTCAATTGAACTAAGTTGTTTACTAGTGTGATTCATTACAACGAAAATGAGATCTTGACAACATTTAAATGGTAGCTACTGAGTAAGTATTGTAAAGTGAAATTGGAATTTAATTGACATAAACTGACATAATATCATAAAACTCCTCTGCTTCACTTCAGTATTTTTATTTTGTAAATGCTTTTTTTCACAGAATATTTCGAGTTGACAATTTGAATTAAATTTTTAATGTTCCTCTGGAAGATGGAAAATATCCATATCGCATAAAAGGTTTTTGGAATAAGATCTTCCGTTTTTTATATTTTTTGCTCTATAGTTTGGAATAACGGTATCTGCCATACAATTTTTGTTGATGAAAATTTCTTATCAGAATTTGTTTAGCAAATAGTTCCAAGGATTTTGGCCTTTTTTTGATCTAATTATAATTGGTATTGGGCCAAAAAATCTCATACTCAGTTTTTGGAAAAAAAATCTAGTAACGGTAATTTATAAAACCGCCAATATCTCAAAAACAAATAAAGGGAATTCCGAAAATGTTACTTTTTTTTTATTGACGTTAAGTTAAACAATCGGTGTACTTCGATTTTTGAAATAATTTTTTTTATTTATTTTTCATAAAACGATTTTCTTAAATATAAATTAAATTAATTTTTTTAAACAACGGCTATAACAAGTTTGCTCAGTTTTTGTATTTTGAATAATAATATAAGAAGTATCCAATGAACGAAATTACATAAAAATAGTAGGAGCGGTTTTGAGTATTCAATTATTCAGACACAAAGATTTTACCGAAATTTCTTTCATGTTCAAAATGAGCCGTTTTCAGCAACAGCCTGTGATGATCAGCATGCTGGAAGACCTCGTACAGTTCGAAATGATTAAATAAATAATAACGTTACTTATGCACTACCCTTTATTACATAAATTGATAATAGAAATTTAATAACTTCATTTTAATTACAGTTTTCCATTTTGACTTCAGCGATTAGTTCAGTGGTTAGATAGATGTTTTCTTACCATGGGTTTTTTAGCAGGTTAAATAAGCATTGACAAAGAAGTATTTAGTATTTGTGAAACAACTTAGATTTTAGTAGTCATATACAAGGTGTTTGATGGTGATTATTTCATTTTCTTTACAGAGATGACATTTTACAGGATCAGATTTTGACATAAGACGGCCATGTGTAGTGAGATATATTTTAAATTTTTTTCCATGAGCATCGTTTGGGGTAGATGGTCCTTTCAGCGTTCGGAATGATATCAGAATAATGACGTGTACATTGCATCCAGTCATCATAAAGTTTCACGTCCCAATAACGATTTATTTCTCTTATCGTGTCTTTGTTGTTAGGAATATAAAATGTAGCTAGTGGTTCAGTTATTGCGGATTTTGAGAAAACTGAAGCAGAATCTCTATGAAGTCCTTTTGCTATTATTGTACCATCCTGGATGAAGACAGCAAAAGCCGTTCCAAGTTCATTTCTAGAGAGAAAATCTCTTTTAGAAGAGAAAATTCAATTTATATTGTTTCTCAGTCCGAAATATTTCGAACAAGCTCCGATTATACTGATCGTTTGAAGTCGGATGAAATAAATTACTATACTCCAACATAAATTGGCAGTACACGTCTTATGGGGAAGCTTTTTAAAAATCAGTAGCGTGCCATACTAAATTGAAAGAAACTCCTCATAGAATTCACCCTACAGTGAATTTCCAATTGCATCTGACGTAGATTCACTACGTCTTATTCAACGCACATCCGAGTGTGCACTGTGGCCTGTGGCTGAAGCTCTTATTCACGCCTATTTAATTCATTTAATTGATGTGAATTCAGAGTTACCAATGTCCATTTGGTAACTCGTTCGTTTTTTTTTCTTTGGCTTTTCGTTGAGGAGCTTTTGGTTTTTGAGCTGTAAAAACAAATTCTTAATGGTAAGTGTTATCGTGGCAATCTTGTTTCGATCTTTTGCATTTCTTTTAATGTTTGGAAAATACATTAAAATGCAGTTACAAAATTGTAAGCTGTTTTCTTTAAGGAAAAAGATTATTTGCGTAGGTTTTCGTAGCGCGCGGTCAGTTGTTTTGTTTTATCTAATCTTAATCCTCGTAGTTAGAAATGGATTCAAAATCATCCAATGACTTAAGTGCTGAAAAAAGAAATGAAATTGTTGACGCGACAAAAAAATTCATGAAAATTTGAAAAATAAAACAGAAGCTGTGAAGAAAGTAGCTGATATTTTTTCTGTGGGTAAACGAACAGTCTACAGAGTTCTCAACGAGAACAGTACAAATGGCAACAACTTTTCACCAAAGAAGAAAAACCATCCTGGTCTCAAAAGCAAAGTAGATGATTTCGATAAGTGTGCCATCAGGCAAATTGTGCATCAGTTTTTTCCAAATAACGAACTTACGAAGCTGGAAAAAATTAAATTGGGTTTTAAATTTGCCAATCATCAGCGAAAGAGTGTTCTTTTGGAAAGAACTGACATCATAACAACAATTTAAATTTGTTTTATTTTTTTATAAATAAAATATTTAAAATGAAATTTCAATCTGAAAAAAAAGCATGGTAACCCAACATAATATTCTTTCAGGTTTTTGCTGATTTAAAATTCTTAGTACGGAACGCCCTGTAAGAGCTTTTGCTAGAATAGCACCTTACGGAAAATAAAAGAGTTCGAATGAAAGGCAAACATCCCTATCTTCCCTGTACTGCCAATTTATGTTGGATAGAGTATAGTTAGTTCGATGCGATTCACACAAATTAAACAGCGAATAAAATAATAAAAAAACTAAACAATCAGTAATCCCATGCTTATGCATTTGCATTGCAAAATGGGTCGATCTCGCGTCAACCTGTGATATAGCAATTTGGAGGATGTAGTTGAAGCTTCTGACCAACAGCAGGGAAGATGGCCGAACTTAATGTGAGGGAGATGCGCTTGATCATTCTAACACACACTCCGACGATGTAGGGCATTGATAAAGTCAAAACAAACAAATTACACTACGTACATACACTTAGGATAAATGAGATGAAAAGAATCAGCTGTGTATTATATAAGCCAGAAGAAGCATTAAATATGGAAAGATGAAGATGTTAAAACACTCTTTATCAATTAGCCCGCCAATAATGGCAAATATTTAACGCGAAAGTTTTGTTCTTTTTTTTTATTTTGAATTCACATATTCCAAGCCCCATTCCAAGCTCGCTTCAGCGTAAAACAGGCGTTATAAAGCGTAGCTGGGCTTAAGCATTGCTTAGCATCGATTGAGAGAAGACATCTTCCTGATGTACTTAACTTTCGAATGAGGTGAGATGGGAGGTGTTGAACTGCTTGCTCCATGGTAGGAAGACCAGCTTCAGCTAACATATTTTTAATAGGGGTTGATATGATGATACTAATATGAGAGTTAATGTGAACTAAACTATTCTTAGACGATGAATAATTAATAAGATTATGTCTGGTAGCTAAGCTTTTTTTTGGAAGTACAAACAGTGTTCCTTAAAATAAAACTGACAATCAAATATTATACCAAGCAAACAGAGATTATTTAAATTTAGTATTGTATTATAATTTGAACCTAAAACAATATATATTTTGAACAACTGGGTTTTCTACAGATGAGATTTTTGATCCGGAGTAAGAGCACCAGGCTGAAATAGCTCCAAGAATATTTGAAAATGTAGAGGCAGTAGTTGTGATCTATGCATATTGTCATTAAGTGATCCAAGTTTTTATATTTTCTTATAATTTCGTGTAGATCGTCAACATGCTATAAAATAACAACTAAAAGAGGAATTTTAGATTTTTGGCCCTATTTTGATTTTGATACACGCCCTAGTTTTATTCGGAATTATCTGTTACTTAAAAAATATTTAATGAAATTATACATTTTTGGTACGATTTTCCATCAAACAAGTTCTTTAATGATAATATGAATTCTAATTCTATCAACGGCTTTTTGAAAATCTAAAGATAGAATTGAAACATCGTTTTTAGAAGATAAATCCGCCACACAACACTAGGCACCAAAACAGGCCCATCGCGATCTCTAAGAGAACCAACTGAATTTAAAAGGCAGATAAACCTAAACAATTTCCCTGGTAAAGCAACCAATTTCCCTGCAGAGACCAAAAATGACCCTTGAAGTCCTCGAATGAGGTGAAGTCCTTGCCATCCATTTCCTCTAAGTTTTCAATAAGACTTTTAGACCTAATGGTTTTTTCCTCAATCATTTATTATGCAGAGGGGAGTTTTGACGTCTGCAACCTCACTGTTAAGGTCATTGTATTATAATTAATGAGTATAGGAACAGAAGCGGCAAAAGTGGGTAAAGAAATGGCCAGAATATAATATCTGCAAACGACAACTCCTCAGAAATCAAACGAAGAATAACCCTTGCTAATCGCTTTTTCTTTGGCAAATATGTCGTAAAGCCCACTCCCGAGCAACTAAGAAAACTCTTTATAGGACCCCTATAATCCCGGTCATGTTAAAGCGAATGAAGATATCCTCATCCTGACGGGTTATGGTAAAGACGATTCCGCAAGGAACTTTACGAGTTAGAGAGCGACATCTACCCGATAAAAAAACTGCGGATTGGGCGATTGAAATGGCTGGGACATGAAGAGCGAATGAACACCAAAGATCCAGCCCGCAGTATCTTCGACTTCAATCCGGAGGGACAAAGCAGTAGAGGAAGGCCCCGCCTTAGGTGGCGCGCACAAGTGAAATGGGACCTTAACCAACTTGGTCCACCCCGGACTATAGCGCCAACTAACTAAGAATTATTGGGTAATCTTCTCCGAAACGGCGCTAATATTTTTCTTTTATTTGAACCACCAAATTCGTGAGAGCCACTTTTCAATCAAACATGAATTTTATTAGATTTCACCATTAAGAACAAGTAATCAATGCATACTTTCGATTAAGTTCTTATTATGTGAATCCAAAGCATATTGACAAACTTTAGTATGTCGTGCAACTAAAGATCTCCTATAAATTTATTTCTATCTTACAATTTGCTAAACCATACATATATATAAACTTCGATAAAGCTTTGTGATATATGTGTTAAACTAGAGGCAATTAAAATGTTCCATATTTCAAAACTAATAAACTAAGATAGCGTTCTACAGAGGCATTATTTCGAAAGCTATTGATTGAATTTACCAAAATTTTCAGAAATCCAGCTTAACTTGATAGTACACTTCACCTAAACTTAAATTTTTGAGTTGCTCACACTAAGCTGAAATAACATTGATTTCGACGAAAAGATACTTTCGTAACATCAACAACTATTGGCTACTTTTTCTGTGATAAAGATAAATCAGCTACTATGTGTACAGGTTAAGTTATAAGCTACAGGGACAGTGTTCGAATAATAAATTGGGTATCCCGGATCCGAGAAATTGCCAATAAATATAGGTACCCATCAGGAAATTGAATCACCGCCAGATAAGGAAATACTTAATCTTATTAGGTATAATAAGAAGCTGACTCGCATTCTCAAAATCCACTTACGACTTCTAACCTTCAACTCAATTGAGACAAAAAATACCCTATATCTACCTCTTCCAATAAGAAAAGAAGAAAAGAAATCGATTATGTACCGAAAATACACACATAGCTCTTCACCCTGTAATAAACAAATTCTTCTTTAACCATTCAACCTCTTCAAGATAAATGCATCCTTTGCCACACTAAATCCCAACGCTGACACAATGTTCCTTGTATTTATTTAAATCGTCGTTTGCGGTCGAAGGACTTAAATTACTGATTCCCCCGATATCGGTCCAATACACAGCCGGAATAAAGCCATTTAAGAAGACAATGGTGAAGTCAATGCAAACGACCATTGGAGAGACGCAAACAGTTGTAGCCAAAGACACACTGAGAATGCCGTTTTAAGCCTCACAGTCATTACGGGAATACTCTGGTACACTCTTTACAATCATCTGACACATTTACAACATTGGAATGGAATTAAAAGTGTCACAGCAGAAATGTCAACTACAACAGCAGGCAGACTTGCAGAGTATTTAATAACGGCGAACAATGGCAAACAGAAGGTTTCTCTTCGGTATTATGTGTGGTTGGAAGGGATAATTAAGGAAAACTTGTTTGGGATGTCATTTGAAAGGCTCCACAAAGATGACACATCTTTCGGTCCTCAATGTCAATCGATGGGGGGTTGTCCTATACAAGTAGATACATATTATTTCCTAAGAAAATCTCTCACAGATTATTCATTCAGATTGGGATTTTCGTAAATCCTTTGAGACGAAGAATTGGAGACTTAAAATCTGTGTCTATTGTGTACATTCTTCGCAGGTGGCCGCCGAACATCTCAAAGGAAAGCCAATTTTTACATCTATTGTTGGCTATCAGCAAAGTGATTTTGCAAATTTTATTACCAACATTTTCCACCCCATAAGTTATAGCCTTTCGGTTTCAGTCCCTTGGCACCCTTAATGGCTATTCTGCTGATTTTTATCCAAAGCAAGAGCACTCATCTCTTAGGTTTTTTTATTTTAAGTTAGGTCAGCAAGGATCTAACATCTCTATCTAAACATTTACCTCAAGAACTTGTGTCAATATTTACGCATGTTAGGACTGCCACTACTCATTTTTATGCAGGAGTATTTCATCCAAAATCTTTCCTACAATTTTGCGAGAATTTATAAAATATTCTTCAGCACATTTCACCTTTTCACTCGTCACCGTGGCGGTAGTCGACATCAGGGAGCACAAGAGCACAAAGCACTGGGACAGGATACTGGGTCCTGGAAAAGGAATTTGAGGGCACTTTTCCTCTCACTGAATACACATTCACACGCATTCGGAACGGTAGAAACTTAGATGAGAAGGATGATATGCAGTTGATGGAGAGTTTCAGGTAAAACGAAAATGAAATGACGATGACGAGACGCAACGAGGTCGCTCATTGGGGAAGCGAACAGGTGGATGTGGATGGATGCTTGGCTTTTTGCAATTTTTGCGGTGACGTTCTTAGTATGGCACGGCACCCAAAGAGAATAAATGATGCTGCATTTAATTACATTCATAATGTCATCAAAAATGACAGTGAGGATACGTCGACGGACGAAACGAAGAGAATTTATAAGGTTAAAAAAGTTTTCTAGTGGCAAGAAGCACTAAGCCATGGAAGATGCACATTTGTCGCCCTTGGGTTTTTTTTTGTTTTAACAAGTGACTATTTTATTTGCAGCGTTCCCTACGGTATCTGTCATGCTTCTACTTATATAGCTATATGTTCGTGTGTTGGTTAATTGAATAGAGTTTCCAGCACTTTAAAATTTAATTTGCAAAGGGGAAGAACTTTAAATCACTTCATTGGCGGTGTTTAGATACCCGTTGAGCATTTAAATCGTCCATTCTCGAGAAACAATGGAAATGGAAGTAAGCACCATCGAAACTGTAGCCATTGGTTTGGTTAACAGTATTTCATAGAAGGAGGAAGGAAATACAAACGGTTGGGGGCTAAATAAACAATAGACTGGAAGTTGGCCATTGTGTGTGTGAGGAGGCTTAGTCGAGTGGAGTTAAAGTAGGTTGGTTAGACAATTTGCAATCATTATGCGTCAATTGAGTTCAATTTGTACCTAATTTGTTTGCAATTATCAGGGATAATGTGTTCCTTGTTTGCACTGACAAATGGAAATAAGTGCTATTGAATAATTATTGCACGACCAGTTGTTGGAGTGATAAATTACCTGTCAATATAGGAGTAGGAGGCTGAGTGATGGAGGAGTAGATGAGATGCCACAATTGGAAAGTATACATTACACAGATGCTGGGAAATTTGAAACTTATTTTAACTTTACTATAAATCTTTATTTTATTCGATCCGTGTGTAGAGTTTATGAGGTTATATAACTCGGGTTCAACCCTATCGTCGGGATCAAAAAGAATATAGCAAAGCGAATCAGTGTCAAAACAAAATGACTGAATGATGTGTCTAGTATAAGCCGATCCGAAAGATGAATTCTCGTCATGAAATTAATACTGTCTTCGACTCTTATCCCGAGACACAACTCAGTAGATGAAGGTCTCACCCTAAGTGACACGCATAATTAGAAGGGGACCTCAACCGACTTGGAGTGCACAACTTGAGGTAGTTAGACAACGAGCGCGCTAATTGGAGAGGCTTATTGCTTGAGGCACAGGTTCACCCGGGACTGTAGCGCCGCCTAAGTAATTAAGTAAGTAATCAATACTGTCGCTAACATAGCTACCTATCCTAGCTACCTACATGAGTTAATTCGACATACTTGGAGCTGAGGCCTTTAGGGATTCTTAACATTAGTCAGGGTATTGAAAAATGTATGGCAGAGAATAATGGAAAAGGAGAGACAGTTAATGTAGACGAAATTCCAACTTCCAGTTTAGAAGAGGTTGAATGTCGAAAAACAACAACAACGCTGCGGAAACTTTAAAACATGCTGGTAAAATTTGTTGGTGAAAAAGTAAAAAAGTACTCCAGGTATTAGGTGAATTTGAAGATTCGGAGTCGACAAAGCTAGGTTCACGGCGTCGCTTGCGTTGAAGAGGATTATTAAAAGATTTAAGACTTTGTATAAACCTTTTATATATACTGGGATCTCAAAATAACACAGACCTACCAACCAATTAATTAAAAATTAAAAAATTTACATATTCACGCTTCAGGCATGAGTGGTAAGCTGATATATTTTACCAAGAATTTCTTCCATATACAAAAATTATACACCCTAATGTTGGGACAAGCTACATTTGTTTCTTAAATCAACATGTAAATATAACATTAATAAACAATTATGGGTGGAGTCCTTCCTTTTCCTTCAAGCTGATAACATAGAACTGCACTGCATTTAGAGGACTTATGTGCAATCTTCTTAGTGTGCGGTAACTGATTCCTACACTGGTCTTTCCCTCCTCGAATATGTTCATACTATCATCGGCAAGTAAATTTCTCTCCGTAGTGTTTATAATGATTTCTCAACCGATCCTATACCAGCTGCGAAAGGAAAGAGGGCTTAAAAGCTCCTGGATCACACGAATTCAACAACATCAGCATTTAATTGGTCTCAGTGACGATGTAAACCACAGGATTAAGTGGCCTGCAGATAGTTTTTAATAAACGAAACTTTTCTAAATGCGTAAAAAAGGGGAGAAAACGAATCAAATGCAGCGGCCGCTTCGCCGAGAGGTTTGAAATGTTTCAAAATGTTTTTTTATTGTTGATCTCTCAAACAGTCTGTCAATGCAGTGAATGCCTGTGAATGAGAACACAAAAGTGCAGCAGGCATAACTTTGATGCTACGATTTTCGTTCACAATTACTTTGGGAAAAATTATTTTGATGAAAATTTTCCAAGAAGGAAAAATTGGCGCCAAGCTTTCTTTGAAAACGAAAGAATGCGAAACCTTTTGTTGGGATTGAAGAGATATTGAAATAAAAGAAAAGTTTTATATCCCAGATGGTGGATTTGACAATTTATAAAATACAAACAAGATAAAAAAGCGGTCCGCGGTTAGAAAATATCACAGAGCTGGAGAGCTCTCAAAATAGCTTTACACCGTAGATGTTTACAGCGCGACTTAGTTTTTTCTCTGTTCGGAAGGAGCGTGAAGTCTGAAAGCAAGGTTTGAAATTTTGAAAATAATTTAAATACATACTAAGTCAAAATAAAACCTTCGGGCCGGAAAACAACTTTAAAATACCATACGGTTGACAAATAACTGTTCACTTTACTGAATAATGGAAACAAAATACGAACTGAAAGCTTACCCCTTCAGTTTTTCACCATAAAATAAACGGATGCGAAATAAACTAAACCTTTGATACAATCACTAAACATATCTGTTTATCCTTCCTCTGTAAAGGGGTAGCTTCTGCCAACAATACTTTTCTGAGGATGGGGATGAAAAATTACTTTTCATCGCAATCGGTAGTGATCAAATACTTTTTCTTTTTCCGTTCAATTTTCAATTTTTCTATAATTCGAACTTCTTAAATTTTTTTTTGGGTATTTAAAATGTTTATTTCCTATATAAGGTTAACACCCCTTAATATTCGTCGTAGACCCTTAAAAGTATATATATTTATTATCAGTACTAAAACCTAGGATACAAAATTTTTAGCCACGCCTACTTTTTAAGGGGGTTTTTAAAATATCCAATTTCTTTTTAATGCTTTCTTCTATGGGGCATACAGGAATATGGATAGGGTATCATACTGTTTGCCCCATGCGGACTGCAGCCTTTCCTTATGTTTTTAAATAATTCTCATTTAAAATTCGACGTTCTTGCTGACTTTTTTGGCGGAATGAGATTCGACGTTCTTGCTGCTTTTTTTTGGCGGAATGTAGTCCTGATAGTGTTAGTACTAATTTCGCTCCTTCTACCATCGTTGTAGTTAGTCAGAGCAAAGCACAACTTTGGCAATGCTCCACAACCACACCAGAGTCATTCACAATGGTGTTCTCGCTCCGTCTGTTTGAAAACACCAGTGATTACTTGGGTCCGCCTCTATGTACCTCTATGTACTCTATGGCCAGACATATTTCCAATACATTTGCTAAATAGACGCGGAAAAAGCTTTTACTACACGATCTATATGATCCCTTCATATCGAGTTAGCTTTCGCGCAGAAAATAAAAATGGGAAGACTTAAGGAACCCAGTAACCCAAAGTAGTCTCTTACAATTTGAACTTAAAATATTATATTTTAAATTAAAAATCAAACAATTTAGATACATTAGGTAAAATGCCCTTATTTTTTGAAAGTAGTTCATGTCAAGACCACTAATGTCATATTGCTTCTGGTCATGTCATATCGCTTCTGGTTCATGGTATGGATTCATGAATTAAAGGTTATATGTAGGATCGCCCATCCTTCGTCTGGGCTATTTGTTGAAACTGCTTTCGTCATCTCACAGGAGCGTATGATATGGTGCTCGAGCAGTATGGAAATAATCTAGAAACTCCTTACGGTAACATCGCTCAGGTAAGATGACCGAAAACAAATTGTGAAGGGCGACCATTAAAGGGAAGAGATGGGAAATGGGAGGCAGGAGGGGACCAAGGTTTTGTTAGTTAATTATAACTCAAAAAGAGGATTATAATCCCTTTAATTCTAACTATACCTCGATAATAAAAGAATAAAATTAAAATATGCAAAATATGCATATAGGACAATTGTCCTAAAAAGGGCAGGAACGAATACGAAATATAACGTATACCCCTCGGTGACCAAAAATTCGAATTGATTACCTATTCGTTTGTATTCTATGTATGTAGTTAGATACTGCAATAAAATATAAAACAGTAGTTTTAACCAAGCTTATTCCATTGATTGTAGGTGCAGTGGTTTAGTGGTTAAGTGCGTTGGACTACTAAAGTAAGGGTCTCCGGTTCAAATCCGATTCGTAATCCGAAAGTCTGGCAAACAACTCATAGTAACAATAATTGGAGACGCTATACCGATCCTGTTACACGCTTAATATTTATTTTCGTTCTTTTACTCAATACGAACTTTATATTAACCGCCAAGAAAATATTTAGTTCCAAAGTAAACCAAATATCCACTTCAGAAAGTCTTAAAGAAAGAGTTTCAAATTTTATGATGCGATAAAAAAATGCGGAAGAGCTGCAGCAGGATGCACAATACAATATAATATTATATTTTTAACTCAAATATCATAGCTATGATGAACATACATCATACTGCATTTATAATAACTTGAAATAAGAAACTATTTCGCGAAAAAAGAAGATACAACCATATAACTGGAAAAGTAAACAATTGTTCTACCGTCAAACTTCACTGATATCTTACTAAAAAAAACAGGAGCTCCATAAAAGTGAGTGCAAAACAAATCCGATGTAAAATGTTGGGTTCATATCCGCAATTGTGAACTTTATTTTCTATCCACTCTCTGAAAAACTTTATCAACTGCGATAGAATGTTTTTAAATTTAAATAGACAATAAGGAATGTCTTAAGTTCTACTCTAGATATCTCTCGAAATCCTTTATGTAGATTTTTGTAAGAAGTAAACAAAAAAAGTATAACAAATATTTATGTAGACTATACTAGCATACTCCAAAAAGGTTGTATACTCTTTCTCAAGGGTATATATAAATATTGACTCATACAGTGGGGAGCAACAGTCCATATATTTACATTTCGATGGTTTTGTGTTAAGTAAGCTGATAGGTTAGGTTAGGTTGAAGTGGCAGTCGGTGAGGCCAAACCACTTAGACCAAAAACCGGTCCGTTGGATACCACTTATACTGCTCTACTCATTAAACCATTTCATTTGGAGCTCTGGATATAGCGAAAGAGATCTTTGATGATAGTGGTTGACAGAATCAAGATCTCCTAGGTGAACCTTATGTTTTTGGGACGCCCATGCAGCTTCTGCAAAAGTCATTTGAATACATCCCAAGCCTAGTTGAATGCCTGCATATAAGACAGTGTCCAGTGAAAACACCTATTGTAGAGTTGACGTGCAGTTTTTTGTTACAAACAGATAGGGCATAATGCATTAGAAAAAACTTTACAATTTGAAAAAGAAAATTTGTTATTAAGTAAAAGTTTTGTGAAAAATGCATTTAAAGTAAAAAAATATAATAGAAAATGTTCATAATTTTGAGCTAAACGAGCCATAACTATTTTCTTATTGTACAGTTTTACCCAAAGCATTTCAGACTTACTACAACACTAAATGATTTTTCAAAAATTTCATAAACTATATTTGGCCCTCTCTTAATTTAGAAGTTATACGTTTTTAAAGTAGTTACAACTTTCAAATTCATTGATCTATACTACAAACAAAAACCACATAGCTTATTATCTTGATTTCAGTTCCCAGATCCGTCTCTGATATGTCAGGTGTCAGTAGAGTTATTACCAAATTTTAATCAAGGCAGAAACAACCTTATAACATGCATAATAAGTCTCCATGTATGTACAAGCATGTTGATCTAGTTCTAATTGAGCGAACATCAATATCGACTGGAGAATCCCGTAAATAAGATTCAAAATATAAAGGTTCTTACAAGGTGATGTGATCACAGTATTGGATCATCACAGATACGTTATAGACCAGGTGTCAAATGTCTCAGTCTATTGATCGGTCAAATATCACTCTACTCATTTGATTAATTGAAAACATGACAGCTTGGTGTGGAAACTTGAATTACGATAGTTTTGCCGAAGTTACCAATCATTTCTAGTGCTCAGTACTCAGAATCGTTTGACATCTGCCATCGGAAAATCAGATTTTGTATAACACTTTGCAAAACTGGAGTCTATTATCTACTCATTAGTTATTCTAATAAAAAAAATCATAAATAATATTGATAATAACAGGTGTTTTTTTAGTGATGTAAAAATTTAAGTTGGCAGCAATATTTTAACTGGCGGCAATTTTATCAACTGTCAAGTGATTTATTATTCCCTATTCTAAGGGTATATTAATTTTGACATATTACACAGTTTATAACCCACCATAATATTCGTCGTAGAGCCATAAAAGTATATATATTTATGATCAGGACCAAAACCTGAGGCAATTTAGCAATATGCGTCAAGTCCGTATCAACTTTTGAGGGCTTTAAATTTATGCTAGGAAGCTGATACTTGGAAGATATACTCCCTAGGGTTACAATGGTAAAGTGTTAACATTTTTTAAATACGGCCACAATTTAGAAAAAACAGTTTTAACGCTATAGTTGACGAGATAAAGGGATAAAATCTTAACAAAATAGGTGCACACTGATCTCCTCCACAAGTTTGCAATATAAAGTTTTTTGCCACGCCTACCTTTTGTAGGCATGTTTCATTAAAATGTGATTTTCTTAAAGAAATATATAGAAAACGTAAAAAAATGTATAGTAAAATATTTTCCAACATTTTTTTTAGTAAGTCACTCCTACTTTTTGGGGGCGTTTTTTCAAATATTTTAGTTGTTTTAATAACTTTCATGCAAAATGAAATAAAATGTCATCCACCATATTCTTAATGCCTTTTCAGTGGGAGGCAAATAGGGATATGGACTGTAGCCTTTTCTTATGTTTTTTTAGTTTGGTTTGGCATTTCAACATTAATAGACTGACGCCTGAATAACGCTTCCAAACATTGCAAATTTATTTTTAAAATCATGATTCGGTTCGAAATACGTATCGTGCGATTAGGCTCACTTTTGGTTGAATGGATACGTCAATAAACAAAACTGACGTATTTGTAGTGATGATAATCCTCAAGCGTATGTTGAGAAACGGTTACATCCACAAATCGGAAATTCAGTAAGGATCGATTCTGGGACCGATTTTTTTTTACTTTACACGTGCATGATTTTCCATTTTAGATATCTGTGGATGATGAACCAGAAGGACAGCTAACGATATGAGACCACATAAGGCATTGTTTAATATTAAACAAAAACTTCCTTGCCTTGTTACTTTCAAAAATGGGATTTGAAAATTAACTCCGATAAATGTAGTAATACAAGCTTTCAAAATGATAGAGGAAAAGGGCATCGGCTAGCTGTTAAGGACAGTAAGTTACTTTCAATAGATATCAAGAATAAACCCATTCGTTTACGCCCTGAAATAAAGTACTTAGGGATTAACTTTCACAATTGTTTCCTTTTTAACAAGAATGCGCGAAAAACGCTTTCTAAAGCAAAATCTGTAACTGCCATACTTAAGCCTGTACTACATTCTAGAGCAGTGCCTATTATTACAAAATTACTTATATATAAATCATTAATTCATTCAATATTAGGATACGGTTTCGTTTAATGGTTTACTATTTCCCCCCACTGTAGCAAAAGAATTTAAAAAAAAACTTTTTTTTAGATTTTGTTGCGGTAAATTTTAGGAGCGCAAACAAAAATATTTCCCAAAGAAGAAAATTTTTGAATCCTGCAATGTAACGCCGCTTCCAACATATTTAATAAATCTTTCAAGAAATAAACTTAAACGTGCCGAACACCATCCGAATGCATTGATTAGATCTTTGTTTGACTCCAACCTATCAGATTGCCTGCAGAATATATATCTAATCTAAGCGACATTTCTATGCAATTATTTCGCCTGATGTAAATAGAGATCCAATGATTCCCTTTTATGTCAAGGCATCGCACCTAAACCTCAGAAGATTTTTTTTATAATGTTCGCGTCCTGAAAATAAAGTAACACAGTGCGGCATTAGGGAAGTGAAGCATTAGGAAAGAGGCATGTTGGTTTTAAATTTCTGTAAACTGTAATGTGAGGGAAAATCAGAGGGGGGTAGAGCGTCTAGACACGAATTCTTGTATTTCACTGTCTGGCCGAATATAGGGTCAAGGGTGAACTGATGTGCACTCCTAGCATGGCGACTATTGCGGTTGAATTGCTGTAGGAGTGGAATGCAACTGGCTATTTCGTTTGAGCTTCGTTTAATGAGCTTAACATACGTTGTCGTTCTACCTCCATGATCAAAGATAAGGGACGTGAATCATAAAACGAATATGCCAAGCTAAGAGTACTGTCATCAGCGAAGGAATGGATTGGATTGGATTAGAAGTGACAGAGAGGAGATCATTGATGAAAATAAGAAAAAGAGTCGGTGACAAAACGGAACCTTGGGGAAGCGGGTGCAATGGCACAATGCATGCTAATTTTTTTATTAAATGAAACATTTTGAAACACTCCTTTTCTACGCAAAGTGCTACGTCGCATTACTCGCAAGTCCCTCTTATTCGGTTATGACATTGTCGATAGCGTAGCTATTCGCTTCGGAAAATGGTATCCACTAGCAAATGCTACAGAGGGAACTACTTATCGCTTTAATGACGCTGAAGGCTGTATATAATTTCGCAAGTATTGACGAACAATAGGGCACGATGAAACTGCAAAAAGTCTATGTTGCTGTTGTAGACCAGTCATTTTATGCAATTTCCATGCATTAACCATCACAGAATTCATTTTTACCGTAAAAAGTGGCCAACACCACTTTTTGCCGCGATATTTATTTCGGTAATTATTAATGTCTTGATCATGAACGTCAACGCCTCCCATCCCTGAATTGTACTCTGCGATCAATTTCGGCTGCTTTAAATTTACTTTTGCTTTTTCCTTCAAAGTTTGAGCCAACACTCACAGCGTTGTTGTCATTCCATTTCACATAAAGTATTTTATTGGCAGTATCGAATATGTAACCATAGAATCCTCTTTTTTCTTTTTTGAACTCTGCATTCGACATTTTTCTCAGCGGACTTTTTTTTGTTCTAGACTAGCGTACAGTCACGATAGCTCGAAAACCTTTTTGTTTTAGCAAAACAAGCAGATCATGTGAGGTAAAAAATTATCAAAAAATACAATGTGATCTGAAGGATGGGTAACTTTGTCCAAAAAATCAACAACAACTCTGGATCCAAACAACATTTGCTGTTTTGCCATAGTGACGTTTTTGGTTCCACAATAGGTTCCAATTTGGTACAAATAACCACAACTGCTCGTCAGCATCCAATTTTTAAAGCCAAATCTTACAGGCTTGCCTCTAATGAATTGTTTGAAGAGTGACTTATGAAGTATTTTACCATCAACTCATCAACAGAAAGTTTTTCATGAATGCGTCCAAACTGGCAAAATTTTTCGTTTAGAAGGGTTGCCAGGGGTCTTATTTTTGCCAATTTGTCGGTAAGAACCAAATTATTGTTGTCAACAAAATGAAGATATTTTTTTAATTTCCTTGAGTCTGGTTCGGGACATATTGTGAGCAGCAATTGGTATACGGGTGTCTTCATTTGTTTGCCAGTATAAATACCAAAAAAAAAATTTCAAATCGTCTTCGGTGAATGAAAAATTGTGGGCATTAGACTGTGCTGCATAAACGCAAGACTGCTCAACAATCAAATTTACTAATTCTTCATCCAAAGTAGTTACCATGTTTACCTTTTGTCCCAAAAAAACACTGCTTTTTGACATTTCAATTGCGCATGGTTTCTTGGACCATTTTGGAATATTTTCAACAACGTTTTGCGGTGTGCATTCTCCGCCGTAGCTCTTGAAGCAATAAATCGTCTTCACTGTCACTGCTACAAAAACCTCTACTGCACCTGGAACATCTTGCGGCATGGTGCAAGCAACAAGATCTTCAGCATCACCCTCCTCCGCATCCGTATTTTAATCTGGATCTGGTCGAAGCAACACAATGTCGAAATTGCTATGTCTTGAAGACGTTTCAAGGCGCGTCCTAAGTTCTGAAAACTTGATGGTTTGATGCTTTGAAATTCAATATCAATGTGAATATTTTTTCGTACAACCGAGTACAGTACTTTTATACTTACCGAATGCTATAAAAAGAATTTGTTTTAATAAAACTTATTTACAATATGAAAACACAAGCTATTAACGTTCTAAAATCAGTTATAATTCTTTTAATTACAATGCGAATTTCCTTTGACGCTCCCAAATGATAACTACCCTAGCGCAAAACTGACTAAAGGAAAGCAAACTAGAAAATAACAGTACTCGCTGCAGTTTATTTGTGTAGGCAAAGTTGTAAAGCACAATTTTCGTGAGCGAAACAAAAAAAACTGTTCAAAAACTCTTTTCGTTTCAGCTTAACGTCCATTTCAAAATGACTATTTTTTTGTACCCGCTTGGGTACAACGGCTAGTAATGGGAAGTTTTCGGGATTAAAGATATTGCATAAGCTGACGACGATCAGCGTTTCCATGACCTTGGAAAAAAGGGGCGTTAGTGCAATTGGTCGGTAGGAGGAGAAAGAGGAGGATTCGCTTTTTTTTGGGACGGGCTGGACAAATGCTGTTTTCCATCTTCTTGGAAAGAGCCCTGAAGTATAGGACAGACAGAAAAGCTTACCAGCTTTGCCAGCGTGGAAGAACACCTCTTCAGAACGATAGGGGAAATACCATCTGCACTAGCGGATTTATGCATGTTGAGATCTCGACGAACTCTTGCCACTGTACGAGTGCGAAAATGGATGGGTCCCATTGAATGTTCTACGCGCTCGAATACAGGGGGAGATAAAGCACAATCTGGCAGGGTTGAGCTAGCTACAAAATGAGCAGCGAGCAGATTGGCTTTATCCGATGAGCTGACAGCTGGAATGTCACTGCAAATGAGTATCGGGATAGATGACGAGGGCGAATTTTTAGTATTCTTGGCAAACGACCAAAACTTTTTACTACCGGTTGGACTTTGTAGTATTTTTTGCCTTAACTTTTGTTCGTACCAGATAATTAGGTAATTAGAGTCCGATTGTATTTATTTGGAAACAGAAATGTACACTCGTTTTATTTATACAGCATCTTGACTACTAAATTTATTACTAGTTCGTATATGCATATTTAAATTACAATACTTTACATTCGTTTAAATTTAAACGTTTAGTTTGGTATATTTGCCAACGTTTTGGTATTTATCTAGTCTTAGTCTTGAGAAAAGGGTGTTTTTTTATAGGCACAGAACTTTGTAATGGAATAAAATAACGAATGATTTTCTTAAATTGACATGGAATTTACTTTATTTAAATGATAATCATCTGGCATTATAATTTAAATTTGATTTCTGGCATATGACCGCCACGGCTGGCTCGGGCGTAGTCTAATGTGGTGGTTCATTTTTCGATGAGTTTTTCAAAACGCCAAGTAGTCATTCGTTTCGGCCTTATCGGCGTAGACTAGCGACTTTACATATCACCACAGAAAATAGTCAGGTGGCGTTAAATCGCGATCTTGGAGGTAAAAACTATGCGGTTGCCAAGCGTTTCCTTCAATAAATCAATTGTGCTACATGTTGCGCCATCTTGTTAAAACTAAAACTCCTGAAAATCATGGCTGTTCCATTGATAACCTAAAAATTTAGTACTCATGGCTCTATAGCGGTAACTATTGACTGTAACGTTCTGACCAGCATCATTTTCCAAAAATTATCTTCCAACCCATAAACCACACCAAAAAGATTGCTTTTGTGGATATAACCGTGTCTCAATCTCAACATACACTTGAGGATTATCATTACTTCAAATACGGCAGTTTTGTTTATTGACGTATGCATTCTACCAAAAGTGAGATTCATCGCTAAACCAAATTTGCTTATGAAAATTGGAATCAACGGCAATCTTGTTTTTGGCCCATTCACCGAATCTACGCCTTAGTAGGTGATCCTGTGACTTCAATTCTTGCACGAGTTGGATCTTGTAAGCACGCAAACCAAGATCTTTCCGCAAAATCGTCAATAAAGTGAATTAACACATATTCAATTCCTGTGCATGATGGCGAATGAGCTGATTCGAGCCTTCCTCTACGCTCTACAGCAGCAATTACTTCTGTATTATGTTTGTATAGTGCATACAGAACTTAAATGTGCTTAAGTGCGCGATACGTATTTCGAACAGAACCATGATTTAAAAAAAAATTACACAGTTTGGAAGCGTTGTTCAGGCGTCAGCCTATTCATGTTGAAACGTCAAACCAAACTTAAAATAAATCATCCTTTATGTGTAATGTGTGCCGGGAGCTATTAATTACATTGTTAATTACATTTGACAGGCATAATTTAGAAGTGGGCTACTTAAAATATTTAAGAAATTGTTTTTTGTAAAAGTTTTGTTTCAAAAGCCTCAATAAAGAATTTAATTCAATTGATGACATATGTTTTCATTACAAATACTAGCTATAAAGTAGCAATGACTGCTTTAAAGATATGCGCCACTTTTAATTACAAAAACTTGAATTATATTTTATGAATATATCAAGCAGAACCGATTTTAAAGTAACCCATTAAACTTAAGTAACTACAAAAGCTTAAGGCTATTTATCCGACAGGGTACAAAATAATCCGGTCTAAACGGATTAAACTTCGTCAGTATGTTTCTTTTCTTCCTACTCGTATTAATGCAGAAGATACAAATCTGTTGTTAAAGAAAAGTAAGGTTAAACCAATTTGAAATCCGTATCCTTTTGTGTTTCATATCCATTGATCTCTTAACCAGAAGGTTGAAATAAAAATAAAAAATTAAGAAGGAAGTCCGTAAACATTTTATCGCCACCTGACCAATTTGCTGTCCTAACTTTTACGACATTTGTGGCGTTATGCTCCACCCTCCCCATTCTCTCATACTTAGTTTTCATTTCAATTTGTCAACGCCAATTTCCGACAATTCTACGAAAGAAATGAAATAAAAGGGGAGAAAAATGTCCTTAAATGTATCTCAAGGATATTTCGCTTTCTAAAGATGACTGGACGTAAGATAGGAATGTGATATGTGTGACTGTGATAAAAGATGTCCCATTGTCTGATGTTTGCCGTAAATGAAATGTTTCCGCCTGATTTATGTCAAGGTCTTTGAAATATTCTTTTGATGCGAAGGTAGGCATATAAAGTATAGTTAAATTATCTAAAGCTGGATATAATGGGTATGTGGATGCGTATCTAATGTATCAACTTACATAAATAACAATGAACTATATGATGGAAATAGTATTGATTGTTTACCTGATATTTAGTTACTATACTTGCCCAGAATGATAGTGAATACGCAGTAGAGAAGTACCTATACCCACTTGTTATTGCGTAGTAGGCATAAGTATTTAACTTCTCCTAAAAACGGTCTTCAAATGCACCTTCATTGTTTTGTCCTTAATTCGTTAGTTGTAGTATCAAGCTGCATTCGGATATTTGCCAAGCAGTTATTTTACTCATTAGCCAATTTGATAGAACCAAATCATTTTATAGAACGTATCTCTTCTGCATTAAACCGGCTCATAGAACAATTTTACATCTACATCCCAATCATCTAAATAGAATTTCCTTTGCACATTGTTATACCCTATCCTAAGGGTAGGCTTGTAACACCCCTTAATATTCGTCGCAGACCCATAAAAGTATATTTATGATCAGGACCAAATCCGAAATGGTTAAGTGCACAAATTTTTTGAATTCAGCCACTGCCACGCCCACAATTTAGAAAAAAACCGTTTTAAAGCTAAAGTTAGAGAGATAAAGTGTTACAACCTTCACAAGACATGTAGACACTGCCCTCCTTTATAAGCTTGTCATATTAAGTTTTTTCCCACGCCTACTTTTTGTGGGCGTTTTTTACTAAAATGCTGTTTTCTTCGAAAATTTTCATAGAAAGCGAAAAAAAATGTTTAACAAGATATTTACCCAATATTTTTTCCAACATATCGCCCATACATTTTTTTTAATAATAGAATGAAATAAAATGCTATCCATCATCTTCTTAATGCTTTTTTCTTTGGGGTATATAGGGATATGGATAGGGTATCATACCGTTCGCCCCAAGCGGACTGTAGCCTTTTCTTTATGTTTATTATTGACGATGATCTTTTGTGCTCACAATATCGTGGAAGGCTTTGAAGGCCGCCTTTCTGTAGATGGATGTGACGTAACAGGACTTAACTGATTATGACGACAGAACGTGACGACAGAATTGTGACTGGGGGGTCGTCGAGGGGCTATCACTCATAACATCGGCCAGAGTGATAGCTATGGTTGTGTCGAAAGACATAAGGGTGGGCTGGCTAACCCTTGCCAATAACATCTGACATGTCTAAGGCTCATAACGAACCGGTATCTAAGATTGATATAGTGAAAGAACATTTCGTATAGGGTAAGATAGATTTAGGATAGAATTAAGTTAGAGTATTGGCCTTCGGTATTGGCCTAAGTCCGTGAACATTTTCATTTTCAATGCTTTTACTTCCTCTTCTCTTTTTTCACTTTCCTATCTTTTTAGTCCGTCCGAGGTCTACGTAGAGTAACTTTCTTCTCTATTGTTTATTTTCTTTTTATAATCACTACTTGGCATGGATAAAACTTTGTTCACAGGTGGTATAAAGTGAGGGGACGAGAAACACCCCCGTCCGACGAGCTGAGCCGAGCAACCACAAGCATGCCGCAAAAAACAAACCAAATGGCAATCAACATTAAAAAGATGACGGATAGAATTTTATTTCATTCTATGAAATTTATAAAAAAACAAAATATTTTTTGAAAAAACGCTCCCAAAAAGTGGGCGTGGTAAAATAATTAAACAATAATAATATCAAAAATGACGCACCAAACTCAAACCGAGAGTTGTCACAAATTTCCCGTCCGAAAGTTTATATAGTCAATAAAATCATTTTCAACTTGACATTCAACTCTCGAGCTGAGATCAACTCTCATGCTAGCCAACTCCCGGGTTTCTGGCGAGTTGAACAACAGTGAATAAAAAGGCACTAAGCGAGGGTTCGCTGGTTCAAAATCGTACACAAAGCACCTACAAGTTTTTATACACTGCCCCACCACTTGCGAACGTCTGACAAACATCCAAGAAAAAGAAATGTTATGAATACATCATGTTTTTCCATTAAACCCTCTTACTTAAAATTAATACACATATCTAAAACTAAAAAACCGTTTGCTAAAAAACCGAGAAAGAAAAAATGCTCCCTTTTTATGCTTAATTTTTCTTTAAATATTTTAACATTACCATCCATCAATGACGATGAAATTAAGAATTAAACAAAGTTAAGACTTTAAAACATAAATAAACGACACATAATTGTTATAAGGACGACAATTTTCACGATTTTAAAAACTTGACACTTTTGCGAGGAAAATACAATTTGTTATATATAGATCCTTTAAAAGAACTACAGGCATGTACAATTTCATAACTGTAGAATGAGTTCGATATATGGGCGTGTTTCTTAGTCGTCTCGAACGTGGCGGCTGGGATTCGAGGATCCTCTTGGCTGGAGCGTTGATGTCCATTCGCTCGATGTGGCCGAGCCAATGTAGTCGACGAGTTTTGGCTTTTCGGACTACATCCACATCATAGAGTTCGCGGTTGTATCTTCTCCTCAATTCGCTCTCCTCGCACACAGGACCAAATATCTTTCTTTCAAAGGATCCCAGTATTAACTCTCCTTTCCTGCTTATCGCCCAGCACTCGGTGCCGTATAGCAGAACTGGTAGAGCTGTCGAGAGAGGGGGAGAGGAGTGCCAGCTGACTAAGGCACTTCTCCTGTTTCCGGACGGCGGCGGACGAATTCTACGGATGGATTAACTGCGGCGTCCACAGTTCCAGTTAGGTGGAACAAGTGATCTCCCTATATGAGCTGCTTTTACTTCTTTGAAGCCCAGGTCTATAGGGATATCCAACACTAAGCCAGGGTGTTGGAAAAGAGTTGGTGGCGGATGAGCCCTTGATGGGTCAACGGCAAGACTCACATCCCCAAAGGCGATTTCTGGCACCGGAATTACCGTTTAAGGGTTGTGCCGTCGGAGTAACTTCCCAACTACGTCAAAAGCATATAGTTATGCTAGTTAGTTTTAAGGTTCTACGATCATTCGAAGTGCTCCATAGTTTTGTTGAACTGTCAGTGGTTACTATTTTTGCTAATTTTGGGGCCTTATAACTCAGGAACCGCTCATGTTAAACAGTTGAAACTTGATATGGAGCCTGCTGCTGTGTGTCTCAATAGATCCTGAATTTTATGTCTATAGCTTTGTTATAAGCGAAGTTAAAGGGAGGGTCAAAATGGCGTGAGTTGGTTTGGGTGTTTTGGGTGCCAAAGTTGCTAAAAATATTGGCTGATCACTACCGTGCCCCTTAATTTGGCATGAAAAGCTGAAAAGATGCCTTTTTTTAATTTTTTCTTAAGACATCAAAGTCAAGCTATTTTATAAGTATAGAATGTTTTCAGCACAACTTTTTCCTGGAACACTCTTTGCATCCAAACAGTCAACTTTTCAAATGTATAAAAATTAGAATATGCACGTACATAATAATTATTTCAAATTGATTCAAAAAAGACCTTCCTTCACCCAATTATTCCATCAACATTTCCCCAAAACAACAAATGTAATTTGAGATAAATTATAATCACTTACAGTCCCGCCTGTAACCCGCCCTGACAACGTGTAATTTGTACACGTGCTCAGAATAACAATTATTCCCTTTAATTCTCTACACAGTCAGTGTCATTGCAATAACTGTTATGGTTGCACATTTTCGCAATCTGCTGTAAGACAACCAACATTATTGATGCAATTATTCGTATGCACTGCAATTTGTATTCCGACTGAAATACAAGAGTTGCTGTCTGTTGAGTACAAGGGCCAGTACCCATCCCCAGTCTGTCAGGTTGGACCATCTGATGGCAACACTGGGCATAAACAATTACACTGTCGTAGATTTATGATCCTAAAATGACCACAATGATTTGCATTTCCCATTCCGGTAGATAATTAACGTAGCAATCCGTGAAGGTGGCCAATATCACGTCTCCCCATCAGGATATTTATGTCGAGTGAATACCCATGAATCTCTTTAAGATGCTCACATGACTCTACAGATCTACTGTTAGTACCTACTGTTTTGCGGAAAGGACTTCTACGACTACAATATCTGCAACGTATCCCCAATATGTGAAGAGAATCTCTTAATTTTGTGCATGAACACTTTTTATCTAAATCTTGTATATCTTCATGATTTCTTCCTTCGTCGTTCGTTCATTTCACAAAAGGAAGCAGGGGAGATAAATCTGTGTGACGTGTCGGAAAATTTGTTGATGCTGTAAAACGATTGATTGTCACAATAATGCAAAGCTGGACATATATACATATGCCAGATTGAGAGTATATAAAAGGCTTTGAGGATTTATATAAAATTTGTGACACAAAATAGAAAGAAAAAATTGTTTGGCAACCAGTGATTTTGTTACGATTTTAGCTAAGTTATTTGTGAGTATAGTGTAATGCAGTTTGCTATGGTCGACTATGTATTTCGGACTATACACATACTAGCAAGGGAATATACAATATAATATATCAGTCTATTGCTTATATTTTCATTGGTGTTCCTTGTTTTATCGATTATTATTTCGGTTTTAAATGATAGAGATATGATATATAGGATATTTTTCAACTGAAATATTTTTAAATATTTTAAATAAAAATTTTAGGCGCAAACAGGCTTCAAACTAGCTCTATATACTTTTGGATGTTTGACAGACGTTCGCAAGAGGTGGGCAGTGATTAAAAATGTTAAGGTGGTACGGCCAACGGTGTTTCTGGATTTGTGTAATCCAGGAGTTTTTAAGCCTGCCTCTTTTACGCGATCGTAAGGGAACGTTGATGGCCATTGCCTTTTTGACAGGGCCTCTCCTCTTAATAAACAATTTTAAATAAAAAAAGTGCAATTGACAAGCATACAATATTTACATTTCAATTTAACCAACAAAAACGTTGCTAGGTACAATAATTCATTTCGGAACTTGGAGTCGATGCGTGAGAGGACAAAGTTATCAACTTTAAAAACGGATTCATGCGCTTTTCATCCGGTTTTCATCCGCTTTTGACAGGATCCATGCATAACGATTAATGTAATATAGTTAATGTCCCCGTGATTCTATAAGAGAGGGCTTTGCTTTTTAGATGTCTTCTTAGTCGGAAAAAACAGCGATTGGCAAGAGTGATTCTTCGCTTGATCTCCGCCGATGTTATTTTGCGAAGTGAAAGTGAAGCCCATGTAGACAAAGTCTTTAACTACTTCGAAGTTATATCTGTCCATCGTGACGTTTTGTCCGAGTCGCCGATGTTGAGAGTCATTTCTCGTTGACAGCATATACTCGCCGCCTCCGTTTCAATGCTTGCAAATGGGCCACCGACAGATCGCCGAATTCTCCCAATTATATCAACAGTTTACGCAAGTACAGGGTTTTTCAACAGGGACGCTATAAAAGTAGAGCGACAGGGACAGCAAACGACGCCATATTTCTTGCCGCTCTTTTGACATTTCTCTTCAGTAAGGTTTGCCCTTTCATGATGGAAAGATATACGAGCCAAAAACGAGTTGCCTCAACGTTAAGAGCGCTACGTCCAATTTATGGTCGTCAGTGTCGAGAATATTGCTGCCGCTGAGGTTTCAGTTGAAGAAAGCCCAAATATGTCTCTCACACGTTCTCAAGCGTTGGGCATCTCTGCGATGTCGTTGTGACGAATTTTGCGAAAAGATCTTGGTCTACATCCTTACAAGATTAAATTGACGCAAGAACTGATGCCGCTTGACCAGAAGCATCGTATGTTCGTGAATTGGGCTGAGCAACAACTTGAAAAAGATTCGGATTTTCATCGAAAAATCATCTTCAGCGATGAGGCTCATTTCTGGCTGAATGGCTTCGTCAATAAACAAAATATGCGGTATTGGTCAGGCAGCAATCCACATGTACTCCATGAGTCATCATTGCATCCCAAAAAAAATATGCTTTGGTGTGGTTTATAGGCCGGCGGCGTCATTGGGCCGTACTTCTTCCGTGATGATCAAGACCGCCACATAACTGTGAATGGGAATCGCTACCGTTCAATGATAACCGAATATTTTTGGCCCAAATTGGATGAATGAACTTGGAGGACAGGACGGCGCCACAAGCCACACAGCGAATGTCACAATCAATTTATTGGAAACTAAGTTTGGAGAACGTGTTATATCAGAAATGGTCCAGTCGCTTGGCCGCCTTGGTCGTGCGATTTGACGCCGTTAGACTATTTTCTGTGGGGCTACGTCAAGTCTGTGGTCTATGCCAATAAGCCAGCGACGATTGATGACCTTCGTACTAATATGGAGTGTGAAATTGCAGCAGTATCGGCCGATTTATGCTTGAAAACCGTCGAACATCCCTATAGCTGCAAAGCCCCCTCAAAAAATATGTCAAAAAATAATATCTCATCATAAAGAGAAAAATCGATGTTGCGATTGACTTAACGTGGATAGTTTTGGCGATATTATTTTTAATTTCAATGACAGCTGGGTTATTGAGCATCCATTGCGCGCACTCAGTGTGTTTCTTGCTTAACCTTATCGCAACCAAGTATCTTTGAACGAAATCGATTTGTTTTCATATCTACATCGTCGGGATACGGTAGAAAAAAACCGCACAAGAGCACAAAAGCACAAAAACCTTGCATAGCGAATTGTTAACAGTTCACGACTGCGTCGGTACATAAGATGTTCATTTGAATCGCCTAAAAATATCGTACAGATTTTCTCAAATAAGGCTTTTACGATTTTGATGTAATTTGGCACATCCGACACTTTTAACCTTATTATTAAAAATGCAAAAAGTTATCAAATTCTTTACAGCAGTTTTTGAGAATATTAGTGATAAGTGACTCTTATATAAAAAATAAATTATATGACAGGTACCACTATTTAAAACGATAAACCAGAAAATAAAAAATTGCCGCGATATGTTACCCTTAAAACTTTATATACGAAGTAAATCCGTCGAAATGTTTCCCTATCCTGACAGACCGACGGTTTCAGTTCAAAATTTTCGCACGATTTTTAGTATACTAATGCATAATATAAAAGTTAAAAAATAAGGAAAATCTTATTCGTGAAGTAAAGAGATTTAGAAGAAAAGAAACCGTTTAAGCGTTAAAGCTGACGTAATTAAGGTTTAAGATCTTCACAAAATATATAAACGCTGATTTCCTCCAAGTATAAGTTTTCTGTCACGACTTAAATGTTTTTGTCTTCTAAAAGTTCTTAAGACTACCAAACCAAGTGTTTTAGAAGATAATAAAATGAGAGAGCGTATAGGGCTATGAAAAGGGTATCATACTGTTCGGACAATCAGTTTGTGTTTTTTTCTTGTTGATTTTCCTGAAAATATCAGGAAAACTCAAAAATATCAGTTTGGTTTGAACACAAAAAAAATACAAACTAATAAAAGCACCTAGATCTTTTCAGTTAAGGAACTGAGTGAATTATTTTGGAACCACGGATTCCGTTAATTTGTATATATGTTGTAAGGTAGCATCTCCTCAGTAACAGGGTAAAATTGTAAGATGCTGTCATTTTTGAGAAAAAGAGATTTATAGCTTTAATTGCTATATAAATGATGTTCTCACTGACACGAATGGCATGGTAAAGCAGAAGCGTGCCAGTCTGTTCAAGTCCGCTTGGTCCATTTTTCTATTCTATTTTTTTTATTTAAAATGAGTAGTTAAGATCCCAAGTGGAATGAGGAAAATACTTCTTTTTTAATCAAAATCCTTAATTTTAATTGAAAATGTCTCTAGAATTAGTGGACTTTTGAGATTTTCAATTGAAAACAAAAATTTTGATTCCAGTAGACGATTTTTTTGTTTAAGTGGTTTAGAATATATTCATAAAGATTAATATTTCATATGAAACGCGGAGCAAAGTTTATTCACGACTGCATCGTGGTAGCTTCCACTCCATTTGTCGTAGTAGCTTCATGCGTTTCTTTATGCTGCAACCTCTAAGCCCGAAGTGGATACGAAAATCCATCTGGGATGAAGTCTGCAATTTGGTGGAGCGAATTTCTGTGTCGTTTATCGTTTCCTTTTGGCGTTAGTGGTGCACCGTCTTTATAGAAGTAAATGCCGTTAGGTAATACTCCCTTACTGCAGGCAGATAAATATCTTTTGTTGTCAACTTTTTGCATATCCTTCTCGAATCGACGGATAGATTTATTCAAGCGAAAATAGTTTATTCACCATCAAAACCCCAAAACCGCCGCGCCACGCCGCCGGTGATCGAATATTTTCCTTAGTCTTGCCACCATTTAACGCTTACATATTCTTCGTGCCGCAGTTTATTAATATAACGACACTATCTCCAATTACATTTCGCATTTGAATTCGATACACTACACCAAGCATAGACCCAAACAAGGAGCAAACAAAAATAAAAAAATTAAATTCATAGCAGCAACGACGCCAATCGGTGTTAATGGATGGTTATATTCCGGAACAAGGACGTTCGAGGTTTGAAATATTGCTCCGGCAATGTAAAGAAATTTTCTTTAGGCAGCCCATCTATTTTGGGGTCGAAAATTGAATATGTATCTTGTATGTATTTTGTATCTGTGGTGCGAATAATGACGATACAGGCGCCGTATTTAGTTGGCTTTAGAATAAGACAAGCTTTGTGATGTGGTTGAAACGTCTTTAAGTGGGCGAAATCTACTCCAAAGATCGATGGAGTTTTTTAATTGTCACCCTGTATGACTGTGCCCTTTTAACAATGCACAAGAAGAGACAGACGAGAAGCGACGACGATTATTTGCACTTTGCGGCTGCAAAGTGAGTTTTATTATCACGAGTTATTCAGCCGAATAAAACGGACTCGTTTGGGTTTTTTTCGTTTTTTTTTTTTGTTATTTCGTTTTGTCTTCTAAGGACTCCATTGTAAGGAAACTCAATGATTGTTCTTGATTACAATGACTGTGTGCAAATTGTCGCTTTGTAAATACGACGCAGCAGAGGAGTCGGAATTGGACTGGATTTCAAATTTGTTTGTGTTAGATACTGTGGATGGCATGAAGATTGTAGGTGGCTACAATGATAATTGAGGCGCATGCACAGCATTTTAAAATGGTAAATACTGTAAAAAAAAAAATTGAATGAAGGTCTTCAAAAGGAAATGCAATAAAAAAAAATATGCAAATTGTACGTTCTAATTAGGAGATGAATGGGAGGAATAATAATTAGTGACAATTCGACTTGATTATGAACAGTTGTGGAAGTCAAGGGCTAAGTTGTAGTGAATTTAATGAATATTTAAATATTAAAATAGTGGTCCAGATTAAATAAGTACGATTTTTTTTTGTCAAAGTATCAAAACATTACTTTTCAATAACAATTCACAATTACAAATGTAAAAAGATATGTAGCTGAGAACATTGTGGGAAATTCAAAATTAGCGGACAACGCCTCAGCTTACATTTCTAAATTATTTTTAAAGTCAACGCACCACTATTTTATAGATATCCTTACCTTACAAATCCTATGTCCTGCAATCGATCTCTAGGAGTACAGGGGCCGAATTACCGCATCAGCTAACGAGCAATACGTCACTGAATTATCTCAGTTTGGCATTACTGCTTCAATTACCGAGCACGGTGATGGTCACCTTTGCCAAGAAGAAATAAATATTGGTGGCCACTTTTCGTCGAAAGTATAAATTCATCATGTTGTGAGGTATGGCTAGGTGGGTTGGTAAACGAGGTGGTGGTTGACCTATGTCCATGGCGATTTTTGCGTGGCGTCAACTCGTCGGTGGGATGGGGCCTTGCTGCCTCCCTATACACACATGTATTTATCGTGCCTACTTGTTTGTAGGTACGAAAACGTACAAGTGAGAAGAAAGAGTGAAGATGGGATAGGGTGATTCCAGACAAAATAAAGAAAAGAATGAAGTGTAAACGAATGAAGCTGGGGTGTTTCAGGTATTGTCCTACCAATATACATGAAAAAAAAAATTGTTTTAAAAATCGGAGTATGCAAATTTGTTCAACCTTATAGTATAAAAAATAGTAAATTTTTTTAAGTTTCCTTTAATACTTTTTGATATAATGGCGGTTTTATAAATTCAGTATTTTTGGCCCATCCCAAGTATCCCTATTACCAAGAAAGACCGAAATCCTTGAAACCATCTTCTAGACAATTAGTGATAAGTAATTTTAACAAAAAACTTTTATGGCAGGTACCGTTACTTAAAGCGATAAACCAAAAAATAAATAGATGCCCCAGATGTAACTCCAAAAACTTTATATACGAACTTTAAAGCAAATCCGTCGAACCGTTTCCTCATACATCGACCGTAGAGTCAGACAGATAGACAGACCGATGGACGGCATTGGCAGGCCCTACTTTTTTGGATTTTTTAACAGAATATTATTCCTCATATTCAGTTTAAGTTAGAAATTTCCGCACAATCGAAATTAACGAAAGTTAAAAATAAAAGAATTGGGAACGCTCTTTTTTGGTTAGTTCGGTGATTGTGAATAATGATAAGAATACACATCCAAACCTCTTTTTTTTGCTATTCTTGTTTTTTGGACTCTTGTATTACGTACCTTTCTATGTGTTTTGTTTTGCGTTAAACATGATGTTTTTCCAAATATTTTAAGGAAATTCCTGCTTGGGCATTTGGTTTCATCGAAATTTTGGTGACCAGGGAACGAGGAATGAGAAAATCCACTTTACCGATATAAGGAAGTTTGTAGAACCTTTCACGCTCGCTGTCAAAATGGAAAAAAGCGAGCATGGATTTGTAAAAGCTGGCCTTATTTTCCTGTTCATGAAGAATTAAAGTTCAGTGGCTTTGTTTTTTTTTTATTAGGCTATGATTACTCAGTACGTCCGGTTTGAGTCCAGGACAAGGGAAGCAGCAGTTAAACTCCCAACAATATCTTTGTCTGAAAAAGAAACACAATAATACGTTTTGGCATCGCTAGTGATGGCATCTGAGTGTTCGACATTTGCTATTCAGTAATCGTGTGTTTTTCCATTCGACAGATCTGAAGTTTTTTGATTCTGCATAAAATATAGCAGAAAAAGTTTTCGTTTTATTAGATTTTGTAAAGTGTTTCTCAAATATCTGAAATAATATTTTTTGCATAATAAATGTTAACAAAATTAATATGAATCAGAAAAGTATTATGGCCGATTTTATAGCTGTGCACTCCGATCGGGGGAAAATATGTTACCAAACTCCGCTCAAATAAAACCAACATGTTCTAGCCTATGGAAAAGCTAATAACAATATTTTTAAATTTCTCGTATACTACTTAGTATACTTAAGAGAAAGTTATTGCGATCGAAACTCAAATTGAGTATGAGGGATGATATTACGACTATAGAGAAGTTCAAAAAGTGGGTCCGCCAATGCCGTCTGTCGGTCTGTCTGTCTGTCTTTCCGGCGCCGTATGTAGAAACGGTTCGACGGATTTGCTTCAAAGTTCATCTCCTCTTCCCTTTGTAATTATATTTAATTTATTTAAATTTTTTTATATGCATTAATATCTAAACCTACTTAACCCTGTGGTATCACTAATTTGTAATTTTGTTGTATTTTAGGTATTATTATTTAGATTAAATAAAACATATTTCGTAATTTATTTATATTCTTCATAAAAACATTATTTTAGGAACAAAAATTGCATTTAGCTACTGAGCACGCCAGTGTTAGCAGATAAATATTTTAGATTTTACGGAACTTTTTAATTTTGTTTGGGTATAAGATACCCTGGCTCATGGTCGTCGGATTAAATGATATCTTATTATTGAAAACCTAAGAGGAACGTACATTATTTAGTTTTTATTCAGGGTGTCTGCCGGGAAGGTATACTACTTTGTTTGTTTGTTTATAATATTTGATTAAATGAAAGAGAATGGATCTTATATTAACAAATTTTTTATTTAATGTCGGCAATTATGTATGGAATATAATATTAGCTAAATGTCCGCCACTTTTAGTCTCACAAATGCGAGCCCTTTTGAGCACATTTTTCATTACATTCTCACACATTTCACGCGGTATTTCATTAATTTCAACACGAATATTTTGTTTGAGTTGCTCAAGCGTTTCTGGTTTGTTTGCATAAACCTTGCTTTCCAGATATCCCCACAAAACGAAGTCCGGAGCAGTCAAATCAGGCGACGTGGAGGCCAATCAACATCACCATTTCTTAAAATAACTTGTTGTGGAAAGAGATCTCGCAGTAATTCCATTGTAATCCTGGCTGTATGCGATGTGGCACCGTCTTCTCGATACCACATATTAATTAAGCCAAAGCATGAAGTTGTGGCGTTAAAAAAGTTTTCAATCATAACACGATATCGCTCCCCATTCACAGTTACCGTTACGCCGTTTTCATTTTCAAAGAAGTAAGGTCCAATGATTCATCCTGACCAAATTCCACACCAGACTGTAACTGAATAATTTGAGGGTTTTCCATTGCTCAGAACCGACTATTATGTTTATTCACATATCCATTCAAATGAAAATGTGCCTCGTCACTCATTATTATATTTTCATGAAAATCGATGATTGATTTTGATAAAATGTTTTAGCGATTAAAACACGTTGGTTTATCGAATATTTTTCCATAATAAATTTGCCACGTGTCTTCTTCACGACTGCAAAATAAGAACTAATGTTTACCAAAATGGCGGCAAAACAAAGTTGTATACCCTCCCGGTGGACACCAAGTACTTATGAGTTATTACAAAGATATAAAGCTTTTCACCTACCATTTTCTACAATGGCATTTTGTCCTCTGATATGCGAGGGTAACGGTAAATCGTTCACTTAACTATTTTTGCAGCAAGCTCCCAGACCGATGGACGGCATTGGCAGGCCCTACTTTTTTGGATTTTTTAACAGAATATTATTCCTCATATTCAGTTTAAGTTAGAAATTTCCGCACAATCGAAATTAACGAAAGTTAAAAATAAAAGAATTGGGAACGCTCTTTTTTGGTTAGTTCGGTGATTGTGAATAATGATAAGAATACACATCCAAACCTCTTTTTTTTGCTATTCTTGTTTTTTGGACTCTTGTATTACGTACCTTTCTATGTGTTTTGTTTTGCGTTAAACATGATGTTTTTCCAAATATTTTAAGGAAATTCCTGCTTGGGCATTTGGTTTCATCGAAATTTTGGTGACCAGGGAACGAGGAATGAGAAAATCCACTTTACCGATATAAGGAAGTTTGTAGAACCTTTCACGCTCGCTGTCAAAATGGAAAAAAGCGAGCATGGATTTGTAAAAGCTGGCCTTATTTTCCTGTTCATGAAGAATTAAAGTTCAGTGGCTTTGTTTTTCTTTTATTAGGCTATGATTACTCAGTACGTCCGGTTTGAGTCCAGGACAAGGGAAGCAGCAGTTAAACTCCCAACAATATCTTTGTCTGAAAAAGAAACACAATAATACGTTTTGGCATCGCTAGTGATGGCATCTGAGTGTTCGACATTTGCTATTCAGTAATCGTGTGTTTTTCCATTCGACAGATCTGAAGTTTTTTGATTCTGCATAAAATATATCAGAAAAAGTTTTCGTTTTATTAGATTTTGTAAAGTGTTTCTCAAATATCTGAAATAATATTTTTGCATAATAAATGTTAACAAAATTAATATGAATCAGAAAAGTATTATGGCCGATTTTATAGCTGTGCACTCCGATCGGGGGAAAATATGTTACCAAACTCCGCTCAAATAAAACCAACATGTTCTAGCCTATGGAAAAGCTAATAACAATATTTTTAAATTTCTCGTATACTACTTAGTATACTTAAGAGAAAGTTATTGCGATCGAAACTCAAATTGAGTATGAGGGATGATATTACGACTATAGAGAAGTTCAAAAAGTGGGTCCGCCAATGCCGTCTGTCGGTCTGTCTGTCTGTCTTTCCGGCGCCGTATGTAGAAACGGTTCGACGGATTTGCTTCAAAGTTCATCTCCTCTTCCCTTTGTAATTATATTTAATTTATTTAAATTTTTTTATATACATTAATATCTAAACCTACTTAACCCTGTGGTATCACTAATTTGTAATTTTGTTGTATTTTAGGTATTATTATTTAGATTAAATAAAACATATTTCGTAATTTATTTATATTCTTCATAAAAACATTATTTTAGGAACAAAAATTGCATTTAGCTACTGAGCACGCCAGTGTTAGCAGATAAATATTTTAGATTTTACGGAACTTTTTAATTTTGTTTGGGTATAAGATACCCTGGCTCATGGTCGTCGGATTAAATGATATCTTATTATTGAAAACCTAAGAGGAACGTACATTATTTAGTTTTTATTCAGGGTGTCTGCCGGGAAGGTATACTACTTTGTTTGTTTGTTTATAATATTTGATTAAATGAAAGAGAATGGATCTTATATTAACAAATTTTTTATTTAATGTCGGCAATTATGTATGGAATATAATATTAGCTAAATGTCCGCCACTTTTAGTCTCACAAATGCGAGCCCTTTTGAGCACATTTTTCATTACATTCTCACACATTTCACGCGGTATTTCATTAATTTCAACACGAATATTTTGTTTGAGTTGCTCAAGCGTATCTGGTTTGTTTGCATAAACCTTGCTTTCCAGATATCCCCACAAAACGAAGTCCGGAGCAGTCAAATCAGGCGACGTGGAGGCCAATCAACATCACCATTTCTTAAAATAACTTGTTGTGGAAAGAGATCTCGCAGTAATTCCATTGTAATCCTGGCTGTATGCGATGTGGCACCGTCTTCTCGATACCACATATTAATTAAGCCAAAGCATGAAGTTGTGGCGTTAAAAAAGTTTTCAATCATAACACGATATCGCTCCCCATTCACAGTTACCGTTACGCCGTTTTCATTTTCAAAGAAGTAAGGTCCAATGATTCATCCTGACCAAATTCCACACCAGACTGTAACTGAATAATTTGAGGGTTTTCCATTGCTCAGAACCGACTATTATGTTTATTCACATATCCATTCAAATGAAAATGTGCCTCGTCACTCATTATTATATTTTCATGAAAATCGATGATTGATTTTGATAAAATGTTTTAGCGATTAAAACACGTTGGTTTATCGAATATTTTTCCATAATAAATTTGCCACGTGTCTTCTTCACGACTGCAAAATAAGAACTAATGTTTACCAAAATGGCGGCAAAACAAAGTTGTATACCCTCCCGGTGGACACCAAGTACTTATGAGTTATTACAAAGATATAAAGCTTTTCACCTACCATTTTCTACAATGGCATTTTGTCCTCTGATATGCGAGGGTAACGGTAAATCGTTTACTTAACTATTTTTGCAGCAAGCTCCCACCCCTCCTACGAGATGATACCGTGCACCGCAAGCCAACCTCTGCTTCACATATGGACACGCTTTAACTTGTCCTTCATCCCATCTGAACAATGTTCAGTCAGAATGTCCTGAATACTTAAAAAAATGTTTTTACTACCGCAAGCTGAGTTCAATCCAATACATATCTAAACGCTATAAATACGTACCTATTTTAAATTCATACTACTATTTGTAGGCCAAACTATATTATGGCAAAACAAACACTGCAGTGATTCTTATCATGGATCCGTATTAAAAACACTCTCCCACCATTTGGGATGCCAATAAATTGTCAACCATGATCCCTGCCATCATTCTGCGGTATCTAAAATGGATTTCTCTTCCCTGTTAAACTTGTCATTGCCGTCATATAAAAGCGATTAGTGAACTGCATCTGCAGATGTTGCATAACTCATATTTCTACTGCCAGCTAACCCAACGACAACGACTACACTAACACTAACAACAACAACAACGACCTCCGCATATGCGTTCCATTCATGAGATGCAAGCGCATTGGAATCTACCAACGCCAACATGTCAAGCCAACAAATACTCATACACGGATAAAAATGAAATAAAGAGGATATTGTTCCAAACCGACATTTAGATCATGCAAATCCCACAGAATGTCGCAGCCTGCCACCACCCTTCAATTAGTGGAGCATAGCGCTCGCTACAAGACCAAAGCCAAAACACAAATCCTATTTTGAAAAATCTCTGAAGCAATCCAAATGACAAACGAATAAAAAACAAGAAACTGCAACAATGATAAATTTCACTGCGATGCGTATATAACCTAACAACTCCGACCCCACTTAACCATCGCACATTCAAAGAACGCTAATGCTGGCATAGCATGGCACTACCAATACCAAATAGAATGCTGTATGCCTCGAATGACGGAGTGAGCAGGTTGACATTCAATTTGTTACCGACGCTTCGACGATTTACATTTAAGAAAATGTTCAACCAAAACCTGGAAAAGAAAAGAAATTCCTTTCAACACTCTCAACACACTGACTGGATCCGGTGCTAAAGCCAGCTTGACACATGGGGGAGGGTGTACAAACTTGACATACACGAATTTTCGCAATAAATTCCAATTCTATACCTTGACAATACAATCCAAATTTTGGATGTGCGGCTAGAGATGGAATGCATACACTGTGCGTATAGAAATTCACATCCGTGGTATGTGTGTATAATATATACGATATATATATTTATCTGCCACCTTGTTAGGTTCATCGTTCATGTGACGATGACGAGGGTTAATCCGTGGTTTTTTGGTGGTGAAAGTATGCATTTAGGAAATTAATTTTCATTTCACAAAGCCGAAAAATATAATGAGAATGATATAGATCCCGGGGGTATTGAAACGATGTTAATCGATGCAATTGTAACTCTGTTATTGATTGGGCATGATTTATTTTCTCCCACTCTGGCGGCGCGCCAGATAAAATGGGCCAATGAGTTATTCAACTTTCGAAGTAGTCGAAGTACATATTGAGTTTAATTATTTTACAGTTTTTAAAGTTTGGCTCATCGGCAAAGCCATCTTGCAATGGCTTAGGGGTTAAGTGTATTGGACCACTAGGAGAAGGGTAACTGTTTCAAATACCGCTCCGTAGAAGGGTGCTACGGTTTAAGTTTTTATTCGCTGTCACACCTTTTGAGAAAGTCTGACCAAGATTAAAAAATGTCTTGATAAGCTCGTAATCGGAATTAAATTGTAGGTCCCTTAATTTGTGTCAACAAATATATATTCAAACACACAATGGTTACAGAAGCTAGGCTTTAGGTCCTGTATGGGCTGATAACGCGTATTTAGTAATCTAAGCGAATGGCCTTAACAAGAAGCTATTTTTTCGGCAGCAACAAGGTTGAAACTTTTATTGACGGTCAATGGCAATGTCCCTAAATGTGCTAAAATGACTAATATACGAGCAGAGCTTTAATGTACTGAAATACACGTAGAAATTTATATTCCAAAAGAAATCGCAACTCAATATTATTTTTCCATTAATTTATTACTTTATTTTAACCCTTAACCACCTACCAGCAGTCTCACTGAGCGTAACGGTTTTTCAAATTCATATACATTTTTCAATGTGTACGTGTCGTGGGACAAAAGTGCATCCATGTGCCTTTTCTATTCGCCAAACAGTATTGCTCATGAGCTTGGAGAGTGAGCATGTGCACGCGTTTAGTCCAGGAAAGTAATCATTTTTCTCCTGCGGACTCCGGGACCACAGTTATGTGGTTATGTGATTATTAGCGACGATATTATTGAGAGATTGCTGCAGGAAGACATGTCTGATGAGGAAAATATGCCAGACGAGGATTGTAGTGACGTGGAATCTGATGTGACTGAAAATTTCGCGCTCTATGAAGACTTTGAGTCCGACTCTGAAATGAGGGTTGATGACGAAGTTGGTCCGACAAAATACAGTTCGTTTCAAGCCTAATTAGCGATTTCAGTACATTCAAAATCTCGTTCTAGACCGCGTCATGAGAGTGATTCTTCAGATGATGGTCCAGAGGGAAGAATTTTTTTACTGCTAATCGCTTTCGCTAGGCCTCTACACCGCATATCGCTCGTACAAGAACGCCGCAGCATAATATCATTCATTGTTTGGAAAAAACTGTCAAGAAGTTTACACGAACTGAACTTATGCCTGTATAGGTGAAATGCTGGCGGTCGCTGTAAATTCAAAATTTATATTCCACAAAAAAAAACAAGCAAAATACAGCCTCAAAATTTGGAATGGTTATCTTCACAATGTCTACATTTATCTCTGCCAATACTTTGATGGGAAAGGTTTGACTCAAGAAGAAAAAAGGTGCACGACTGCGTCATACGAAACTTTCTCGGTACATGAGATGCGTTTTTCAATTGCAAAATGAATCGAAAATTAATGGTGAGAAATTTATTTAAATCACTTTTTGCATTTTAAAAACTTCGATTTTCTAAAAAACGGCACATACGATTTTGATGTAATTTCGTACATTCGACACTTTTAACATAATTGTTCGAAATACAAAAAAATATCGAAATCGTTTTTGAGAAAACGAATTTAATTTAAATTTAAAAAAATCGTTATATAAAATAAAATTATTTAAAAAATCTAAGTATGTAGATTTGTTCAAGTTTACAGAATAAAAGAACTGTAAATTTTTTTGAAGTTCCCTTTATTAGTTTTCGAGAAATTTATATTTATATATATATAGATATTATATATATAACTTTCTCTTTAGTAAACTAATGTATATGAGAAAGTTAAAAAGATTGTCAAAACCAACGCAGGCAGTTCTAAGCCTTGTCTCCCAAATTAAAGGAACCAGTAGAAACGTAACCGCTGATAATTGGTTTTCATCTATAGAATTGATCAATATCTTGAAAGAAAAAAGTCTCACTTTTGTGGGTACACTAAGGAAGAACAAAACGAGATACCTCCCGAGTTCAAACCATCCAGGCATAGACCAATTGAGTCATCGCTCTTTTGTTTTACCAAGGATATCACCATGTTATCTTATGTGCCGAAGAAAAATGGTTTCGAGTATGCATCATACTACGAGTGTAGACGAAAGAACTAAGAAACCTGAAATAATTTTGTACTATAAAAATAAAACAAAAATAGGAGTTGATGGACTTGATCAAAGATGCTCAAACTACTCTACTTCCCGTCGTTCACGAAGGTGGCCTTTGACTATATTTTACAGATTGTAAGCATCGAATGCTTACATCATGAGCTTGAGCAATCAAAATCAAAAAACTGAAAGCCGACTCAAGTTCATAAATTGACAGAACAGCTTACAAAGCTGCACTTAGAATGTCGTATAAAAAATAATCACCTTTAGAGAGATATCAAGAACTCTACTTCTTCAATTTATCTTATTTCAGTCATCAAAATAAAGCTTTAAGTTATAAACAATAATATTTTTGATTTGGCAAAAACACTAAATGATACTTCGCGTTTGAAAATCCCGGAGTAGAACTATTATTAAGTACTTCTTTTAACGAACATTTACTGCGTACTGTAATACTGTACAGATTTTAACATCAAAACTTTTAATTTCTCAAAGCAACGATTCTACACCTGTTTTATAATCAGTATAATAAAGAGAAAGTTATTCCGATCGTGCGGAAATTTCGAAATCAAACAGAGTATGAGGGAAAATATTGCGACTATAGAGAAGTCCAAAAAAGTGGGTCCGCCAATGCTGTCCGTCGGTCTGTCTCTCTGTCTGTCCGTCTGTCCGGGCGCCGTATGGCGAAACTATTTTTCGCGAAAGTGGTTCAAGGATTTCGGTATTATTTTGTACTAAGGATGTTTGGGATAGGATCAACAATTCTGCAAACTCAGTTTTTGGGAAAAAAATCCATTAACGGTAATTTATAAAACTATAAACAATATCTCGAAAACTAATAAAGGGAGCTTCAAAAAAATGTACAGTTTTTTTTTATTCTGTAAACTTGAACAAATCTACATACTTAGATTTTTTGAATAATTTTTTTTCATATAACTGTTTTTTAAATTTAAGTTAAATTCGTTTTCTCAAAAACGGTTCTAACGATTTTGATTAGTATTTCGAACGTGCGAAATTACATCAAAACCGTTGGTACCGTTTTTGAGAAAATCGAATTTCACTGCCCATCCGAATACAGGCTTAAGAGTGATGTGCATTCCTAGCATGGCGATTATTTCGGTTGAACTGTTGTAGGACGATTTCCGTCAAGCGAAATGCGTGCATTGAATCGAGTGAAAAGTTAGTGATATCCATCGAGTTATTTAGTTTGGAATGGAGGAATCTTGTGAAATTCGTACTCCGATGTTTCCTGGTGAAAAGGCAGGTGCGGAGTTTATTTATATGGACTTCGCCATTTATAGTAAAATCGTATACAATACAAAAACGCTTTAAATCGTTTATAGACAATAGTATAGTGAAGCTGAGCTTCATCAAATTTTAAATGGATTTCCTATACAAACCAGTTTTTTTTTTCAAAATTCATTGTAATTGTTCGCTTCCATGCTTTATGCTGAAGTTTGGAGAGCAAAACAACAAAAAATGTAATGCACATGGGGATGTGAGTGCATGTGATGTGATTCGACACCAAAACCATTTACTGTCCACAGAGATAGAAGTTTCATATAAACTGTTTCTAAAAGAATATGTGTGTTTATTTGTGAGTTTTCTATATCAAAGTTTATATTGTTTTGTATATTTTATTTTTTTTTTATAGAAGAGAAACTACATTAGCAGTCGTTAATTTTTTTGCTGGTGCCTACCCCCATGCGTGTGTTATGTGATGATTTAATTGGATTTTATTTTTTCCATAAACAGAGGAGCCAAACGTCAAAAAACGCAGTAGCTGAATAATGATTCTCTGGTTAAATATATATGCTGTGGAAGGCGTCGATGAATGAATATTTTTCGGGGATATATTAGTTATATTTGTATAAATACTAACCATTCGACAGGGGAATTAATTGTGGCAATATTCAAATTATTTGACTGAAATTTTTTAAATCAATTATGCATGGGATATCATGTTTTGAAATTTTACCCTCAAACAAAGTTTTCTAAAATGTGTTCTTTAAAAAAAATATAAACAAATATTCTACGAATACGAATTTGACTATATTAATAAATTATAAATAAAAACTTAACATAATTTATTGCTGCAATCGGCGTGAATTTTCAAATGATTTATTTTGCGTATATATACGCAAAAATCTCTGAAAAAATTAGATATTGCTTACATATTTTGTGACCGCACTAAACTTCATTCCCACTAACTTTGTCGAAAAAAAACCCATACAATATTAAAGTAGGGAAGTAGGTAGGTAGGTGGAGTGGCTGATTTCCCTAACTACTTAGGTTAGGGTGATGTAAGTACTCAGATCCACCCAGTGGAGTTGAGAAGTGTTATGATATCATTGAGACCCATGTCGGAGATATCTGTGAGATTATCAAAGAATGGTAAACCACGCCCTTCGCCTAGCGTCGGTCAGTTCTGGGCAGCGCAAAGGAGGTGACAATCTGTTTCACTCTCATTGGCGTCATCGGAGCTGCGAAAATGGGTGTTTTGGGGTATGCCGAGCCCTGCAACGTGGGTACCCAGTACCCAGTCCCGTACCCAGGGACCTGTACTTACAGCCACCAGTCCAGCGACATGCACGCTTGCTCTATTTATCAGGCTATGGGTTCTAGATTTGTTGTATTTGGGCCAAATCTTCCTGGAAGTGGCGCAGTTCGTCAGATTCCTCCACATAGACTCCGCCCTCATCTTGAAGAGTAAAGAGATTTCTACCTTCACGAATCCGAATTCCGGATGAGAGGAGCCTATTCTGGCCAGCTGATCAGCTTTCTCATTCCCACTCTTTGTTCCTGTGCCAAGGAACGCAGAACATGAGAGAGATTCTAAATAGTCGGCCCGCCTTAAACACTATCTTCCCGTACTCCTCGACAAGCTTAGACGTAGTCCTGGTTGAGGTTAGGGCATTGATTGCGGCCTGACTGTCGACAAAAATGGATATGTTTGGAATTGTTATTGTATTATTTAGGAGTATCCTGTCTGCTTCCCTAATCGCAAGGACCTCAATGTTCAATGTTCAGCTTTCAGCTGAGCTTGAGGTCAAGAATAACGTCCAAGTAAGGAAATGGGCGGAAGGATTTTAATTATGAATTCAGGGTTCCTAGAAAACTTGTTAGTTAGATAAAACCTAAACATTACGAAAGTGTAGACGGGCATATTCTTTAATTTCTAAATGAAAGTTAAAATCAAAATAAGATCAGGATATGATCGTTGATTTGAACTTTTAAATCGGAAAAGAAAGCGTATTTAGCGTGTAAGTTGGTATGCTTTTAATTTATCGAACAACAATAGATAAGGACGACCGAGTAATCGGGCTTGCAATACTCTTATGAGTAAACAAGGTTTCCACAGCTAAAGATCCACACAGCAAACTGGCGCTCTTCCACATTGGAATCGCCAAAAAAATCGAAAATGTGAACATGAGCACTCTTTGAGGGGTAACTTTTGACTTTTACCTCTTTCTTGCTGCGGATAATTTCAAAGCCCTACTGTTAAAGGAGTAGAATTAGAAATTTAACATTAACCTTAAACTCGTCGGCGCATTTGCCCAGTAATAATAGTACTTACTTACTTAGGAGGCGCTACAGTCCGTGGTGGACCTGGGCCTCAACCAATAAGCCTCCTCTCTATAACTCGTCAACGCATACACGACCAAATATCTTAAGAAGAATTTTTATCTCTTAACGACCAGGATATCATCATCCGCATTAGAAAGAGTCCATGCTTCGAAACGATATTTTTCGTTTGGTTTCTAAGGAAATCTTGTTTTCATATGTGATATTAGAGCCGAGGTAGACAAAGCTCCTCAAAGTAATAGCCTGTGACATTCGCCGATTTTGGCCGATGTTGGGTGTCCCTCCTTTTTGACAACATGTACTTTGTTTTGCTATATGTTTTGCTGTTCCTATATTCGCAAACGCAATAGTGGCAGCCAGCTGTGTTCTTCTAATGACATGACAGATTTTTGAAAGATCATACCTCTTGTGTTGGCTAGTGAGTTCTGCACAATTCTTTCAAGTATGATGTAAAAGAATTCACATAACAGCGCGTTTTTTGACAATAAAGGTCTTTATCGACCTTGATACAGCAGCGAGCTTTCTCTTTCTGCACAGACGGATGAATTTGGCAGAAATGCCAAAACTAGACATGCATAGGTCGTCTCTATAGATGCTGCCATATGCGACTTTAAAATCGATAAAAATGTGGTGGGTATCGATCTGGACTTCCTGGGTTTTCTCAACAATCTGCCAAAGTGTGATTATTTGGCAATTTAGATCGAAGAGTGACTCATAATCAAACCTTTTTTAGAAAAGAAAAATAAAATGTATGATGACTGTATGATGCAGAGACTATCCGAGGGTCGTGAACCCGTTATAGGAAATTGTTGATACCTTTAATTTATCTTTATAAGTGCAATTCACAATCCAAAACTAAAAAAAACGTATACACAAAGCATTATACTCTGTCCAACATAAATTGGCATATAGTATTGGCAGAATAGGATAGATTGCTTCTCATTCGCATTCTTTTGTTTTCCGTTAAGTGCTATTCTAACAAAATCTCTTACAGGGTTTCCGTACCAATGGTTTTAAATCGTCAAAAACTTAAAAGAATATTAAGTAGGGTTACCGTGCATTTTTTAAGATTGAAGTTTTCATTTAAATTGTTTTATTTATAAAAACTAAAACAAATCTATCCTTTTCAACGCCACTAAGAAGTAAGATCAAAGCCGTGAAATGTATCCCCAGTAGGACTAATCCCTTTTAAATAGGAAATAAACAAAAATAAAGAATGCATTCATTCAGATTAATTTAGCTTAGAATTAAACAAACAAGTATAACAAAAATAAATATAAATTCGTCTATTGAATAGAAATATTTACGAAATATTTATTCAACAATTTCTTTTTTTGGTCGGCACTTAAGTCCTTGGATGGTTTTGAAGCCATTTCTAACTACTATCTTACTATCTAAGCACACAATATACGACTTAAAAATACAAATTGCACAAAACTACATGTAAAATCAAAAACTCACCTCGCGCTACGAAAACCTGCGTAAATAATATTTTAACATATTTTCCACATATTAAAAGAAATACAAAAATCAAAATAAGAGTCCCACGATAATACTTACCATTAAGAAATTTTTCTTAAAGCTCTTAAACCAAAAGCTACTCAACAGAATCCCAAGAAAAAAAGCTGAACGAGTTACCAAACGGACATTGGTAGCTCTGAATGCATAGAATTAACTGGGCTGGAATAGCAGCAGCCGCAGGCCACAGCAAATTAGATGCGCGCTAAACAAAAGATGTTGGGTCTACGTAAGATGCAATTGGAAATTCACTGGCGGGTAAACACTTTTTATGCGCGGTTTCTTTCAATTTAGTATGGCGCAAATAAATGACACGCTACTGATTTAAAAAAAGCTTCCCCACAAGACGTGTACTTCCAATTTACGTTGGACATTGGTATGTAGCAATTATCATTAAGTAAGAAACGTACTTTGTGTTGTTATTAAATCAAACGTCAACCACCACCACCTCATCATCAAAAACGTTCATTAAATGCAGATGCTTTTCATACAAAAATCTATGGACCTAGTATCTATCTCACACATCAAAGACAATAAATCACCGCCGCTATCCTCATAGCTAATGTACATTTTCCGGATTAGATATTGTCGCAATGTCCCCTGCCTATTGTTTTTTTTATTGTTACTATCATCAAAAGTGCTCAAGCAAAAGGGACAGTTACATTTCACTCCCAGAACGGTTTCACGACAAAAACCCTTACGTCAGGAATGCACATCATTTCACCCTAATGCGTACAGGACACGTACCATGAAATACGAGCTTTTTTCCGTGAGCTAACACTGGTGGTTTTTCCATGATTTGTTTTTAGTATTCTGCTACAAAAGTAGTGTATGAAGACAACGCACCTTGCGATGTTGGTGCATTTTGATTGCAGGAAACAAGAATCAAGGGTTGTATATTATTTCCGTAGCCAACTTATTAAATATATTTTTTTCCCGTCATCATATGATTTGACCTACAAAATGTTAAGTCCACATCCATAGTAATGCGGGAAAAAATAAATCGAACATAGCACTTGCATTTAATTCAAAGTTCTATATTTTATGTTTGTCTATGAAACCCTTCTGAGATTGCGTTTCTACTATTTAAAGCGTCTGCATGGAGACCAATTTAAGGGAACATCCCACTCAATTAGGAATGAAAATAAAATTTCTGGCACACAAACCATCATATCCTCCTGAGGTAATCACGCGACATCGGCCTTTGCCTGGGGGTGTCTTATAAATTTTCTCTTTGAATCCACAAAAGCTAGAAATCACCATTAGGGTAAGGCCCTTTAAGTTTATAATAATTCCATTATAATGGCTTTGGTAAATTGGGGGGTAAAGTGCTGAAAGCAAAAAGTATACATTTCAAAAAACAGCACACCCAAAATTGAATTTGAATTTTACCCTGGACCGTGTCTGTCCTTTGAATTAAAAACCATTCCCAGATACTTGTCCTAAAATTACCAGCTTCTGCTGTGTGGTCTTTGCTTTAACGTCGCCATTGCAAACAGACCACTATCCCACCGTAACGTAAACACACCTCAATTACCCTCACATGGTTTTCATGTTCCGTAAATGGAACTTTAAATACAGTACTTGCAGGCCACGAAGCGCAAATAAACTTAACCGCACCTTTGACGATGAAATCGTACACAGCACAGTAGTGGGGCTCTCTTAGAAACTTTTACGCCGTGCCCGTCTGGTTAAAGCAGTTTGAGTGAGAAAGGAAAAATTGTAAGCTCAACAAAAATGGACGACACACCTTACTTAGTTCCAATATGCACACCCGACCTCAAACGAAAAAGGTCCATCTCCACTGTTTGTGACAGTTAGATTTATATAAACGCTTCAACAAAAACGGATTGGTGTGGTTTTCCTCCCAAGGACTACTTTGTTCCTCTTACGTCACGAACACACACCCAAAGACCCAAAGAGACGCCACGAGTAAGACACTTAAATTATTGTAAATCTTTTAAACACACGTCCTAAAATTATGGACTCGCACACAATCAGATCAAAAAGGATCATGAATATTCACTTTGCATTCTACGAAAAGCACGGACAATTTACTTAGTACATTGACTGGAAGGCATCACAAGCCACATGGAGAATATTACTCAACGAAGCAATGGCCCTTTTTACCTAGGTACAAAATGTACTATGTAGATAAACATGTTTACATAGCTACATAATCCAAAAACTGTCTGAGAAGCAGGAGTGTTCTTGTACCTGTAATAGCTATCCTGATTTGGCATTCGCTGGAAAGGTGTTTTGCAATAAGCACACCACGTTAAACCCAACACCTGTACTTGTGCTAACAGGTATTAGGCGAAATTCACAGGCGATCAGGCAGGTGTCTGGCTGTGTCGTTATTTCGCTTCAAACGCAGGTGTACAAGTGTCGAGTATCTATTATCCTTTGAAAGAATTCGTCGAATCGAATGTGATGTGTTATACAGAAAAATATGTACGTACATATACATTCTTGAGATAAATGTAAAATATCGGAAGTCAGCGTCACTGTCAATGCCGATTTACAAAAAGTGAACGATTTATAGAACGTATGCATCTTATGCAATAACTATCTACTACATATATAGGTACATGGTTCAAATTTACTCATGCAACATAATATGTGCATATTAAAGTAATCCAAATCGATTAGATTGCAGAATGTTTGCAAGATTCCAATGAAACTTGATTGATTGCATGATTAAGCAGGCCGAACAAATATTTAAAAAAAATCTGAAAGCCACTTATTGATTCCAACATTAGGACGAGTGGAGTGGATCAGCGGTCTTCCACTACCGCTTGAAGTTATCATTCGCTGCCCTCTAGCGTTACCGAAAGTATTCCCATAGTAGGTAGTATTGTACTGTTTTCAAGAATTCACATCCGTACTACTATTTTTGTGTAAAGACAAGAAAAATCTTACACACATAGCGAGATGAAACTTCGTCCTTAAGAATTTTATTTCAATACAAATTTAATGAAATTTTTGCCGACCAAATTGTTGACAGAAAGGGATTGAGGACATTCCGTGTATCTTTTGGCTGCAGCACGGCCGCTGATTGGTTCAAATACTTAGGAAGTTAGTACGGTTTTGACGTCTTGAGCAAGAAATTTAGGAAGGAAATATTGACTGCAGGGGAAAGCATATAGAGGAATGTCAAAAAAATCTTATCGCATTCCCCGATACTTGGGTTTGGTAAGGAAAGGTTAAGAAAAAACTTTTAAATAATTTTAAGATTTTTTTAACGTCGAAAACCATAAGTATTTGGAAACTTATTTTATTTGGCGGCTAACTTTTGGTTGTGGCATGAGCATTAGAACAATGGCATTGATACGTTATTTTTTGGAGAATTCTTTTGCATGCTCTGACAGCAACTAAGATCTTGTTCACAATATATTTTACAAATCCATTTTAATTTTTTTTATTAAACCTGAGTTTTTATCTAATCCAAACTTTTCCGACAATAATTTAAAAAATATTGACTCCTTGTATGCTGGAGCTTAGGCTGAACTTTTGCTTAAAACAAAAAATTTTAAAATAAATCGAGTAATCGAAATAAAAGATGTTTGCCGAATATATTATAAAACCTTGTGTGCGCAAATTTCGCAACGAACGGATTTTGATGACAATGTGTTAAAATCTCTACAAGGCATTGATCCGCTAAATTTAGCAGAAGTCTTGACATGGAGTGGCAAACACTTCTCAATCAATCCATGGTTTTTCATTCTTAAGGAATCGAAGAATTTCGGTCAGTGATATTTATTTTAAAAAATGTTCTTAATGAATTACTTTTTCCTCTAACAATATATTTTGTAGGAGGTTAGCACATTGACACAGTTCTGAGTTGCAAAGAATTACTGAATGGAGTAAATAGAATCCTTCAGAAAATCTTTTAAAATAAATAAATATTAGGCGTAAACGGCTCATACATGAACTAAAGCCTAGCTTCTCCAACCATTGTGAGGGCGAAGTTATATTTTTGACACGAATTATTTTTGAGAAGCTTCTCATGACATTTCTTACTCTTGGATATTTGTCAGACGTTCGCAAGAGGTGGGGCAGGGAATAAAAACTTTCAGGTGGTACAGGTCGGGATTTGAACCGGCGACATCTCGTTTAGTGGTCCAACGCACTTAACCACTAAGCCGCTTTACCCACGTTGACAATACAGACAAAATTTTTTAATTTTTTTTTTTATTTTTTATATATTTTTACGATGCAATCAAAATATTAAAAAATCAAAATACCTTGCACAAAAATAGTCACTATTAATAAAACGTATACTATTATGTATTTTTCATATGATATGTTTTTTATACCCTATCCTAAGGGTATATTAATTTTGACACATAGTTTGTAACACCCCTTAATATTCGTCGCAGACCCCTAAAAGAATATATATTTATGATCACGACCAAAATCTAAGACTATTTAGCAATGTCCGTCCGTCCGTATCAACTTTTGAGGCGTTTAAAGTTTTGCTTGGAAGCTGAAATTTGGAATATATACTCCCTAGGGCTCTGAAATGATAAAGTGTTCAAAATTTCAAAATACGCCCACTGCCACGCCCACAGTTTAGAAAAAACCGTTTTAAGGCTTAAGTTAGAGAGATATAGTTTTACAACCTTCACAAGATATGTAGGTAATGCTCCACTTTATAAATTTGTCATATAAAGTTTTTTGCCACGCCTACTTTTGGTGGGCGTTTTTTCAAAAAAATTATTTATTTTCTATAAATTCCATAGAATGAAATAAAATGCTATCCATCATCTTCCTAATGCTTTTTTTCTTTGGGGTACATAGGGATAAGGATAGGGTATCATACTGTTCGCCCCAAGCGGACTGTAGCCTTTCCTTATGTTTTTTTTTAATTTGCTTGCAAAAACAAAACATTTGTTTTTATAATTGAAATACAAACCGCTTTGATTTTATTAAAAGTCTAACTGTATAATTATTCATCTTACTTAATTACTTAACGGGCTCCCGACCCGTGAAGAGTCCCTGCCAGAGATACGGCAGCCTTCCACCTTCTGCGATCCCGAGCACGCTGCTTCCAGTTGTCCAGACCAAGCGCTCTGGTATCCACTATGGCTTGATCTTTAAAACGGAAGTTCGGTCTTCCTTGTCGTCTCGAACCGGGGGGCTGGGATTCGAAGATCCTCTTGGCTGGAGCGTTGTTGTCCATTCGCTCGATGTGGCCGAGCCAATGTATTCGACGAATTTTGGCTTTTCGGACTACTCCACATCTTGGTACAGCTCATAGAGTTCGCGGTTGTATCTTCTCCTCCATTCGCCCTCCTCGCACACAGGACCAAATATCCGTCGAAGGATTTTTCTTTCAAAGGATCCCAGTATTAACTCTTCTTTCCTGTTTATCATCCAGCACTCGGCGCCGTATAGCAAAACTGGCAGGATAAGGGTTCTGTAGAGCATGTACTTTGTCCTTCGAGTTAGGAGTTTTGAACCCATTTGTTTTGCCAAACCGAAGTAGCAGCGGTTTCCTAGGGTAATTCTTCGACGGATTTCCACTAAGATGTCATTTGTGGAGTTGATGTTTACCCCGAGGTAGATGAACTCCTTAACTACCTCGAAGTTGCTGGTATCAACAGTGACATTTTGTCCTAGTCGGTGGACAGATTGTTGTTTGTTTGTTGATAGCATATATTTAGTCTTGTCCTCATTCACTCCAAGGCCAACTAGTTTCGCCTGTTCTTCAATAGCCGTGAAAGCCTCTATCACGGCACTCGGGGATCGACCGCTGATATCTATATCGTCCGCATACCCCAGCAGTTGGACTGATCTGTTGAAGATAGTGCCTTCCGTGTTGACACCTGACCTGCGCAATATCTGCTCAAGAACAAGATTGAAGAAATCACACGACAGCGCATCTCCTTGCCGAAATCCGGTGCATATTTGAAAGAGTTCAGATGAGATACTGCCCAACTGCAAATTGAATCGCATGTTATCTAGTGTCATGCGACACATTGGATCAGTTTTGACGGGATCCCGAATTCGGCCATCGCCACAAAAAGCTCCTGACGATGAATGCTGTCATATGCGGCTTTAAAGTCGATGAAGAGATGGTGTGTCTCGACTTGAAATTCGTTGGTCTTTTCCAGGATTTGCCTTAGTGTGAAGATTTGGTCTACAGTTGATCTGCCGGCACTGGTACGTGCCGATTAGTGTGTTGATAGATTAACTTTAATGGAAAAGATAAAAATACTTTCGACATTCGTTTGAAAGCAATCTAAATAAAATGCTCTTGAAGCGTTCTCTCGAAATATGAAATATGCTTACCACATAAGCATCTAGTGATTGGCTCATTCCGACCATAGTTTGTTCTATGCCCCAGTTGGTAAAAGAAGTGACTATCCCTCAAAACGCTTCCCCTAGCATTAATTGGAAACATGGACAATAGTGCACAACTATCGATATGTGATCATAGTACGTCTCGCACAAACATTATGTCATGTGCATTCCTTCTTGCTTCATTAAACCTAATAGTTGACACGTAGCTTTATAAGAGGGCTGAAAATCCCAACGCATTTTAAAGAAGACATATTTCGTAAACCGCCTTTGCACTCTTTCAATACGGTCCGAATGTGATAAATAGTTTGGATTCCAAACAACATCGGCGTATTCATGTATTGATCTTACTAATGTATTAAAAATCGATATAAATGTGTGAGGATCAGAGAAATCTTTCGCGGTTCTTTTTATGAACCCAACAAGAGAATTAGCTTTAGCGACTATATGCTCGATATGAGTGACAAAGGTTAGTTTCGTATTAAGGAATACACCAAGATCTTTAATTTTGTCAACTTTAATTAATGGCATGAGATCAATACAATAGGTAAGCGAATATTTCGTTTGAGATCTTATAAACGAAATAGCAAAGCATTTTCGAACGTTTAAGTTTATGCAGTTACTTACGCACCATCTAGATAAATTCTTCAGGTCCATTTGGACCTTTAAGCAGTCTTTTAAGCAATTAATTTTTAAGAATATTGTGATGTCGTCAGCATACATCAAACAGTGGCTAAATTGCAGCTGTTAAACAATATCATCAATAAATATTATAAAAAGGAGCGGCCCAAGATGGCTACCTTGAGGAACTCCAGAAGTGCAAGATATTAATCTTGAATAGTTGTTATCAAGACTTCAGACTTTCTGAAACCTTCCAATCAAAAGTGATGAAAATCACTTTAGCATAGCGGAGTGAAATCAAAATTGCTTTAGCTTTCTTATCATGGTTTACAGAGTCGATTATTACTGTATCTATTCATCACATTGTCTATTTCTATTCCAAATTTAAGCTTTCTAGACCTTACAGTTTACGAGTAATTTTCATTCTTTTCATCAGAAACTAAATTCACCACAATTCCGATTCGGTATTATAAGTAAGGTGGGATTACGGAATCATCTATCAACTACCATTTGTTCCAGTCTAGATAGCGCCATATTTTACGTGTAACTTGGATTTCTGTTACAACTACTATGGCTCTTTTACTTATAAGAAATATGTGGCATAGAAACTTAGGAAAACCCATATATTCAACTATATCTCCGATTTCAGCTTCATAGCCCTAAAAGTTTTCGATGATAATATGGGTCCGACAGAAATGCCGAGAGGACAGAAAATTTACTTTGCTATTACTATATGGATATATGGATATTTTTGTTTTAATATTCCACCAATTTTCGATCATGTTTAACGACCACACCGCTTTCAGATAAACATTTTTCTGATTCGAGCGTCAGCGGCGAAAACATCAAAACCTCCGCGTAGAGACCAGAAACGTTTAGCGTGGGAAACAGAGAGTAGACCACCGTGCACAATAATGGTGTAGACCATGTATTGCTCTACTTCGGAAGACCATCTGAAAGCCCCCGTGGATATGGAGTTCGACTGCTGTTAAAACATACAGCATGAAAAGGCATAATTTTCTGGCAGGTTAGGATTTTAACGGCCAAATTCTGGGTAATAGAGCTGGAAGAAAAGGAGACATTCTACAACCAGTTGCGAGCTGTTTTCAGTGCAACACCCAGGGCGTTGATTTCCGAAAATACCTGTAGAATGATCGATGAACGAAAACAACTTAGAGCTCGAATTGCAGCAAATCCGAAAGCAGGGAGGATTGAGTTGGAGTACTTATATCGCACAAAGATGAGAGAAGTGAAGCGTAGCATACGGTGTGAGCATTGTAACTACATCAATGGGTTACGGAAGCAAAAGCAGCAGTAGAACTGTTTATAGAGTCACCAAATAGCTCTTAGGTCGCCAAAACTCTACTCGACACTAAGTAAAAAGCCTATATGTTTCTATGCTCATATTTGAGGATAAGCTCAAGAAATGGAAGGAGCATTTTGCTTCGGTCTGAAATTGAAGCCAAAGAATCAGAGAAAACCTCAAAGACATACTCGACGCCAAACAAGCAGGTTTCCGCCCTTGATACTCTTGCCATAGTAATACAATTACTATTAACTTTCGTTGATAGGTGGCTTAAGGATTTTCTGGCTGAATCGGGTCTCAAATTAACAGCTTTACCAGAAAACGGGCCATGAACCTGTAGGCACAGCTATACAGCGACGAAAACGGCTTTAATATTGATTTTAAATCTACTTAATTGCAGCCGTAGCACTTTTAAGTGCGTTCATATGTATCACACATATTTTTTTTTTTTGGTGTTGAAAATACATGTGCATTATGCATGAATGCATCATAGTTATAAATTTGTGTTCGTCCATTGCCCCACAGACGAAATGCTACCACTCCCTCGGACTTGTATATATAATACCGGTATATTGGTGCATGCTGACACCCACGTTACCTTAGCTCGGCCTCGGGGATAATGTCCGTACATAATTAGAAACTGCATATTGAATGCTTTCTTAAGTACTTCCATGCATTCGGGGACGTTTTAAAATTTGTTGCTCCAGTTTTATATCATACCTGGAGGTGCATGACTATAATCCTATGTTGGTTTTCAAAATTCTAAATTCAATAGTGAACATTTTTGTTCCGTGAACTTGTTCATGGTCTGAAAATAATTTCTATCGTTTCAATTGCAGTTAGAAAAGTCGTCGTCACAAGTACATAAGATGTCTTAAGTCGAAAGCATTCTTAAAGTTACAGTACGGAGGATTATTTTCTTTCTATACACACAATTTATGCAATAATCCGAATCGATTGAATATTTAAATGCTTGCAAAATTCCAAAAGGAAGTTGTTTGAATACATAATATTAAGAAAAATGTGTATGTACGAAAACTTAATATCGAAGCTTACGACTGGAATACGAGAGGGAAATTTGAACTTTAAATCCGAATTATCCGATTTTACTAGAATCTGTAACGAAAGCAAACTATTATTTAAGTCAGGATTTTCACTCAAATATTTAAAATAACAAACACGTATGGAAGGCCCAATGAAGCAAAATAAAAATGGGAACTAAAGCAAATCCTGTAGATGTTTTTAACGACTCTATGTTCGTCAAAACATCATTGTTTTCGTTGATTTAACAAAACACAAGGGATAGACTGTTAATTCATTTGTTAAATAAAAAGGGGGGACTTCAACTTACAAGCTTAGAGACTCTTGAACTCAGAAGAACACTGGCCAGAACTAATTTTGTATACCCTATCCAAAGGGTATATTAATTTTGTCACCAGTTTTTGCTCTTGTTATCTTCATTCTTTCTTTTTTTCTCAATGAACCAATATGCTTACGCACTTTGACGGATTAAATCTCTTCCATTAAAGTCAGATTACATAAAGAAAATGAAATTTTTGGTAGCCAGTTAATTAGAAATGATTTAGTTCAAGCTATGCATTATTGATTATCCCAAATATTTTGGTAAGTATTTATTTTTTTTCATTAATAATCACGATTTTATCAAAAAATATATTAGGACGTAGTTTAAACAATGGGCAAGGGCAAAAGTTGCACACCAGAGACGCGCAAGGGTATTGTTGAGCTTAACAGGGCTGGCCTGTTGCTCTAAAAAGATGGTATTCGGTGCAACTTCCCATTTTCCCAAAAACGTCCCACATCAGAAAAGACCACGCTAAGCCTCATACAGCTTCGACAAATTTTCTTAGTTTAATTATAAGTGTTATTTGTATTTATTTTTAATATCTAAAATGTAAGTTAGGTTAAGTCGAAAGACAATATTAATAATTTTGGTTTAACTTAGAGCGCCCGTATAGGGCCAGTAAGTTAAAATTTAAGCAACATAGTTAAGTTAGTTAAGCTAGTTTTAAGCATTTTTGTCTAGCATATAAGAATCAATGAATTACTAAATAAAAAGCATTAAAAACTGAAAAAAAACAGCTTCGACAAAAAAATTTTCCGGCTGTCGAAAGCGGACCCCTAAAAGAGCGCCTAGGTCATTCTAAATAAAATTATGAATGGAAACCGGCGTAGATATATCAAAGAGAATGGTCGCACTTCGTTTGGTGGAAGCCGGACTTCATGGAAAAGTCGAACGCATGAAGCTGGTGGTGAAAATGACTCAATGAAAACGGCGCATCGAGTTTGCTAAAAGCCATGGTAATTAGACGACAAACCAAAGGAAATTTGTAATATGGAGTGACGAATCGAAGATAAATCGGATTGGCTCCAACGGCAAAAGGTACGTCCGGCGCCAAAAAGGTAAGGATTTAAGCCCAAATACACTTCGCCAGCAGTAAAGCCTGGCGGCGGATCATTTTTTGTTTGGGTATGTTTTTCGTGGAAGTGTTTTGGACCAGTTCATCGTATTGTGGGAACTATGAATAAAGAATAATACGTTGACATATTGGAAAATGTAATGCTACTATGGGCCGAAGAAAAAATGCCTGTTATTTGCTCTTTTCAGCAAGACAACGACCCAAAGCATATCGCGAAACTTACAAAAAAGTTTTTTGAACGAAACTCCATGCGAGTACTTGACTGGCCCTTGCAAAGTCGTGACTTAAATCCCTTGGAACATCTTTGGAGCGATGTTAAAAATGCCGTCAGTGGCAAAACATTTCGAATTTGGATGCTTTGTTCGAAAAGGTAAAGGAAGCGTGGTATGCGATTCCAGTGGAGAGATGTCGAGGCCTTATCAAATCAATGCAAAGACGATGTGAAGCTGAAAATATTAGCCATTCTAAAACACATTACTAAGAACCATTTTCTTATATTAAGTTTGTCTCACATTTTAGTTATTGTTTTTCTCGCGTTTCTAATTTCGAGTCTCAGTCAAATCTGAGATCTTAGTTTAAAATAAGGTTCAAAACTAAATGTGCCATCCGTCAAAATGCGTAAGCTATTGTTTCAAAGAGAAAGAAAGAAAGAATGTAGATAACAACGCAAAAATGCACCGTTATTAATAGCTATCGGAATATGGGTAAACACAGCAACAAAGCAATCGTTTCTAATTTGTTGTTAACGGCTGTATATTAATGATTAGGACCAAAATCTAAGACTATTTAGCAATGTCCGTCCGTTCGTACGCAACTTTAGGCCTTTAAACTGAAGCTATAGGAAGCTGAAATTTGCACCACATATTAGGGTTCCGCAATGCTTGAGGGTTAATTTTTTTTGATATGCCCACTGGCACGTCCACAATTTAGACAGCACTGTTTTAAAGCTAAAGTTAGAGAGAGAGATTGTTACAACCTGCCCTCCTTCTTATGTTTGTCATATAGCGTTTTTTGCCGACGCCTACTTTTTGTGGGAGTTGTTCACTAAAATGCTGTTTTTCTCGAAAAAATTTCATAGAAACCGAAAAGAATTATTTATCAAGATATTAAGCCAATATTTTTTTCAATATATCGCTGATACAAAGTTTTTGGCTACGCCGACTTTTTGGAGGCGTTTTCCAAAAAATATATTTTATATTATAAATTTCATAGAATGAAATAAAATGCTATCCATCATCTTCTTAATGCTTTTTCCTTTGGGGCATATAGGGTATCATACTGTTCGCCCCAAGCGGATTTTTCTTACTCTACAAAAGTTCTCGTACTTTGTTGATGGTGAAATTAATAAATAAATTTAAAATCCGATTCGGAGTCGAATCCAGATTGAAATTTTCCTCCAATATTATTATCATCGGATAAAGTAACGGCAATGTCCTGTTATTAATAATGCTAGAATGAACGTCGGTCGGTACTGTTTGTGTTGGAAATTGAAATATTTCTATCCAAAAATATGTACAAAAAAGACATATTGAAAGAAAATCCTCATAATGAATATATAAACTGTTAATACCGATGATTGAACGTACTGCATGCACACTGAATTCAATTTCAAATCATTATAACTTCAAGGAATCAATAGAATCAATTAAAATTCTGATGGCAAAGCAATTACAAACTGAAGTGGGACTTTACCCAACTACTTTCAATGTCATCGTCATTCGCAAGGCAACTAGTATACACCTTCTCACGTCTGCGACGATGATCCCGTAGTAATCTTAATCTAATCCCTATCTGGTCCCGGGTACAATGTCTCTGGTGGGGGCGCTGCTGCTTTTTATTCCAGCTCTTATCCTCTCGGTCTATGTCTGGACTACCTTCTCCCCTTCGGTTTTCTTGAAAAGCAAATCAAAACGGTTTACCAATGCCTTTAAACTACACACACACAGCTATTTTATGGTGGGTTTCAGTGCCCAAAGCTTCTCTCTTTTGTGGAAAGTTCTCCTCGCACGAAGTCTCTCTAGTCTCTACCCACGTTGCGTCGGAAGATAATTAACATTCAGTACGGATATTCTTTCACTGGTCACTGCTCGAATGTGATTCCCATACACAATGAGCAAACAGAAGAGAACAATGATATTCCAACAAACTGGCCAAGCGAAGAGTTTTGTTGACAACTTGACACCACGCAAGAACAACTGTGAACAGAAAGCTAGATTAAGTACCGAGATTCCCAAGGCTATGCAATTCAAAGGATCTGCGAAGGACAGTAATCACGCCATCTACCTCATGGTACGCGGCGGCGTCCATTGATTTTCATTTAAGTTTCCACTTCAAAGAGTGAAACCTACCACCGCCCTACCAAGACCAAGGCGACAGAAAAAAGGACATCTATGACGATAAAGAAGATGATTTATTCTGATATCAGTTGAAACAATTTTTATTGCCCGACGTATGAGTGTGTCCGTAGACCCGCCGAGAATTATGACGCACACACACGCTACGTAAACGTTTTGAAATTGAGATTTGTTATTCTGCTTCTGAAATAATGTCGCCCATATAAAGAGGATAATGGCTTTGGCATCGGGTTGTTTATGGCCATTTCAGTCGGTCGCTTGCGCTCCCCATTTCTGCGGCATACTTATTCTGTATCTGTAGCTGCTGTACCCATGTTCAAGGATAATGTAATTACGGCACGGTTATTTACGACTCGTGATGTTTCTCCTTCTTGGTATCCACTATCCAGTGTCTCCGCATGAGATTGAGATTCCAAATGAGATTTATCGCAACCGAAGGTCGTCGTCTCCGCGGTGTGTGTATCGTCGGAAGTTATTGTGAACTGCGGTTTTCAATACGGTCCGTTTGGTATTTTACGGATTTCTTTATTAACTTTCCCATTGACTAATATATTAGTTTCCGAATGAATGAACCGTGTGGATATATTCGTTTCATTGAAGTCACAAATTTGAACAGAAGGACGTGATATCAAAACGGAATGTCATCTAGAGCTCATTAGACGATGACTCTCAAAAGGAAATTGTATGGTTTTATTGTTTGCTACCGATTTATCCTCCATACATACACATATGTACATATATATAACACCTGTCACACCCGCATACAATAGGTCACAAGCCCACGTGTGCTTTTCTATTGCTGCGAATGATATAATAATGAAGTAATCAAGTAATTAGCACCCCACTTCAGCTAAGGGCTTTGCTTTAGTGGCGTGGCGACACAAATGCAAAACCACCCTGGGAAGCCACTGCTGGGTATCCTATTTGGTTGGCTAAATAGAAGTGGTTAGTTGGTACAGGGAGGCTTACCAATGTCAAGAGTGCAGCTTCACAGGAGTTTGTTTTTAATGAAATTTTGCTAGCAGTGAAGTGAATTTTAAATGCATAGCGAAATTAAACTTTAAAATATGTAAGCAGAAGTAAGTGCATAAAATGTTGTACCGCAAAGAAACAGGAATAGGTAGGTAGGTAGAATGGCCGTTTTCAAACTGCAGATACACAATTAGCGCAAGAGCTCCGTTTTGCAACCACAACCCAAGTGACCTACGATAGAGAAAGGAGAGAAGAGAAGAATGAGTAAGAGCTCAAAACCAACCTGTGGTATTAATGAGGACAATGATGCTTCCGAGATCGATGCCTGAGAACTGAGAGAGGTCGTTAAAGAATGGTCTCTAGTATGCGTTGTCTAGTTTTACCTAAAGCCGAGCAACCACATAGTAGATAGAACGCAGTTTCCTTTTCTTGAATGCCTCCACAGCTACGGCAGTAGGTTGCCTCCGTTTTGGTAAAGTGTAGGAAAATAGTTATCTTTCCGAAGCTCAGCGGTGGAAGAGCCACATCGGCCTTTCGTCGGCCGGGAACTAAGAGGAGAGTAAAATTGAATCGACGAAGACACCGAGTCAACATCGCCCTGCAGTCCTCAACTAACTTTGATATATGTAGGTAGTAGTTGTTAAATCAGTAGCCCCATAGATAGTCAATCTAATGCAACATAAATCTAAATGACATTTACATTTTGCTGTTCAACTGATCGGGAAAAAAGTAATGCTTACGCCACAGTAGCCCTATAAATCGTAGAATAATTTCATTAACCTAAATATGCACCTTATATATGGAAATTCACGTTCTATCAACACTTTTTCTTCTTACTACGGTTGGGGGAGTTACATGTTTCCTATATGTAGGCACCGAATAATAAACAGAGTTATTCATTTGGTGGTTTCATGTTGGTAGCGCTTGCATTTGACACCTGACAAACTCAGGTACCATTTGATGCGCCATAATATTAGTTGAATGTTTGCCATATATGATAATGGATCGCTTAACAATCGAACAACCCTTAAAGTTATTAAAACTTACTAAAAAAGTGGTGATTCAAACGTAGGCACTCTTCGCGCATTAGATAAAATTGTAAAATTGTGAAAAAATTTGAAGATAGTGGAAGGGTTACTGATTTGGTAAAGCCTGTGTACACTCAGTCGAAAAAATTGCTGCTGTAAGTATTGCTGTTAATCCGGATTTATCGATTTTCCGGCATTCGCACCTTCTTGGGTATTGGAACAATTCAATTTTTCGAACAAAATTTTCTTCAGCGATGAGACACATTAAAAACCAAATTACCGCATATGGGGCTCAGAGCACCCACAAATGAAAGAAGAGATACCGTTGCATCCAAACAAAGTGCCTGCTTGGTGTCGAAAGGTGTCCGTATTTCTTCCAGACAGTTACAGTCAATTCGGAGAGATATGGTCGGCTAATTAATTTTGGCCCCAATGAACAATGGCGCCAAACCAAAAATGAAAAATGGCACCAAAAATTGATATGGGAAACACCAACATGAAAATTTCTTCGATTTGGGCCAATTTTTTATTTTCTTTGTGGCCATTTGTCATTTTTTAATTTTGGGGCCAAAATTCATTATGAAAAATGCCCCCAGACTTTGGGGAAAAAGTAAAAAAAGGCCCCAAACCAAATTTTAATGGCCCGGAAAATTAAAATTCTTTTTCAAAATGAAAAATGGCCCCAAAAATGTGCTACGTTCCAATGAAATTGGCCCAAATGAAAATTCTTATATGACTAACTACTGCAAAATAAAGGCCGCCAAGCTATATTATTTTTTTAAAATTCTTAATGATTTAGTGATGGTAATGGAGTATTTGCAACACCCCTGCTTAGTTTTACGGTTAGATTTGAAGTAGACGCGAAGTTGGGTATATGCAAACTTTGTTTATACCCATTAAATCTATGCATATAAAAAAGTGGCGTTTTTCCCAAAGTTTGGGGTCATTTTTTATAAGGAATTTTGGCCCCAAACAAAATGAAATACGGCCCCAAAAATTTGAAAAATGGGCCCAAATCATAGAAATTTTCGTGTTGTTGTTTTACATATAAATTTGTGGGCCTTTTTAATTTTTAGTTTGGGGCCATTTTTCATTGGGGCGTGACATATTTTTGGGGCTTTTTTTCATTTTGTATGGAGCCATTTTTCGTTTTACTTTGGGGCTTTTTTTTCATTTTGAAAAATAATTTTAATTTTGGGGCCATTGTTCATTGGGGCCAAACTTCATACAGCCGATATGGTCGAATGGAAAATTATTTTTTGGCCGTTTGTAATTCCAACAAGACGGGGCAACAAGCTAAACAACACGACCAATTATGGCTCTATTGGGTGAGAAATTTCCTGGTCGCATAATTTCACGTTTTGCCGAAATCAATTGGCCACCAAGATTATGCGTTTTGACACCGTTAGACTTTTTTCTGTGGGGCTATGGAGGTTCCATTGCAAAATATGTTGCAATGCCTGTCTTAAAATTTTTCGTTTTTGACGAACTACCTACAAAGGAGTAACAAAATCAAAATTTAAAAATGTACGAATACAATTATTTTCCATTTTCCATCAGCATGTACAATTTCAGATTTTCTTTGGTGTGTTGCATACACAAACAAAGTTTTTGAAGTACCAGCAATTTAATCATGCACTTGTCGTTATATTTAAATGTAGAATCAAAATCCCGATTCATTTTTACTGTAAAATTTGTAATGTGGAAGCTCGAATCAAATTTTCTATTTTTTTTAGAAAAAATTTTGGCATCCGCACATTTACCGAATAGCAGTATTTTTTTTAAATGGTTGCGGCGGCAAGCATCATCATGATTGCGTTGCAAATTTGCTCGTTATCTCCTTTCTGTCGGGCATTTCCAGTGTTGTAACCAATGCTGCCTCCTCTGCTTAAATTAAGTCTTTAAGTTAGATGCTTTCTCCAACAGATTTTATATTGTACTCGCAGGTAATAAATAAAAATATATATAAATATTAGGCGTAAACGGCCCATACAAACCCAAATCTTAGCTTCTCCAACCACTGTGTGTGCGAAGATTTATTCTTTGACACGAATGAAAGGGACCTACAGTTTAATGCCGATTCCGAACGGCAATTAATTTTTGAGATGCTTCTCATGACAGTTCTTACTCTTGGATGTTTGTCAGACGTTCGCAAGAGGTGGCGCAGTGAATAAATAGTTTCAGGTAGTACAGGTTGGGATTTGATCCAGCAACCTCGCGCTTAGTGGTCCAACGCACTTAACCACTAAGCCACTGCACCCACATTACTTGCAGGTAATGTTTATGTAAAATCTCTCCACTTTTCTCTAACTGATTGCATTTTGTATACGCATGGCTAATGCTTTGACCGGAAATATTATCGGAAATATTATCGCAATGAAAAATTATTTACATGAGAAATTGCTTGTCTATCCCTGGGGCCAAGAGTCCACCAAAAGTAATTGGTATTGAGATATCGACCAACAGTTCCAAAAGATATACAAATGCATTAAAACTTTATTTCGGGTGAAAACTGATAAAACTGAATTGATGAAACAGGATTGTACCTACTACATCTATTCGAAAGTTGACATTGACTTGGTGTTAAAGAAGACATCAAATGTCAAAAGTTTCGACGATGATAGATATCCTGGTATTTAAATGACTCAAGTAATGTTTTACATTAAGTTAAGGCAACAACAAAGCCGACCAATTACACATGAAAAAATATATAGAAACTTATCCAATTGAAATAGGATTTACAGAAATTAAGCCCCAAAATGTACATATATTTCGAGCTCCTACCGCGTCGATCATTCGTTTGTTGCAACTATTTATAATGATTATATAATACACTATCAGATCTGGATCGTGGAGTGCTTAATGCATGCAACTATCACGAGCAGGAATTTTCCGGCACAAAAAGTGCACCCACAGGCTCATAACTTAGTGCAGGTGTTGGTATATACAGATATTAAACAGTATGGCCACCTCCATATAATAATATCCAAGTCAATTTTCTGTCATCTGTATTGAGTTTCCGTTAGACTCAATTACTCGGAAACTGTAAGGGCTCCAAAGCTCATATGTGGATTATAGGAAATGACCTAAAAAGATACAGGAATATATATTTTGTTCAAAGTTTCAATGCCGAGGCGACTTATAGGCGACTATAATCTTACAACGACTTATAAATTGGAGTATTTCTGGACAATAGGAAAAATATTGTTTCAAGCCCATTTCGATAAAATAACCTATATTTTCTATGTAATTGATGAGTGAAGTGTATACCTGCTAAAAACCATGATAGTGACATAAATCCAAGATATACATAAAAAATTGCGCCATCTGGACTCAATATATTAATGCAGAATCGAGTGTAGCACGAGTTAAAGCGCCTGAAAAGCGGAACGACATTATTGATATTCATACCTTAATTTGGGGTAGTTTCAATGCAAGAGTAGTTTTTAATTATTGAAGGAAAAAGTCGCGTTTCTTGGCTCGATATCGTTCGCCGTTGACGGTAACGTTTCTTTCAGGGTCGTCCCATAAACCACACCAAACTGTCATTTTTTCGGGATGCATCGATAATTCTTAAGAATAAGAAAAACTGTAGCATCTGGAGTGATGAACAGCCATCACTCCAGATGCCACAGTTTTGCTTATCACAATTTTTCGTTAAAACAGGGGATTTTCACATTTTCCACAGAGCACGAATTTTGATAATATATTTTAATAATTTGCAATCGTTGCTCGTTTGTAAGTCTTTCCATGATTAAATAGCAGAGTATACTAAAAACTTTTCACTTTGACAGATTACGTTTGGACGCCATTACTAACCAGTGCTGCCAACCTGAAAACCGTAATTCCTAAAAAATCACCCTTTTTTTTAAATTTGCAATTCAGTCAAAATCGCTTATAATGACATTCTCTGCGACCATTGGTGTATACCAGCGTTGAGCTGGTCAAGCTATGTAACGTTCCTGGCTAATAAATAAATAAGGAATCTCCTACTATCCAGTAAGCAAGAAAGCACTTGGAGTTCACAACAAACGAGGGAAATGCGGTAGATGTGGCTAATATCATCTCTCATACTCAGTTTGAGTTCGAAATTACCTCACGATCGCAATAATCTTCCCTTAAGTATACTAATGTATACGAGAACGTTAAAATTTAAAAGTTAAAACCAATTGACTGGAGAAGAAAAGTAAATTAATCCCCAGGCGCTATTACTTGCAGTATTACCTGTTACGTTGAATTTTACCGAGAATTGAAAATTAACAATAAACGCGCGAATTTCATTAGTTTATTTAATTGCATCAGTTCCCAAAAATATTTACTGATTTTACTATTAGTGGTAGTTGGCCTGGTGGATAAGTGCGTTGGACTGGTAAGCGAAGCTTCCTCGTGTTCAAATCCGTCCCATACCACCTAAATGCTTTCGCTGCCTCACCTCTTGCAAAAGTCTGTCAAACATCCAAAGAGTAATAATTGTCATGGGAAGCCTTCTATTAGTTTAAAAAAAAAAGTCTGTGCACATACAATGGTTGTCGAAGCTAGGTCCTCTTAGTGCACATATTTATATATTTTTATTTTTTATTGCAAGCGTCATCTACAGTATTGTGAAAAACAAACGGAACAAAACTGAGCAAAATTAAAAAAAAAACTCATATAAATAGATATTTCGGAAGATCAGATGCGAAAGTTGTAGTACAGTAAAGGGGTCTATCGTCACACCAACTTAAGTTATATGAAGTTAAAGTGAATATTTCCATTTTTAAGGTCTAAATACTCTAAACGGTATAAGTTCAGAAATATAGGATATAGCTTTATACATTTTGTAGACGAAACATAATAGCACAGAAAATGTTAAAAAGAATATGTGATTTTATTTCTCAAACAAAAAGTTAAATGTGTAAAAAATACAATAGTTACTTCAGATATAGCAATATAAAAATATATTCTATTCACTCTCGCAGACATTGAATTCTTGCGTAGCCGAAAGATCTGACAAATAGGTAAGCTGCTGACACATGAGTTCTTCTTCTTTCCAAAACTTCTGGATTTTTTTTTTGTAGCTCCTTAACTTGCGTTGAGTGCATTGGATGTATATAGAATTCTGTGAAGCAAACCGGTATTCGTGTGATTTCTTGATGTTTTCTCTGTGAAAACTTCTTTGAATTTTCTATTGTGTTTATTTCGCGATTCTTGTGCTTCTTCGGATAGTTGCTCAATGGGAACAAGAGAATAATAAACTCTAAGCTATCCTTCACATGTTTATTGAGCGTATTCATGGAATATATCTAAATTGTTTATCTAACATGGTATGAAACCAGTGGATAAGCTCTTTACTAACGGCAATTATTTTGGTAGATATCTCGTTTATATTGCCTGTTTGCTGTTTTGGCATGCCCAAATCTATATATAAACAAACTTTTTTTTCCTCTGAATCGCTCCTATACAATATTATTCTTTTCTTTTTTTGAAAACGTTTCGTTATTAGCTGAGTTACGTAGTTGCCATTCCTTAATTAAAATCTATACGAAATGTGCAATTCACAAAAATATATCCAAGAATGGAGCGGATTAAATCCAAAAGAAGTAAATTTCACGCGAACAGTCTTTTCTGAAATACATTTTTGGTTCTTCATTTTACTGGGTTTTCGTTTCGGGTTTTACAAAAACGTATCTATTACATAGACATACCTTTGTTACAGAAAGTGTAGAAATCTGGTTTTAAATTCTTCGAACTCTAAAGTTATAAGAGCTAATAATTCCCTTGCAAAGACTTGTTTAATGTACCACTGAACCCCAAGCGTTTTTGCTTGTTTGCTGGTTGTACCCCGGGGACCAAACTAAATTTTTTTGCTGGTTCCAATTTTTTTTAATTCTGTTTTTATTTGGGACTTGAAAGAAGTAGTTTTCTTGAAATCGTTTTTTTTTTGTGACACTCACATATGGGCAACATGAACGTCAATTGAGAAAGCTGTTTAGTACCTGCCTACCACCCCAAAGTCAGCACGGCCTTGTAAATAATTATAATTTAATATTGACTATAATTTATATATATATATATATATATATATATAACTAACAAGACATAGTAGAGACTTTTAAATCGTGTCAAATTCTTAAAAATAATATTAAGAGGGTGGAAAAAGGAGGCAAAATGTATTTTTAATACTAACAAGCAAATCCCATCTGGGCCAGGGTTGCTATTTAAATTTAGTTTTTCTGTCTAAAACTTCAGGAATCATAAGGTTTTTCATTTCCCGTTAACTGCACATGCAAGCCTGTGGTTTATCTCGTCGAATTAATGTAATTCCAAAACGATTTGCTGTCGTCTCCGCAGACAAGATATATTGCCTGTATAAAACCGATTTAAAAACTCATATTCTTTCCTGAATCTCAAAAAAAGGTCATGTTTAGTATTAGTTTTATTAGATAGATAACGCGAATAAGCTTTCCTTTTTACGTTACGTAAATTAACTAATATTTAATTTGACCGATGGAATTTTTAAGCCTTTTAGAAAGCCGCGTTTCTCGTACCAATAATTGAAAGCCAGATTCGATCTTATCCAAAAAAATATATCATAGTTACCTTTTAAATTGGGGGATCTAAGTAGTTCATCCCAATCAAAAAACCATTCAAATATGACTGCACTGCAACAAAATGGGTTTGCGAAGAGTTATAACTATATGATAACGCGGAATTAATATTTTCGAAATCACTGGAGTACTTAGTTAAGAAAATATACTCTTAATCGATCGATCCCTTCACTTATTGTAAAATTATTTTCACTATTTATAAAAACTATATACAATAATCTATTAATACACTTCGGAAATTTTATTTAACTCTAATCACCATCCACACCATCAAATATTGTCAACCAATACACAATATTTGAGTGGCTAAAAGATAAGTAACGACATTACTTATTTATTCAATGTGCTTTCATACGAGTTGGCAACACTGTTTGGTGAAACATAGGTGACAAAAAAAAAACTGATAACGCACATCAATAACGAAATCAATACACACATCTGTTCTACTTCAACCGAACAATCTACCAATGTAATTTACCTGCTATGAAAACGAGACAAGACACCTCTCTCGCTGCTATTTTGGCAACTATTATGGATCGAAGATCTCTGCAGGAAAAATCTGTGGGTGCAGCCATGAAATAAAATAAATAAATATTTGGCCGAAACGGCCCATATAGGACCAAAGCATAGCTTCTCCAACCAATGTGTGCGAATGTGACCTACAGTTTAATGCCTATTCCGAACGGCAATTCATTTTTGAGAAGCTTTTCATGACAGTTTTTACTCCTGGATGTTTGTCAGACGTTCGCAAGAGGTGGGGCAGCGAATAAAAACTTTAAGGTCGTACGGGCCCGGTTTTGAACCAGCGACGTCTCGCTTAGTGATCCAACCCACTTAACCAATAAGCCATCGCACCCACATGGGTGCAGCCAGGTCTCCGTTTTAACAATGACATCATATCATATTGGCGATCAGAGAGCGCAACAAAAATCTTTTTTGTTTTTATTCTAATACCAATTTAAAACGGAGGTGCATTGCTGTTGCAGCTGCTCAGTGTTTATGTTTTAATGTAACTCCGTTTCATTTTGAAGTTAACACAGCAATGCATTTTGCATCGTGTCAACGCGAAAACGTGAGGCATGCTGGAGGAGCTGTATCTTACATAATTAAAGATAATTAATCTTAACAAGACCAACAAAAAACTATATGAAACAAAATGCATTTGCTTCGAAAGAGCGTGCACAAATGCCTTACCAAAAGTCCTTAATTTTAAAATTTTGAACAGTTTCCAATTAAAAAAATCTTACCAAAAAATTTAAATCACACCAAAAAGAAAAATTGTAAATAATAGAAATACAAAAATTGCTTTGGCCTTACAAGTCAGTCACAAAAAGTATTAACACCTATAAACGATATCAAAAAATTGTGGCTGCCAATGCCGTCCGTCGGTCTGTCTTTCCGGGCGCCGTTTGGCGTAACGGTAAAACCGATTTACTTCAAAGCTCGTATTTAAGGATAATACTGTATATAAGAAAAATACAGCTTACTCAGTTTTTGGAATGAAATCAATTAACTGTTATTTATAAAACCGCCGAAAGCTCGAAAACTTGAAAAGGGGACTCCAAAAAAGGTCCCTTTTTGCTATCCTATAAAATCGAACAAATTTGCGTACCACGATTTTTTTTTAAATTTTTTTATTACATAAAGACTTTCCTAAATTTAAATTAAATTCGTTTTCTCAAAAACTGCTCTTATGATTTACCGAGTACCGGTACGAATTTACCCTACGTATGTATCTATACCTATGCATTAATTTACCAAACTTGTTTTTAAAAAATACTTTGGCTTCACTGTTCTCTTATTCAGGCGATTCTCGCCCGTGTTTTGTATGAACACATTTTGATATTATAAAACAGGCGTTATCTTATTTATCTGGAAAATCAGGTCGTCCGATAGCTGTGTGCCTGCATTTAATGTTCTGTGTGTAACGTTGTGGTCAAAGCCATCGTGGAGCAACACCCATACACACACTGGCACGGAAGAGTCATTATTGCTTACCCTTCGAAAAAATCGATATTTCGATAACCTACACGTGCTAACATTATGTGGTAGTGCTGCTGGCTTTTCATTGTCAATGGACCGAGATTTCATTAAACGACTCACGTCTGGCAACCAGAATTGAAATGAAAGGAAAAGCTCCCTTATGGTCTCTGCCTTTATATCTAATTGTGAAGTCGTCTATATCGATCCATATTTAGTTTTTGTGGCATCATAAGTCTCATTGAATCGTCATAACAACTTCGATTCTAGGTCACGCAAGTGTTTCTATTCACTTTCCTAATTGTGCGGCACAGTGTGAAATCCAATCAATTTTGTTTATTTTTCATATTTTTATTTTGTATTCTGTTGACTATGAATCGGTTTACGGTAGGCAATTTCCATTTTTGCGGCGTTGTCAGCCCAACCATCTATTCAGCGTGGGGGAGAGGGAGACTCACACTGCACAGGTTGTGCAATTTGTTATTAAAAATTCAACGGTAAAAAATATGTGAGAAAAAAAAATTTGCAGCACGACCCCACAACCTCCCGAAAAGAGTTTGAGGGATCAGAGAATAATTCAAATTCTACACAAACACTAGAAATATATTGAAAAATTCAATTTGAGGTCTTGTTTGTCCACTCCTTTTTTCATTCAAGAATTACTCAATAGTTGCAATTTAAACATTCAATTTTTTTATGCTCATTTTCTATAGTTGGCTGTGGGACGGTGAATTTGAACTATATTTTTTAAGGACATTCGACCATTAAGTGCTGGTTACACACACAAAATTGCACAAAACGCACAGGGACTCAGGAGCGGATTTCATGAGTTGTAGCATGAAATATAAACGAATTTGTCATATTTTACTCCGTTTCGAAAAAGCAGTTTCTACGTTATATAGGGTAAGTGTACGTAGCTAGTCACTAGTATCCGGCCACTTTGCATTAAATGCTTAATGCTTAATAACTTTTAATACTTTTAATTCTTTTTAATACTTTTACAGTTCTAAGGAAAGTTTTGGTAAAATTTGACTGGTTTAAACATTATACCAACCGCCATAACTAATGCACAATCTACAACCCCCTGGTAAAATATCAAAAAGTCCGTTTTAATGTTTGCAAAAATTAGTTGATGGACTAAACTTAAATTTGAAGTTTTAGCGTTATTTGTTGGGGAATGCATATTTATATATATATATTATTAATAGAATGCTGTTATTAATCATATATCAATATTCTAAGGTTATAAAAAACCCAACCACCAATAAAGAAAATAGCTGACCGTTATCATAGCTAACTAACAAAATCTAACTTTCCTTAGAATATTTTTGGCCAAAAGGTTATGTTGAGTCTTAAGAGGAGTTATTCCGATTCTTCGAAGTGTGGGTTTATGAGTTGTCTTGTAGCTTAACAATGGCTTTCTCTAAAATGTAAGAGTAACATCGGAGTTTGCATTCGGTTTGCATTCGTTCGGACTAATTGTATAAGTAGAGTCTGTTGAATCATTTGTAATTTTAGTTGTATAAAATTCAGTTTTTTTTAATTTTCAAAGCCCCAACTGCTTTGGATTATAAAAGTTATTCATGGTGTGTGATCTATTTGAAAATATCTAACCTAAACATGTTATGTAGTCATCCTAGTGTTTGAATGTACTAACATGCGTCGAATATAAATAAATAATGGCTATTGTTATTTTCCTAAGAATCCTATACTACATGTTAATATGCACAATAATACGAGTTATTGATGTCACTAAATAAATAACAAAATGTTGCCTAATTTCCATTCAATATTTTGTCTATTTTCCATTGTAGCTTAAAAAAACTCTTTCGATGAGAAAATTGATTTAAGATTTTCACCATTTTACGTGTATATACAGGTACATTCATTTGTAACGCAAAAAAGTTATTTATAGACAAACTCAGTTCTGCTTTGTTATATAAGAAGAAAATAAGAATGATAATAATAATAACATCAGAAAAGGCTGCAATTCCAACACCCCTCTTCCTCATATACGATCAAACAAAAACCAATGACATTTAAACAGTCTTTAATTAATTGAGCTACAGTCCGCCCGGGTCAACAAGTATTATACTTTATCCGTAATAAATAATTGTTTAAATAATTGTTCACTCTACCAGTTAGGCACTTTAGGGAGCATCTTAGCTGAAAGGCTTTATTCCTTGTGAGGGGTGTCCATAGTAGTTACAGTGTAACATCTCGAGGAGTTATTTATTTTTCTGTTTTAAATAAAAATACAAAGTGTTCCAATACACTGCAAACATAGTCGAAAATCCTTACATCCGTTATGAAAAATGAAATTTGTCCAAAATTGTAAATATGTGATTTTGTAAATTTTTTTATGTGTCATGTGTTTTATGCTAGATACAATTAAATTTCAGCTTTCTAGCTTGAATTTAAAGGCCTAAAAATTGCGTACGGACGGACGGACATTGCTAAATAGTCTTAGGATTTGGTCCTGATCATAAATATATATACTTTTATGGGTCTACGACGAATATTAAGGGGTGTTACAAACTATGTGTCAAAATTAATATACCCTTAGGATAGGGTATAAAAAAGTGTATTGTGTTTGGGCACTCCATCTGGTCCCACTCCCTATCGTTTGCTGCTGCTTTGCTTGGCTATAGCAAGTGCCGTATGTTTTTGCGTGCACTTGCTATGGCTGGGTAGAGTATCATTTGGCGAATAGCGGATCGCGTTGTGTAGATTTTGTTGGCAGACCAAAGCAATTCATTGTATGGCCGTAACACCTGCAGTGATTTGTTTTGGAAAGCTGACGTCAGGATCTACACGGTACGGCCTAGCTTAGTCTGCGTCGGAGTTGAATTTTTTGTGTTTGTTTTTTTGTTATGCGTGGGAATTTTAGAGTAGACGTGAGTAACATTCGTGGGTTGAGATCCAATTTTTTTTCATTGTACGCCCATGCGATTCACAATAAACCAGCTGTTTTGGCACTAAGTGAAACACAGGTCAGCATTGATTCCGATTTAACGGAGTTTAGTCTGCCTGGATATAACTTGGTGCCATTATTCTTTTCCTATCGTGGTATCGCCGTTTATGTACGTAGTGATGTAGCCAACCAACTTCTACCTCAATATGGCCAATGTTCCAATCCGGAATTTAATTATATTTGGCTAAAATTCCATGTCCGTAGGCAATTAATTCACTACTGTTTTATTTACAGAAGCCCTAACCAGGACAGGAATTCAACTTATAATGAGTTTGATGCACTCTCTGATTCCATCACCAGAATTGTAACCCATTATCCTCGTACTGAAATCGTCATTGCGGGCGATTTCAATATACACAATTCAAGTTGGCTTCGACATTCTGGACAGACAACACCCGAAGGAAGGTATGTTGAGATCTTTGCTGAGGTTAATAGTTTAACCCAGATTGTAAATGAGCCCACACGGATACCGGACATTAGCGGTCAAAACGCCAACACGCTGGACTTGTTTCTTACCTCTCACCCTGATAAATACACTTGAAATGTATTATCGCCTCTAGGTTCGTCAGACCATTGTATCATATCGGCGAATTTCTCGTACTCCAGCCACACAGTTAAAGAACAATCTCCTAAAAGAACCGTATGGCAATACGAGAAAGCCAATTGGGAAGCATTAAACTGTTTCTTTAGGAGTTTTAACTGGTCGTTGTGCTTCCTCAACAACGACGTGGATGCCGCTGCCGATATGATTACAAATTTAATTCACCTGGGTATGAAACGCTTTATCCCTAACAGGATAAAGTGTATCAGACCTAAGGAAAACGCGTGGTGTGACTTCAGCTGTAAAGAAGCTATCAGGGCTAAAGAGGTAACTTTTCGGTCATTTAAGGCCAACCCAACTGAGTAAAACCGAAAAAAGTTCAAACGAGCCAGAATTGACTGCAATGCCCACATTAATCGTGTCAAATTCTCCTACGACCAAAAGTTGAGGCAAAAAATACTACAAAGTCCCTCCGGTAGTAAAAACTTTTGGTCGTTTGTCAAGAATATTAAAAATTCGGCCTCGTCATCTATCCCGACACTCATTTGCAATGACATCCCAGCTGTCAGCTCTTCGGATAAAGCCAATCTGCTTGCTGCTCATTTTGCAGCTAGCTCAACGCTGCCAGATTGTGCTTTATCTCCCCCTGTACTCGAGCGTGTTGAATTTTCTATGGGACCCATTCATTTTCGCACTCGTACAGTGGCAAGAGTTCTTCAAGATCTCAGCATACATAAATCCGCTGGTCCAGATGGTATTTCCCCTATAGTTCTGAAGAGGTGTTCTTCCACGATGGCAAAACCACTGCGTAAGCTTTTCTATCTGTCCTATTCTTCAGGGCTCTTTCCGAGAAGATGGAAAACAGCATTTGTCCAGCCCGTCCCCAAAAAAGGCGAATCTTCCTCTCCCTCCTCTTACCGACCAATTGCACTTACGTCCCTTCTTTCCAAGGTCATGGAAACGCTGATAAACCATCAGCTTATGAAATATCTCGAATCCCGAAAACTTCTTAATGACCGGCAGTACGGTTTTCGCAACAGCAACAGATCCACTGGTGATTTGATGACATATCTAACCGAAAAGTGGAACCAATCTATTCACCATGGTGGTGAAAGCAAGGTCGTTGCGCTTGATATTTTAAAGGCATTTGACAGAGTTTGGCATCAAGCTCTCTTGTCGAAAATGCGTGCATTTGGGATCGATGTTACCCTTCTTCAATGGATTAGAAATTACCTTTCGGACCGTTCAATACAAGTTGTTTTGGACGGTTTCAAGTCTGCAACTCACCAAATAAATGCTGGTGTCCCTCAAGGCTCTGTTTTGTCTCCGACTCTCTTTCTCATTTTTATCAATGACCTCCTGTCTGTCACTTCTAATCCAATCCATTCCTTTGCTGATGACAGTACCCTCAGCTTTACATATTCGTTTCCTGGGCAACGGCCCTTATCTTCGGGCGTTGAACTGGAACGGCAACGTATGTTAAGCTCATTGAATTCCGATCTTGACAGCATTCTTAAATGGGGTAAAACCAACAGAGTGGAATTTAATGGTTCCAAAACGCAATGCTGTCTGCTGTCATTGAAGCGAACCCCTAATTCTCTGCCATTATCTATGAATGGCACTTGCATCGCTGAAACCGAACGACTCTCCATTCTCGGTATGTGTGTTAATGACAACCATCGTTGGAATGACCACATATTTGATGTCGCCAAGAACGCTGCGAAATGTCTAGGCTTCCTTAAGCGATGCAGGAAATATTTCACCCCTTCGGATCTGGCAAAAATTTATAAGGCGTTTATTCGCCCTAAACTTGAGTACAACGCTCATATCTGGTCTGGTGCACCAATAACATATTTGGAGCTACTTGACAGCATCCAAAAACGTGCGGTAAAACTTATTGGCGATCGAGACATTGCGAAATCACTTGACTCTCTTAGTCATCGTCGTAATGTCTCCTGCCTGTCATTGTTTTATCGGTATTTCCACCACAAGTGCTCAAATGAAATAGCCAGTTGCATTCCACCCCTACAGCAATTCAACCGCAATACTCGCCATGCTAGGAATGCACATCAGTTTACCCTTAAGCCTGTTTTCGGACGTACTGTGAAATATAAAGATTCCTTTCTCAACCGTACAATACGAATGTGGAATGCTCTACCACGCTCTGTTTTTCGTTTGCATTATAATTTACAAACATTTAAAACCAACGTGCATCGGTTTCTCCCTTTCTCTTATCCTTCATTTCCCTAATGCCCGCACTGTGTCACTTCATTATAAGGGTATCCAAAGTCCCTTTAGTGCGCGTACATAATAATATAAAAAAAAAAAAAAAAATCCATATCCTTCACAAAAAAATCAAATGGCATTTTTATATCTTTTTATACCTTTTTACATTTATTTGTTTTTATGAAAATATAAAAATGACATTTGCAATCAAAAACAAATTTTACATATACTTTACGCAGCCTCTAAACGCAAATTTCGGTGTTTAGGTTACGCATCGCTTAAGCAACGTTGCTCAAGTTTTATAAATAATGTTTTGCTGCGTAACTACAGTTTAAGTATTGCGTAAAGTTACGCTGGCATTAAAATATGTTTATAAATAAGGCTGTATATATTTATGATCAGGACCAAATCCTAAGACTATTTCGCAATGTCCGTCCGTCCGTATCAACTTTTGAGGCCTTTAAATTAAGCTAAAATTTAGAGCATAAACTTAGGGTCTGTAAATGGTAACGTGTTAAAAGTTTTTAAATCCGTCCAAGCCACGCCCACAATTTAGAAAAAAATCATTTTAAGGCTTAAGTTAGAGAGATAGAGTATTGGAACCTTTACAAGATATGTAGGCACTGCCCTCCTTTATAAGTTTGTCATAAAAGATTTTTTGCCACGCCTACTTTTGTGGGATTTTTTCACTCAAATGCTGTTTTCAGCGAAAATTTTCATAAAAACTGGAAAAAATGTTTAACAAGATATTTAGAAAATATTTTTTCCAATATATCGCCCATACAAAGTTTTTGGCCACGCCCACTTTTTGGGGGCGCTTTTCAAAAAAAATTTTTTGTTATAAATTTCATAGAATGAAATGATATCCATCACCTTCTTAATGCTTTTTTCTTTGGGGCATATAGGGATATGGATAGGGTATCGTACTGTTCGCCCCAGCGGACTGTAGTCTTTCCTTATGTTTGTTTTTAATTTTTACTTAAGTTGCCATACATTTTTTCTGGGATTATAAAATCAAACAACACTATTAAAATGTATATTTAATTAACAAGTTATTAAACTCAATCTTTAAAATTCATTAAACAGTTCTTTAAGATATAGCCAATATTTCTGAAACTATATCATTTATAACTTCAATTGGTACTATGTTAGACCCCTCTACTGTTCCACATTTTATCTTCAGTTATATCTAGCTTTTATCAAAATTCATTTCACATTCAATTCAAATACCAATCGTGTTTTGAAGGCTTAAACGATATAGCTCGTGCATCAAGTAAACCCTAATGCTATTAGATGAGAAAATTTCCCATGAGATATTATGGGGACCGGCAACATATGCTCACCAAAAACAAAGTACTTTATGCTAAAACTATGTTGTTTCCTATATAGTAGTTTAAGTTTCCATTTTTATACGTGTTTAGCGGTCACCAACCGACGGAACACCTACTAATCCATCTTAAATCGTATTGCCTTAATTCAAATACTTTTATTTGCTGTAGTCGGCGCACTAGATTGGTTTCGTTTGGAATTAGTTGCATACGTTATTGCAATGACCATTAAGTCAATGTACCTTAGTCTCGGTGGATATCACAGTTTTGGGTGGTTACAATTTTTCGTCGCGCTTTCTTTAGAAAAATGTATATTCAATCGGCCTAACTAATAATCAAACACTAATGGCGACTATTAGTTGACTGTCAGTTTAAATTAAAATGTAGGTATAGCTTATTTGAAATGGTACCAATAAATAATTCTACCTCCAGCTTTACTAGTGTGAGGACTTTTTTTTTAAATCTGTTACATTTGCTGTCAAAAAATCAAAAAATCTATTTGTCAAAACATCTGATATTGTTTTCAAACAGAGGTACTTTGAAAATAAGGTGAAGAAATTAAGTAATTAAATATGAATTCAAGTCGGGACGAAGATATTTTTATAGATCTGATGCTAGTTAACGAATCGGCAACCTCTCGAAAAGGGAAAAATTATAAATAACCAATTGACCAATTTTTAAAATATGACGATCAGGAGTTCTTTGGGCACTATAGGTTTTTTTTATTGTTGTTGGCGTATAGTAATCGGTAAACAGTTTAAAATTATTGATAGATTTAACAACCCGACAGTCCGCTATATTGCGGAAATAAAACGAGAAGAACCTTCTCCACGGACGATCGCGGAGGAGCACTTTCAGTGGAAACCATAGTATTCGTTGCAATACGATACTTGGGGAAAGGATCTTATCAAAGCGATGTTGGTAAGCATACATAATTTACTAATAAAAAGGTAACATATGTCAATTGTTTTATTTAAATTCAAACAAACAATACAAACAAAAACACAACCGGTAAAGTTAAAAGACGAAAACAAATGAAGCATCAGGATTTGAGTTCTGTCAACGTGTCTTGTATTGCCATTGTGCTTTAAGTGAAATAATTTTGTTCATACCTTCTAGTGCTTTTAATTTTTTCGAAATATATGTGACACTGTGCTTGGTTTTGTGTAGAAAACAAATGCTGCAACATAGGCGGAAGGCCTACCAGAAGTTCTGATCGCATTAAGTATGTTAAGAAATATCTTGAGAAATTTGGAACTCATTCGGAACGGAAAATGTACCTATTCTAAAGTAAATGTACACAAATCGTACCTAATTGCTCCGACTAACACTATTTACTCCAAAATATATTACTATACGTTTATTTGATACAAAAATAAATGAATACACGGCAACATTCCGTTGCAGAATGAATTATGACTGAATGAAAATTAGAGTTAATGTTAGACGTAAACATGGCTTTCTGACCATTAACATTTAACCCTACAGTTAAGGATTATCCGACAACTAAATTTGTTAATTGGTACAGGGACAGACTTTAAGTTAACTGCCAGACTAAATTTGATTATTAGGACGGCCGACTAATTGTTTCTTTATGCGCGCTTGGGGTGTAACCTTCCTCACGTACTGATAGATTGGTAGATAGAATGAAACCGAATAAAGACTCACCTCCATTGATTGATTTAGTGCGTTTGAATCGCAACCCACAAGAATAGTACCATTGCCGACTTGCAGTGTGCCAGCGAGCACATTCTTCTTTAGTTCTTCTTTCGGAGACGGCCCGCCAAGCGCCAAACAGGCCGACGATATGTAGATAGTCTGCTTCAGAGCGTCTACCAATTTAACCAATGTTAAGTCGATTGTGCTAAGGCTAGGACACAGGGAAGCGTTTATTTAGTTTTTTAACTAAAATGCATTATCTAGACATACCCGTGTCGTGTATGTAAAACAGGTTGTAATGAACTTGGCTGTATGAACTTCATCATCGTATTTAAGACAACGACAACTTCCCTATCGACTTCGGGACGCATTGGGAAGCGTTTATTTAGTTTTTTAACTAAAATGCATTATCTAGACATACCCGTGTCGTGTATGTAAAACAGGTTGTAACGAACTTGGCTGTATGAACTTCATCATCGTATTTAAGACAACGACAACTTCCCTATCGACTTCGGGACGCATTGATCGGATGATATTAAGTTTAGCAAACCTTATTCCAAACCTGAATTTGTAATTAGCTTTTTCAAGTGCGCCTTGTCGTTAAAAACAATCAGGAAGGATCGGCTGGTTTTTTTGATTTCCTTGCGGATTTGCAGAGACAAGCTTAAGCCTTAAGCCTTCCAATATATCACTTACTCTAGAGATGCCCAATGCAATGCAATCGTTAGAAAATTGATCCACACATTTGTTCACCCGATAGCCCCGAACAATTTCGGCGGAATCGAAAGCAGGTCCTTCTGCCAGCACGTGCCCAACGCCCATCTACAATGCTTCTCCACAGATTTGAACCCGACTTTCCGTTCTTAGACGGCTCGTCTAAGAGGACAACTTGCAGCTGGTTCCCGACCACCTCGTTAGAGGTGTGAGTTGCCGTGGACGTCGAAGGACCAGTTTACTTGTTGGAGACTTTATGTTTTTTAGGCATGGGAAGTCTCATCCTGAGATATATTATTTCCTATTAGCACCCTCTTTCTGTCTAGTCTAGTCTATGACTAACGAATTCGTCCGGTACTGCTTGGTACATAACCCTGTCCTCCCGATCCACTTTAGAGGATATAGGCGGATGATCGTCCGTTGGGGTACTATGCTTAGAACCTACAGGACCAGAGGCTGCTACTATGGTCTCCCGACTAGAGGCCAATAGCTCATCCACTGAAGACGTGTCAACATTAGGCAGTCTTCCTTCTTCTTCCGTGTCTATATTTTTAATTTTTATTTATGTTTTATTCTTCATGTTTGTTTTGTGTTCGTTCATTTTGTTTTTGGACTTGGAGAATGTCCGTAAAGGAGGTCCGTCCCATCAGACCCGACTTACCGGGATAAGGCACTTACACAACCGACATTGCCTTGGCATCGAAGGGGACCGGTTCTCTTTAACCGCTATCTCACCATGCCGTCTTTGGCACGGTTGCCTTAACATCTTGACTTAAGAGTGAGATTTTTCTTTGTAGGTTTACTTCCTGACACACTCTAAAAAAGAGTTTATGGAGGACTTAGTCGCCTACCTCATAAGCCAGTCGTCTGAAGCAATCCTGTCAGGGGCCAATACCTGCTGGTCGCTGTCAGTGTTGATCCGGACTGAAGGTACTGTGCAAGGTGTAACTCCGTGCGTAAGCCATACTTAATCAAAGGGTAGTGAGATTTCAAGTAAAACGCTCGAACCATTTTTTATATCTGAGGCTTTTCCTACTTTATAAGTTATTGTATAAACCTGCTCTATAGTGGAGTGCTTCGATAATCGACAATCGGTTGTTTTCGCTTTAATAAAACGTTTCAATACCCGACGGAAAATTTACCGTTTCCTATTTTTATTACCATTTCAACGATACATTATTTATTCTATATTTTGCTCTTTATGTATTAATATGATATTATTTTTAAATAGTCACTCTTCTAACGTCAAAGCAATGAAACGCCAGTTTTCCGAAACGCCCCATTACTGCCATGGCCCGATGACCAAATGTTAAGGGTCACTAAAATCCGTCACCTTTCGTCGACGAATACCGAAAAACGAAGCTTCAACAATTCAAATATGCAAATAGGAAAAGTCATCCACACTAGAAAGCAACTTATCTTTTCAAAAGAATTATTACTTCCTTCGGTCGGTTGTTGATGGACGATTCGTGGTATTCTGCCAGGGAAGCACGGAGCACGGAATACGGAGCAATAGTGCTACACTACGGCAAGAAAAACTTCATTGGCATGAGCAGCATTATGAAAGGACTAACTGAATTAGGGCACAAATTCGCTGAAGTACGCTGACTGGATTCCTTCCCAGCACACTTTCGACCAAACTCATTCAGGTTATGAATGGAAATTCGTGTACTCGAAATTCCATTGTTGATTAAATTGATTTCACGATGAAAAGAATATTGCTGCCCCGCGACAAAGTCGAGTGAAAGGTAATAGGATTCTCGGTCGCACTTGGTTATATCCATTCAGCGAGTGAGTGAATTGAAAAATACCAAACATATTTTGGCGTTTTTGTGATTGGAATAATGGAGTAGGTAGCGCGTTTTTTCTGAGAGAAAAAAAACTCTAATCCCGTGGGTTTGGCTTTTTGTGCTACAAGAAATATTTAACACGGGATGAAATGCTTATTGATCTTGACACACAAATTCCATTGAATGTTGTCGAATAATATTTTAGATGATGACATCAAATTTACCTTTTGAATGAATCTGTTTATCTTGTTATTCCACTCGAGAATTTTGTATCGCATTTAAGGAGCAAGAAGTCAAATTTGTAGGCAGATACAAATGGTGGGTATTAATAAGAAATATGTGATTGTGGAATTTATTCAAAACCAATTTGAAAGCTATTGACGGTGATCTGTGTCGGTTTTAAGTCGGGTATTAGTATAAAATAAATTGGAAACGAATGTAAATACGGATCAATAAGTGATTTTCTTCTTAAAAGAATGTAGACACATATTGATTGAAATTTTATATTCGATGAATTGTGTCATAACCAATTGGTTTTGATATGCCTAATTTCCATTTCTATGTAAAGCTGTATAAAAGCTACATATATTTAGGCTATGTAGATAAAGCCTGCGTGTATTAACATTGAATATGTTTAACTAAAATGCATTTTTAACTTTCTCGTATACATTAGTCTAACAAAGAGAAATTTATTGCAATCATGCTGAAATTTCGTACTCAAACTGAGTATGAGGGATGATATGACGATTAAAGAGAAGCCCAAATAAGTGGGTCCACCAATGCCGTCCATCGGTCTGTCTATTGGGGAGCTGTATGCCGAATCGTTTGAGAAAATCTTTTTTGGCGGTTAATACCAAGTCCCATCTAAGGAACCTGAAGAAGGTTACCTCAAAAACTTGAACGTGCTTGTCTGGGCATATAAGGCGCAATTAAATCCACACCACAACTAGATCTGGAGACTTTATTGTAAACGGGTAGTCCATTGAGCTATTTAGGAAGAGCGTGGCAGCCAAAGTCGTTTTCAGACTAGGAGAGAACAACATTTTGAAGCCAGGTTATTTCGGACACTCGAAATATGTTTGTTATTACTGATTACGAGAGACCCAAATATATATTCGATAAAAATTTCAGACTGATTATACCCCAAAGTCAGGACTCGGACTTACACAATACCATCCTTAAAGGTATACCCATCTACTCAGATTGTTCAAAGACAGAAAAAGGAACGGGAGCTGGCGATTTCTCAGAGTCATATAGACTGACTGAGCAAGCAGCACTTAAAGCAATCGGTTCCAACATTGTAGACGAAAAATGCGTCACACTTTGGGCTATACTTTATCATTCAGTTCTACTCTGCTGGGTTCCCAGAAACGTTGGGGTAGAAGGGACCGAAATATCAGACACGGCGGCTCTGGCCAGAAACGTCTCTGATCTGATCCCACTACTAGCGGATGCTCAAGTTGATCACATTCTGAGCCATCGGCTAAAGACAGCCGTGCAGATTGCTGATAAATACAAAATCACTATCATTCCAAAAAATACACTATGTTTTTCGGGTTATACGTTGGGGATGAAAATAATAAAAGCAATAATCTTGATACAAAAGTTGCGTTTTCAACATTTTCCTTTATATGCGCATACGAACTAAAAAGCGTAAATTCCGCTGTTTGCAAAAGTAAGAAAGTTTGGCTGGTCAATTTCGTTAGCCTTGAACAAAATCAATATGGGACAAATGTCATTATTGCCAATGGAATTTTTTCTGTAAATTTAATTAAAATTGTAATTGGATGTGGCACAACAAGAAGACTTAACTTGACACTGGAAAGCATGTTTTACACAAAAATATATATCCCCACTTAAAAAAGTTGATTTCGACTACCCGTAGCAATTACAGCGCGACTACGTACACTTCACTAAGTGTGAATATAAAGCAATATACAAACAGTATGTTTATATAATATATGTAAGATACGTTATGTCATGGCAGTCGGAAAAAAAAATTACTTTGTAAAACAAATTAATTTTCGCCATAGTTAAAATTCCAATTTAGGCATTCTCAAGGTAGCAAATATCAAAGAAACTTTCATTTAGATTAACAAAGCAGATCGATGTGGTAGGTGCAAAAATGTTCTAATATCCCTTGATTGGATATATGTATCTTAGGAAACTTTTTGCTTTTCCTCATTCTGACATCTTTGAATGCTATTGGAAACTGGAAGTTGATACATTTTTTTCATGTAACAGCGATTGAGATTATGTGTTACATCAAAATCTATTATTGATTCGCTTGTTTACAGCTTACTTGAAACGCAAATCAGTGCGCTTTCAACGCCGGGTCCATTTAACCCATTTCCGGCGGCTGCCAGTTCCAGTTGAGTCAGAAACGTGAAAGACTGTCTCTTTTTGGCCTAATTAGATGAAAAGTGAAAAAAAATGTTAGTATAGCTATTAGTTTGCCGGAAAATTCACGTTGCGTTTGCACAACTTTCGCCGAAAGGGGTATCAAAATTATACGGCTTCGGCTATATATAACTTTCCCGCCCCAACTCCCAAGTCACTCAAATTGTTCAATCGAGTTGGTTTTCATCAAGCACTTAATTCACATCTGCAAAAATATGTTGATGCTTTCAAACCATTTGGGCGTGGCACGCCCCTAAAGTTTCGAAAATGGCCTATCAAATGGTATCAACATTATTGGAATGGAGTGTCCAAATTTTGCAAAATTAATTTTGTGTTAATCGTGAAATATGTTGTTAATTGAACAAAAGTTTTATTAAAATCGTAAGTAAAACAAATCAAAAAATTTAAGAATTTCTAAATCAACTTTATTTGAGGAAATGTATTTCATGCAGGAATATACGATCTGATCTGCTTGACGTCATCACTTCATCTGGGTTTCCTTCAAATTGGATAGTTGACATCAATCGCAACAAGCACACGTTCTACATTCTAGTTATGACATCGGAGTTTCTTTTGCAAATTGTTGTTAAATGTACAATGTAAAGGGTGATTTTTTAGCTGGTTTGGTTTTGGCAACACTGGTTTTGACAGCTGACGTGTGTTTAGTACCTTGTGTCACTGTCAAACAGCTTCAGTTTGGTTTGCAATTTAACCATGGATCGTCTTAAAAAAACAACGCTTGCAAATTATTGAATTTTACTATCAAAATTCGTGCTCGGTTCGAAATGTTCATCGCGCACTGCTTCCATTTTATGATCTGCATTCTCGACCTTCTGAGCAGTCTATTCGGAAGATTATGACCAAATTTCGCACTAAATTTACTTTGTTGGACATTAAACCACCAACACGTTTACGTACTGTGCGTATTGAAGAAAATATTGCGGCCGTATCAGCTAGTGTGACAGAAGACCGCGAAATGTCGATTCGGCGCCGTTCCCAGCAGTTAGGCCTTTGTTACAGCACTACGTGGAAAATTTTGCGGAAGGATTTGGGCGTAAAGCCTTTTAAGATACAGCTGGTGCAAGAACTAAAGCCAGGCGACCTACCACAACGCCGAATTTTTGGTGAATGGGCTCTTGGAAAGCTGGCCGAGGATCCGCTTTTTTATCGAAAAATTGTGTTCAGCGATGAGGCTCATTTTTGGTTGAATGGGTACGTAAATAAGCAAAATTGCCGCATTTGGAGTGAAGATCAGCCAGAAGCATTGCAACAGCTACCAATGCATCCCGAAAAAGCCACTGTTTGGTGCGGTTTATGGGCCGGCGGCATTATTGGGCCATATTTCTTCAAAGATGATGCGAATCGCAGCGTTACTGTCAATGGTGAACGCTACCGAGCGATGATAACAAACTTTTTTTTGCCCGAAATGGAATTTCTTGACTTGCATGATATGTGGTTTCAACAAGACGGTGCCACATGCCACACAGCACGCGAAACAATGGCGCAATTGCGAGGCGAGTTTGGTGAACAGTTAATTTCAGGTTTCGGGCCGGTCAATTGGCCGCCTAGATCGTGCGATTTGACACCATTAGATTATTTTTTGTGGGGGTATGCCAAGGCTAATGTGTATAGGGACAAGCCCGCTTCGATTGACGCACTGGAAGCCAACATCCATGCATTCATTCGTGAGATACCGGCCGATATGTGTGAAAGAGTATGCCAAAATTGGACTCAGCGGATGGGCTACCTGAGACGCAGCCGCGGTCAACATTTGCATGAAATTATCTTTAAACATTAAATTGCAAGGTTCAAACTATCGATTCAAATAAATATTTCATTCATTTTTTCGAATTTTTTGTGTTTTTTTTTTTAAAAAACTTCTAAACCTCTTAAAAAATCACCCGCTATCTTCACGTGTACAAATGTACAATTGCAAAGTGGTCGGAACTATAGTAGAGTTCCTTATCAGGCCTACGCCCATAAGAAAAATGGCAAGCTTTGAGGTTTCATATACTCATTGTGTACTTTCTAACTATTTCTGCGAATAAAGTCGCGTGGATGGAAAAGGGTTTTTCAATGCATTTATGGTTACTTTTTTTACCCTCAAAATTGAAATGATTACCGTACCTGACCACACTCATAATAAAGTGCACGACTGCGTCATACGAAACTTTCTCGGTACATGAAATGCGATTTTAAACCACAAAATGAATCGAAAATGTATTTAAATTACTTTTTAGGTTTTGGAAAATTAAATTTTCTCAAAAACGGCACCTACGATTTTGATGTAATTTCACACATTGAACACTCTTAACATAATTGTTAGAAATAAAAAAATTATCAAAATCGTTAGAGCCGTTTTTGATAAAACGAATTTAATTTAAATTTAACAAAATCGTTATATGAAAAAAAAATTATTTCAAAAATCGAAGTATGCAAATTTGTTTATCTTTATAGTAAAAAAAACTGTAATTTTTTTTTTAATTCCTTTTATGAGTTTTCGAGATGTTGCCAGTTTAATAAATTACCGTTAATCGATTTTTTTTCCAAAAACTGAGTATGCAGAATTTTTGACCCCATCTCAAACATCCTTAGTACAGAAATAGACCGACTTTAGAAAAATAGTGATAAGTGATTTTCACAAAAAAATTTGTATGGCAGGTACCGTTATTTCAAAAGAAAAATAAAAAGACGCCCCGAGATGTAACCCCAAGAACCTTATATACGAATTTTGAAGCAAATCCGTCGAACCGTTTCGCTATACGGTGAACGGACAGACAGACAGACCGACGGACGGCATTGGCGAACCCACTTTTCTGGACTTCTCTATAGTCGTAATATCATCCTTCATACTCAGTTTGAGTTTGAAATTTCAGCATGATCGCAATAACTTTCTCTTTAGTATACTAATGTATACGAGAAAGTAAAAAACATGACATAGGCTTTGTACTTCCTACTAATTTCTGAGAAATCGCGTGGATGACAAAGGGTTTTTCAGTATGTAGCACTCATGTATGAATTGTTTCTTTTTCAGAACTAGAAAATGTACCCTGTTTTTAAAAAATTGGTACATTATAAACATAAACACACAATATCACAAACAAATAAAATGTTTATTTTAAGTTGAAAACGCAGCGAATGAAAATATTGTTTGAAGGTTCAAATGCTACTACTTTTGGCGAACGTTGCGAAGACGCAACGCAGTGCTTTCATCTCACCTGTAAGGCGGGCAAATCATTGAAATTGCGCAACATTTTTTTTAGAATATAATATAAACATTTTTTTCTGTACAGTGAATATTATTTTGAAAAATTTTAATTTTTAGGAAATTATTCAATATGCCAAAATATTAACATCAATTAACATCAAAAAACGGATTTTGAAAATGCATAAAAGACATGAAAATAAAATTTCTGAAAAAAAATTCAAAAACGGGTAGATTAGATAACTGTATTAACCCTTCAGATCACCATTTAGTTCTCTAAATGCGTGGTAATATGGACATTCATATGTGGACATTCCTGAAATAACTAAACATTTTGCCTTGAAGGGATTTATGCAGAGGCAATTCGATGGCGACCAGCATAAAATACGATATAGATCTTTATTAACTTCATGCGCTGCATTCTCCAAAAGACCCAAAAGAAAGCTTTTTGGTACGTGGACGTCATTAGCATACATGTCAACCAAAGAGCTTGAGGTACACGAGGGGAGGTCGTATATGTACATTGTAAAAAATAGTGGACCCAAAATTTATCCTTGAGGAATGCCTCTTTTTTCGTTTTCTTCAAGACTTATTGAAGAAGACAAAAAAAAGTAACTCTCTCTTTAGATTCCCAACTAGAATATAATGGTAATATAAAGTAACTTTGTCATCATCAACAGCTTTCCTTACGTCTTCAAAAGCATTAATTAATGGTGTTGTACAGCTATGCTTTGGACGAAACCCAGACTGATTTCTGCAAACCATATCATTACTTTTAAAATGAGTTTGGATTTGGTAGTTTAAAATGTTGTTCAACAGCTTCAAAAGATCGACGTGACTGTCGCAGAATGCTGGAATGGGAAGTAAAAAAGTGGAGTGATTAATACCAAGTTTTTTCAAAGACAGTTTCTTCGACTTATACTGCTAGTTAGTGCGAGCAACCTGTAACAAGTCGACTATATTGGATTGGCTACGTCAAGACAATAAGCAATTATAAACAAGACAAGAAAATATTTATAGCCAATTCCAGCCCATGAGTTTAACCCAACAAAGAAAATTTTAACTTTTAGGTTAAAGTCTTCGCTGATACATCGTTAAAAATAAAATAAACATTACCTAGGTGTAAACGGTCCATAGCTGACCCAAAGCCTCCAACCACTGTGTGTGCGAAGATATATATTTTGACACCAACGGAAATTCATTTTTGAGAAACTTCTAATGGCAGTTCTCTTAAGGCCCTTTAATGCGGTTTCAAAACGCGTCGTTGTGATAAATTACAAATTATTTTTTTTACGCCGAGCCAAAAAAATTGTTTGTGAATTATTTCTCTGTCATTGACTTTTGAATTGTTTCCGAATGGAAAAACTTAAAGAATGTGTGAGTATTTGACGGGGCCCTTAGATGTTTGTCAGACGCAAAATGTGGGCTAGCGAATAAAAACTTTCAGTTGGTACAGGTCGTGATTTGAAATAGCGACCGCTCGCTTAGTGGTCCAACGCACTAAGCCACAGCACCCACAATATCATACATCATTACATTTTTCAAAAGAAATTGGTGATTGAAATATACGAGTATATGGTTTCGTTCGGCTTCAAATACAAGCACATTTTGCGAGTACTGCACTCGAATGATATTCCATTCAGAACCGTGTAGTATGTTTCATTTTATACCTGAACACAAGCATTATTTGCTATTTGCATAATACAACAGACTTTGTACGACACGGTACCGAGAAAACATTTGACAACCCTGGAAAAGCATTTATATTGTATGTACCAAGAACAACTACACCTAAGTCAATCATAAAAGTGATGTCTCTCAAAAAACATTCACAGGTATACTCAAAGGAACTTGGCATATAACAATTTTTCGATTAAGTTTCTGTCATCGCTACAAACGAATTGAACTTTTTGAGTGGAACACAGAACAAGTTCTTCGTCGACTCATTCAGTTTCCTTACTCTTTACCAGTATATTCAATTTTAAAGTTTGATGCAATCTGAAACAAAAGTTGCATAACCTTTTGTCTTAGGAAAGATGGTTGATGGATTTTTGTTATGTCTTTCTATGAGTAAGAAATCATCTTTATAAAATCGTCATAATACAAGCATTTATGTATTTTGGGGTAAATTGGACATAATATTTATTTTAGCTTATCTTCTGTTCCTAAAATCCTTAAAAGTTTTGATGATCTTTCATGCTTCTTGTTGGAAATTTTTGGCTGAGATGAAATATAGCTTTAAATAAGTTGTATTATTGCATTTTGATTGCTGAATTTAAGATGAAATGGAAAATGCTGAAGAAGAACAACATTAAATTTTGTCAATCGACATAGTGAGTTCAATACGACCCGTGGGCTAGGTTTTTTAATAGCATCATTTCTTCTTAATCCTGAAAATTATTCATGAAAAAAATGCATGCACATTTGTTCAATGTAGTTCTACAAATTTGACTCTATCCGTTTCTGGGATATATTGACGTTAGTCTATATTAATGTTATTGGATTCGTTTTCAAATAAAACATAAGGAAAGGCTACAGTTCGCATCATATCCTATCCATAACATGGTAAATGAAATTTAATTTCCTTTGAAATTTTATTTATTTATTAAAAACGCCCACAAAAAGTGTAACAGTCGAGAGATGGGGAGGAGAGTGCCAACTCACTAATTTCCTGTTTCTGTAAGGCAGCGGACGAATTCTGCAGGTGTGAAGAGTTGGTGACGGATGAATCCTTAATGGGCCAATGGCAGCTGTCACATCCCCAAAGTGGGTTACTGGCACCGGAATTACCGATCTGCTGGCCTATGGCCAAATCCAGGGCGGAATAACGGCAGATAACGGCTACCGACTAATCGACTCTGCTGCTGCTTGTAATACGGTTATAAGTACCACTATGTTTGCACGGCTCAGGATCCACACAGCAACCTGGAGCTCTCTTTGGTCGAACCGCCAACCAAATTGGCCATATGCTCATCGATGCGAAGCCCGTATCTAACATCATGCCCGTGCACACTTACCGAGAGGCAAACGTCGACTCTGACCATTGTCTTGTTGCAGAGCTCTACTGTTAAACGAGGAGAAGCTGCGAACTGCCGAGAAGAAAAGTTCGACTTTAGACGCCTTAAGACACCTGTAGTAGCCAGAGACTACAAGGAGCACATGAGTGAGAGACTTTTCAGTGTAAATTTACCTACCACAGATGCCAACAACCAGTGGTCCCAGTATCGCGACATCATCCAAAAGGTAGCTAAAACCACCCTAGCTTACCAACCACCAGGGAAAAAGGCCATGGTATGATGATGTATGCGTATACCGGAAAAAGGTGACAGAAGATGCACACATTTAAACGCTGCAGCGGAAAACAACGGCAGCAAGGGAAGAGTATCGATCCAGGAGAAGAGAGGAGAAGAAGATCCTGCGTATGAAGAAAAGAGAGTACGCAATGTCCCAGTTTAATGAAATCGAAAAGTCTCGCGACCGAAACAACATCCGGAAGTTTTATAAGAAAGCCAAGCAACTGGCTGCTGGCTTTAAAATCGGAACGCAGGCTCTGTGAAACACCGATGGAAACCTAGCCACCGATGCGCAGGGAATAGTAGACTTATTTAAGCAGCAATTCCAGCAGCTGCTAAGCGGGCAATATGTAGAGAGAGTGATGGGGCAAGAAGAGAACCTACGTCCAGTCAACGGAGAACCAGTCCCGCCACCCATTATTGAGGAGATTGGATTAACCACAAAAAAGCTAAAGAACAACAAGGCCGCCGGCTCTGATGGTTTACATGCAGAAAAGCATGCCCGATGACTGGACCATCAGCTCCATATGCCCCATCTACAAGTAAGGCGATCCTATGTCTTGCAGGAACTATCGAGGCATATCCTTGCTAATGTCGCATGTATCTAAGATCCTATCTAACGTACTGTGTGAACGCCTCAAACCCTTCTGCAACACGTTAATTGGCACGTTCCAGTATGGTTTCCGCCGGCAAGTCGACCAAAGATTAAATTTTCACACTAAGGCAAATTTTAGAAAAGACAACGAATTTCAAGTTGAGACACACCAGCTATTTATTGACATTAAAGTAGCATGCGATAGTATTCATCGTCAGGAGCTCTACATAGCGATGGCCGAATTTGGGATCCCGGAAAAACTTGTCCAATTGTGTCGCGTTACGCTGGAGAACACATCAACTTGGTGGAAATCCGACGAAAAATTAACCTAGGAAACCGCTGCCACTTCGGTTTGGCGAAACAAATGAGTTCAAAACTCCTTACTCGAAGGACAAAGTGTATGCTCTAACCTCCATTCAGCCATTTCTGCTGTACGGCGCCGAGTGCTGGACAATAAGCAGGAAAGGAGAGTTAATACTGGGATCCTTTGAAAGAAAAATCCTTCGACGGAGCGCTTGGTCTGGATAACTGGAAGCAGCGTGACTGGGATAGCAGAGGATAGAAGTTTGCCGTGTCTCAGGTAGGGACTCTTCATGGGTCGGAAGCGCGTTATGTAAATAAGTAAACAAGAAGTGGGCATGCCAAAAACTTTAAAGGTATTTTAATTTTCTATTACAATTTCTGCAGGAAAAAACATATTTGCAAACAAAAATCCTTCAAAAATTAGGCGTGGCAAAAAGCTTTAAAGGTGGCACTTCTGACGAATAAGTAGTTACTTTGAAAATGTTTATACTTCGTTAGGTTTGCTGACATACCATGGAATCTTTAGTGTGGAAACAGCGTTCGAATCGTTTACCAAACATTGAACTGCCAATATTTTGTTTGGAAGTTACGGAGTTGCTATTTCAACCAAAACAAATTGGACGACATTATTGCCTTTACCACAGCTTACAAGTTTAGAAAGGCTTTTATTCCAACTGACTATTTAACGACCGTGTGGGTAATGGAGGCGAACATTAAAAGGGTATAAGTCAGGAACAATTCAATAACGAAGTCATGTTTTCTTATTAATATTGAAAAATCTGACTTCAGATTCGTTTTTGTGGTTGTTGTAAATATAAGTCCACACGTCTTGATTATTTGACTCAGATCATAAAATGACTGGGATAAAAAAGCAAATAGTAGCATGATGCTAAGGAGGAATAAAAAATTATAGCAACAGGAAATAGTCACGTAATTCCAAAGAGATTTTTCGAAAACAATATTTTTAATCATGAAAACCTTTTTCTTGGAACCTTATAGGTCTTACAACCATTAAATATGTTTTGAAACACTATTTCCATAAAATATCCTTGGAAAGTTCGGAGTTATGTCTTCTAACCAAGCATTTCCAAATGATTCATTTTCTAAATATGTACCCTGCAACCAGTGCTGCCAGATTTTTTCACCAGAAATCGTAATTTCTAGTTTTCGAAATGTTGGAAATAAAAAAAAAACAAAAACGCGTAAAACCGTTATTATACTTCATATGTAAATTGTTTGGATAACATACAATTTCAACGTCGTTTTCTTGGACTTAGACTTGTTTGCACCACCGATTTTTCATTTTGGATGCGGGCATTTTTATTCGATTATTCTAAGAAATATCAAAATAAATATAAATATGAAGAAAGTCAGTTTTGTTTTATTCTTTACTACTTGTACATATGTATTTATTTTGTACAAATAACAAAGTTTACGACACAATCAAAACAGAACATAAGGCAATATTGCTGAATTCATTACTGTTCAAAATAACACATTTTGATCCATGACTGTAAACAAACTGTACAAGTACATTTACTAAAAAAGCTTGGCATAATCATTAAGCAGAACTACAGATGGACGGGCTTCACATTTTTAGGAGATATTTGAAAATTGCAAATGAATTTTTGTAATAAATCAATAAATTTGAAAAATCGGGGAATTTTATGCTTTTTTAGCTTAAAAATCGTTGAATAACTTTTAAAAAAATCGTCAAAGTACGATAAATCGTGGAATCTGGCAGCGCTACCTGCAACTCGAAAAATTCGTCTCCCAAACTTATAAAACATTTATATTCCTTTATAATCCATCTATTTTATATTTGAAACAAAAAACAATTATTAGCTTTTAATCGAAAACTACAATTGAAACTATCAGTTGTTAGTAAAGGGTGATCCATTTCGAGGTTCCCTACTTTTTTTAAGAATAAAACACAGAAAATTCAAATTTAATGGAGAATGTTTATTATCATTTGAAAGAACATTCTCTGGCATTTATTTTTTGAAGACTATGTCTATCAAATGTTGGCCGTTGCTACGTCGCAGATGGTCCATCCGTTGAGTCTAATTTTCGATCACTCGTTCGAGCATTTCGACTGGTAACTGTCGAATGACACGCGTGATGTTTTCCTCCAAGGCCTGAATCGAAGCGGGTTTGTCGGCATAAGCTTTTGACTTTATACATCCCCACAGGAAAAAGTCTAACGGTGTGATATCAGACGATCTTGGTGGCCAATCGACCGGCCCAAAATGTGAAATTATGTGCTCACCGAAATGTTCTCTCAATAAGTCCATTGATTGATGCGATGTGTGGGTAGTGGCGCCGTCTTGCTGAAACCAAATGTCGCAGAGATCACGAGCTTCAATTGCAGGCATCAAATAGTCGGTTTTCATGGCACGACGGTTACGTTCGCACCCGCATAATTTTTAAAGAAATATGGACCGATAATTCCACCGGCCCACAAACCACACCAAACCGTTGTTTTTTCTGGATAAAGTGGCAGTTCTTCAATCTCTTCAAGTTGCTCTTCGTCCCAAATGCGGCAATTTTGTTTGTTTACATACCCATTGAGCCAGAAATGGGCCTCATCGCTAAACAAAATTTGCCTCGAAAACGTCGGATCTTCTTGGAACTTTTCAAGAGCCCATAGAGTGAAGCGATGTCGCTTGGGAAGGTCGAGCGGCTTCAGTTGTTGCACAAGCTGTATTTTGTACGCTTTCAATTTAAGATCTTGACGTAAAATGCGCCAAGTCATTCCATACGTCAGTCCGAGTTGCTGCGAACGAACAATAATGAATGCTGGGTCTCAAAATGGGTGATGGTGTTGCGAATAGTACGCTCAGTAGGCCGATTATGTTGACCATAAGTTGAGCGAAGTGCACGAAACACATTCCTCACAGAACGTGAATTTTCATAATAAAGTTGAACAATTTGTAAACGTTGTTCACGCGTAAGTCTTTCCATTATGAAATGCCAAACAATACTAAACAAAAATAACATGACAGCATGACACGACTCACACATGATCTGTCAAAAAAGGCTATTGAAAAAAGTATCTCTACTTGGATCACCCGTTATTTGCAAATCAGTTGCGTTTTTAGTTAACTAAAGAATTAGTTATGTCGAGACTCTGCCCCAAATCGGCTACTGAGCTGAATTAAAATGGAACATTAATTATGGGGAAGTGCATGCTGCGTTCAGATGACCGCACCATATAATTTTATCTAAACCATAACTTAATTCCATCATTCCCGCCTCTTATATGTTAGTTAATATGTTGCCTATCATTGCTTTAAACTCTTTGATATCTTTTTGCTCGGCATGATACAGCCTAGCTCTGGATTTAATCATCCTTTTATAATACATACTTTAAGTAGTCAAATCAATGAGCAAATCTTTTCTGATTTGGGTAGGTACCTTCCTAGGAAAGGAAGAATTCCCAGCAAATTTTCCTCGTTCAACAGAGTTTGCTGTTTATTCTGTACTTCCTCCTTACACACCAGTAAGTACGGTTCACTTTCAACATGCGAATCCCCCTTTCTATGGCATTTTCCAGAACCATTCAATCTTGCTGAAAGCACTGTTACCATGAATAGACATAAATTTGGGCAATAAATCCCCCAAATCAACAATCAAGTTCGGAATTCAATTGAGTCCTCCTCAAAGCAGGAACAGGATGCTTTATTGGACCAATAGCTGGTAGTACGACCATAAACGTCCACTTTGGACACCACCATTGTTTATCTTTGTATTTTATTGTTAACCGCTTGTTGGGTTCTACAGAAAATCGTTCTCTTTCAGCTGTAGGTTAGGTGAACGTCAACTATACGACGTCTTCAAGAATTCAAATATTTGCCGCAGGTAAATTATTCTTAGTTTATTCTATCTCCTGACAGCTCTGTGTGCCAGAATAGGTTCGTATTTATATTTACCAAGTTAATTACTCTCCATTACCATATGTACCTACCTAATATACATACGAAAGGAAACACTTTCAGGACAATTACTGTGCTGGGAGACGCAACATATTACCTTCTCTTTACATTCGTTAAACACACGCAGTACCATGTGACTGTGTGTAGAGAAGTAGTGCAGCAAAACGTAATTAATTATATCCTTTATAAAAGTCAAACAAAAGGAAAAACGATAGTGTTTATCAGTGGCGGACTTACTCCTTTTGGGGCCCTGGGGCGACATCATATAGGGCCCATGCCCCTTTTTTGGAATGAAAAATAAAGAAACATTAAGTCGTATGGAATAAATGTTTTGGAGAATATGTTTGCGAGTCTTGATATCGTCGAGAAGCCGGTTATTACATTGTCAAAATCTAATACCTTTGCTACTTTACTCGCGATCGAAAAAATTCATAGATTTACCAGTCTGTCCTATGTGATAGTGGATCGTTAATAATTTTTGAGTAATTTAAATTTTGGGAAAACTTTTCTCGCAAGAAGCAGCAAAAACACAAATACAGTGGACTCTCCCAAAGTGGAACTCTGCCTAAATCGGATTTTTTCTTCGTAATTTAACATTCTTCTCAAAATCATCCTCTATGTGGAAACCCCTATAAGTCGAAACTCCCTCTTACTCGAACTAAATGTTAGTATCCCATGAAAATTCGGCTTAAGGGGAGTCCACTGTAGTCAAAAAGTTTTGTAAGATTATAGATATGTCATGATTTGAGTCTGAACTTTTTGAACTCTCTTGTGGTATATGTTGCCTGTAAGCGCAGTCTAGATCTCTTTATTTCTAGTATCACTTGATTTCTTCAAATTCGTCATAAATTATGTTGTTGAGGATTTGTCATTGCCATAAGCTTTTATCAAACATATCAGCTGAACAAATTGGAATGTCTTTACTTACTTAACTTATGCTGCATTTCCACCAGAAGATAAACCAAGATTAAAAGCAAAAGATTAACAATAAATCTCTATACGTTTCCACCGAAAACACAAAAAAAAGGAGCTTAACATAGGAGTTTTCTCTCAACCCGCTCTCTGGCTTCCAATTTGTGCACAAAATGTCCAATATCTGGTTGTCAAATTGTTCAATCGCCCTCAATTCTCAGCAACCAACGTCACTTCTGACATATACAGGAATGGTAAATTGGTATTGGGTGTGTTCACAAGCCGTTTCTTAGTTTTGTTCAATATTATTTTTTAATCTTGTGTTGAGCAGATTAAAACTTGTATGATAAATCTTAACATTTAAAGTAGATTAAGGGCAGATTAACTTTAATCACGGTTTAGTGCTCGGTGGAAACCTAGCATTAACCTTCGTTGAGCATGGGTAGCTCCGCAATTCGGATAGATAAGTTAGAAATGATTTCATTTTTGGTTTTAATATGCGGGTTTCAACCCCTTGAAGGTATCCAAACAAATTACCCTCGCGGACGACGCGATGAAACGGCTGTTAGGTCATACCTTGGCTCACTATTCGTCCGATCTGTAATAAATAAAACAAAACACTTTCATATATCTAGCTCCGGGTTAATTAAATACGTTACTATCGGAAGAAAAGTCTTTTTCGCTCGAGGTACCAGCCTCTTCCTCCAAGGGCCGATCCCATTTTGTCGTCACGCATTGGTATCTTGAAGCAAAAAAAAAACAAATATCGTACCTAGAGGAACGCCAAAGCAGATGATTGGTACATATGTAAACCAACCGTACGATTTGGTGAAAATTTGAACCATTTCTAATGTATAAAATAGATTCTAGGGTTGTTTAAACTTTTGGTACAGTTATGTGCGGTTCGGGGCAAAAGAGTTAAACAACAACAACGCCTGAAATATCATCTTCCGACAAGCGATAGTTTGGACAGAAAAATACTAAATTCTTATACGTAGAGGCAAAATGACTAACCTTTATTTTCTGATACCTCCAGTGAGCAGAGTATTACATTCCGTTTTTATTTTTAAACCTACAGACTGTTTACATAGGAATAATAGAATAATAAAAAAACTGAAAGCCGAAAATGGGCCTCCCCAGGACTGCCCGCCTTAGTCCGCCACTGGTGCTTCCTCCTACGTGCATTCAAATTGTACGCTATATGAAAGAGAAGACACATGCTAACAAGGACGACAATCAAGGCACTTCTGTGTAGTGTAGTAAGAAAGGAACCTGAAATGTCTGTGGTGAACACTAGTTTCCTTTCTCTCAACCTGTTTTGTATCTAATTGCCAAAACTTATTTACGATTAAAGTGATGGTGGATGTTCACGCAGCGGCAGCGCCTTACGATATGATGTTTGCAGCACGACAAATAATTTTAACATCTTGAAGGAATATTAGCGGCATTTTAATTAACTCTTGTAGTAGGTAGGTGCCTATTTGATAATGGTTTAGAGGGTGAGAGTGACAGATTAAAAGTACCCAAGTAATTCGGATGAGAGGTGTGCGTAGCAATTTCTGTAATTTATGTTCGCCGCATTATATCCTTTGGTGGAAAAGACGTTTTCGTTGGGAATTGATTTGGGTAGGCAGTCCTTTTGAAATAATTAATGCAAAGAATATGCGAATATTAGTTGAATTGCTGTAAAAAATAAAAGGGACTGCAAAAAGACCCAGTGTAAAACTGATAAAAAAATGACGAAGGAACTGGTTCTGTCAAACGGTTTTTTTCACTAGAGGACAATTAATATAAAAAACGTTCTTTGTAATATAATGCCCCGAGATTCATCAAGTGCAGATACTGGGTAATGATATGTCAAATTATTATTTATATATATTTTTTTTTGGTACTTTACTTTCATGGATTTTAATTACATCAATTAAGATCAAGTATGGGTACAGGTTCCACGCTTAACCCTTCGTTCAGTGTTGAAATTATATGTTAAATTAGGACAAATCGTTAAAATATAAAAATTATAAGCTAAAACATGATATTTCCATATTAATGAACAAAAATACTTATAGTATGGAAAATAAATTTTGTTTGACACAAATAAAAGAAAATACATATTTAGCTACAAAGAATCTGCTAATATAGCAAGGCTGACTACAATAACAAATGCTTTCGTCCTCTCAATATTTCAACCAATCACATACTTTTGCACCTGGTCGTCAAAGTATGAAAAAATATAACGTTGTGCTATATTGGTCTCCGTCACCGTCAATGCGTGGTTTATACACAGGTCACCTTCCGTAAGTATACATAGTACAGCCTGGTTAATCTGGACCCCTAAAAACAAGCAGTATGGTCCGCTGTGAGAGGAAAATGCCGACTTATAATTCAAACTGAAACTTCAGTTTTGAGTAACATGGTCTTTTATTACCATACATAAACACATAAATGTAGCGGCAACAACATACTTCAACCAACGTATCATTTAAATATTTATTTTACGATTTAGGTAGTACGTATTTGATTTCTGAGAATTGGAAGCCAATTTTGAAGAAAATGTTTAATAACGCCGCCATCGAAGCGCAATAGTGTCTTGAGTGCTTATGTTATTCTCAGTGTTGCAGTTAAAAAGTACTGGAGACATTGTTATTAAATACGGATTCTATGGATTCTAGGTACGTACTTAGAGTTTCTAAGACTCTTGCAATATTTTTGTTTGGTTATAACTACATTGCGACAGCTTTTGGAGCTCTTCGAGAACAAGTGTGTACCGTGCGCGCTCTAAGGTAAGTATACTTTCTTATATCATATTGGTAAGTTTTAAGTAGAAGTAATTTTTCGTGTTTACAATAGGTATGACTCGAAACCCAAACTAGTCTTGAAGTGTTCAGTCAAAGGTCAAATTCAGTTTTGCATTTGGTTGATACCAATACTGCCCCGCGCTGCCCAATTCGTTAGCATTTCAAAGGAGTTAATTTAAAGTGCTGAGATTCCTGCCGTAGACAGAACTAACTGACAGCTCTTCTTTCAGCTAACCCAGAGAGTTTCCCACTTCTTAGCAGTGAAGCCTCTATTCCGAAGAAAGTAAGTATTCATTTGATTTAAAAATTGTACTCAAACAGTACTAAAAGTAGTACAAAATATGAAATTAAAAGAAATACCATTCAGCTAAGTTGCAGATAAAATTTTTACTTTTAACAATGACAATTATGTTTATGAATATATTTTGTGGTGAGTTATATCAACATAACGAAATGAATACAGTTTTAAAATTAAAATTAGGTAACATAACAGAGATTCGATAAGTTTTGACTTTTGATCATTTTGATTTATAAGCCATCTTGTTTCCATTCATTCCTAAATTTCTGAAAGTGGTGAGCTGGACTACTTTTAACGACATTAAATTAATATTATATTGCTACTTAAATATCCCTAGGACCCCAATTCTCAAATTCCGCATACCGTAATCCGAATACGAAAAAAATCCGCCTGAAATTTTCGCACATCAAAATAAGTTGGTATTCTTAAAGCTTTACGGAGTTTTATCACTCGCATAAGGTAGAATTTTACTTCAAAATAAATTCCGTTTACGATAAGCGTATCCGAATGGAAAAGGCGAAGGGAAAATCTCGTATTTTCAGGATTGGAAATTTCAGTCTTTCCCATGAAATAAGAGATTTTGTTTGCTAAACCTATGAGAGGATTTTTGAGAATTGAGTTTTGAGAGTTGAGGCAGGGTGCAAGGTGCTCTTGCAATATATGGATAGAATATGGAACACATATTATGGAGTATAGGTGGCACTCCAAATTTTCTGTCAGAATGTGATTAGAGTTCAGAACACTATTGGAATGCATTAGAAAACTATCATGGAGCATCGTGTGATGCTTTTGTTTACAGGCAGCCGGTGGTATCATGATCAGTTTTCCGGCAATTTCTGCAGAGCTTGCATTTGGTTACAAACTTCAGCTAATCTGAGATGGTGATCATTTCCGCAAATCCTGCCGGAAAATTCTTTTTTTGTTACGGGGTTCGCTGGAAGAAAAAATCATCTAAACACTTTGCAGAGCCATTACGCGAAGGATGCTTCTGCAATAGTGAGGGACTTCAACCCGATATAAAAAACCAAATGTAAACAACTGTAGTACGGGAAGCAGCGTTGCTTGTTAGTAGTAGATTAATCAACTCACCGATTGGTTTATTTACCTCTACGGTTGGACATTACATTTGATGTCGCAGATGTTTTAACATTGTTAAATGTGCCTTTGTGATTAAATGTATTATGTAGGGATAACTCGACGGAGCGTACCAGCATATGCAAAGTAATTCTCACTGATTTATATTTACAGGTTCATATCGTGCAATAGACAGATGTCTCGTATCAATGATTGTGCGTTGCAGCTTTGGGTAAAAAATTCAGTCCTACTTTGCACCACAGCTGCAAAATATGGACCAGATCTATAAAACAGATCATGACTATGTCCACCACTGTGATACAGTTTTATCTCAGTTGCTGAAATTAGAGAGTTCGCTAGTACACAATACCTTAGTTAACATTCGTCAGATACGAAGCAGATCGTTCGCACTCAGAACGACTCTGTTCAGATGTTGTCTCCAGATGGAGGTCAATGATGAAGTATGTGTCACTGTTTAATGCACTGGGTTTTGTGGCCAGATCAAAATGAGGAAGCGGAGGCCATTTTCCCTCTTCCAAATAATCGTTCTGTTGACAGCTAAAGTTTGTAGCAAAAAGAATTGTGAAAAGGAGCAGTAGTATACCATCGCGCGTTTTCCAAACGGTTCGGTTTCTTTTACTGAACTCGCAGACTTCTTAGCTTTCTCGTTACATCTTGGACCCAACTTTCGCATTAGTTAGAGTCCTTGTCGAACTCTTCAGTATGCGCACATCCTTCCTGCGTTCTTAATAATTAGATCCACAGTCATTTCCATGCCAGAAATGGTGATATGCATTTTGCTTATTTATATTCGTCGGGTTTCGCTAGTTATACACATATAGGGTGTTACCGACTAAATGTTCAAGATATGATTTGTGGATACATTTTAAAGTCTATTTCCAATTACTGTGACCGATGATTTGAAGAAAATCCTTAAATCTTATGCAATTATTAACCGAGTTATTTGCATCAATGTGGGTCAGAGTACACCAAACTAGGGCTTTCTTAAAACACCGGTAAATGGAGCTAAAATTGGAAATGGACCTTTGCTCCCAAAGTGTTGAACATCGGACCCGTACCACCTGAATGTTTTTATTCGCTGTCCCGTACCTCTTGCGAAAGTCTGGCAAACATCCAAGAGTAAAAACTGTCATAAGAAGCTTCTCAAAAATATATTGCCGTTCGGAATTAGGACCATTCCTTTCGTGTCAAAAAAAATCTTATCGCAATGTTTGGTAAAGCTGGGCTTTAATTAGGGCTTAAATTATGTTAGGGCCGTATATATCTAATATATATATATATATATATTTTTAATAAAATCCGTAGTGTAGATATATGTACATATTCTTATTTCGGTTTCGATTGTTAGTCCAGAACACTTCCGAGCTCTTTTCTATGAAAGTTCTTCCAAGAAGAAGGAAAGAAGAATTAAAATTACTTTTGGATTTAAATTCAGAATTGAGACTAGAAGGACTTACAGATTCAGGGAATTCAAATTACCGATTTTAAGAAATCAGCTCTGAGCGATAAAAAAATGCTATAAATGACTGCACCAATTCTTTAGGTTTCTCAGAATTAATTGTCATCGAAAATATAACATAAGAGAAATTTCAAACCAATTACGAATAATTGCATTTAATCCGTAAGAGTTTCGAGATAAAAATGATTTGTAACAAATTAGCCATCGGGCTTTAATAATATTTGGTTTTTATTTCATTCATTCAAGCGTAGTAAATAAAATACATAATTTAATTTATCACATGGAAAGCTAAAGTGCGAGTACCTACATAAGTACTCTTATACATTACGACTTGTGCAATAAAATAAATTTTAAATACATAATTATGGTTCAATTGGTACGTACAAGTAACAAAATCAATACAAAGCAATAAAAACATTTGCTGGATCTGATTTCAAAATATCGATTGAAATATTCATGAGTATCTAGATATGAGCGAAAGAGCAATTCCTCGTATTAATTTACTTTTATCGTATGACTTGCTTTAAAAAGCCATGACTTTTTTTTTCTAAAAAAAAAAAAGGAAGTATTCAACCCATGTAGATATTTTATACTGTGGCTTGAAACTTTTCCTAGGAATAATCTGCAGTAGGTACCGAAGGCAATTTATAAATTTATTTCAAAACTTTAAGAAAAGGAAATAGGAAAATATGTACCAACAGAATATTTGATTGTTGAAGATCATTGTCTATATTTTACATTAATACCACGATTTTGCTAAGAAGTTGTCCTAACGGATTATTCGCCGGTTTTCTTCTTCTATTAATGTATTGTTGAAATATACATCTATGAAATGTGAAAACTTTTAATGGATTTTAAGATTTGTTTCATAGAAACCAACCCGCCATGGTTTGGCTCACACTGAATTAAATCTTCTGGTTAAGGGTGTTACAATCCCTTTTCGTGTGTAAGAACTAGCGATTTAAAATTACCACATTCCTTTTATGCTATACCTACATTGTTTTAAACTAATTTATGAGCTTACGACAGTTTAATGAAATATCCTTTTACATTCCAATACCAAATCATGATCATAATGAAATTATGCTCGGTCTCGTTAAGTTTCGTTAACTTCTGTTGGCTTACGGAAAGTTATGTCTCCACATCATTTAATGGTTTCCCATTTTTCAGGTATTTTTTTATGTCGAAATTCCTTTTTCCCATATATATAGTATGGTTGCAGACTTAATGAAACAGAAAAAAATAAATGAATGCGTAGCGATTCACATAGAGGTTTGGTAAACTACACTCGTACTGTGCAGAACGTTGTATGCTAATGTATATGCTTATACATTCTGTATAGAAATATGACAGCTAAGAGGAAAGGAGAAATCAATAAAAACCACCGATATGTTTAATTTTTAAGATAATTTTCTACTCTTTAGAATACTTAGATAGTTATTTCAATAGTGCCGACATTTCGAACTTAAACTTGGAATGAGCTATTTTATTACGACTTTCGTAGAGAAGTCCAAAAAAGTGCGTCCGCCAATCTATCTTTCCGTCGGTCTGTCTGTCTGTAGTTTGTTGGAGCAACAACTTCCTGCGTTTTTTTACCCAACCAATGGGTATGTTAATTTGATCTTGTGCTAGATATCTGGGCTTTGAAATATGAATTTCTAGTGCTAAGTTATTTGAAATATACGACCATAATTTAGAATAAAAACACTCTTTTTAAAGTTGAAGCTGACGTAATAAAGAGGTAAGGTAATCCTCTTTCCTCTCTAGTGAGATATGTAATCCGAAAGATTTGGAATTCTTTCCATTTCGGTGTATCAAGTATTATACATCGTAGCTGAGGAATGGAAAGTAGCTTAGGTCATAATGGTTCCAAAGCCGGGAAAACCTCTATGTGACAAGAAATCAGACCAATATCGCTTTTACCAATAATCTTGAAAGTATTCAAAAAAATTTGATTAAAGCGATTACATCTGATTATTGAAGAGCGCCGATTAATACCTGATCGCCAATTTGGGTTCAGAATCAAGCACTCCATAATCGCCAAAGTTATATGAGCTAATAAGTTCTTATTTAGCGGACCGACTTTTTCATGTAAAGTATGGAAATGATTATTCCAAATTTAAAGAAATCGGGACAGGAGTTCCACAAGGAAGCGCTCTGGGTCTGATTCTCTTTTTATACCCTATCCTTAGGGTATATTAATTTTGACACATAGTTTGTAACACCCCTTAATATTCGTCGTAGACCCATAAAAGTATATATATTTATGATCAGGACCAAATCCTAAGACTATTTAGCAATGTCCGTCAGTCCGTCCGTATTAACTTTTGAGGCCTTTAAATTTATGCTAGGAAGCTGAAATTAAGAGCATATACTTCCTAGGGTCCCGAAATGGTAAAGTGTTAAAAAATTTTAGATCCGCCCATTGCCACGCCCACAATTTAAAAAAAAAATAGTTTTAAGGCTTAAGTTAGAGAGATAAAGTTGTACAACCTTCACAAGATATGTAGGTACTGCCCATCTTTATAAATTTGTCATATAAAGTTTTTTGCCGCGCCTACTTTTTGTGGGCGTTTTTCACTAAAAAGCTGTTTTCTTCGAAAATTTTCATAGAAATCGAAAAAAAAAGTTTAACAATATATTTAGCCAATATATTTTCCAATAAACTGCCATACAAAGTTTTTGGCCACGCCCACTTTTTGGGGGCGTTTTTTCTCAAAAATAATTTATTTTCTATAAATTTCATAGAATGAAATAAAATGCTATCCATCATCTTCCTAATGCTTTTTTTCTTTGGGGTACATAGGGATAAGGATAGGGTATCATACTGTTCGCCCCAAGCGGACTGTAGCCTTTCCTTATTTTTTAATTTATACTCGAGTTACTCTGCAAGAAGATGGCACAACTGCAGTTACGTTTGCGGATGATACAGCTATATATTGGCCGTAAGTAATACGGTTGAATAAGCAACGAATAAGCTCCAATGGGCTATCAACAGCGGTTTTAAGCGAACAATGATACTGACCACTGACTCACTGACTCACTGACTCACTAACTCACTGACACACTGATAGATCATAAAAATTATGGAGCACTTCAATTCGTCGTAGAACTTTGCACAGTACCTAATAGGGTTTGCGAAAAAACCAATGGGAAAAATCTAACAATTGCAATTTTCCATCCAGGGGGCATGGCAGCCGCCCAACTTTTCTAAACTCAGTCCCTAAAAGATCTACAATTATGATTTTTTACATGAGGGTTGGCTTTTAAGAACAAACACGGTTTCCCGTGTATTGTATTGTTCCATTTAGGGAGCGAGAGCGCGCCCCTTTACTTCAAATTTGCACCTAAATGACTGAGAGTTTTTAAATTATACGTTTAGGTAGGATTTGAAGACCAGACACCGAAACTTAAAAAAATAAGGGAACTCTAAATAAGACCCTTATAATCCCAGTACTGCTCTATGGATCCGAGGTGTAGACCCTTTCTAAAGCGGACTAAGAATAGGTCTTCTGAAGGTTTGAAAGAATTTCTTTGAACGTTATTTGTGTCCCGAATGCATTGACAGGTTCTGAAGGATATGATTCAATGACAATGAATGCAAGCTGTACGGCGATATTGACCTGGTCAAAAAAACTACTGCAAATAATTGGTGGGTAAATGAATTAGTATTTTTATTTATGAAAATTTCCCATTTCAGAAAAAAAAAGACACCATGCATTTAAATTTTCAACGTAAAGTGGCACTTCCTTTTTACCAAATGGCCGCAATATTTTTTTCTTCGTGGCAACGCTGGTCGTAATATAAACCCTCATACTCAGTTTGCGTTCGAAATTTCAATGCAATAGCTCTCTTCTATAGTGTCTGGTAGAATTTTTAACTTTTCGTTTCAAAACAAAGTCTATTAATCATATATTTTCCATTAAAACTGCAATGAAGCTGTTTCCGTTTTTTACCTCTCTTAAACAACCCTTATCAAATAAAACATAATCATACTTCACTCCCTTGCCAGGCAAAGATAAAACATATTTTATCGAATAAACACAAAGGCGATTTTATTTAAAGCTATAATATCCACTCCATTGATTACCCTAACGCAACTGACCAAGCCTTATAAACTAGTCTTTTCCCAAATTCCCACCAGCCAAGCCAACCCCTTTACCTTAACTAACAAAAAATATAAAAGCATTGTCGATAAAAAGAAAAGTTAGCCAGCCACACTGCAGTGCATTGATCTAATCTTTTGTTTGTCCATCATGGTGCTTCGGTTATGTCAAAGCTTTTAGTAATTTCCAACACTGCCGAACGAACTCTAGTCATTCAAATAAACTGGCATTTTGGTTGTCTGCCTTTGACTAGGCACTCAGCACTACCACAAATATGTTACGAGCTTTCCACAACAAACAACACGATTTCATCCTCATCGGTGCGCTTTTTGAATAGGGAATTTAAGTCCTGTGGTTTTATTTTCGCGGCTTATTTTCCTCTTTCATGTCCTTCCACATTGTCAATCCACCTACGTCATCGATGTGCACTTTATGTGCAGATTTTGTTATGTTCATACTTTGCCTTTCCTGAGGGTAATATATATGTGATAATCCGTTTTTACGTGGATACGGTAGCTGTGCTTCCTGCAACTAACTGCTGGATTAATTTTGCAAAGCAGATTGATGGCAACTGGCGGTAGCTTTGTTCCAGCATTCAGATGGACAAGTTTATTCTACGTTGATCCTTGCATAGGTTTAGTGGGCCGTGTACTGTGCTGTGAAGGCAATTTTCCTGTGAGTTAATTTCAAGGGACTGTCCGACCATGGCATGTCATCAGTAGATAAGATAATTGACCATCACGTGACGATGTGCCTTTTTTCGAATTGTGCGTGAGTCCGCCGATGAAAACTACGAAGGTTAATTATAACAATCGGGGTTGAAATGTGCCGAATATCCTTGCGTGGGAAAAGTTCGTTAAACTCTTACTTGTTGATGATACACAACGTTGAATCGAGAAGGAAACATGCTGTGACAGCGGAAAAGAGGAGTGGATGGAGTGCGAGTGTTGTGATAAACGTTTCTGTTGACACTGTCAATTGGAAGAGTAATTGATACGAGAATTTCATCTCCAATGGCGCCGCGCCGGCGAGAATGAAATTAATCTGGAAAAAAGTGTGTGCGGAAAATTGTTAAAATTTGCAAAAAGACACAACAAAATTTAAGATGTATTCAACGGAATTGTTGGTTTTTATTTTATTTGCTCGTTCAATCAATGCTGACTATAATTTTGGTATGTACCTATCTGATTAGTCGTATTACAATTACAATTTTAATTTTTGAATATGAAACAAAATTGTAATGCACGTACAGTGTGCAATAAAAAATTAAACTCACCACTTAATAGGGTTAAAAACAGGGAAATTTTATCCGCGCTGCGGGCCAAGCCGAGGCGAAATTTCTACGGGCCGGAAAATTTGTTAACATTTGTTTACAGTGATAAATACTTTGGAAGCAGTAAATGTCCAAAGGTAGAATCTATAGTACCTTTTTTTGGTTTTAGAAATGTTAGAAATGAAAATTATATGGTAAATTTCATTCAAATCGATTTCAACATCTTTCGAATACCCATCACAACGGAAGATGGGTAAAGTAGTACCTGTACCCAAAAATGCTGAGGGTAATGACTTCAAGCCCATTTCAATAAAACCCTTTCTTTCAAAATCATTTGAAAGAATTTTACGAAAGTAAATGAATCTTTTCCTTAGCACCAACAAGTTGATTACAACAAAAATTTTAGGAAAATTCACAGTTGTATAACTTCTATAGTGACTGTTGTGGTAGATGTACGGCAAAAGATGGATGGCGTTTGGCACAGTGGTTCACAAGATATTGTATGATAAACTGCGTCGGTATCTTCATGTTTCACATAATGCAGTGAAACTACTTGCCTCGTATCTTTCGGGCAGACCGTTCACATCACTTGACTTTATCGGATTTCATTTCTAACATAAATGGTGTCCCATAAGGATCCGTTTTGGGTCCACTGCTATTCTCGCTATATGTCAATGATCTGCCATCTATCATCAACCATAGTAAGTTTCAAATGTATGCCGATGACGTGCAGTTGTACTTGAGCTCCAATCTTAGTTTTATTGAGTACGGTGCTGCTTGTGTTAACGAGGATCTTGATCATATTGCGCGCTGGTCTGAAATGAATGGTCTTTTGTTAAACTCTGCGAAATCAAAGTTTCTGGTCATCTCAAGATACTCATTGAATCGGTCGTACTTTCCTTCTTGTTTGTGTGTCTAGGCAATTCTTCTTCTGAATACGTTGAGACGGCCAAAAATCTTGGTATGGTCTTTAACCGAAATCTGACTTCGGATAACCACATTAATGCTGCGACCGGTAGAACTTATGGTGTTCTTCGAACATTATGGGCAAAAGCTTTCACACCCTTAAAAATACGTCTCATTCTCGCCAAGATGCTAGGTATACCTACATTATTGTATGATTGCGAAGTTTTTGTCAAGTGCAGTTTCGTTAGCAAAACATAACTGTAGATCGCCTTCAACAACACCGTTCGGTTAATTTTTGGACTAAGAAGGTACGATCGGGCTTGAAATTGCTCTACTCTCCTTTTTAACATGACGTTTGACAGTCTATTTAAATTGCTCACTTTAACCTTTCTCTCAAACATCATATTTATATTTTATATTAAAGTGTATAGGCATTGCATATAAATAAATAAATAGCGTGAAATAAAAAAATAAATAGCGTGAAAAATTTGCAATCGCCGCATTAGGTTTTACCTAACCTAAGCTAACCTAAAATGGAAAAATTATTTTTTTTTAACATTTATCAACAAACTTACGTAGCTCACTATGGTATCGTTAATGTCAAAAAACATCCGCGCATTACAACTAAGTGACACACGGAATGCACCCAGTAGTGTAACTTAGTGCATTCCATGTGTCTTTTTCTTTTGCCTACAGCATCACTACCGCTGATTGGTTGAAATACTTAAATTAAATTAAGGAGCTTTTTGACGTCTTAAGCAACAAACTTATACTCTATTCACACCGCACTGTGTTTCGCAAAAACTCCACCATAAGAATCAAAAGGTTTCCAAAACATTTTTTAAATTTTCGACGAATCTCTCGGAATCTAGTTTTTAACACATTCTACAAGTTCCACAAATCAGAAAGATTTTCAACAGTGTCACAATTCAACTGCGAGTCATCTACCAGACAGCTTACCGATTACTAGTACGTAGATCACTGGAATTAGTCGAACATGAGCATTGTTAGCCTAATTGTTCGAAAGCAATATTAGTTTATTAGCTTTTATTTTTCGATGGCTGACTGAAACGTCAAACAAATCCCAGGCAGTGTTCGAAGAAATGTAAAAAAAACGTCTCCTTTCATTCCATTCATTCCTGCCAGTTTTACTTGCCACTGTAATTTAAAAATGTTTAAGTCCTATTTATTTCTTAATAAAATAAATGATAATCAAAGAAAATAATGTTAAAATAGAATCTTTTATAGTCTTAGTTGTTACAAACACTTTTCTTGTCAAAAAAAAAATGTCCGGGCCGGGACTCTGATAGAGATGGTAACCATGCCACTTAAGGAAACATCGCTGCATCGAGTAAAATATTTGACACAAACAACAGTAACATTTCATTCACTATTTTAAGAATTTCTATGACGCAATCGTGCTTTCGGCTACACAACTTCATTAAAAGTGTTAAGAGTGTATAATATCAATGTTGCTATTCATCAAGGTCATTATACCCTATCCTAAGGGTATATTAATTTTGACACATAGTTTGTAACACCTCTTAATATTCGTCGCAGACCCCTAAAAGTATATATATTTATGATCAGGACCAAAATCTAAGACTATTTAGCAATGTCCGTCCGTCCGTCCGTCCGTCCGTCCGTATCAACTTTTGAGGCCTTTAAAATTTGGAACATATACTCCCTAGGGTTCCGAAATGGTAAAGTGTTAAAATTTTCAAAATACGCCCACTGCCACGCCCACAATTTAGAAAAAACCGTTTTAAGGCTTAAGTTAGAGAGATAAAGTTGTACAACCTTCACAAGATATGTAGATAGTGCCCACCTTTATTAATTTGTCATATAAAGTTTTTTGCCACGCCTACTTTTTGTGGGCGTTTTTCACTAAAATGCTGTTTTCTTCGAAAATTTTCATAGAAATCGAAAAAAAATGTTTAACAATATAATATGCCAATATTTTTCTCAATATATCGCCCATACAAAGTTTTTGGCCACGCCCACTTTTTGGGGGCGTTTTTTGAAAAAAAAAAAATGTCTATAAATTTCATAGAATGAAATAAAATGCTATCGATCATCTTCCTAATGCTTTTTTTCTTTGGGGTACATAGGGATAAGGATAGGGTATCATACTGTTCGCCCCAAGCGGACTGTAGCCTTTCCTTATGTTTTTACTCACGTTTGTGGATATGAACGGCAATGACATTGATCTCAATTTGTCCACAAAACGAAACAATATGATTCAAGATTCATCATTTTTCACAAAAAAACGTGTGTTCCTATACTACTTTCAATTATGGATTCTATTAATCGGCATCGGACTGCTACCTAAGAACACCTCTTTAAAGAGAGTTTCAGTGCGGCTCAACGCCCCGCAAGCATCCTTAATTGAAAACTATTCCCAAAAACTCTGCAGTCATTGCATTCTCGCAGTTTGGTCAAGGAACAGTTTGCTTGGAGGCATTATTACTGCCATTTTTATAAAAGAACATATTGAATACCTCAGGACCTACTTGCATTTGTCAAGCAACTGTAAAGCGAATAGCCAGATCTGAAACCGCTCTCCCACGAAAAGCAGTCTCTGGTCCTCTTGGTGATCCCACAAAGACTAGTGAAGATCACTTTGCATACAGACGTGCTCCAAGTGGTGCTGACAAGTGGTTTTCACCCGCAATATATTTTACACTAATGGGGAAAATTATTACAGAAATAATGCTACAGAAAAAAAAAAATATTCATCCATTTAAAGTGAAAAGTATATAGAAATTTTCAAATCACATTAAACTAATGTAAATTACAGAAGAATATACCTATTCGTTTGTTAAATAAAATAAAGTGCACGGCTGCGTCATACGAAACTTTCTTGGTACATGAGATGCGTTTTTGAGTCGCAAAATTAATGAGAAAACGAATTTACTTTAAATTTAAGAAAATCGTTATATGGAAAAAAATTTAAAAAATGTAGGTATTGTATAAAAAAGACTGTAATTTTTTTGAATTCCCTTTATTAGTTTTCGAGACATTGCCCTTTTTATAAATTACCGTTAATAAAGTTTTTTTTCCAAAAAAACTGAGTATGCACAATTTTTTACCCCCTCCCAAACATCCTTAGTACAAAATGAGACCAAAATCCTTTTAACCACTTTTGAGAAAAATAGTGATAACTGATTTTCACAAAATAAATTGTATGACACGTACCGTTATTTCTAAAGATAAAGCAAACAAATAAAGTTGTCCCGAGATGTAACCCCAAGAACCTTATATGCGTACTTTGAAGCAAATCCGTCGAACCGTTTCGACATTCGGCGCCCGGACAGACAGACAGACCGATGGACGGCATTGGCTCACCTACTTTTTTGGACTTCCCTATAGTCGTAATATCATCCCTCATACTCAGTTTGAGTTCGAAATTTCAGCACGATCGCAATAACTTTCTCTTTAGTATACTAATGTACACGAGAAAGTTAAAAAAGGTTTGATTGGGATAGTTAATACGGTAGAGGGTAGTACAGATAAAAGGTGTCAGGGGGTAGAGTCAATGGCTAACCTGTGCTTAGGGTGCTTGTTAAAAGTGAGCTTTCCCTGCATTCTGGATCCTAATCATTCAATAATTCATTAATATCGGAAACTGTGACAGAAATATTAATAAGCTAGTAAATAAAATATTAAGACCCTGCAAAAATTTGTAAAAAGCTAACATCCTTAACAAGTTTCGATTCTAATGTGCATTGTTTCAAGTATTTAAATAAACGAACGATTGCGTCATACAAAACTTTTTCGGAACATGAAATTGTAAATTTGTAATAGTAATTTTTTTTTTGAAAAGCTAGATTTTCTCATAAACGGCATTAGCGATTTACGATGTATCGAACATTGGACACTTTTTGAATAATTGTTAAAAATCGTTGAAGCCATTTTTGAGAAAACGAATTTAATTTAAATTTAAGCAAATCTTTATATAAAAAAATTAATCAGATTTGTTCAACTTAATATCATAAAAGAATTTCGGAATTCCCTTTATTAGTATTTGAGATATTGGTGATTTTATAAATAACCTTTATTCGAATTTATAGCAAAAAAAAAATTAGTAAGCAGTATTTTCTGCCCATACAAATATCCAAATATCCCAATATAATAAACGCGCATAATAGGGACTCTGTATAATGAAATAGTCGAGTGGTTTTAAATGACTGTAAACTGTAATGTGAGGGAAAAACAATGCGTGGTAGAGCATTCCAAATTCGTATTGTACGGGTAAGAAAGCAATCTTTACATTTTACAGTACGTTCTTAAGCTAAATAGTGAACTGATGCGAATTCCTAGCATGGCGAGTATTGCGGTTGAATTGCTTTAAAAGTGCCTATTTCATTCTGCCTATTTCGTTCGAGCACCTACGGTGGAAGAATTAAGGATAAAATAATGACAGGCAGTAGTCATTGCGATGATGACCGTTATTTAAAACAATAAATTAAAAACTAAAAAAAAATGCAGCAAAATTTTAAAGCAAATAATAATCGTCGAACCGTTTCGCCATGTAATTTTGGTGAAAATCACTAATCAGTATTTTTCCAGAAAATGGTTCCAAGGATTTTTGTCTTTTTTTGTTTTACTTGGGATGGGGACAAAAATTCTGCATACTCAGTTTTTGGCAAAAAATGCGAATAATGGCAATTTATAAACCACTAATATCTCAAAAAATAATAAAGGAAAATTCCGAATTCGTTTTCTAAAAAACAGCTCTAACGATTTTTGCGTATTGTGAACAATTATGAGTGACCAATGTCCGAAATTACGCAAAATCGTAGGTGCCTGATTTGAGAAAATCAATTTTTTTAAAACCTAAAAAGTGACTTTGTGTATGATCAAATGTTCTTTTCTTCTCGATGATCATTCCTTTTGAGTCTGTTTAAAAGGGCACTCCATGAAGCAAGAAAGTTTCATAGCGCAGTCGTGCACTTTATTTTGTTTTTAAATTTCAGTCTATTTTATGGTATTTAAAAAAATGAACGTTTGACAGTTGTCATTTTTGTACTGACCCGAATTGAAGAATAATTTAATTGAGGTAGATACATAATACTTTCTTTAATTTTTTTTAATCTCTTTGCGGGAGTTGGTAACCCTGCACCCCCCTGTGTTACATATTTTCTTCTTCTATATTTGTTGACGAAATTATGATGAGAATTTAAAAATCGGAACACTACCACTTTACTGCATCTTTACGGTTCAGTTTGTTTGAATCGACCTTAAAAATTACGGGCAAACTCCCCATTTAGAATCATTAATAATGTTGCCTTTAAGTGTTTCAAGAGTGGATATTGTTGGTTTTATAAATTACCGTTATTCGAAAATTATTCATCTAAATATTTTAGAAAAAATTTAAATTTTTGCTTTTAATTTTAAAATCTGAATAATAATAATTAAAACAATTTATTGCTTTAAAGCAGATGACATCTTCTTTCGATTTATGGTAAACATATTGAAATACATCCAGAATTCTTTTGCGTTTTAGTGAATCTTTCATAAAAAAAAATTAAATATTACTTCATCGTTATTTTTTCGGGAACCCATGTCCTCTAGGATCCTGCAGAAATCCAAAAGCATAGGATAAGTAAAGACAGGAAGTCAAATTCAAGAAATGTCGAAGAGGGCTACACCAATTTTATTTATATGATTTTCCCTACACAACAGATTGCTTGTTATTTGAGCAAAAAATAATTAGATTTTTCTGTTCAGAATGCCAATCAGCATAGACATATTTATCTTACCTGTTGAATTTTTCAAACATCACAAATAAAGTACCTTAATACCGGAGGGTAGGCTTATTCAAATCAAATCTGATTGGCAGGTACCTACCGTTTCAAAGACTGTCGATTTATTTTTATATATACCCAACTAATCCTATTTCTGTTATGCCATTCTCTGACAAATACTAAACCCGCTTAGAATACTCTGACTGTACTTTAATTAGGCCCCAATAAATAGACGCGATTCAACTTTAGCCCACTGCGAATTGCGTTGTATAGCCGTCACAATTGTACAGCTACCATATACGAACAAACAGACATCCTTGAACTACTGAACTGCTGCTTCATCCCTAATGGAGCAAGGGTAGAAAACAAATCGAAAAGTATCAGAAAATATCGCAGCAATTTTTATCCTTCGCCTATACATTGTTTTTCCTCCTAATGGTTAATCAAAAGCTCAGTGCTTTACACAATTTCCTGGCGCGCATATTTCGGCTAGAGTAATGGCTGCCACCAGAAGGAAGGTAATCACTGACATCCTACTTGGGGCATATACACACAAATCTCCGTAATAGGGTCTGATACGGCTGTAATGTCTTTGCGATACCATACGTCGCGCTCTGGATACGATATCACTGGAGCTAACGAATATTGTCATCGTATAACAAAAGACTGTACCGCGGTACCCGATCCTACCACATTACCATCTAGGTATTATTACGTCCTCATCGTTGAATCAGCCAGTGGCATGAATGCGTTTTGTAAAACTTTCGCACTGCACGATTGCAAAAGCAACACACAGGGAACGGAAGTGATTCCCCGTGGCACTCTGGCGTAGGTACGCTGCTCTTGCCTTACTACCGCGAGCGCGTTCGTCTTGCTCTTTTCATGTCGTTTGTGCCAAGGCAGTAAGTTCTTTTATTTCTCGTTGAATGCCTGATAAAAATACACGCAAGCAGTGAAAATTTTTTTTTTTTATAATTTTCTTTTCTCCTTTTTTTGCCTCGTGCCAGGATGCGCCTCCAAGGTAGGATAAATAATCCTGGGTGAGGGTATGGGGGCTAAGGGAGCGCTTCGTCAAAAAGAATATTATAAGAATCTGCTCTCCGTCATTCGATGCGCATTCTCGTCTTATGTTTGGTTAGTTGCTACACAGCCTGAAGGGCCATCACCCACTATGAGAAAATCTTTCTCATCGGGTAGGTGAATATTTAGAGAAGAAAAATATACCCAAAGGGCTTAAAAATATCTGGAGGTGTGAAAATGCTGTTTATAAGAAAACAACAACCTGAGTGGGGAAAGGAGTTTTAAAAATGAATTGTTATTGAAAACTATATACATAGCCACAGCTTAACATTAATAATGCAGATATCCTAAAGATTATTTATTAAGGCAGGAATTTCATAACTCCACAGTTTCCGCACGCCACAAATAAATAATATTCATGTTATTCGAATTTGTCCATTGGGGGGAAAAGCTACAAAAGTACCTTTCATTCAATTTCAATTGGGGAACAGCAAACGGGAAGGTATCAGTTGCATACCGCAATTTGAAGTTAGACAGCGCCTATCTATCGATGGAGATCCACACTTGATTTAGATGTATCTAAAGCTGGTGTAATTAAAATGGACGCACGTGTGGAATAGGATACCAATATCGAACAAAAACTTTTCCCCACTTACATTAGAGATAAGTGGTTTGCGTTGATGATGATTGGGAGGATGCTTTACTAATGGTGCTTCAACCACAAGCCGACACCGGCGGTTGGTGGCACATGGTGGGTGTCAAAAAGTTTTCCAGTTTATTTCCCGCAAGAAAGTGCTCAGTTTTTTTTTCCTCTTCACTTTCTCGTAACTCATACATAATATTTTGTTTGAAAGGGTTTTTTTTTAAAGGGGGAGTCACATATAATGAATGTGGTAAGTTGCAAGTGTGCGAGTAATTAATGTTCGGCGTTGATCCCGCAAAAGTTTTTGCGAACAAAGACGGATGCGAAGGTAGAGTTGAAGAAAATTTAGTTAACGACATTTCTCGTTCGAATTTTATGAGAGAGTGTTGTAATTTTATTGAAATATTGGTACCGCCGATATCGATTCAAAAGAGGGTGGAAGTGATATACAAAACTAGCTTTAATCCAATTACGATTGGATTGGCTATTCAGTTTTTTGTTTACACAGCCAAGATGAAAACTTTGTTCACTTGTTTACACTGCTTTAAATGCTACATCGTTTTAAAAAAAATTGTAATGCAAAAATTGAAGTTAAACACTGTTAGAATCGTATATTTGCGAAACAGTACTATTTTGTTTTCCCTAAGGTGCTATTCTAATAAAATCTCTTACAGGGTTTCCGTACTAATGATTTTAAATCAGGAAAAACCTTAAAGAATATATTTTGAGATTAAGATTGAAATGATTGCTATTTTTAAGATTGAAATTTATAAAAAAATTTAACAAAATATTTTTTCAACAATTCCTTTTTTTTCTCGACTCTTAAGTCTTAGGATGATTTTGAAGCCGTTTCTAACTACTATATTACTATCTAAGCACAATATACACGACTTAAAAATACAAATTGCACAAAACTAGGTGTAAAATCAATAACTGACCGCGCGCTCCAAAAACCTACTTAAATAAACTTCTTCCTTAACGAAAACAGCTTACAATTTCGTAACTTCATTTTAGAGTGTTTTCAATACATAAAGAGCAATGCAAAATATCAAAACAATATCCATTAAAACACCAACCATTAAGAACAATTTGTTAAAGCTCTAAAACCAAAAGCTGCTCAACAAAATCCAAAAGAAAACGTAAAGAAAGGCTACAGTCCCCTTGGGGCGAACAGTATGATACCCTATCCTTATCCCTATGAACCCCAAAGAAAAAAAGCATTAGGAAGATGATGGATAGCATTTTATTTCATTCTATGAAATTTATAGAAAATAAATTATTTTTTTGAAAAAACGCCCCCAAAAAGTGGGCGCGGCCAAAAACTTTGTACGGGCGATATATTTTAAAATATATTGGCTTAATATATTGTTAATCATTTTTATTTCGATTTCTATGAAAATTTGCGAAGAAAACAGTATTTTAACACTTTACCATTTCGGAACCCTAGGGTTAAAGACCTCAAAAGTTGATAGACGGACGGACGGACGGACATTGCTAAATAGTCTTAGATTTTGGTCCTGATCAGAAATATATATACTTTTAGGGGTCTGCGACGAATATTAAGGGGTGTTACAAACTATGTGTCAAAATTAATATACCCTTAGGATAGGGTATAAAAAGCTGAGGAGTTACCAAACGGATATTGGGAACTCTGAAATTATATAATTTGCAGCGACTGGCCACAGCCAATAATATGTACGTCCGTATAAACTGTTACAAAAAGTATTTTTCAGGTTCCTGGAGACATCGAGATGGCTTGACAAGTATGGGTAATACCAACGTAAGGAAGGAAACTCAGCGGAGGCCACAACATTGGCTTATCCCCCAACTGAAGGGTATCACAATAGGTCAACAAGGACCAAAGTGTGTCCATAAGGACTTTGCTCCCTATCGGCAGCCAAACTAAAGTAAATGGTATGAAAGAACCACCTCAACTAGAGATACCATATTGCAACTTCGATGATGATATACATTTCGTTTGCTTGATGATATACATACATTTTGCAACTTACAAGCAATATTTGCAATTTCATAGTTTAAATATGATCTCCTCAATATAAGTTATGTTCAATTAATACCCCATGGTATTTATAGTGATGAACCGATTCAATTTTTTACAATCATGGAAGAAGAAATTTAAATCGTATAGCGCTTTACTCGATTTATTGAAGAACAAAAGTTTTAATTAACCATAGTCTTAAGGTTCCTAAATCTTATGAAACACATTCGAAGCCATTATCAAACTGGTAAGTAAACGTAAATGTAAATGCAGTTGATACTTCATTAAAACTTCAAAGAGTGAGTCTATGTAAACTTAAAACAGCACACGACCAAGAACCGAACCCTGTGGTACACCATTTTTAAATGTATGAGAATCACAAAAGTTTCCATTTACATTAATATTTTGATTTTTTGGTTTCTACCAATCCTTACATGAGAAGCAAACCACTTGCGAATTTTACTATAATTTGATGAAGCCAGGCAAATTAAGCATCATTTTTAACAACTTATTTTGCGATATTTGCAATTTCTTATTATGGGATCAACATTGAGAACAACAACCCCACACTTAACAATCATATAGGAAAATTGATTGTAAGACTACTTTAAAAATAATTATTTTGTTTATATTCGATAATTGTGAGTCGCTCTAAATAAAGGGATACATTATTTTAATGGCAATATGTGCTTTCTTTAATGTTGTTCTCTATATGATAGTTTAGAGTCAAGATGTATGCCAAGATACTTTACAGAGTGTTCCCACAAAATTTGACTTCAATTTATCATTAACCGACTGTTTCTAAGAAAGCAGGGTTATTTTTTCCTTTTTAAAAATATAGCTTGAATTTTATCGGCATTAAGCTTAATTTTTATTTTAAATAATCCGCTCTAATATTTTTGCGCATATCTTAAATTCGACTCGATGTTAAGACTGAACCCATGTGACGATAACATTGACGTATCATCAGCATATATTGCAATTTGCCATTCTGAAAGATTTGGGAAGTCAGATGTATAAATATTTTACAGAACTAGTCCAATAACTAAACCTTGTGAAACTCCGAAAAAAACTATTAACATTCACTTTAAGGCAACGATTTGACAAAAAAAAATTTCTGGAAAATTTTACTAAGAAAGGGGGAAAATTATATTTGATCATATTATAAATAAAACCATAATCCCATACTGAGTCAAAAGCTTTTTTGATAACAAGCTGTATCATCCACTTCGATTTACCTAGTATTCTATTTTTATAAATTAAATTACATATCCTCAGTACTTGATGAGAGGTGCCGTGTAGGTGTCTGAATCTAAGCCGCTAAGGACTCTCAATTATTATACTTAAACTGCGAAGTAAGCTAAAGGGTCTATAACTTGCTGGGTTGTCTGGGGATCGCCCTGCGTTTTGCATATTCACAACTTTTGCTACTTTTCATAAATTTGATTCGTATCTTGGGAAATTTCCACAAAGTCTTTGATCATTAGATGATAGTGCTTTTTATTCCACTCTTCAGACCGTTCTTTCGTTTATGCAATTGATTTCTATTTCAGCTGAGTCTTAAGTTAAGCTTACCATTTAAACGTTGTAGTTTGTTTTATAAATTTAGGGCATCCGAGTTCACCTGTGTTTTCGCATGGATGCCACTTAACTTCTCATGATCTGACACGAACATTCCTACCCACAAAAAAGTTATAGGTGTGCCAAAGTTTGAAGGGTTAAATGAAAACCAAAGTTCTAACACTTCATTGATATTAATGTAACCAAACATTAAAAATTTTAAAAGCACTCGTACATCACGAAATTTGCAAATTTCAGCAGTCCATTCATTCATGCTGGTCCCATAGAAACAGACGCGTTTATCTACCTGTCATCATTTATTCAGTTCAAATTCATTTCTGTCCAATTTAAGAGCTCAAAAATACCATCTATAGAAAACGGTCTGCAATTCAGAACTCAATGGTCTTATATCTAAATTCAGACTTCCGACTGTCAATTGAACTTCATTCCAAAGTCCGTACATGCTTTAGCAAACTGCCGTTCAATAAATATGAAATGCACAAGAAAAAGATGCTCTCCATAAAACCCCCAATTGTTCCACACTCAACATTGCCACTGCATGTGGTGGTGAAAATTCCAAATGGGCGGTGTCACACATGTCGAAGCATGGATTTATAGGTGATTCTGGTAGACAAATAATCAAGACGTACTTATCTAGGTAGAGGCAGAGAGGAACATGACCACTGAAAGGACGAAACATAGTATCTTTTCTTGGGTATCACTATTCTTCTGGTCTGGTTCAAAGAGGAGGACACAAGTCTTCGTTTGATTTCGATTTATGGATGAACCTTAATAGCTTCTCCGAGATAGAGTGTATCTGCAACTGGGGACAAATGCGGGGTATACGGAACTCGGAAATGTATTTTTAATGAGGGTAGAACCAGAAGTCAAGGGTGGAAATTGAGTATCGAACAAGAGAATTGATTTGACTGCTTAGAAAGAGAACTATGGAATGGTAAGCAGTGGAAGTGTAGTTTTTAGTTTGGAGCATATACAGAGAGGGAAATATCTATAATTTTCGAACCATTACCCATAACACAATTTTCCATATAATAACTCAACGAGGGACTTTCAATTGTTTGTCTTGATGTTTTCCTTTCATAGAATACTGAATGCTAGAGTTAAGTGCATTCAAAGAAATTAAGTTTGCCAGACTCTGAATATTGAATTTTGTTTTGAAAGTAGTATAATGTTATTCTAAAAGAGAAACTGAATACAGGTGCAAGAACTAAGGTACTCGTGCTAGTGTATGTTTAGGTCATTGGAAGTTATCTCGTTTCAAAGGTAGGTAGAATCATGTTAAGAAGATTATTAAAATATTCTATTGGAAATGTAAGCAAAGGAAATAAGAGTAATCCTACTAAAACAGTTAATATCGGTGAAGGCGAATGTTACGGCAAATGCAATTAAAGTTACGCACTTGGCAACGTATCAGTTACGTATTGTTAATGTACTTTATATTGTGCCTTCTCAATCGTGCAGTGCAAGTTTAAAACCAACAGGATCTCGTCCAATTGTAGGCTCGTTTTGCATAGTGCTTTTAAGCGGAAGAGAAATGATTGCAGTGTCGGGGCTCTTTTATAGACCATGAATATTATATGCCTCACGTGCATAGATACAACATTTGTCAAGCGTAACAAGAAAGTAATTGAAACTGTTCGATGTAGAAAGTTCGAGGTATCTCTAACTACAGCAAGCGTTCTCACTTTAGCATAACACCATCAACTCCTACTTCTCACCTCCCCGTGGTGACTGCTGGGTGCCTAGTACCTTGACTGGAGATGGGGTAACCAACTCCTGTGGAAGGTCGTTGGCGGCAGCTGAGGAGAGGGGGGAAGGAGTGCCAGCTCACTAAGGCACTTCTCCTGTTTCCGGACGGCGGAGGACGAATTCTACGGATAGATCAACGGCGGCGTCCACAGTTCCAGCTGGGTGGAACAAGTGATCTCCCTGTATGAGCAGCTTGGACTTATTTGAAGCCCAAGGGATATCCTTGCAAGGGTGTTGTGCCGATCTGCCACCCGACGCGTGCACACACATTTTTGTAATCGCTCCGCGGTCAGTTTTCCAACAAAACGTGTGGAAAAAACACGCTAATCGCGCGCGCGCTGTTCAAAACGCAAAAACAAGTGTACAGTGCAGCGATAGTGTAAAAATAAAAAAAAAAAAAAGTGTATTGTGTTGGTGCATTCCTTCTGGTCTCACTCCCTATCGTTTGCTGCTGTTTTGCGTGGCTATAGCGAGTGTCGTATATTTATGCGTGCACTGGCTATGGCTCGATGAAGCATCATTTGGCGAATAGCGGGTCGCGTTGTGTAGTTTTTGTTGGTAGACCAAAACAATTCATTGTATGGGCATAACACCTGCAGTGATTTGTTTTGGAAAGCTGACGTCAGAATCTACACGGTACGACCTAGCTCAGTCAGCGTCGGAGTTGAGTCATTTGTGTTTGTTTTTTGTTATGTGTAGAATTTTCAGGGTAGTCGTGAGCAATATTCGTGGGTTAAGGGCGATTTTTTTTTTCATTGTACGCCCACACGAATTTCAATAAACCAGCTGTTTTGGCACTAGGTGAAACACAGGTCAGTATTGATTCTGATCTAACGGAGTTTAGCCTGCCTGGATATAACTTAGTCCCATTATTCATTTCTCATCGCGGTCTCGCCGTCTATATACGTAGTGATGTAGCCTACCAACTTTTACCTCAATACGGCCAATGTTCCAATCCGGAATTTAATTTTATTTGGCTAAAATTACATGTCCGTAGGCAATTAATTCACTACTGTTTTATTTATAGAAGCCCTAACCAGGACAGACATTCAACTTATAATGCGTTTGAAGCACTGTCTGATTCCATAACCAGAATTGTTATCATTTATCCTCATACTGAAATCGTCATTGCGGGCGATTTCAATCTACACAATTCAAGTTGGCTTCGACATTCTGGACAGACAACACCCGAAGGAAGGTATGTCGAGATCTTTGCTGAGGTTAATAATTTAACCAGATTGTAAATGAGCCGAAACGGATACCGGACATTAGCGGTCAAAACGCCAAAACTCCGAACTTGTTTCTTACCTCTCACCCTGATAGATACACTTTAAATGTATTATCGCCTCTAGACTCGTCAGACCATTGTATCATAGGAAAACCGAAAAAAGTTCAAACGAGTCAGAAATGACTGCAATGCCCACATTAATCGTGTCAAATTCTCCTACGACCAAAAGTTGAGGCAGAAAATACTACAAAGTCCCTCCGGTAGTAAAAACTTTTGGTCGTTTGTCAAGAATATTCAAAATTCTGCCTCGTCATCTATCCCGACACTCATTTGCAATGACATCCCAGTTGTCAGCTCATCGGATAAAGCCAATCTGCTTGCTGCAGATGTTCTTCCACGCTGGCAAAACCACTGCGTAAGCTTTTCTATCTGTCCTATTCTTCAGGGCTGTTTCCAAAAAGGTGGAAAACAGCCTTTGTCCAGCCCGTCCCAAAAAAAGGCGAATCTTCATCTCCCTCGTCTTACCGACCAATTGCAGTTACAAGGCAGTTCCAAGGTCATGGAAACGCTGATAAATCGTCGGCTTATGAAATATCTCGAATCCCGAAAACTTTTTATGGACCGGCAGTACGGTTGGTGATTTGATGACTTATCTAACCGAATCTATTCACCATGGTGGTAAAAGCTAGGTCGTTGCGCTTGATATTTCAAAGGCATTTGACAGAGTTTGGCATTAAGCTCTCTTGTCGAAAATACGTGCATTTGGGATCGATGATACCCTTTTTCATTGGATTAGAAATTTCCTTGCGGAACGTTCAATTCAAATTGTTTTGGACGGTTTCAAGTCTGCAACCACATAAATGCTGGTGTTCCCCAAAGCTCCGTTTTGTCTCCGACTCTCTTTCTCATTTTTATCATGACCTCCTGTCTGTCACTTCTAATCCAATCCATTCCTTTGCTGATGACAGTACCCTCAGCTTTACATATTCGTTTTCCGGGCAACACCCCTCATCTTCGGCCGTTCAACTGGAACGGCAACGTATGTTAAGCTCATTAAATTCCGATCTCGACAGCATACTTAAATGGGGTAAAACCAACAGAGTGGAATTAATTGCTTCTAAAACGCTGTCATTGAAGCGAAACCATAATTCTCTGCCATTATCCATGGATGGCACTTGCATCGCTGAAACCGAACGACTCTCCATTCTCTGTATGTGTGTTAATGACAACCATCGTTGGAATGACCACATATTTGATGTCGCCAAGATCGCCCTTCGGATCTGGCAAAAATTTATAAGGCGTTTATTCGCTCAAAACTTGAGTAGAACGCTCATCTTTGGTAGAGTGCTCCAATTACATATTTGGAGCTACTTGACAGGATTCAAAAACGTGCGGTAAAACTTATTGGCGATCAAGACATCGCGAAATCACTTGACTTGACTCTCTTAGTCATCGTCGTAATGTCTCCTGCTTGTCAATGTTTTATCGGTATTTCCACCACACGTGCTCAAATTAAATTGCCAGTTGCATTCCACCCCTACAGCAATTCAACCGCAATACTCGACATACTGGGAATGCACATCAGTTAACTCTTAAGCCAATCTTCGGACGTACAGTGAAATACAAGGATTCGTTTCTTAACCGTACAACGCGAATGTAGACTGCTCTACCACGCTCTGTTTTTCTCTCACATTACAGTTTACAGACATTTAAAACCAACGTGCATCGGTATCTCCCTTTTCCTAATCCTTCACTTTCCTAATGGCCGCACTGTGTTACTTCATTATAAGGGTATCCAAAATCCCTTTAATGCGGAAAAGAATGGAAAAGAGTTGGTGGCGGCTGAGCCCTTGATGGGTCAACGGCGGCACTCACATTCCCGAAGTGGGTACTGGCACTGGAAGTACCGGCCTACTGTCCAAGGGTCAAGAACAGGGCCTGGCCCTTCAGGTTGGGGGTTGTGCCGTTGGGGTAACTTCCTGACCACGTCAAAACGTTATGGGACAGACTATGGCAGCCTCGGATATAAATGTACCTCAAAGGCAAAATAGACCCGGAACGTTAACGGACATCCGAGTGTGTACCTGGAATGTGCGAACACTCTACACTCCAGGTGCTACTCAAAATCTTGAGTCTGTCCTCTCGCGGTACAAGGCCGACATTACCGCGATTTAGGAGATGCGATGGATAGGATCAGGAACTATGAAAAGACAAAATTGCGACATTTATTACAGTTGAAACAAAAGATTGCACGTGTTAGGATTCGTCGTGGAAAATCGGCTTAGATATAAAGTAATGGACTTTAAGCCGATAAGTGATCGCCTGGCTGTGATCCGCATCAGAGCTACATTCCAAAACATTAGCCTAATATGTGCACACGCCCCTACCGACGAGGCTGAGCCTGACCTTATCAATGAGGAATTCTATGAGCCTTCTAGGTCGGGAGCCCATTCAGTACTATTAATACCTGAAAACTCCTGAGCTTCAAATGAAGCCAATCTGTGATGAAAAGAGATTTACAAAGTAGATTATGATTGAATTTTTTTTTTGTTCAGATTCTCTGTAGCTTTTGCATTAGTTTAGTTTATTTCATCAAACAAATTTACAATGCTTTAGTGATTACTTAATAATAATAATAAAATATGTATAATAATTAAAAATAAAAAAAAATATTTATAACTACTAAACATTGCCAAAAAAGATTACTTAAAATTAACAGCAAATAATTTTTAAATGAAAGTCTACTCAGACTAAAATCGATCATATAGGAAATGCTATTGCCTTTTCTTAAGTACCTAAACAATGGTTCGTTGGCTCCATAATTTTTTCTGTGGTATGGAATGTTGAAACATAATCTGTTTCTAAGCATTCTCTGAGGAACATTGAAGTCAATTATGTCCAAAATATAAGAAAAATCAATGTCATTAGCTATTACGTCACGAATGAACATAACCTCAGATAACTTTCGTCGAATGTTAAGAGGCAAGATTCCAAATAATTTGCATCTTGTTCCATAGGGAAGTCCCAGTGAAGTTTTTTCACTAATACTAAAAGAGGGAAGAGTAATATTCAAGACTCTATTACAAAAACCATTTTTTAAAGTGTGTGGATCATTGAATTCCTTTGAGTTGCGCAAGAAGTCAACATGTTTTACGAAATCAAGTTTTTGGTCTATAATTACCCCAAAGTATTTTTTAAAGGTTTCCATTGGAAGAAATCTACCATATATTTTATACGAAAAATTAATAGATGACCGAAGACTAAACGTTAAACTTTGACATTTTGCAATATTAAGGTGTAAGCAGTTAATCAAACACCAATTCGACAATAAGATCTTCCTGTAATAACGTGCAGTAATGTTCAACTTTATACACCGAAAGGCTTTCAGACCATCCGCATACATTAGGCACTCAGAAATTACAAATACGTTGGGAATGTCAAACGGGCCAATGTGACATCTTTGCGGCACACCTGATGTGATATTATTAGGTGAAGATAGAAAGTTATTTATACGAACATACTGAGTACAACCATTTAATTATGCATTTATCCGTCCCGTGCAGGGACGGGAAGTAAGAATATCTCTGCAGCGCCCGCCAGTGCTTGTCGTAAAAGGCGACTAAAGGGGAGGAATCACTTCTAGGCAATTTAAACATCCAAGTGAGCCTAGCAACATATTTAACACCATTAAACTGTGCAAGTGTGCATGCAAATCCGTGCGTTGATACGACTGGAGATCACCGGTATCATAAAAGTAATATAAATCAAGAACTTATATCAGGAGCATGCACCAGTTGAACAAACAAACTCGCTAACCCTAGCATTACGACAATTCACGTTCAAAGAAACACTACCCCGCCAGGCACTTCTAATGCTACGCATGGTTGTGATCCTGGGGCGAGCAGAAATGCACAGAGCTATTCAATTTTCGGGGGGATAGCAAAATAATGCAAAGGCTTAGGCGAAACCTAAGGGTCGCGAGTTTGTATATTCATGTTTAAAGGAGGAATTCTACGAACCCCGTCAAAAAGGCAACGGCAATCAACGTTCCCTTACAATCGCGTAAAAGAGGCGAGCCTAAAAACTCCTGGATCACACAAATGCAGGAACACCCGCATTTGATTGGCCACAATGATGAAGTGATCCAAAATCGGGATGCCTGCAGATATTTTTTGAGTGAAGTGGGAGGGTTATGATCCCTGTAATCCTGATTATAATCTCGTCGTTAAATGGAGAGAAGAATGGCTATGCGCTAAATTGTTAAACAACGAATGGATGGCATTTGCGTCTGCAGTGATAGGCAAGCGGCATTAAGAGTGTTCCTCAACGATTCTTACCTCGTTCAAGATAGTGCTCGAACTCAAGCTTTCTCTGAACTTGGTCGGAAGTCTGAACACAGAATATTGTTTGAGTCGCAGGTCAAACTGCGATCCAGGGAAATGACCCAGGAATGACCCGAACCTGCGTTGGGTATACCTGTTCTCGTGAACAGAAGTTTCGGTGGCGCGACTGCGATGAATGCAGACGGACCAAACTACAGCGCTCGGACTTCGGACATTAGCGAATAGTCTGGGTCTTTACTTCTATTTCTCAGGGAAATCGCTTTTTTCACGCTGTTGCTAACGGGTGTTCCAAGTAGAGATACTTTTTTCAATAGCCTTTTTTGACAGATCACGTGTGAGTCGTGTCATGCTGTCATGTTATTTTTGTTTAGTATTGTTTGGCATTTCATAATGGAAAGACTTACGCGTGAACAACGTTTACAAATTGTTCAACTTTATTATGAAAATTCACGTGCTGTGAGGAATGTGTTTCGTGCACTTCGCTCAACTTATGGTCAACATAATCGGCCTACTGAGCATACTATTCGCAACACCATCACCCATTTTGAGACCCAGTCCAGCACGCTGTGAAGAAAATATAGCGGCCGTAGCTGAGAGTGTACACGAAGACCATCTGCGACGTAGCAACGGCCAACATTTGATAGACATAATCTTCAAAAAATAAATGCCAAAGAATGTTCTTTCAAATGATAATAAACATTCTCCATTAAATTTGAATTTTCTTTGTTATTTTCTTTAAAAAAGTAGGGAACCTCGAAATGGATCACCCTTTACATAAAGATATTGAGGTTTATTGAAAATTGTTGTGAATTGAATAAAATGTCATTTCATTACTATAACTACAATTTTTCGACATCCTTATTCCTAAGAATTCACTTGAATACATCTAAACGGCAGTCTCTGAGTTCATATTTCCTTACAATCGGCAAAACTTGTCATTTTGATCAAAAATTAGAATTTAATATTAAACATTTATCTAACGTGCAATTCCTTTTCCGTACGTTGTTAGATATCAGAACTGAAATTGAAGCAAAGAACCCAGATGTTATGTAGAGGGCTATTGTTTCCAATGCATTCTGCGAGAAATACCCAGGGGTCAGTATTTCTACATTTTTCATCGCAAACTCCCTCGAATAGCCATTCGTTGAAATCCTGAAATTGTGTACCGGCCGATTCCTGGCCCGGTGGGCAGAAGCAATGCTCATGTTCGGTCGTTGCGCGCTATTTTCCATCACAATGAACCGTGAATGAACAGTTGAAAAACGTAGAGTTTCTCTTGCGTATATTGAATGGAAAAAAACTATCTGAGAGCTTTCATTTTGATTCGATACAAAATAAAAATTATTTATGTTCAAACTATAGTCGAATTTGCTTTTTTTTAATCTCGATCTACACAAGTTGCCGGTTTTTGTTTTTTAATTTATGTAATACCCGCAGAATTTAGCTGCCAGGAAATATTCGGTCCTGTATTTGGTCCTTGAACGAGCAGACGAAAAAAGCTCTGCTTCACAAGCATACTTTTTATATCATTGACCAAAGTTCCACTCATCGCTAAAACATAATTTGGATATATTAAGATATTCCATTTAAAGGGAAATTGCTTTGTTGATACAAAATAGCAACGCGATACTAAAACTTTCTTAGTCGCAGTCACAACGATATTAAAGTTTTATAAATAAAGATTTTGCATCTAGAAGCAAGTGCGTAACTTTGGGCAACGTTAATATGTTTATGAATAAGACAGGAAGTATTTAATTTTCTAAAAACTGATGGATTTCACTTGTCATATAAGAATTTGTTGCGTTGAGGAATAGGCGTGTTCCTCTTCGTAACAATGGGAAAATATTACTTTCTCTCAAGTTGAAAATGTGTGGAAAATAGAAAAACGGCTACACTTCGGTGAGTTTGCGTTGGCGGCCTTCCTCGACATATAAGGAGCCTTCAACAACGTGAAGTGTAGCACCATAAAGAGCGCTCTAGTAGACGCTAAAATTAAGCAGGGCATTGCAAAATGGGTTTACAGAATGCTTGCAAGTAGAAAAATAAACAAAGCTCAGTCATAATGTGAGTTCTGCAACCAGAAGAACCTCCCAGGGAGGATTCATATAACCACTCCTGTGGGTGCTGGTTAAAAAGCTTAAGACAATGGGCATAAGTGCCGCGGAATGTGAGATGACGTGGTCATAATAGTGCGGGAAAAATATTTAAATACCCTAATTGGGATTATGGAGGTGGTTCAACAGCTTTTTGGGCAGGTGCTGATCGTCTGAAAGCAAACCCTTCCGAAACAGAATTGGTTACTTTTACCAGGATATACAAGATAGCGAAATTTGAGCTCCCTTGACTCAATGGAATGGAACAGTACGAAGTATCTGAGCGGAAAGAATAAAAAAATAACTGATAATACTCTTTTTATTTGCAAAAAAAGGTGGAAAAAAACTGCTTTGGTGTACTTGGTATATACGGTAGTGGTAAGCTCATACTCACATATGGGCCACTAGTATGGTGGAAAGCAACAAAAAAGAAAATGATCTACGAAAAATTAGCGGCGGTTCAGAAAACGGCTATTATAGCGATTACGAATGCTCTCCGAACCACCCCAACGGGATGGGTTGAATGAATGCACCATAATTAATCCAGATAGGCAAAAAAAAAACGCAATAATCAAATCGAAAGCAAAAGGCGATTTTTTCTGATAGTTCGAAAACAACGGACAGAACATGTTCTGGTATCTTCTCAGAGGATCCAGAGCTAAGAATGTCTATCAGCCTACCGGACACAAGCAGTGTCTTTCAATCAAAGGTTCTAGCTGTCCTCAGGGAGTCTCAGTCTCAGTATCCGGAAGGGATATCGCCATCTACATAGCTAGCCAGGCCGCACTCAAGGCAATGGAATCAACCAACGCCAATTCTGATACAGTTGGGAGCTGTAACCTGGGAGCTGTAACCTGCTGTTGCAAACTTCAAACCTCCCCTCTGCATAATAAGGGACACACAATTAACAAAAAAAAAACATTAGGTCTGCCAATCTAAGGCTCTATGTTAACTTTTCAGTAGAAAAACTTGTATGGAGTTAGTAAAATTCAGTAGGGTTATCCCTTAGAATAGTAGTTCGAATTCTGACAAGGTACAGGTTACTCCTGTGGAAACACACAAGGAGCCTCGGATTGTCGGGTACAGATATCTTCAGACCTTGCGGAGATCTGCATGCTGCTGAGGACATAACACATATACTGTGTTATTGTAAGGCAAAAGCGCGCAGTCGAAGCTTTTGAAAACTTTATTTCCTCTAAGTTTTCAAAAGAAGGGCCTTCCAAGTTGCTTTCCCAGGGAAAATTGTGCATGTTTTTCGGCCTTTTCAATGTGAATTCAGTTGCTTTCCCAGGTATCTCGATGGGCCCGTTTTGGTGCCTAGTGTTTGTGTGAAGTTTTCGTTTATACCACTATCCTATTTTAACCTAACCTAACCTATACACTCAGAAAACAATTTTGTGTAAAATTACCTTAGCCGAATAAAGTAAATACTTTTGTAGGGAAATTATCACATATAAACAAATCGCAGGCTTTTTTTTTGATAAATGTCTTACTTTTGTATAATAAATTACTGAAACAAAATAACGTTTCATTTATTGCTGCTATTTTCGCCAATTATAGTGAGCACTGTGATTTGTTCATCCGTCGCCGCTAGCACCTATTGGGATTGGGTTGCTTGACTACATGGACGATATTGCGACAGATCTTGGTCTTAAAATATACTCAAGTAGAACGTTCTACCACAGCACTTCATTTTCGGTAAACTAGAGGAATCTTATTTGCTGGAAGCCGTATTTGGTCCGATGATCAACCTTAGGCAAAAGAAGAGGTATCAATGCATCCGGAAAAATGCACTCTTTGGAACGTTTTTTGGTCCGTTGAGATCATGGGCAAGAACAAGCTACCTTTTTAAAGATGTCCGTGAAAACAACGTTACCGTCAATAGCACCCGCTATCGGTCAATGATTTTGAACTTTTTTTGCATAAAATGCACGAGTTAATTGATGGTGGTTGAAATGTGGTTTTAGCAGGAATGCGCTATAACTACTTGTCACACAGAAATTAGTTATGTGAGCAATTTATCTCTAGTTGTAAAACTTTGAATTGGAAGCCTAGGTCGTGCAATTTGATGTAAGCAATTTGATGTTATGTAAAAATATAAAGTTATGTTTTTTATTTGCTTACTCGCAAACGCTCAAGTGGCAATACACTGTGTTCCACCAATAATATCAATCTTTTGCAAGTATATGAATGCTTCGCACAATTCTTTCACTTTATGACTTGGAAAAAGCCATATGTCAGAGCATCGCGTTGCTTAAATCCGTAAATGACATTAATGGTTTTTAGGTAGTTATCGACCTTGGTGCAGCAGCGAGCTTTCTCCATCGTCATCCTGCACTTCGCACCACTCTCTTAGCTGCACTGGACATTCTGTTCCATTTAATACCCCTAGAAATGTTTAGCAGACAGACAGCTGATATCACAGCCATTCGCCTCAAAGCAACCTTTCAATGTACCGAAAATGAAATCGGCCACTCTGCAATTCTGAACACACTCAGAATCCTTCCAAAAAATATAGACTACACCATACCCCTACAGTAGTTTTATAAAAACTTCCAGCTAACCATTACCCCAGATCCTTTCGGGAGGATGGTGCGTTGATGGAGGAAAAATCGATCCATATCTATGCGGACGAGTCAGAAATAAAAAATGGGATTAATGGAGGCGTCTTCTCAGACAGACTAAATGTAACTGTCTCCTTTCGTCTTCCTTTTCGGACAATCAGGCGGCCAAGAAGTGTCTGGACTCTATCTTTATTAACTCTTTAGTAGCCCTAGATTGCCGATCATCTCTAAACGAGATGGCTGAGCAGTTCAACATTCAACTGTGCTGGGTGCCAGGGCATAGAGACATTCCGGGACTACTCTCCCAATCTTGCCTGAAAAAGGCTCCTTAGGCATACCAGTTTCCACATGCAAGATCTTGTTAGAACTGGATGCAATAGAAAAAACAAACCACAGATGGACAAGTGGTACTACTTGTCTGACAACGAAGCAGATTTGGCCTAAGCTAGTTCTAAGACGATCAAAGAGTTTGATAACTCTCAATAGATCGCACATCAGTGCTGCAATTGGTGCCATAACTGGACATTGTCTGACATGCAGGCATGCATCAAGGCTTGGCGCTTATTCAAACGACTACTGTAGGAGCTGTATGGATGAGGAGGTGGTAAAGACTACTCTATACCTCCTTTGCGCATGCCCTGCTCTCTCCCGTAAATTAAATCTCCATATAGGAGCTTACTTCTATAATGATCTTAACGATCTAAGCTCTACCGACCCAAAATGTTTCTCACGCTTTATAAGCAGTTCAAAATGGTTCAACGATTACGCAGGAACTTCAGATCCACGTGGTATCACAACGGATCTTAAATAGTCTAAGTGAGTCGGACCTCTATCCGACTGCCACTTAAACCTAACCTAACTTAAAAGTGGTACTTGCCACTTGGGCCTCCCAGACATTTGCTCACCGAAAATGAGTTCATGGAATTAAATGCGTAATTATAATTTATAAAATTTTATTACAACTTGTGTTGCTGGTTTTGTTGAGTTAAAAATGTCACTTAGATAGGTTGTTTAGATATACAATTACTTTTCTGAAGTGAAAAATGTCAGGGGAATATTTTCCCACTTCAGAGAAGTGTCCAATAGCAGTAGTAATTTTAGCAATGAAAACTTTTAAGTTTCGTCACCAGCAAATACAACTTCCATTTTGATTAAAACATTTGCTATAAATGAGAAAAAAACGCTGTTTACAAAAAATTCTTAGAATCCACAGCTTTCATCCCTCTATTTTCTATTCCATTGGTATATCTAAGTTATCAACCCTTAAGCTTAGTTCGGACACCAAATGCTTCCAGTTATCTATTGGAAATTAAAGCTTTTTGGAGACCAATTCTCTCAGCTTGGGTTCATTTTTTTGTTCTCCCCAAGATCTTAAACTTATTTGGTTAGCCATACTATAATTTATACATTGACGAATCTCTTACAAGAAACCACTATCTATGTATGCGTTGTGATGTTAGAACATTGTCGATTCAACTTATTTAGTTGGATGTTTACTTCTATTTTTTGTTCTCGTTCCAAGTATCTGTATCTCTTTGGGGGTTAACAACTCTCGGGGGTGTATAACGTATCCTTAAAACATGCTGAATATTGTGTGTACGAATTCTTGATGAAGTTTCCCTTGACTTGGACTTTGATACAAGATAAATTGTAGTGATTGAAACACATGTGCGATGTGGATTGACAGATAAGGCCCGAGGTGGGCTAACTATTTATTACAGGGACATAGAGTGGCAAGGACACTAGCCACTACTGCAGACGACCTTGTGTATGTGTTGGGATTAAACAAACTTTTTCTTTTATTGATTTTTCCAAGACTGTTATCGGTTCGATGTAAGTTTCTTTATTGATGAGCGTGATGAGTATAAATAAGTATCTCGATAGCCTTGAACGTGTCAAACAATAAAGAGTCGTCGGTAGAACATTGGATAATGAAATACCAAACGTCAACAACCTGACCATGGTCAGAAAAAAGAAGGAATGCTTATATTCGAAGAGGCAGTGATTTTTTTTTTGTGATTATTTCGTCAACAAAATTTAAATTTTATATACATTGCAAATTATGTATTTCTGCCGAGCCCGGTCCGGGCGTTTAGGGGAGTATAAGGACCCAAACTTGTAACAAAATAAAAATTAAAAAAATGTGTAGTGTCAAATCTGAGTTTGAATGATTAAATTTGAATACGCAACCAATTGTTTGGTGTAAGAACCGTTGTTGGGCGGTCTAACGTATCAGCAGAGCGCGTTAAAGCCCATATCTTAAGTAGCGATTAATGACAATGATTACATGAAAGGAATTTATCCATATCTCAAAAATTATAAGCATGGCTAAAATCAAAATTACAGTCTTTTTTTAAAGATTATTAGACTGTTCAGAAAAGTTCAATGTGGACTTACTTACTTTTGAAAAGATTTGACTCTAAATCCTAAATTTTCTCTCAATTTTAAATGACCCAAACACGAATGGGTTTTTGTACGTCTAAGGCAACGTCAACTAAAGCCTCTTTGAAGGAAGTCAGAAACAAAATGATAGTCAACATAGGAAGGAAGCACATAAATGTTAAACAAATATTTTCGTGTGAGTTAAGCTCATAACAGAAATAAAGTAAGCATATTATGTTATATGTATATATTTAAGAGTCAAGTTTTTCAGGTTGGCACTGGTTAGTAATGGCGTCCAAAAATCATCTATCAACGTGAAAAGTTTTCAGTATATCCCTGCCATTTAATCATGGAAAGACTTACAAACGAGCAACGATTGCAAATTATTGACATTTATTATCAAAATTCGTGCTCTGTGAAAAATGTGAAAAGCCGCTTTATCGAAAAATTTTGTTCAGCGATGAGGCTCATTTCAGGCTCAAGGGATACGTAAATAAGCAAAACTGTCGCATCTGGAGTTATGAACAGCCACATGGTTTACAAGAATTACCGATGCATCCCGAAAAAACAACAGTTTGGTGTGGTTTATGGGCTGGTGGCATCATCGGTCCATTTTTCTTCAAAGACGACCGTGAACGTTACCGTCATCGGTGAACGATGTCGAGCCATATGATACCCGACTTTTTTTTTACCCCAGGTTGAGCTAAACTTGGTTGACATGTGGTTTCATCAAGACGGTGCCACATGCTACACAGCTCGTGAAACAATGGAAATGTTAAAGGATGAATTTAGTAAACAGTTTATCTATTTCCTCCATTTTCTCCCTAAGAGTGCCCTACGACTACATAAAATTGCCTCGCACTCACGCAATATGTGCGGTATATCCTCAACAGCATGCAGATCACAACAGAATCTGCAGATGTCTATATCTAAAAGTCGTTATGAGCTTATTCCTGCTCACTTTTACAAACATCCAGGAACTTTTAAGTTGTCATAGAGCTTTTGACACCGTGTGTCCCCCAAGACTTGACCACCTTAGGTTGGCATTCCTTAGGGTTATTTCGTCAATAGAAGCTCTTAAAATGCAGAGGGAATAATTAATGTCAGCAACGACACCACAATTGAGTAGCTCTCCTATTCCTTCAAGCTCATCCGCATGCGGCCTCTGCATTTGATTAGCCGCCTTGAGAAAGGTGGTTGTACTCGGTGGTCTTATAGACACTTTTAGTTCTGGATCATCTGAGAAGACCCCAGACACTATTCCCTCTGTCGTTTTCGAGCCATCTGTAAAAATTGTAATTTCGTTTAATTTGATGATTGCAGCCCTTTGCCAATCGTCTCTTCCCGGATGTATTACATCATTGAAATGTCGAAGTCAACTAAAGGGGAGATTTCACCCGTTATGATTGGATTGTCTGGCAGTAGCTTCGAAAGAACCGCACCATGTCCGAAGCTATTTATTATTGCAATGTTGTCAGCAAGCTTATGTTCAGAAAGGTTTCCAATGCTACCGTAGGGGTGGCACGGTTCTTTGAACTGCCGCTAATTTAACGCATATTTTTTTCGTATCCGTTGATTTCCACCATACCAGTGCACCATAGTAGGTCTTACCCCAAGTTTTTCCCACTATTCTTTTGCATATAAAAAGATCATTATAAGCATTTCTAATTCTTTCCGCAACATTAAGTTTTCAATTAAATTTTCTATCTATCTTTTCTATCTTCGCTGGTAATATGACTTCCCTCTGGAGGGTTACTCCGGTTTCCAACTAATCTTTGTCCAAAGAACAGCTTATTTTCCTACTTTAAAATTAAGCTAGGAAGCTGAAATTTGGACCACATACTCCCTATTGCTACCAAATGGTTAAGTGTAACATTTTTTTGAATACGCCCACTGCCACGCCCACAACTTAGAAAAACCGTTTTAAATCTAAAGTTAGAGAGATAGAGTGTTATAACCTTCACTAGATATGTAGGCATTGCCCTCCTTTATAAGTTTGTCATATAAAGTTATTTGCCACGCCTACTTTTTGTTTTCTTCGAAAATTTTCATAGAAAGCGAAAAAAATGTTTAACAAGATATTTAGCCAATATTTTTTCCAACATATCGCCCATAAAAAGTTTTTGACCACGCCCACTTTTTGAGGTCATTTTTTTCCAAAAACAATTTTTTTTAAATATAATAGAATGAAATAAAATGCTATCCATCATCTTCTTAATGCTTTTTCTTTGGGCATATAGGGATATAGATAGGGTATCATACTGTTCGCCCCAAGCGGACTGTAGCCTTTCCTTATGTTTATTTTTTGCTTTATGTTTGAAACAACGGTACCTACCATACATTTTTTTTTTGTAAAATTGACTTATCACTATTTTTCTAGAAAATTGTTCAAGGGATTTTGGCCCTTTTCTGTACCAAGGATAATTGCGATGGGGCCAAAAAAACTGCATACTCACTTTTTGAAAAAAAAATTGATAAAAAATACTGCATTGGCCCCATCCTAATTATCCTTAGTACAAAAAAGGGCCAAAATCCTTTGAACTGTAATTTGTAAAACCTTCAATATGACTAAAACCGATAAAGGGAACTCCAAAGGAATTTGCAATTTTTTTTATACTATAAAGATTTTTAAAAAATTTTTTTGAATTTTTTTATCTTATAACGATTTTCTCAAATTTTAATTAAATTCTATTTCTGAAAAACGGCTCTAACGATTTGAATATTTTTTTATTGTGAATGTATTGTATTGAATGTTAAAAGTGTCCAATGTGCGAAATTACATCGAAACCGTACGTGCAGTTTTTTAAGGCGATTCCAGAAAGCATCTCATGTACCGAGAAAGTTTCGTATAACGCAGTCAAGCACTTTATTTATATGTACACCAGAATTTTTTTAATATTTATCAGGCATTTTCACTTGCCTATAGTTTTAACTAGTGAATAATACTTTCATATCATATATTTTCTAAGAATTGATCAAAGAGAGTACATTTCAGTTGTATGTCCCCAAATGGGTGCAATGACTAATTCCAAATGTTTTTTGGTTTATTTTCGACAGTCTTGGTTTTAAAGTGAACAATTTCGAAGCGAATATTTAATTTTGCAAATGACTATCGAGTGCTCGAGGAAGCCCTAGAAAGTATTTAAAATGAAGAGGATGATCTCAACGTCAGCTACGATTTAGTGGCGATTCCCTCAGACCCGAGTATCCTCACAGATGAGAGAAGAAGGCGATGACGATGATGTGCAGCATAACATACTTCCGGGTGATATCCCAGGGAGAGTTGAAGTGTTTGAATCGAGGAATGATGAACACTTAAAAAAGTGCAGAAGAGTTGACACCCAAGAACCACGTTGGATACGTTGTCTTGCCCTCAACGGAGAACAATATTCAGAATCAAAAGGCAAATGTTAAAAATGAGCTCAAAGACCTAACGTCAGTCAACATTTTTGCAAAATTTTCTTATGAAGAGGTTTTTGACATAATCGTCCTGAACACAAAGTAAGAACACAAAGTTATATAACAACCATGAGTTTCAAGTAACTGTTGGTAAACTCTTTTTGGAATTCTACTCTTGCCTGGATGTCACTAACTTCCTCGAGGACTGGTTTCTGGTTTGGACGATTGGACTGGTCTCTTGATGAAGACTTCAATGTTAAAATCTTTTAAAAAACGGTGTCTAGAAATCAATTGGTGGAAATAAAGAAATCCTTGCATTTTTGCGAAAATGAAGCTGCCGGCGGTTCGCCGATAAGATGATCAAATAACCATAACTTTCTGACTTGCTGATCAATAAATTTCTTCGGAGGGGTGTGTTACACGAGAATCTATCGATAGATGAGTGATGATAAAGTATTTTGGACGTCAATCAAAAAATCCAGTGAGATTTTGATATAAAAACTGGATTATTGCAAGTGCAGATGGTTATTGTTATGCTTTCGATGTTTACTGTGGTAAATCAGAGAAACCAGTAATGATCGTCTGGGATAAAAAGTGGAGAAGAATTTATTGAAAAAAGTAAATGCATAAGGTGTATTTTGACAACTTCTTTACCAGTCACGTACTGCCGAGAGACCTACGTGAAACTGGTTATCGTGCGAATTGCACTGTTAGGGTAAATAGAACAAAAAAATGTCCGCTACTATCTGTCAAGGAAATGAAAAAGAAAACCAGAGCTGAATTTGACCATCGATTCGATACAGCCAACAAAATTTTCTTTTTCCGATGGCTTAATAATAGCGTTTGCACCATGGGTGCAAACTATGACTTTGTTCACCCTCTGGGCAAGGTTAAAAGATGGAGCTCTGTAGAACAAAAAAAGGTAGACGTAGTAAATAGAAGCTGATCAGTCAGTCGCAGATCAGCTATATGGAGAAAAAAATGGTGGTGGGTACTTCTTACCTGAATGTTAGATTTGGCTGTAGCTTATGATTGGCGTCTTAATTTTCTGGTCGCGGAAGATAAATTAGATCAGCTCCAGTTTCGCAGAATCGATGGAAGACGTCGTTAGCCTTCCTCGTTAGTGCCAAATATGAATTTAGATGATATTGGGCACTTTCCAGAGAAACTGCAAAACCAGCTGCGATGCGTGAAATGCCACATGAAAGCTTGCTAGCTTGCAATGTAAAAGATGCAAAAAAAACATTATGCATCGAAAAAGGATGTTTTAAAAAATATCACACATAAGCCCATTGGCCCTAATTGAGGACGGCTTATTTTGTAAGGAATATTATATTTATTTCTTTTGCAGAAAAAATCATAAGTAGCCTCTAATTGTATGTTAATTAATTATTTTTATAACATTTTTAATAGTTTGTTTTTGGGTCCAAATTGATTAAGGGATGTTACAAACTATGTGTCAAAATAAATATATACCCTTAGGATAGGGTATAAACTAATAATTCTGTGATGCTTAAAGACATGTTAAAGTTTGCATGACTATCTATGCTCGTTTCTAAACCATATTATTAGTGAATGCTGACGAACGAAAGACTTTCGATACTCCGTACTACATACTCATAAACAGTCTATTAAAAAACACCTCCATATATTAATAGCCAAGTAAATTTTCGGTCCTCTGCACTGAGATTCTGTCCAACCCAAAACTGTAATGCCTAAAACTGAAATTTTGAATAGAGGTACAGAGGCCGAGGCGACTTATAAGTACTTTAGATTACAGTGCCATCTATATTGGAGTATTTAAATCAATACCTTCGACATTCGCTTTTAACTGGGTTTCAATACCTGAATACCAGAAAAAAGCGAATGGGGCGAGTAGTTAGTTGTAAGAGATAATGAGATCGCCATATACACCGACAGTTCCAAAATGGATGTCGGCACAATCGCGGGCATCTTCTATGAATCCCTATGATTAAGCTAATCCTTTAGAATTAACGACGACTTTAACGTTTTTCAGGCGGAAATAGCTGCCATTAACCAAACTCCCGGGGAACTGAAAAGGCTCTGCTTTGCCAACGGAACCATCACCATCTACTCTGACAGTCAAGAGGCCAAAAGGGAATGCAGTCGGCTTTGGTGAAATCAAGGGCTGTAAATCAATGTAGAAAGTTGTGCGACGAGTTGTGATATCATCCAACAACTCAGTAGCCGTGTTCTGGGTACCTGGGTACTGAAAATGGGGGTCGGAGATGAACGTATCACTGGCACTCGAATAGCACACCGCTTAGATTCATTGCACGAAAAATCTAAATATAGTAGAACTAACCTACGTTGGATACAACTTGACACTTACAGACATACCAAACAGCTATGGCCAGCGGTTAACAAACAGAGATCAGAATTCATGATCGGGCTATACCATAAGGATATCAGAGTATTAAAGGAAGTCTACATGCGGAACGGCTAGGCATAATGCACAATGACTTTTGCAGAAGCTGCAGGGACGTTAAAGAAATTGAATCTATTTCGTCACCCGTTATGCGAATGTCCGGTCCTGAATAAAACGAAGTTTATGACCCTTGGAAGTTACTTCTATGAAGTGCTGGAGGGTCTAAGCAAAGTCGTGCTAAGAGACCTTCTCAGATTTGTATAAAATTCAGGATGGTGCTAAGAGGGCGACACTTTGAGCCTCGAACAGTGGTTGCTTGTTGTATATACTTTTGGGTGTTTTTAAACGAGCAAGGTGCACAAAAGTAGACAATGAAACCAACTTGTTGGTCTATGTCAGCCGTGACAAAGGCGGCCACTACCCTACCCACCGTGGATATATCAATACGGAATATTATGTTCCAAATTCATTTCGATGTAATAACTTATATTTTTAATGCAATTAATAGATGGTGTCTATACGTGCTAATAATCAAATCAAAGTTATAAATATATAAAAAGAGCGCCACTTAGACTCTATATAATAATGCAGAATCGAGGCTAAATGTAGAGCGAGTAAAAGCGCTACATTTAGTGTTTGATTTGAAACTTTGACTGCTTTATTTTTGGGTAGACAGTATCTGAAATATCTCTATGAATTTTTTTGCACGATTTTCATAAATGGAGAAGCGGCAGACTGGACTGACGTAGCAACAAAGTCGTTCAGTCTTTCAAAGCCTTCATTTCAAAGATAAATAATTGACTTGGAAGAAGATAATTCCTTGCGAATGTATAAAGCTGATAAATTTTATGGTAAATATGTTCCAGAAAAGTATGAAAATTGGAAAAAAAAACTACCGACCAATATGGCTACTATGCTTGGATCAAAATAAATATGTGGATCATCTCCCATTTCTTCTCTTCTTCTCTCCATTTAACGACGAGATTATGATCAGGATTATAGGGATCATAACCCTCCCACTTCACGGCATTCCAACTGGTCCGCCATGCTGGTGGTTCTGCATTTGTGTGATCCAGGAGTTTTTAGGCCTGCCTCTTTTACCCGATTATAAGGGAACGTTGATTGCCATTGCCTTTTTGACGGGGTTCATAGGATCCTCCCATTGAACATGACACTACCAACTGAGTCGGTCGTGCTCCAATTTTTTCGAGATGGGTTCCTTGACGAGAAGGCTTCCTTGGATTCTGGAACTTCTTTGTTATGTTTTGTTACTCCTACTGTCATGCGAAGCATCTTATCTCAGCTGCTGTCAAATTGCCCTCATACTTTTTATACATTGTCCAGCATTGTGAACTGTGTGTGAGCGCCGGACGCACAACTGCGGTGTAGACTAGAGAATCTACCCTAAGCTTACACGATGATTGATGTCGTCATCAAGGGTTGATCATTGATCCCAGATATTTGAACATTTCACACTTGGGAACCACCACCCCCTTCAAATAAATGTCTGGAATAGGTTGGCTTGGGTCAGAGAATGGGCAGTACAGATACGCTGTCTTTTTTTCGCTACAACGATACCAATTCTCCTCTAAAGCATCTACCCAAACATCATGTGCTCGTTGCAGTAAAGTCTGATCATCACCTATGATGGCTCCATCGTCAGCAAAGAACAACTGATGCATTTTTGGCTCCTTCACTTTTCCTATCTGCTTGAGGGAAACAAACCTAGGACTGTAAAAAAGAGCAAAGGACTTAAGATACTTCCCTGGTGAACACCGACTTTTATTGGGAATTCATCGGTGACTACTCGTTGTCTTAGCGCTACTTATATCAGATCGCTTGGTTGTCTATCGAATGCTTTTTCAAAATCAACCAGAATCATATGCAGATCCTTAACGGAACCACGATGCTTTTCCATTATGATCCTAATACTTTGGATTGCATCTGTGGTTGATTGTCTTAGGCGGCCATCCAATACCCGCTCAACGATCGTCATGGTGTGTGATATCAACTTAATCGTACGATAATTACCACAGTTTCGCGTATCTCCCTTTCCTTTGTGCAAAGGAAGAAGATAACTTTCCCTCCACTGGTTGGGCTTTAGATCACCTCTCATGAGCCATCTGAGCCCGATGTCTCCGATCTTTTTCCAGAACTCACTGGAAACTCACCAATCGCTTTTTTCTTCTTGGAGTTCTTGACCGCTTTCCCAACTTCTTCGACTGTTATGTCGGCCACTTCTTCATTGTTGGGGGCGGCTCATGGACAATATTGCCGGGGAAACTGTTCGTTTAAAAGTTGCTCGCAATGCCCTCGCCACCTGTGAAAATTTTTTTCGTCGTCCACAAGTAGTTGACCTTGAATATTGTCAATGAACTTCGGCGAACGAATTTCTATGAATTTCTTCTTCTCTAAAAATCGTGAAAATGTGTTGTTCCCTTGTTCGTGTTCTGCCGAAGCTCGTGGGTTGCCCGGTTCCTATCAGCAGGCGAAGAAGATACCTCCTTCAACTCCTGATACATTCTGTCCATACACTTAGCTTGAATTTGGGCACACTTTTTTTTCCGGATACTTTTGTAATAATCCTTTGTTATAATTTCTGTCTTTATGAGGACAATCATGAGATTTTCTCTTCTAGACCTCCATCCAATTTTTCAATCGTATCTGGACTCCACTTAAAATTACTTGCCGACCCCTGGTTTATACGAACAAGTTCGTGGATCTTGACTGAGTCAATATCAATTAGAGTATTTTCTTTGAGTATAGTTTGGCATGAAGCATTTTTATTTTCTACGAAATGAAAGCAATCTGTGATATCAACCCGAGAACAATAAATTAAGCCGCTGTAAAGAAATATATATTTTCTGACTTAAAATAGTTAATATTCAGTTGGATAGTTAACATTTTTTTTTTAAACGGGCTAGTTCGGTCATAAATCAAGTATTTGTTTTTCCAATTCGAACCATCCAATGGGCTCTAATAAATTTAGTGAACCCTGTACTCAAACCGTGTCATCATACCAGTAATATGTTACTTGGGTTCTAAACTCATACCTAGGTATTTAGAGCTTGCAGTGTAGTGGGAGATTATGGATGTTTGGAGAGGGAAGTTCGAATGCTGATATTATGGTTCAGCACGAAGCAGGTACCTTAAGAATACAGTTCCGTTTGGCTTGGGTTTAATCCAAAGTTAAGGAAAGATCACCTGCAATTTGAAAAGGGGATTTCGAGGGTGGAAACTCTCTAAGGCTTTTAGTGATAGTCTCGAGTGCTAAAACTACTTACCAACACACGAAGTTTTCCGTACTCGGAAAGTGAAAGCTGCAGTTTTGTCTATGATATGCCTACAGCAGTAAAAATAATATAATAATAAGTTTCACATTTTTATCAAAAATTAAAGATAGTTTCTCGGGTATGGAATTAAAATTGAAACATTTAGGTACTGTGTAACGTAACTGCTGTTCTCACTATACACAAATGTGCGATATTCTGCAGTCCCACCAATTTATACTGACACAGGAATCCGTGCAAAGATCGGTGTGTTGTAAGGAAGGTTGTCCTGGGAATCAAGTGCAGTCAGGCAAGCTTGCATATATGCAACACTACCTCGTCGGAGGCGTGGAAACTTGCACTTATTCCCGGATGGACGTTAACTTTAACATGCCTTATTGAACTTAAGGAAAATAGATGGGGCAACAAACCGCACAAGACCACGAAAACGTATTAATTAATTACCGCGATGATATTCGGGATAAAACTTAAAGATAACTTGGGAAAACCTTAGATGGTAATGGTTGCCTTGGCGTAGCCCTCACACATTGTGCCAATCTTGAAATAGCGGAGAACATCCATGGCTACCACATCGCCTTATCACTGTGTTAGCCTCTAAATAAAAAGGTGCGCGGTCTTATGACATGCCCACATTGTTCAAAATCATTGCATTACCCTATGAGCACTATACATCTACTTTTTCGTATTATCGTCATATCGTTAGGTATTATAGCCAATATGTTTTAGGTTAGGTTAGATTATACTTTTTTCTGTACACTTATCAATTTAAAAAATATAGATTAGATTAATGATAAATTATTTGTTTCTTCTGATTAATCGTGAAGACCTTAGTGCATTGAATTAGGTAGCTAAAAATTCATTCTGATTTGATTTCTGAGTGTTACAAGCACTTGATCTGCGCGTGTCTGAAGTGCTGATTGATGGGCGAAAACTAGTGAGGAAGGCTGCGTTGGATGATTGCTACTTTTGCTGTTGGGAGAACGTTTTAATCGTCAGGATTCGACACTGACTGGTGGTGTATGCAGAAGAAACGATTGCAGCTTTTTGGCTCTGATGACGATTGCAGGAATTCACCAAACTACAATGGTAGAGTGTGGGAGTTTATCTCTGCTGCAGTTAAGGTTGCGGAGACCGATCTTGTTGGTCTGGTTGGCGGCATGGGCTGCCTAGCTCAAACTGTATAATTTTCTCATTTTCTGATGACTCACGCAGGAGAATGATCTCCTCGCTCGTGTCTCCTTTACTTCCAACAACAAATAAACGAAATTAGCTTTGAGCTATGTCGACGCATGAGCTTTGTATTGTTTGTAGTTAATGCTGCTGGTGCTTCTCTAGCTAGTGTATCTCCAGCGATAAAAATTAAGCAAACCAATTTGATGGATGGATGGTTCAAATAGAAAAATCTTAACTTTATAAGTGGAAACTACTTAACAACGTAAAAAAAACCGTTTAAACCGAACCCCTCCACTACTCTCGACGACAAAATTCAGAAAGAGACACCAACCACATTTCGTACCCGCTAGGTAACCCATGCAAGCCAATAAAAACTACTTCCTCCAATTTTGACGGCTTAAAGCTCGTGTTATTCTACGCGATTTTCGCATAGAATTTGCCCACAGAATATTTTTGAACAGGGTGGTCATTTTACATTCTTATTTGAAAATTTAAATTTTATTGACCGACATTTTGTCCATTCTCCTTTCCAAGAACACCCCTACAACTGATAAAGAGGCAGGAAATGATAAACTGTTAAGATTTACACAAAAATACTATTTTAAAGCTAAAGTTGGCGGAATTTAGTGTATTCTCAAAATATGTCATATATCTAACGTTAGGGCAAAAAACGTTTGCCTAAATTGAAGATTAAACACTCGCTCACTTGACGAAACCTACTCGTATATACCTACCGTCATTGTGCTTAATCAGCTGTTCTGTTTTTATCGAAAGTGACAATACGTACACGACCACATTTCAGTACTCGAATACACCTACTGTTGGCACTTCCTTTTGCTCACTCATTTCAGTAATATTTAATGTCTATTATTAGTCGCCGTGAATAACGATTAATCTCGAAACATTCTGCGGTCGTCAACAATAAAAGTTCCTAACCCGAACAGATGTATATGTTCAGCACATTAACCCAAACAAACAATCAATCAGGACCGCCATTCAATAACGAAACAAAAACACAGTGCCCGGCCCGTGCCGCTTTTAACACAAAGCAACTCGAAATAGACGCCTCGACCAAACGCAACTGTTTGTCACCAAAGTAAGAACGTGACAATCATTTTATTCTCTGTCAAAGCATTAATCACGAAAAACTTATTCTAAAAATCTTACCACGCAACCGGTCGGTCCCAGTGCTTGGAATATACACAGAAACAAAGTGCCTTTGGGCAAAGATAAATGGTGGGTCATTGATGACTTAGAGGGAGATTTACACCAAAGGGTTGCGCCTGTGAAAAGTTCATTCACTTTTAATGGTATTCTGGGTGTTTTATGATCCCTTGAACGGTATTTTATGGCGAATAAAACTTGCATTTGCGGCCCATTTTGGCCAATTCACGGCATCAGGAAGCTTTCATTGTACCCACACCCATTGGATGGCAATTAACTCCAGGCGTCATTCCAGAGTGAAGTATCCACGTCTAACCTGATGTATCGGCCACTTGAACTCACTTAAGATGTCTGGTAATCATCTTTTTTTTTTCTTTTTTTTTATTCCCCAACTCTTGGCTGGCAATCAGTGTTCGACAAATGGATTCGTGGCGATAAAAATCTCTTTCACTCAAACCCAAGTGGCATAAATCGCCAGCAGAGTACTTGAGGTGGAAGCTGGAAGGTATCAATCCAATGGAATGAGTGTACATGTGTCTTGTTTCTATGGCATCAGGTACTACATCCTTTGTGTTTGGAAGTTTTGTTTATGTTTGTTTTCGCCATGTTTTCATGTGTAACTAGAGCATAACTAACCAAGTATGACAGATGTTAGCTAAATTCTGTATCACGGCCGTTGTATCTCAAGTGTGTATCGGTGCATCTGCAAGGGCACAGCTATGTAAAAACTTCACTTCTGTCTATCCGACCCGGACACACATGTGTTTTGCATTCTTGCTTGCACCTTGCACAGTGTCAAACACATTGGTGAAGTGCACTCGCTTGAATGCGTTGTCATCGTAGTGTCGCGCCGCCGTCAGATTTATTTCCAAAGTACCAGCAATGACGCGTAAGTGATGCCGGAACTGATTTATTACGCCTGACCGAGTTACGCATATGTTCTTAGGCAGAGCGCACAACCCGTCACTAATTGCAACGTAAAATTTCCACACAGTGTCAGTGTGGTTTCTTATATCTTTGCTCAGCTAGGGTGGGTATTGCTATTCCTGGAAATATGTACTGCTGTTGTACTCAACCCTACATGTAGTAAAAGATGAAAAATATATATCGTATGACCTCGATTTGATGACTGTCGAGGGTGAGGTTAGGGCTGATGGGTGCACAGCAAGTGTAGTCGTAAGAGTGGCCTTGCTTTTGAAAAACATTCCGTTATATTAATTGCATCCCATCAATAAAACATAATTTCAAGGATTCTGTTTTCAATTCGAGTTTATAACCTCATTTCCCATTCCCTGTTGCGCCAGAAATGGAGCACTTTTAATGTTTTTGTTTTTATAACCGTCTGGCTGTGGAATGTGGTGCAATGTGTTTTTAATAGATGCCGAAGTCTTTATGTTCATCTACCGAGAAGCGATGAAATGGAATCATGACGAGCAGTTTAGGAGCCTTATTTTGGTGGTAAGTACTTGCATATTTATTGAAATTGAGTGTCAAATAACATTGTGTGAAAAATCTGAAATTTATTTTACTTTTTTGCTGGTTTCATTTGAGAGGGAATATTTAAAAAACAAATATATGTACATACATATGGACATATTGTTCTAAAAACTTGTTAAGGCTTTGAGTGGAACACATCAAAGGAAAATAAAATTTAGAGGACAAGTACATAATTTAAACATAAGGAAAGGCTACAGTCCGCTGGGGCCGAACAGTACGATACCATATCCATATCCTTATATGCCCTAAAGAAAAAAGCATTAAGAAGATGATGGATAGCATTTTATTTCATTTTATTAAGTTAAAAAAAAAAAAAGTTTTTTTAAAAAAAACGCCCCAAAAAGAGGGCTTGGCCAAAAACTTTGAATTGGCGATATGTTGGAAAAAAAATTTGTTAAATATCTTCTTAAACATTTTTTTTCGCTTTCTGTGAAAATTTTCGAAGAAAACAGCATTTTAGTAAAAAACGCCCACAAAAAGTAGGCGTGGCAAAAAACTTTATATGACAAACTTATAAAGGAGGGCAGTGCCTACATATCTTGTGCAGGTTGTAACACTCTATCTCTTTAACTTTAGCTTTTAAACGGTTTTTTCTAAATTGTGGGCGTGGCAGTGGGCGTATTCAAAAACATTTTACGCTTAACCATTTCGGAGCCCTAGGGAATATGGGTCCAAATTTCAGCTTCCTAGCTAAATTTTAAAGGCCTAAAAATTGCGTACGGGCGGGCATTGCTAGATAGTCTTATGATTTGGTCCCGATCATAAATATATATACTTTTATGGGTCTACGACGAATATAAAGGGGTGTTACAAACTATGCGTCAAAATTAATATAACCTTAGGCTAGGGTATAAAATGGACAATTAGGTTCCATCACACTATGCGAGGAATTGTATATCACATGCAAAATCGTCTCGTTGGATTGGCTAGATTAGATTATATTGATTGTGTCTTCGAATTTGGCTCTGCTTAAGATATATATGTCATCTGGGTATCCTTGGACATAAAAACCGTCGTTACTGAGAAAAATCAGTAGTTCATTTACTACGATGGACCATAGTAGGGGAAAGAGGACTCCCCCTGAGGGCAACCTTAAGTAGCAAGAACTCTGAGTTTGGTGCTGCCTAGTGACGTTTTTATCGTTTTATCCTTTAGCATGCATTTTATCCATCTGCAGGTAGTATTATGTACTCCTATGTTTTGAATACCTCTGTATATCAGGGAGAATTCTGTGTTACCGGGGGCTCTGAAGGATTGAAATGATTTGATTGCTCAAATTATTTTTTCTTCATGAAAAATTTCGTCCGACCTTTACCAGTCCTCTCTAAATGGTCTAGTAATACTTCTATGCAGCCGGTTTTCGACGTAAGTGCCATATATTTTTTTCATTAAGCCAATAGCTGCATGGAAAGTACTTTGTGTAGGCGGGTGCAACTTCTTTTGTTATTGATTGCTTGACAGAAGTTTCTCCATGCCTCTCTTTTGGTCCACCAGGGAGTAAGTCGGTTGTTGGATTGGCTAAGGTATGGTATTCTAATCTTCCAATTATGATCTTTCATGAACAGATTGGAGATTTTTATTAAATCCTTTCCTGATCATATTGGTTTTGCTTTCACATTAAGCAGACTGATTAATAGATGCAAGCAGCCTAATGAGTCCATTACAGAATACTATTTTCCAAAAATGAATTTTATTCAAACATGTAAGATTATTGACAAAGGCGCAGTATGTGTTTTCTTAAATCGATAGTCTTAGTAGTAGTGATACAATAAAAACAAAACAGGTACAAAGGCTGGCAGATATGAAAGTCCTGAAGATTTGTACAGTAAGTATTTATCAACATTTTCATTTGAAAGTAAATCCATACCTTTGAAAAATACTCAACATAATGAGTTCGACGTTCGTACTAAAGTTAATACTTTCAAGCGAAGAATTAATAATGAAGAAAAACCACTTGTAGTAAATAAAATCACACCAAAAACATAACTGTCTTATACAAAAGATATTACAAGTCAACCACAAAAAGTACTGAGATTTAAAAAAGAACCCCAAGTTTGTATTTGAAATACTAAAAATTTTTATATATTTATTATATAAAATTTCATAACTGTAGAATGAGTTTAAAATATATGCGCGGTTGCCATGCCTTTTTTTGAATATACACGGTGTTTGTTTCGGTGTCTGTTATTCAAATCCTACCACCACGTGTAATTTCATAACTCTAAGTCGTTTGGGTGCAAAGTTAAAGAAAAGGGTATTGAGCCTTTTGAGAGCCGTGTAAAAGAAAAGGGGCGGTTACCACGCCCATAAATGGAACATAAACAATATTCAATTTTTTCCCTGTGTTTGTTCTTAAAAGCCAACCCTCATGTAGAAATTCATATTTGCAGGTCTTTTGGGGACTGAGTTTAGAGAAGTGAGCGGGCTGCCACGCCTCCTTAACGGAAAACCACACATTTTAAAGTTCTACGACGATTGGAAGTTCTCCATAGTTTTGATGATTTGGTTCGTGATCATTGTGAGTCAGGTTGGTATATTTGCTAATTTTGGAGCCTTATAACTCAGGAACCGCTCGTCTTAAGCAGTTAAAATCGTCCCAACAAATCCTTAAAATGTATGCCTCTAGCTTTGTTGTAAGGAAAGTTAGAGTAGGAGTCAAAATGGCCTTAGTTGGTTCGTGTAAATAAGGGTGTAGTGCCAAAGTTGCTCAAGAACTTGGCTGGGCACTACTGTGACCCTTAATGCTTATTGGAAGTTGAGATGGCAAAAGCTTATGTCTAACTCATATTCATTCCTGAAACAGCACAAAACATTCCACTTCTTTTAGGACAATCATTTCTTAACAAATATAATGTTTCTTTAGTAATGAAAAATATGGAAGTGCGAATTTTTAATGAAGATTTAGCAGTTTTACCACAGATAGACGATTTTTCGGACTGTTGCTTTCTGGGCTAAGAAGTCTGCTGTTATTCCCCATAATCAACCTGGTTTTGTAGCAGTGTATAGTGAGAATGCAGTTGGTAGAAATATTTTCATTGAAGAGCAAAACAGATACAAACCTAATCAAGAGTATTTCATACCCGGATGTATTTTAAAATCCAAAGAAGCTTGCGTACTAGTGGTGAACAAATCAAAATATTATCCAATTCTGAATAAAAATCAATTCTAGTGACGGCCGAAATATGTATGCGAAGAAGATTATGATAACAGGCGTAACTGTTGATGCTTTAAAGAAATTTACTGAACAAGATATTAATTCGCAATTAGTTCTTCTTTAGACAAAAATAACAAAATTAAATTGCTTAACCCTCACACGGGCGACAATTCTTGCCCCTTGATCAGTACCTTATTAAGGTTAATATTATCCCCCATTAGTGTAATAAATATGGAAAAAAATATTTTTTTTTTGTTATTTTCAAAATGTATTAAATATTTAGACACTGGCTCCCAATAAAAACCAATTTGGGTAAAAATTCTCATATTAACCCTGGTTAATAAAGAACGTGTGAGGGTTAAACATTTCCGTAGAGCATTCTTACCCTTAAAAATGTTATAGGTGACAAAATAATGTAATATATGTAAGGAAGTATCAGGCTTCATGGATATTACTCACAAACCTGTTTAACGGTCGTCGATGTGGACTCGTTCATGGTAATTGGTAATAGGTAATAGAAAATATTTGTATACATTCAGGATATTTTGTCTTTGGCCAGTTTCAAATATGAGGAATGCATGCAGTGACCTAGTGTAGTGGACTACTAAACGTGAAATCCCAGGCAGGTCAATTCTACCACAGTGTGGTATTTCTACCACTTTATGCAAGAAATTCTATCACTATTTATCATTCTACTTTTAACAGTGTCTTCCTATCCATGCTTCTTCATCTACATACGAAAACTAAACCCAAACCCCTTCTGAATGCATTTTATTAACCATGTGTGGCGATCATCAAGTCAAAAAGTCGCCTTTATTAAAAATGGAACAATAACTGCTGCAAAATGTATTAAAATTAAAATCGCTATTCACTGTAAGGGTTAAATTTTTCGCTGAAACTGTGCATAAAGTATTAAGTATTTTCGGTCTACTTAAAATTGAATCAATAGAACAAATTAATTATAATATCATAAAAACAATTGAACAAGCTCAAAAAAAAAAACCTTATGGCAATAAGAGAAAGCCAATTGGTAAGCTTTAAACGGGTTCTTCTTAACTTGTCACCATCTAGGATAGTTAGTATCAAAACTAAGAAAAACGCGCGGTGTGACTTGAGCTGTAAAGACGCATTCAGGGCAAAAGAGGTAACTTTTCGGTCATTTAAGGCCAACCAAACTGAGGATATTCAAACGAGCCAGAAATGACTGCAATGCCCACTTTAATCGTGTCAAATTCTCCTACGACCGAAAGTTTATGCATAAATTACTACAAAGTCCCACCGGTAGTAAAAACATTTGGTCGTTGGTGAAAAACGTCAAAAACTCGGCCTCTTCATCTGCTCCGACACTCATACAGTGGCAGGAGCACTTAAATATCTCAACATACATAAATCCGCTGGTCCAGATGGTATTTCCCCTATTGCTTTGAAGACGTGTTTTTCCACGCTGGCTAAACCACTGCGTAAGCTTTTCTATCTGTCCTATTTTTTAGGGCTCTTTCCGAGAAGAAGGATAACAGCCCAAAAAAGTTGCATCGCCGAAACCAAAAGACTTTCCATCCTCAGTATGTGCGTTAACGACAAATTTCGTTGGAATAACCACACATTCGATGTCGCCAAGAACGCTGCGCAATGTCTAGGCTGCCTGAAGCGATGCAAGAAATATTTCACCCCTTCTGATCTGGCTAGAATCTACAAGGCGTTTATTCGCCCAAAACTTGATTACAACGCTCATATCTGGTCTGGTGCACCAATAACATATATGGGGCTAATCAGGGTTTGTCGATTCCACGGCGATGCAAGAATTTGCCATGCAACAAATCCATCGCACCATAATATAATATTATATTTATAATTTTAATTTTTTTTTTAACGTTGAATTATTTTTAAATTAATATGACTGACGCTTCGTAAATTATCTTGTTTTCCAAAATAACAAAGGGGAAGGAAAAGTCATATCCAAAAATCCTTTCTGAGTACGCGTCTTCTGCCAACCTCCCAAGTTTCGTGACTGTACGATAATCGGTTTGAGCTGTGCGCTGCTTATTTATAGTCAAGTAAAAATCTTAAAAGTGTGAACCCTCCGAAAAATGTTTTCAAATTTACGGTAACCCCACACACATATATTCGGAATTCTTATTGATCATATTTACTGGTAATACCTCGCGTCCTTTTGTTTTTATGTCTTTCTTCAAAATGTGTCACCTGCTTTGAATATTTAATTAGGCGGATAGGTTAGGTATATCAAAGGAGTCACGTAGAAGGAGCGCACAGAAAACAATCTCCAAGCCCCTTGCGTGATTACAAAATGTTTGTCTACTAGCCTGTCTTATTTGCTCGCTAAATAATTATCATCAACAAGAATATTAAGCACTCATAATGCCGAAAATTTGCCTTACCATTACAACAAGCCACGTGAGCTAGACCACTGACGCGACAGTAGATACTAGTTCATGTACTAAAATTCGTTCTATAATTCCCTATTCCAGGGATAATTATCGAAGATTATCAGTTTGATTATCCGCAAACAAAACGATTATATCAGCATTGAACAAGTACTCGTAGTTCGCATTCAAGTCAACTGCTACCCAAAACAAAAACACATCAATTAATTAATTTCTAAAATGAAACAATCACAATGTGCACTCTCGAAACATATCTACTTAGATAGGTAACAAAACAATACAATTTGATTTTCAATAATCATTTTTTTCATATTTTCTGCTTACATAAGTGACGTCGGTGGTTTATCCTTGATTTGTCGCCACACAAAGAGAATTTGTTTCTATTTTTAATTTTGTCATTTCTATTTTATCAAATCCCTCGGCCGTGTCGTCGTTATCAACTTAAAGATAGATTGTTTGTAGAAAAAAAAAAACCACTTTGTTTTGATAATAAATTCAAAAATCTCTTAATTATTCTCTTAAAATACTGCACCGGCGCAATGTTGCTAAGCAGCATTGTGTCTACACATGCGAGGGTGGAAGCCGCATGTATGCACAAAATGCACCTCAAAGGATAGACTTGCCTATATTTAGAATACCATTGTAACCACTTACCAAAATGTATCTAAGCATGTGTCTCAACATTGAGGAGAAATTAAACAGAAAAGAAAAAAAAAATTAGAACATCGCTTCGAAGGGGAAACCAAAATAGAATCCACAGAATATCCGCACCGATTTGCTGCTGAAGGAATTCCATGGTCTGCCGTGTTGTGTGCCTGTGGATTCTTCAGTTCGCAGATACACTGGCCTGCGTTCGCTACTCAATCGTTGGTGGGCATCCCGTCGGTTTTGTTGTGTGTTGCTAGTCAAATCTCCGATTGGATTATTATCGTCGTTGCGGTGGTGGTTCGTGTATACGCTTCGATATACATATTGCAATGCAATTGCAGTGCCCTTGCACAATTAAATCAGTGTTATTGTGTTTTTGATGGTATGACACCCCCGCATATGGATGTGATGAGTGCACTCTTTCGGCAGATGGTGTAAGTGACGCGTGTGTCGGTTTAGTTTGGATGGAAAACCTAAAGTGATCGTGATTTAATTCCAATTGTACATAGATACATAAAAGTGTTAATGTGAATTTTAAACGTGTAAATCCGAAAAGTGATTCAAATTCAAGAAAAAAAAAGATCTCTAAGCAAAAAAAGGATCCAATACCAATTAGCGAAAGCATAACCTAATCGATTAAATTAAATAACATCAACAAAAGGCAAATAAAAAAAAAAAATTCCTGAAGGATTAAATGTTCCTTTTTTTGGGCGATGCTATTTTTCAACATCGTTTCGGTTGCCCCTTTGTGTATGCCGCGCAAGTGTATGTTTCTGTGAGTTTGTGTGCTTTGCAAATTAAGGAAAATTAAGGATTTAGATAAATAACAAAGAAGCAAACGAACAAGACCAAGAAAAAAGGATACCAAACGGAAGACTGCTGCTCCTCGAATGCTGTACATAAGTATCTACGTCTCACGAGTAAGGATATAGATATTTTACTTCATCGTCGCGCATGAAATATGCTCCTCAGATGGTTAGTATGGTATACGAGGACGAAAGATAAGATACATCGCACCGCTGTTAGCCAGCAAGCGAAAAGAAAAAAACAAAAAGGATATCTCTGAAGAAGGAATTTCTTTTCCTTCCCCAAACACTGTTTGAACGGATTACTAGATTAATTTATTTATTTTTGTTCTTTATTTCTTTCGTTCTATCCCGGTCCATCTTTTTGGTGTGCACTCGATTGTTTCTTTTTGTTGTTTTTTTTTTATTCTATTTTTTTGTTCGTTGTAAAGATGAAAACCCGCATCCTTTTCTTTTTGGCTGAGTGTGCTGCTGAATTATTTATGACAGTTAACTAAAACAATTTGGGAAGCTTCTTCATATGTTGCAAAGAATCCGGCTTCTGCTCTCAAGGGCGTAGTGTGTTCTTTATTTATGTGGGAGTTTAATTTTTTTTGTTATTTTTGGGTTTCCTCTTTTAAATAATTTAAGGGTGCGTGCGCATGCAGTAACCCCAAAATGTGGGGTTCCGCGTTATCTTGGGCAGATAGATACTTTTGCTATGTGCAGATGGAACGTGATTTATTTTTAAATGTACCTTACGTTGTTGTGTTTTACGCTAAGAGAAACATCAACAGTTTAGAAGACTGTAAATTTTTTGCCAAGTGCCATTCTGAGGGGGGATATTTTTAGAATGTGTGGAATGGTTGTTTTTATTTTGTTTTTTTTTTGGCACACACCATACGGTATGTTAGAATGAACGGATGAATTAACCTACTTTTGCTGAATATTCTCAGCTTCTGCGATTTTTATTTTTTAATTTTAATTACAGTTTTTGTTTTATAATAAAAATATAAGATGATATAGTCAAAATCTATAAACAGACTCTATCTGTTTGATTGAGCAGTATACTTTTGCCGGACGATAAGAAACTCATATTGGCAAGTAGCAGCGGCGAATAAAATATGAATTTATGATGTCATAAATATGAATATGGTTTACGTCATTTTTATTGGCATAAAGTTAATGAGGTCGATATCTTGAATATTAGCTATGCTCGGATACATACAACTTATTTTTATTTATTTTTTTCAAATGACCCAAGAGTTCTTTGCCAAGTTTGTTTTGTAAATTATCGCGAAATAAATTGGCGAAATGTAAATTTAGATTTGTGAGGAAAACAGTTGTTATTGCCTGAGGACTTTTATTTTGTTATGAGTTGGAAAGTTGCCCACACACAATATTTTTTTTATGAATACAAATAATAAAAATACACATGCGGGAGTAGGTACTGTACATGTACACATATGTATCTGTAAGTAATGTTTAAAATTATTTACGTTCAAAGTCGATGAATACAAATAGGACCATAATGCTATGGCGTGGGCATTGGATTTGGTGCATATTTGCGAAATTATTTATGGAATCGTGTTGGGTGTTGAAAGTAAATACAAAGATTTTTTTTTATTATGCTTGGAGATAGATTCTCCCCTGGGTCCGTAATGCAAAGCTTTGAATATTATTGCCATGAATAAAAGGGACTAACAGATCTTTTATTTATCGGATTGGCGTAGGTACCTCATTTTAATGGGGTGGCTAATCTTAAAAATACCTTCAAGCAAAATCTGGGAAGGCATATTTCTATGTAATAATTTAACGTTTAATCCAATTGGATTCCTAGGAAATTTTCTTGTAATTCGTCAAAGTGTAATAAGTATTTACTTAAATTGCGCAGAAGGAAACACCTTGACTGTTTCATCAAATTTGCATTACCTAGGTATATAACTTAGGAAGAAAACAAAGAACCAAGTAGTACACTTAGGTATTTGGCGCAACATTTTTTACCTCAATGATGAAACGCAAGAATAACATGGTGTTACCGACTTGGAACAATTGATTTAGAACGTAATAGGTACTAATACCAAATTTAATTGTTCGTTAAACAAAATTGTAAAAAAAAAATAAGATTGAAAATCGTTTGGTTTTGACCAAACACCTTAAAATTGAAGAACCATCCGGACTATGTTGGATTACTAGTTTTGTTTAAAAAACATTAAGCATTTAGAGAAAATCCCTAGATACGTATAAACTTTTATTGAAATATTTTCTGGACTTCATCAACTGGAAAATTACAATTTGTATCTTTCTTGCTTTGAATTTCCATATGTATTCATATTTCTAAAACAGAGGTTAATCCTAATTGAATGGACTAGAAATTAAAATGGGAGTGCAAATATACCTCCCCCCCAATTTCCGTCTGTATTTTTTTTTTTGTGCGGGAACTTTAGTGATCGAATTATGCCTATTAACTGGGACACCCTGTGTTGCCCCAAGATGTTCAAAACCATTTCTTTTGAATGTTGTTTTGCTTCAAAACATTACTTTTTTTGCTTTTTCTACCACTGCAATCCGTGTCAATTTTCATCGAAACGTTGCTCACAGTCAGATAGGTATTTCAGTTTGTAAACTGTCGGTGCATTTTTATTCTTTAGTCTCTGCAATTTTATTGTGATCATTTACATAACGCTTTGACCTTATTACACCCGACCCAATTGACCATCTGAAATATTGATTCTCTTTTTCCACTTTTTGGTAAATTTGGCCCAAATATCTTGGTTTGAAGGCTTACAAAATCTAGCTCGTGCTACAATTGAACGTAATACTCTACTGTAGCTCGCATTCTTTGAAGACATTTATATTCATATAGTGATTTTAGACTCTTGAGTGCCTTTAAAGTATTGAAGTATTTTAACAGCATTAAAGACTTTTGACTGGTCGAATTATTTAATTTCATATGTTTTAGATAAATGAATTAGAATTTGCCGAGATTGACTAAAAATTACAAAAAAACGAAGAGTTATTCAAACAGCGTCAAGAAGAATCTACAAGCAAATTGTACAACTTGTTTGATATTGCACATGCCAGTGACCTTCTGTTAATAAAAATACAGAGAGAGATAGGGGCCGGCTCTAACCTATCTAACAGTGGAAGAAGAGCGCGGCCAAGGGGTATCGAAGTAAAAAGCCCATGAATACAAATCATCTAGATCACAGATGAGTGCTTATGAAGAAGGACCCCCTTAATTTTCTCTGGAGAAAGCTGGAAATACATATAAGGAATTATATGGGTTTGATAGCTGCCCCGATAAAATGACATTTTTAATAGCTACTCTCTTAAAATTTTGTAATTCCAAATCTCTGACTTACAGGTATTCACAGATAGCAAATACGAGAGAGGATTGTGCGGCCAATTTTAAACATTTTTTTTCGGTCTTAAGGGGACAGAGGAATGCTGATTATTTGTATAATAATTTATCTGTGATCAAGATGATTTTCCAACGAATGCTCCAAAATTAGGATATTTGCAGACTCATCTGCTATTGTTCGATGTGCTGTGATTGTAACGTCTGACAATTTTTTCATTGCCAGATAATTACTATCATATGTTACATACCACACGAAGTTTCATTGATGTTTTGATGCTTTCGTCATATGGATTCTGGACAGACAGACAAAAACATGAAGGACAGCATGGGCGGACCCACTTTTTTGGATTTGTTTAAAGTCATAAAACCATACCTCTTACTCAGTTTGCAAGTGAAATGTTATTAATAATTAATAACTTTATATTGAAGTTAAAAAAGATACTCCTATTCACTTGTTACATGTTCTGTAGCATATATGGGATAGATATATATTTTTACTCGATTTCTAAAACTTTTCGAATAAAAAACTGGAGTAAATGTTTTAATTGTCCATTTTCTTGGCAGGCAAGAATTAAACGAACAATACCTGCAGCGTGTACATTTTTTTGAACATTCCGATGAAGCCGGGTGTAGTACGTGTAGATTATTGTTTTTTGTAATTGACTCTTTAATATAATATTTTCATAAATTAATTAATATATTATGTTTCATTATTTTGTAAACTACACATTTAGCTAACATGCTAAGAAATTGTTCATGGTTGGGCTCACAAGTTATGAAGTCGGATTAATAAGAAGTCAGTAACATATCTTAAAAAATTCAGAATGGTGGTGGTTTTCACGGTCGAATTTTTCTGAGTCATATCCACCTTCAATAATTCTAAGACAAATAAGTTTGGAACAATTTAGTTCCATACTATTGATGTTGCCTTCAATTAGAAATTTCTCCCACTCAAATTTCATTTGTGCATCGAAAAAGATTCGACTAAGATGAAAGTATACATTAACATAGCGCAATATGGCCCAGCAACCTCATTCCCAAAAAGATTCTTACAGGCTTCAGAATAGTTTAAATCTTTCATTTCAGTTGCATAGAATGCATTTTTACAGATAATTATTGGTGGACAAGTCCAAATATATGTTCACTTAACAAATCGATAAGCATTTTCCATTGATTGAAAGTTGAATAATTCGGATTTTATTCAACTTCAAAGTTGTGTCCATCAATCTTTACTGTAGTTAAATATATGGATATCATAGAATATGATACTTTACTCAAGACTTTTCCTCCCACACAATCATAATATTGTCGTAATTGCGTACAAAACTTCTAACACTTAAACATATAATACACAAAACCAATGTAAACGATTATATCCTATCTCTGTGATGAAAAAAGTTTTAAGGATACACCACATTTCCCTTCTCACTGTACAACCTTTTGCTTTATGTATGTAAGAAACTAAACTCTTAGAAAACAACTTCCTCCGGAGTGAAGAATAACTACCTTCCTAATAGCTTACAATGTTGAACATATGCAAATATCCAAAAACTTCCGATGTAAATAATATTCCGGATGGTTAGAGGACCCAAAATAATACCAGGCAACAAACTAAATAGGATCACTAACTACATACATATCTACCTATATATTAGGATAAAATCCATACTTATGTTTTTGTAATTAACACTCAGGCTATGTATATAGAAAACTTATCCAAACTAAATTAATGAAGAACCGATAATTAATTCCGCTTAATCGAATATGTTTCAGTACCTGTAATTTATACGAGCGTACCAATAATGGTCCTGCATAAGCAATATAGCTGCGTAAGCATAAGACGATATATTGGTATCGTAGGAACAGGATAATTCGTGATGCATCAATGGATAATTTCTACAAAATAATAACAATAATTTCTACAATATAAGTTGCAATATCGCTGTTATTGATGTAATAACGTATTTAGTATTTGCGGGTGCAATGGCTCAGTTTTGTGTGCCTTCTATTACAAAGCGATGGGGGCCAAGGTTAAAATTCGCCCTAACATCCAAATACTGTAAAAAATTTTAATGTAGGATTTTTTACAGCCCTGTAAATAGGGTATAAGATCAATATTTATAAAGTTGCGGTAGATTTGTTAAAAAAAAATTCTTTGGTACTTTTTTCGATAAAATTAAGATGTCTTAAGTGTCTAAAAAATTTTAAAAAGCTTCGTACAAATTTTAAATAAGTTTTTGAAAACTACCCTGTTGAGTTAGCAATGCTCAGTGATAAAAGTCTTAATTTTAATTTACGGTGGTATATCTAAGAAACGCATTGACGTAAATAATACGATAAAATATAAATAAAAAAAAAAAATAGTGTGAAGGTTAGGTCAGGCTAGAAGTTCATTGTTATAAAATGTGGATCTAAACTTTTACTGATCTAATCATTAAACCATTCGGAGCTCTGTATATAGCGAAGGAGATCTTTAACGTCAGTAGTTGAAAGATCTTCAAGATTTTCATAGATGAAGGCAACCACTTGGTGGGATAGCAGGGCAAGTGCAAAGAAGGTCTAGGATTGTCTTCTCTTCCTCCTCGTCCATGCAGCTTCTGCACTTGGCAATTGAGTGCATGCCAAACCTAGTTGCATGCCTGCCTAAAAGATAGTAACTAGTGATGACACCTATTGTAGAGATGACGTGGAGTCTTTTTATACATATCAAACACTTTGAGTGTTTCAGGTCAAATCCGCTTTGTCGCTAGACAAATTGTGCTACTTATCTACCTAAGGTTAGTGTTCTCATTAGTTTCCAAGCTTGACTAGTGCGTATAAGTTAAATCAATATCTTATTTGAGTGAAGCGCACTTCACTACTATTGGAATATTTAAGTTGGCATTCGATATCTAGAAAAATATCAAAAAAAAATCCTGAATTTAATTCTGCTAAACCCTGGAATAAAAGTTAGATCGCGAGTTAGAATTACTGATATAGTGTGGCCATATGACACTTTGAATTTAAACAATATTTTGTATAAACGCCGGCAGCGAACACGAACAGCAAAACACTTGACCATCAGGGTTTTTGAATTTGCACATCTTATTAGTCGATGAAAGTTGATAATTTTTATCGAGAGTGCTACCGGCGGAACATAGATTGACTTTTATATCTTTACACATATTAGACATTTGTAAGTCTTTTCTTTTGATATTAAAATCGTCCACCTCAATACATCCAGTTACAGTAGCTTTAATTTGTTGTCCATTTCCAATGATAATACAAATCGGACATTCTAGCTCTTCAAAAACACTGAACCACTCGCGATGAAATGAAAGCTCCAGAATCTAAAACCCAATCTTCAGACCCTAACTCTTTAATTAAATAAGATGCGCTAACGAGTGCATCATCATAATCATTGATTTCATCGGCGTTACTAACTTTATGGGTATTTTTATTGTAACCGGACCAATTTTATTGCATGCAAAGCACCTACCTGTTCGTTTCTTCTTGTCTTGAGTGAATATCTTGCCCTTACGTTAGAAGAGTGCATTTTCATCGTCGATTCTCGAAGCCGCAGTTTACGTTGGCGCCTCTAGAGCCTTTAGCCTGGTTTCTCCATGATGAGAATAGGCCTGAGGCTGTTCATGTTCTAGTTTTAAATCTCCGTTAACTCTCACGCGCTTATGAAATGAGAAAATTCTTTTGGCCGGGTTATTAGAATTTTCTCTGCCAGCAGCGGGGGGAAAACAACTTCTCCGACTTCCTTCAATTGCTGCAGACCTTCTATTTTACATATCATCCCCTGGATCTTTTTGACAATTATAAAATCATTGTTGTAATAAACAAATACTTTCGGTTGATTTTTCCTCATAAACCGAACACAGCTTGGACACCATGTCGCATGACCTTTAACAGTACATGATATGTATGCAGGAGCTATTACCTTACACTGATAGCGATGATCTACTGAGCTTTTCTGTCCTTCAGTTGACATGACTTGTAACTCAGGACCACCTACGAATCACCACCGTTTCAAAACAAAGGTTCCGTATCCTCTCCAATTGCAAACTCCAACAACTCACCAGCGTTACATAAGGTGCATTTTTAAATCGCCTCAAAAATAATGGTAACATTTCAAAAATTTTTAGTTTTGAAAAATGTGCTTTTCTCAAAAACGGAACCAACGATTTCGATGTAATTTCGCACATTGGACACTTTTTACAGAATTGTTCAAAATACAAAAATTTATTAAAATCGTTGTAGCCGTTTTTGAGAAAACGAATTTAAATTAAATTTTAAAAAATCGTTATATAAAAAAACAATTAAAAACATAAGGAAAGGCTACAGTCCGCTTGGGGCGAACAGTATGATACCCTATCCATATCCCTATATGCCACAAAGAAAAAAGCATTAAGAAGATTTTATTTCATTCTATTAATTAAAAAAAAAAAAAGGTTTTTTGAAAAAACGCCCCCAAAAAGTGGGCATGGCCAAAAACTTTGTATGGGCGATGTTGAAAAAAATATAGGGTAAATATCTTGTTAAACATTTTTTTTCGCTTTCTATGGAAATTTTCGAAGAAAACAGCATTTTAGTGAAAAACACACACAAAAAGTGGGCGTGGCAAAAAATTGTATGACATACTTATAAAGGAGGGCAGTGCCTACATATCTTCTGAAGGTTATAACACTCTATCACTCTAACTTTAGCTTTAAAACGGTTTTTTCTAAATTGTGGGCGTGGCAGTGGGCGTATTCAAACAAATTTTACACTTAACCATTTCGGAGCCCTAGGGAATATGTGGTCCACATTGCTAGACGGACATTGCTAGATAGTCTAAGGATTTGGTCCTGATCATAAATATTTATACTTTTATGGGTCTACGACGAATATTAAGGGGTGTTACAAACTATGTGTCAAAATTAATAAACCCTTAGGATAGGGTATACAAAATTGATTTTAAAAATGGCGAGTTGACATGTTGAACTGAATATCATAGTTGCTTACCTCACCATATTCTCGTTCACTGCCATCTTTTGTCACTGGTGATTGATGAGCTCCTTTGCCTCCCCGGTTGTCGTTAAAATACTTTGCCTCTAGCTCTAGGAGATCAATATTACAAAATGTAATCAAATGTTTTTTTTTGGTTTTTGTGATAATAAATCGAAAGAGTAGTCTCTCCTTATTGATACTCGCTCTGAATGATGCTTAGATGCCAATAATCAATCCGTAAAAAAATGAATAATTAAATAAATAAATCCATCTGTTTTGAGTATGTTATGATGTCAGAAGTGTACGTAATTCAAAAGTGGTTTTATATAAAATAAAATCGAACTCATCGTCAGACCAGCCAGTAGTTAAAAGATATAGTTGAACGCGAAAAAAATAATTCCGATATTTTCGGCCAATAAAAAACTATTTTAAATATTTTTCTCCTATATTTCTAAGAACTTTTATTATAAGCTTCACTTAAGGTCATTCTTAAAGTTATATTCCATCGATTAGTTAGCTTCAGCTAGAGCTGAATTAGGAAAGAATGATAAAAGCTACAGTGGCACTTTTCTCTCGTAAAAAACCCATCGGGTTCAGATGGGACCTTGAACCTCACATCACTCACTGGCCATACACTCCGTCTATAATACCGATACTTACGTATGGAGCGACTTACCAGACGGTGGTCTGCTTTAGATAAAATCGCAATAAAATGAGCAAAGTCCAAATATTAAGCTGCATGGAGAAGCCTTACGCATGACTCCCTCCGCTCCTGCTCTGGACTTTCTGTTTTACCTGACCCTCCTTGATATTTTAAGCAGACAAACGGCAGCCAACACAGCCGTTCGTCTCAAAGCTACGTCACAAGGGACCGACAACGCTATTGGACATGCTTTCACCCTAAATATAATAGGGAATACCCCTGCGAAAATTGATTACACCATTTCCCAATTACACTTCCCTCCATGCTACCATTCCATCACGATCATTCCTTGCTTTCTGATCCTTGAAGAAGATGCTTTTTTGGAGGACACAGAGATCCATTTTTATACCGACGGATCAAAAACAAATAATGGGGTGGGCTGACAGACTATATCTTAGTCTCTTCTTCTGTCTTCCTGATAATTGTACCGTGTTCCAGACGGAAATAATAGCGATTAGATCGTCTCTTCAGGAGATGTTGGAATAGTTCAACGTTACCCTTTGCTGAGTGCCGGGAAATTCCTGGGAACTGTAAGTCTGATGAACTCGCCAAATTGGGAACCACGTAACTTCTCCAACCTAATAAAGGATACATAGGTATATCATTCGCTACTTGTAAATTATCTGCTACAGAGGAAACACATTTTAGGTGGACAAGTGATATCACATGTCTAGAGACAAAACGGATCTGGCCTAAGTTGGATCTGAAACGCTTTAAAAATGTGATCTCTCTAAGCAGATCTCTAGATGTCATCACAGAACACTGTTTTATAGGTAGACATGCAACAAGACTTGGTGCATTCTCGATGTTGTATGGACGAAGAGGAGGAGAAAACGATCCTGCTTTGTACATGCTCCAGTAAAAGAAAGCTCTACTCAGAGCCTTCTTCTACGAACGATCATGCGATCTCACAAACATTCACATTAAAGGTCTACTTCGCTCCGTCAGAAGTTCCAATTGGTTCAACGAGCTTTATACCAGATCCCTGCGGAATCACAATTAACCAATACTGGTCTCAGGGTGTTGGTTCTTATGCCGACAGCAACTTCAACTTAACCTAGTTAAGATATATAGTTGAACGCGAAAAAAATAATTCCGATATTTTCGGCCAATAAAAAACTATTTTAAATATTTTTCTCCTATATTTCTAAGAACTTTTATTATAAGCTTCACTTAAGGTCATTCTTAAAGTTATATTCCATCGATTAGTTAGCTTCAGCTAGAGCTGAATTAGGAAAGAATGATAAAAGCTACAGTGGCACTTTTCTCTCGTAAAAAACCCATCGGGTTCAGATGGGACCTTGAACCTCACATCACTCACTGGCCATACACTCCGTCTATAATACCGATACTTACGTATGGAGCGACTTACCAGACGGTGGTCTGCTTTAGATAAAATCGCAATAAAATGAGCAAAGTCCAAATATTAAGCTGCATGGAGAAGCCTTACGCATGACTCCCTCCGCTCCTGCTCTGGACTTTCTGTTTTACCTGACCCTCCTTGATATTTTAAGCAGACAAACGGCAGCCAACACAGCCGTTCGTCTCAAAGCTACGTCACAAGGGACCGACAACGCTATTGGACATGCTTTCACCCTAAATATAATAGGGAATACCCCTGCGAAAATTGATTACACCATTTCCCAATTACACTTCCCTCCATGCTACCATTCCATCACGATCATTCCTTGCTTTCTGATCCTTGAAGAAGATGCTTTTTTGGAGGACACAGAGATCCATTTTTATACCGACGGATAAAAAAAAAAATAATGGGGTGGGCTGACAGACTATATCTTAGTCTCTTCTTCTGTCTTCCTGATAATTGTACCGTGTTCCAGGCGGAAATAATAGCGATTAGATCGTCTCTTCAGGAGATGTTGGAATAGTTCAACGTTACCCTTTGCTGAGTGCCGGGAAATTCCTGGGAACTGTAAGGCTGATGAACTCGCCAAATTGGGAACCACGTAACTTCTCCAACCTAATAAAGGATACATAGGTATATCATTCGCTACTTGTAAATTATCTGCTACAGAGGAAACACATTTTAGGTGGACAAGTGATATCACATGTCTAGAGACAAAACGGATCTGGCCTAAGTTGGATCTGAAACGCTTTAAAAATGTGATTTCTCTAAGCAGATCTCTAGATGTCATCACAGAACACTGTTTTATAGGTAGACATGCAACAAGACTTGGTGCATTCTCGATGTTGTATGGACGAAGAGGAGGAGAAAACGATCCTGCTTTGTACATGCTCCAGTAAAAGAAAGCTCTACTCAGAGCCTTCTTCTACGAACGATCATGCGATCTCACAAACATTCACATTAAAGGTCTACTTCGCTCCGTCAGAAGTTCCAATTGGTTCAACGAGCTTTATACCAGATCCCTGCGGAATCACAATTAACCAATACTGGTCTCAGGGTGTTGGTTCTTATGCCGACAGCAACTTCAACTTAATCTAACCTTCATTTCAACTTCACACAATACCGAGGTTTCGAAAACTGAAAAATGTATAGCAAACCTTCTGTTTTTCATGGACATTTCAGGAGTTTTCGCGTTTTATAAAAAATGCCAAGATGTAAATAAAACATAAGGAAAGGCTACAGTCCGCTTGAGGCGAACAGTATGATACCCTATCCATATCCCTATATGCCCCAAAGAAAAAACCATTAAAAAGATGATGGATAGCATTTTATTTCATTCTATGAAATTTATAGAAAATAAATTATTTTTTTTGAAAAAACGCCCTCAAAAAGTGGGCGTGGCCAAAAGCTTTGTATGGGCGATATATTGAAAAATATATTGTTAAACATTTTTTTTCGATTTCTATGAAAATTTTCGAAGAAAACAGCATTTTAGTGAAAAACGCCCAAAAAAAGTGGGCATTGCCTACATATCTTGTAAAGGTTCCAAAACTCTATCTCTCTAACTTTAGCTTTAAAACGGTTTTTTTCTAAATTGTGGGCGTATTCAAAAAAATTTTACACTTAACCATTTCGGAGCCCTAGGTCCAAATTTCAGCTTCCTAGCTTAATTTTAAAGGCCTAAAAATTGCGTACGGACGGACGGACGGATGGACGTACGGACGGACATTGCTAGATAGACTTAGGATTTGGTCCTGATCATAAATAGATATACTTTTATGGGTCTACGACGAATATTAAGGGGTGTTACAAACTATATGTCTAAATTAATATACCCTTAGGATAGGGTATAAATATATTGCAGAACGTAATGACTTTCCTTTCATACCCATTGCCTAAAATATTTAGAATATCTTTTCTTGATGGAGGAGACGTAAATATGTTTACACCAATTTACAAAAATGTTTTTGTTCTCAAACAACTTCAGCGACAATCCAAAAAAATATTTTGACCAGTATGTATGTAATACTAGTTTCTTCAGCTTTGAATATTTTTTTCCTACTTTTATTTCCTTTCGCCGTATTAAAATTATTTTAATTAATTGTTTAAGTCAAGTAACTTCGTATTTTTCTATATTGTTAGACCTAAATATATAAATAAATAAAATATCCATTATGTCAATCAAATAAATTAATAATAAGGCTTAATTTCCAAATGAATTTCATGTAAAAGAACAACGATTTATTGACTCACTGAAATGAAACCATTTTCCTTGCCTCCAAACACTAATTTCCATTATCATTACATGGAATTTGTAGTTGGCATGTGAACTACTCGTAACTATTGTTGGGAAATACCTATCCAATTCTTAAAATGCATTTATGCCTCAACGATTTACAAAAAATAAGTTATTAATTTATATATGAAAAATATTATCGACGAAGCTACAAAGTGAAATTAATTAAAAAAATAGTTCACACTAAATTTCCACAAAAATATTTAATAATCATTATTAAAATGCATTTAGGTGAAAAAATATTTCGTTGTATAAATAGGATATACATACATATATTTCTACATGAATTGAAATATGCTCTCATTTTTAAATAGACAAATTATTTTTCCCGAAATAAGGGAATCACGTCAAACTCCATCTGGACTGAAAAGTAAATTTTTAGCAGAGTGAAAAACATTTAAAAGATGCTCCCAAAAAAAATCCGATCAATGTTTATAATAAATTTTAATGAACTTTAATATGATTACTCTATACTTTTTGAGTTATTGGAGATAATTGTCTCAGGAATTTAAATATAAGTTGACTTTTAAAAGATTTATCTTTTTTTTGATAAAATTTCAAGTTGCAAAAAGTTAAACTTTACTGAAATTAATATGAACAACATCTTTTGTAGGCATATGATATTTATCCTTGTGTCATCATATAATTTGCTGACTTAAGATGAAACTTAAAATTATTTATCATTCAAATCAAGCTATACCACAAAAAAAATGTGGGCCTTTTGTCCACCGACGAATACGTCTTAATACTTAATTCCTTTTTTATCTTCTTCGTCTTTATGCCCAGCATGTAGTTAGGCGTCGGGGTAACCTCAAATTAAAAAATTCCTTCCACTGACAATTTCTCCTCATTTTCGTGAGGGTCTTACCCCAGTTTATTCCTGTGACATCACTTGCATCCGGATATCCCAAGTGTTACGTGGTCTACCTCTTGGTGCAGTTCCTTCAAACCTACATCAGCTATTTGTTTTGTTTTTAACTTTTAAGAGAAAGTTGTAGTAAGGTTGTTTAGGATGGGTCATACTCAGGTTTTGGGAAAAAAAGATCTATTAACGGTAATTTATAAAACTGGAAATGTCTCGAAAACTAATAAAGGGAATTTAAATAAAAATTTACAGTTTTTTGTCACTATAAAGATGAACAAATTTGCATACCTCGATTATTGAAATAATTTTTTTAAAATTTTTTTTTCATATAACGATTTTGTTAAATTTAAATTAAATTCGTTTTCTCAAAAACGGCTGTAACGATTTTGATAAATTTTTCCATTTCGAATGAACAATTATGTTAAAAGCGTCTAATGTGCGAAATTACATCAAAATCGTAGGTGCCGTTTTGGAGAAAATCAAATGTTTTATAACCTAAAAAGTGATTTAAATAAATTTTTCACCATTAATTATACCCTATCCTAAGGGTATATTAATTTTGACACATAGTTTTCAACACCCCTTAATATTCGTCGTAGACCCATAAAAGTATATATATTTATGATCAGGACCAAATCCTAAGACTATCTAGCAATGTCCGTCCGTCCGTCCGTACGCAATTTTTAGGCCTTTAAAATTGAGCTAAGAAGCTGAAATTTGGACCACATATTCCCTAGGGCTCCGAAATGGTTAAGTGTAAAACTTTTTTGAATACGCCTACTGCCACGCCCACAATTTAGAAAAAACCGTTTTAAAGCTAAAGTTAGAGAGACAGAGTGTTACAACCTTCACAAGATATGTAGGCACTGCCCTGCTTTATAAATTTGTCATATAAAGTATCTTGCCACGCCTACTTTTTGTGGGCGTTTTTTTACTAAAATGCTGTTTTCTTCGAAAATTTTCATAGAAAGCCATACAAAGTTTTTGGCCACGCCCACTTTTGGGGGCGTTTTTTCAAAAAAACTTTTTTTTTTAAAAATTAATAGAATGAAATAAAATGCTAGCCATCATCTTCTTAATGCTTTTTTCTTTGGGGCATATAGGGATATGGATTGGGTATCATATTGTTCGCCCCAAGCGGACTGTAGCCTTTCTTTATGTTTTTCGATTCATTTTGGGATTCAAAAACGCATTTTATGTACCGAGAAAGTTTCGTATGACGCAGTCGTGCACTTTATTTTTTTTTCTGAACAACTTCTTCTCTTTCTGTTCTAGTTTTCCCTGCGACTCTTCTAAAGTATTTCATTTTGGCAGCTTGGGGCTTACTTAAGTGCTCTAATAGAGGTATAGTCTCATATAGAGCTATTGGCGTGATTACTGCAATATACAGCTTCATTTTGGTTTGTGTGCTTATTTGTCTTTTAATTACAATGGTACTGCTAGTAGGCCGATATTGCCTTCTTAGTTCGGTTGTAATCTGCCTGGATTGTTTGTAAAGATGATAATGTCGTCTGCATATAGTAAAAATTGCAGATAGATAGTGTTTAAGGGATAACTTGTAATTCAAAGTAAAACTATTGAAATTGCTCATCACTTACCATAAATTGAACATTAGATAGCCATATAACTTGGGCCATAATATTTGTCAAAAGCCACCTTTCCTATTATGCTCTTCCTGCCTTTTTTTTCGAGGTCTCTTGGATCTTGGCAGTCAACCGGCGTAGAAGTAAGGTAAAGAAGTTAATGTTTTCCTTAGCTCTGGTCCCTCTACCTCGTCTATATGCGGTCCATAGAAGATTCTTTCCTCAGACGAATTCGCAAAAGATGCAAAAAGCCATTGAAACCAAATAAATCCAAATCAAACCGTCGATTACGTGAATTGTATCTTCGCAGAGCTTTAATTTATTGCACGTCAATTTGTTTCCATTTATTTCTTATGACGGTGAAGAAGAAACCAATGGGTAGTATTGAAGAATTTACTATTTAAATACCGATTTATGGAATTTTTCATTTGTGGACATGTTTTATGATTGGACATGTCGACAATGATTGCTTTACTTATTCTTTAGTGAAAATAAAAATATGTATATCAAACCTAGCCGAATAAGTTACTACTTTAAGATAGCGATGTTTATGCCTGCCTATAAGTTGCAATTTCAATTAAATTAATTTATTTAATCTTGTAAACAAATAAGACTTAGTGTTTTATAGTACTAAAAATTATCGATATTTAATTTAAATAAAAAGTACAGAACCTAAAATTGTATAATGATTGAATGAATATGTATAACAGGCGGAAAGGAAAGGAGGCGGAAACCGTAAAAAAGGGAATTAGGCCCTGGTTATAGCTATCTTTAAAATGCGTAATTGAAAACTTTGTTTTCCGATTCTAAAACGACTTAGCAAACAAAATTGGCCCTTATGGTTTCAAAATAAAGCTAATCACTTACAGAATTTCTCTTCAAACAAAAGTGCTTAATTCTGATTTAAACTTTTCTTTAGATCTATTTTTATTATTTTACTGATTGATTTTGATTTCGATTTTAATAAACAGCTGATATTCGTTGCTAAAATTTAAAACCCAATCGTTTCACTGATGTGTTCGATTCCCTTTCTATTCTCACCTGTCATTTTGCTTTCAATGATCAACCCTAACCTTAAAACCTGTAATAGTGGCCTCTTACTAACAGCAACTTTTTAATTGTTGCTGTAACTGACTTCTCAAAAACTAGGGCCTTACAACGTAGAAGAGAAGTGGAAATAGATAGTTGTTCCATTTTTAAAAGAAATACTACAACGTGGCATTTTTAAAATGTAATGCTCTGATTTATTGTTTTACTGTATTAAGCAAAGAATTCCAGAGTCTAGTAGCAAAGACGAAGAAATGACGGGAGGAGTTTGGATATTTCGAGGCGGGAGTCTTATAAAAACGTATAATGCTAAACGTTCTAGGCGAAAGACCGAATGCGAGTTTTTCGTTCCGAAATGGTGGTGTTGATTTTGTGCCGGAAAACATAGCGCCTGACTTGCAGGAACTGCTGAAACGAACAACCAAGGCCATTATTGTGGTAGCTGGAATGTAAACAGCCTTACCATGCCGTTGAATAAAACAATCAGTTTGTGTTGAGATAGGGAATACACCGCTTGCAATGTAAAAACTCTTCGTGTCATATTTAAAGGAGTAAAAGATGCGAATAACTAAATTTTGCAAAGACCAATATAAATTCGTCCCACAAAGTGGCCTACTGGGGATTGAGAGCGCTTAATCTTAAAACCAAAGTTGGTTACCGTAACCGTGAACTGCAATTGAGGTATTGAACGTTGAGGTAAATCGGCGGAATTATTTCAGTATTGTGAAGGTTCATAGATTAAAAACAGCTGATTTGCATTAAAGTTGTAGCAATAATGAAGCGACTATTGGTAAACGACAGATATATCCTCAACTAGGAGTATTGGTCTGGACAAATATATTTGTGCATCGTCCGCATCAAAATGAAGGCTTGAATTTGAGCAAACTTTATGAAAGTTATTAGTGAATTTGAAAAACGGCCTAGGACCCCGTATAAAGCCCTGATGCACTACACCAAGTATATATCTCACGTGAGATGATTTATCACCAACCTCAACCCTTTGACGATGACGACTTAAGTAATTACTTACTAGGCGAACCGAAATTTCACAACATCCGAAATATGTTTTTAATATCTCAGTAAGGATTAGCTGATTGGCTGTATCAAAAGCATAGTAAATCGTATTAATTGATTTACTACCACTGTACCCGCTTGGGTACGGAATATTGAACAACTTTATGGTTTTACCATTGTCCTTCTTCAAATTTGTATTGATGAAATTTGATTTTTACTTGTTCGTTGACATGTTTTCTGCAAGTAGGCGTGCATTTTATTTTAAAAAAAAATAAAACGGTAGTTGTTTTATTACTCCGCCTCAGGTGCGATTGGATTTTTTTCAGTTTTTCGAAGGTTGGTCCATATTTTGCAATAAAACACATATTCGTTTTATTAATTTTCCTTTTCTTTTTAGGGATAGTTCAAGAACATATAATAAAATCAGACGAAAATTAAAAATAAATTGTAAAAAATAGGTGTACCCGATTGGGTACAATGGGAAAATCTGATTATTTTTTCTTAGCATGGATTTCAAAGCTTTCTAAACATCATCATTTTATGGAAGAAGATTCGAAAATCTTCCAAATGCAATAAATTCAATCGAAGAAGATGATCGAAATGCCGTGTTTGACATTGCATTTATACCACCAGATGCAGATTACAATACAGACAAGAACGAAATAGACACAGAAAATTTGGATAACGATCTCTTACCCAATAATGTTCCAGGTAACATTGAACTTTTCATTAGAGATGAGGATTTCGATAGCGAGGACGAAGTTCCTTTATCAGTGATAAGAGCCTCAACATGTGGGCAATCTCGAAACCAACCACGCTGGTCCAAAAGATGTACTGATATGACGATGAACCTTTCTAATAACTTTGAAGTAAACAAGATGAATATGAAATGTGCTTTAGACAATAAGTCTCCAGTCGAAATATTTGAAACACTTTTTGATAATGCGGTAATGGAATTGATCTTGAATCAAACTCGTCTTTATACTTCTCAACATAATCATCATAACTTTAATTTCCAACAAGAAGACTTGGAATTTTTCATAGGCATTATGTTCTACAGTGGTTACCACTCAATGCCACGGGAGTCCATGTATTGGAAATTAGATGAGGATACAAGAACCGCATTGGTAGCAAACAACATGCCGAGAAATCGTTTTTATGAGATCAAAAAAATACATTCACTTCGCAGATAATAATCAATTAGATCCTCGAGACAAAATGGCAAAGCTTATGAATCTTTTGGGCCAAAAATATATTGATGAAGCCATGATATGAGCTTTTGCGATTGTTGAGAGAAAAGGGCTTTAGAGATACTGGGACAGCAAGAGAAAACCGAACAACAAAATGCCCATTGAAACTGAAAAAAGAATTCAAGAAAGAGAAAAGAGGGCATTTTGAGCACGTATATGACGTAAATAATAATATTCTTTTCGTAAAATGGAATGATAATAGTGTTGTCACTATGGGAACAAACTTCGATACCATTCAGCAAATGCATTATGTCAAACGTTGGTCATCAGTCGAAAAAAGAAACGTTTTCATTCAGCAGCCGAACATTATTGCGGATTATAATAATCGTATGGGTGGCGTTGACTTACACGACCAGTGTGTCAATGCCTATAAAATCAAAATTCGAGGAAAAAAGTAGTGGTAGCCGCTGTTTATGTCAATGCTAAGCTCTACATTGGTGAACGCTTGGAAACTATATAAAGTCGCAGCTGATTCAGAACATGACTTGCTTGCGTTTCAAAGAGAAATTGCTCGATATTATCTTAGAAGATACACAATCCTCCAACCTTCAACATCAAAACGCTACACCTCTGCAAGTGTTGCTTTAACTGAAGGTCACAATTTTCCAAAAAGAATTGAAAAGTCTCTTAGATGCAGAGTATGTCACATGCAAGTCAAATGGGTTTGTGAGTTCTGCGATATAGTTCTGTGTGTCGAAAAAGAATGCTTTAAGAAATTTAATGTAAGAAATTAGCAACCATATTTTCCCATTGTACTTGCTTGGGTACAGCTTAAAAACCACACTTCCTACCTTTCTTAAAAATTAAAAAATATATTTTCGCATTTCTTTGACGCTAACATATAGGGTCATTCATTTTTCGGTGTTAAATGGCATGATCTTGGTGGCCAGTTGACTTCGCCAAAACGTAATATAACGCGACCAGTAAACTCGTCTAAGCCATGGTGAGGTGAGGCGATCAATTGCTGCGAACAGCGGTAAATCGATAAATTCGCATCATCAGCAACACTTGCACTTGCAGCAGCAATATTTTCGACTGAGCGTGCAGTACGATGATGCACAGGCCTTACGACATCAGTAATGCTTCAACTCTCTTCAAATTCGGTCGAAAATGACGATCATAATCATCGCGTAATGCGCTAAAAGTGGCAACGTTTGAATCAACACTTTTGTAGTAAGTTTTAATAATTTTAACGCTTTGTTCGGTTAGGCGATCCATTATCGTAATTGGCAAACATCATTAAATATTACTAAACATCAACCAACATTATGACACTTTAAATGACAGCTGAGGTTGACAGGTGCCAAATGCCAGCGCTACTAACTTGAAACCACGAAATGAATGACCCTGTATATCAAATCATGCTAATAGAAAACTGATGAAATAAATCCGGAGCAGGAGTAGGAACAGAACAGAGATACCAGTGCTGCCAAGAGCACTTCTGCAGAAGCCTTTTTTTCTTTAATCGTGCTAGTCAGAAATCAAAAAAGCTACCCAAAGTTATACGTTAAATTTCCCATGAAAATAAAAAGTTATGTACTTAGATAGTAACTAGTACCTACTAAACAAATTTGTTAAACCTGTCCATTATTTTAAAAAAGTATACAAATTACAAACACATTTTTTCTCCAAGAAAATTTTGTATTTATGACAGTCTTCCTTTTATAAAATAATTTACAGCAGAGATTATAAACCTCAGTCCTTAATTTTTGTTTTTGAAAGAACGTTCAGTGATATTTGTGGGGTTTTTTTAGAGCCCATATTCTCTGGCGTAAATTTTGGGACGACAATTTGCACCCAATATGCCAACTGCTGTACAAAGTTGGGATATACGTAATAAGATATCTTTTAAGGATAGTGTTTCGCTTTACAGATTCTTTCTTTTGACTACTTTCGAGTTTTGTAATTGCAATTTTCTGCATTGCCAGTAATTATTCTCACTCTCATTGGACTGGAAACTTTATCGCATGGAAAATAAATGGTAAATATGATTCCGCTGCATTACTCTGATTGCAAGATACTCTTATGTCTGATAAATTTAAGCTGCCGAAATAAAAATAACAGACCGACACAAAAATGCCGGTAAATAATTAATTTTGCCAAAAATTTTCTTTGGATAGTCATACAAATATCATTGAAAATATCATATTCCTTTTTTACACGTTCAGAACACTACGGGTAGCACAAGGAGACGGCGGCGCGGCGCCCTTCGCACTTGCGAGTCTGGTCTATATTTCAAAAGATTCCACATCCCTTAAACATTTGTTTAATGTGTTCAAGTGCTGATAGTGATGTTACAATTCACCTTAAACCAGTACGTAGGTTTCATATCCTGACTGGCTATTCAAATGCAAGCTGGCATTTTAATTTGTGCGTGTATTTAAAGATACCAATAGTACCTACCTACAATTAGGTAATTTCTCCTGCAAATTGAAATATATTCTCAACACGCATCTATTAAGAGTCTAGGTATCTGTCGGTTGGTAGGTTGGTTGTTTGGCTTGTTTTCTATGTATGTACATATATTCATATGGGTTCTTGATGAACATGATCTCTACTCGTAGGTACTTCTATTTCCTTGTCACTGAGAAGTAATCCAATTGAAAGAATTATCACCACTCGTGTTTCTGATTTATATCCCTAAACTCAATTTTAGTTTAATGTCATTTGCTAGTGTTGAGTGAAGTTATGTTCGAGATCTCTGGTCCAGAAATTGGAGTCAGGCATTCAAAGTCAGCTGAACAGATATATATAGATACACTCATACACATTCTTGACGTACCCCTAATGAAACAAAGAAAACTTTCTCTTTCATCAGTCCGTGTGGCGCTGACGAGCTCTCGGGTAGTGATGACATAAAACAAATAAAATAAAACACTGAAACACAGAGGAACAAACAAAAAAATATATATGTATACTTATATAAATTTGTACAAAAACTTTTCGTAATAATAAACCCGCTTATTTTACTTGGGGCAAGGATGGAGGTATGGCGTAGCGTACACTTTATACGGCCGTCCAAAGCACCTCTGTATTGCTCGTTCTACAAAAGGAGATTTTTTTTATAACTTTTAAATTGAACGACGACGAACAAAAATGTTATTAAGAGGGGAATGGATTTTTAATGGCATTTCTTAAATTTTTCGATGATAGCTTTAATGTGGATTACATACGTATAGCTACGTACCTACACAGAGGATGGAAATATTTTGTAAATTGTTTCATAATTTTTAAATACACATTTGATATGCTGTAGTTGAATGAAATGGCAACAGCAGAAAAACAGGTCGGGGTTGAACAAATGTATTTTATTTTCTAATGAGCCAAGGAACTAAATATGATGTTTCTATTTAATTTCATATTTTACAATCGTGCAGTGAATCGGAATGAAAAATATTGTTAATCCCCGATATTACTTATTATATTTTTTTTCTTGGACGGTGATCCCAGTACGAATAACCCCAGAACAGAAAACTTTTTGGGTTCTATACCGTAATTGGAAGATTTTGTTACAACCACAGAAGTCGAAATTACCGAATGATACTCAAAAGGTGAGGATGGCCTACTAATACATTTTATAAAGCTGGTTTTACCGTTTTTTTCTCCCATCTCTACTATGTAACTGGTGCAAAACAACATAAACTTTTTCTCAGTACTGAGAAGTTGCAAAAGTGCTAACAAAACTGATGATTTTAGGTTTTAGATTTTAGGTCGATTAGCATTTGTCAAAGGTCGTCGAGAAAATAATAGTCAAGTAAATAACGAAGCGCTTATCGCTCAATAAGTTGTTGCATACTCAGCTAATTTATTTAGGGCTAATCACAGCATAGTGAACCTACTTGAAGAGAAAATGCAGGATTATGATAGGTGTTTTGTTCTAGTTCCGTTGACTTCTTGAAGGCCTTTGTTAAAAAGTAGATCACAAAATCAGGTGCTGGAAGCTTAAAAACAATTTCTTATTTAGTGCAGGGGAAGTGAAATTAATCATTAGTTTTCTTTTCGGTAAACTTAAACTTTAACAATGTGTGCCATAAGGCTTAATTTTGGGACCAATACTTTTTTGCATGTTTATAAATGATCTTTCAAATGTTTGCGAGCATGTATCAGTATGATGTTAAACTACACGCGGCCTTAACGAACTCGCTGTTATTATAAACGCGTTGTTAAGACAGATTCACAATTGGTCAGTTACTAATGGATTACTCTTAAACAGTGTTGTCTGCTTGAAAATTCTATCACTATTTATTAAACTGCTTTAAAGTTTAAACAGCTTTGTCCATGCTTCTCAATCTATATACGATTAATCACAAAGCCTTTCTGATGTCTGAATGCATTTTAATTAACCATTTGTATCGTTCATCAGCCTAAGATACAATTTTGTAAAGAAAAAACCGTGCTGTTGTGTGTATTGGAATTTTAATCACTATTCAGTGCAATATTAGGAATTTAAAAAGGTTCTGAGCACCTATATGTTCATAAATTGTTAAAATTGAATCAAAATATTGAATTTTCCGAATCAGTTAATAATGCGAAGAAATTCAATTCCCGCATATATATTGTTTCTGTAGCTCACTGAATACATGAAAATCCAGGTCTTTCGATTTCACGTCCTTGAATTGGCCATATAACAAACTTTCACCAGATTTCTCTCTATACTATTTCCCAAATTTAAATAGAATTCCGTAGCTCTGCTTTTATAATTAATAAGCTGATTGTTGTAAATACGTCCCTTGATTTTAATGCTTATACAGTTATGCAATCAAATTTTAAATCTACCACAATTTTTTAAAATCTACCACTCTTTTTTCTGTTAATCTACCACATTTTTATGTTCTGAAGAGACCCGACATAATCGTTAGTAATTCCCATTTCCAAGAAAAACTTTGATTTGAATCTCTTACCGGATCTACATCTCAATAATAACGGAATTAAATCTGTAGGATCAGTCATAGGTCTTGGTTTTAACATGGTCATTGGACGTATTAATGGATGTCTCCGCAAATTATGGCTGAGTGCTTACTTTCCTCCACTGGAAATGCAACGAAAGTTAATAACAACATTAGTCTTGCCTCTTATAACCTTTGCTAAGGTTGTCTACAGTAGTCCTGACTCACACCTATCACACCGTGAATTGCAAGTTGCTTTCAATGATGCGCACTTATGGCATTCGTAGATATCTATTTCTATGCTAGATGTTTGCTTGGTTGCACTTTGCCGGAGATATATAAATATAAACGCAAGAAACTGTATTTTCGTACACAAAATTATTAATAATCAATGACCTTCCTATCTTCGCATATTAGAAGTATTTCAAATATATCCAATTTTAAAATTGCATTCCTTTTACATTTTTTCAACTCTATACACCAACACTGAACCTTTACAATCGTCCACTATTCCCCTAATTAACGCCTTCTTAATCCTGCATCGCCCGCCACCTTTAAGCAATTTATTGTAATTTGGGAATGTTAATGCGTTTTTAAAATCAAAACTCTAAGTACTTAGAGTATATATGATATCTTAATGTACAAACCTTTTCTTATTAATAAATGAAAAAAATATTAAATAATAATAAAAACGTCATAAAAATATCCCTTAAGTGAGTATGGCCTTAAAACTCCTCATGGGTCGGACTAAAAAAAAATAATAAAAAATTACATGATTCATTATTTCTAGTGTTGCGATAAATGTTCCAAGTTTTAAGTAAATCCAAAGCAAAAATATTTCCCACTTTCTTAAGAGCTGTTCTTGAGACAATTGCTGAACCACCAACATATAGTTAGTAATTCAATTTGTGCAGTCGAGTATTAAAACCATATGGTCACTTTATATCTCTTCATCTGCATTTTACCATTTTAAGCCTGCGACCAAGTGTCCTTCGACGTAGAATAAGTCGTCAAATATATTAAAGTTTCTATTTATTAACTGTGCGAGTGGTGAAACTTAAACAATTTAGCGATTCAGTCGATGTCGAATACAAAAAATTTGCATTGCTACTCCAAAACTCGCTCCCACGATCAAGTTGGTAAATATTTTCAAATCCTTTCATATTTGAATTTACTTATGTATGCAGCACTCTATACATAAATTAATTTAAAGTTAAATTAATTTAATTTTAAGCAACTCTGTCTCAGAAAACTCAATGTTTTCGTAGAATCGCTTGAATCCCTACAGAAAAATAATATTCTGTCCACAGCTGTGCTTAAACATTTTATGGTTCAAATTACTATATTGAATATATAGTACGAGTGTATTGAGTGTTAACGATTCGATTTTTTTTAATTCTCATATTACCGGTTTGTCGAATATATTTAAAAATGGATTGCTCAATTTGAATATCTCCCTATCTTCGTTTGGTCCGCAATCAACCAACCAAAAGAATTGAACATGATGAAGCCCTGCAAAGTTTATTGCATCGAAAAAGCGTTTTGACATGGAATCGTCCGATACTGAATTTTTCGATCAATTAACCTTTTTGACACAACCGGTAAAAAAAAAACATAAGGAAAGGCTACAGTCCGCTTGGAGCGAACAGTATGATACCCTATCCCTATCCCTATATGCCCCAAAAAAACCTTAAGAAGATGATGGATAGCATTTTATTTCATTCTATAAAATTAAGAAAAAAAAAACACATTTTTTGAAAAAACGCCCCCAAAAAGTGGGCGTGGCCAAAAACTTTGTATGGGCGATATATTGGAAAAAATATTGGCTAAATATCTTGTTAAACATTTTTTTTCGGTTTCTATGAAAATTATCGAAGAAAACAGCATTTTAGTGAAAAACGCCCACAAAAAGTAGGCGTGGCAAAAAACTTTATATGACAAACTTATAAAGGAGGGCAGTGCCTACATATCTTGTGAAGGTTATAACCCTCTATCTGTCCATCTGTAGCTTTAAATCGGTTTTTTCTAAATTGTGGGCGTGGCAGTGGGCGTATTCCAAAAAATTTTACACTTAACCATTTCGGAGCCCTAGGGAGTATGTGGTCCAAATTTCAGCTTTCTAGCTTGAATTTAAAGGCCTAAAAATTGCGTACGGACGGACGGACGGACGGACGGACGGACATTGCTAAATAGTCTTAGGATTTGGTCCTGATCATAAATATATATACTTTTATGGGTCTACGACGAATATTAAGGGGTGTTACAAACTATGTGTCAAAATTAATATACCCTTAGGATAGGGTATAATCAGTCAAGACAAGAAAATAGCTTTGCTTCTGCCTAACGATGAGTGGAATGCTTTCAACATTTCGAGAAAAAAACATTCCTTACAACAATTTAATGAAAATCGCGGTTTGCCGGGCACTTAAGTAAGAGAGGATTCTCTTTAATTAATGAAATATTGTCCACGGCTAAAACCCGTCTACAGTACGGGAACATATAGAGACCTTTCGTAAGTCGGGTACAACGTAAAAATGCCATGACCTGCGTTCATCGAGTTCTCTGACGGAAAGTACGCATTCAAAACACGCGTCAATTAAAATCTAAACCCGTAATATTTAGCTACATAAAATTTTTAAATTACCAACTAAATAAATACAACTACAGATATGTGAAGTATTATTTTTGTGAACCAAAATTTGCTTCGCGATTACCAATAGCGCTGTGGGCAGAGTAATCTGTCGGATATCCTACTTAATACAACAAAAAATGTTAAATCCGCTTGGACGAACAGTATGACACCCCATCCATATCCCTATATGCCCCAAAGAAAAAGAATATGATGGATGACATTTTATTTCATTCTATGAAGTCTATAGAAAAATATATTTTATTAAAAAACGCCCCCAAAAAGTGGTCGTGGCCAAAATCTTTGTATGGGCGATATATTGGAAAAAATATTGGTTAAATATCTTATTCTACAAATTTTTTTAATTTTCTATAGAAATTTTCGATGGATACAACATATTATTAAAAAACGCCCTAAAAAAGTAGGCGTGGCAAAAATCTTTATATGGCAAACATGTGAAGGAATTCCCTTTATCTCTTCAACTACAGCTTTAAAATCTTATTTTCTAAATTCGAAACCCGAGCATATGTTCCCAATTTTAGGGATATTTAATAATCCGTGTTATTACTCTGTCCATTCCTTAGCTGGTTAATAAAATGTGTCGTATGTTTATAGCCTATCCTAAGGGTATATTAATTTTGACACATAGTTTGCAACACCCCTTAATATTCGCCGTAGACCCATAAATGTATATATATTTATGATCAGGACCAAATCCTAAGATTATCAAGCAATGTCCGTCCGTCCGTACGCAATTTTTAGGCTTTTTAAATTAAGCTAGGAAGCTGAAATTTGGACCACATATTTCCTAGGGCTCCGAAATGGTTAAGTGTAAATTTTTTTTTAATACGCCCACTGCCACGCCCACTGCCACGCCCACAATTTAGAAAAAACCGTTTTAAAGCTAAAGTTAGAGAGATAGAGTGTTACAACCTTCACAAGATATGTAGGCACTGCCCTCGTTTATAAGTTTGTCATATAAAGTTTTTTGCCACGCCTACTTTTTGTGGGCGTTTTTGACTAAAATGCTGTTTTCTTCGAAAATTTTCACAGAAAGCAAAAAAAACTGGTTAACAAAATATTTACCCAATATTTTTTCCAACATATCGCCCATACAAAGTTTTTGGCCACGCCCACTTTTTGGGGGCGTTTTTTCAAAAAAACTTTTTTTTTTTTTTATTTAATCGAACTTAATAAAATGCTATCCATCATCTTCTTAATGGTTTTATCTTTGGGGCTTATAGGGATATGGATAGGGTATCATACTGTTCGCCTCAAGCGGACTGTAGCCTTTCCTTATGTTTTTTTTTTGCGATTTCAATTACGTCTTGGTTTAAGATCATTCTAACTAAAAGTACCTATGTGATTTTAAGGACATTAAAGTATAACGCCGTTTTTTGATGCTCCAAGAACATTTTTCAAGATTCCAAGGACCTCCAGACAAAAAAAAAATCATAGCAACAGCAAATAGTCAGGAGATTCCTCGGATATTTTCGGAAAAAATACCCTTTGCTTCAAGGACCTTTTTCAAGGTTACAAGGACCTCGGTATATAAAATCATAGCAACAGCAAATAGTTCGGATATTCTTAGAAAAGTTTCCAAAAAAAATCCTTTTTTAAGGCTTCATGGACCTTTTTCAAGGTTATACTGACCACCAAACAATGAATCGTAGCAATTAATCCGGGTATCCGTGTTTGCTATGTACACGGAAAAAATCTTAGGCCCTAATACGTATTTAATGTCACATCATACGTAAAAAGCTTCTTTCAACTGCGCAAGCTTTTTGTTTTTTCGCATAAAAGACTTAAACTATTAAACGTGATTGCAAATCTATGTACCATGACTCGCTAATAAAATATTTTAAACCCTCTTTTCACATATCCAAATTTGTTAGTAATTATTCCATTTATTAACAACAATTAAATTATTGTCCTTATAGGTAGAATACAAAGATTAATGCTCCATTAGTAGCCATAATCAGTCATCCGTTGTCGAAACCTTTATCTAAAGTATAATTCTATGTTTTACAGAGTAAACACGATATTAAACTCAGACACACCGGTCTAGTGAGAATACAAGTTTTCCAATAGCACAGCTGGATGCGCACTGTAAATTTCATTTACGTACACTTATTCCCGCAAGGCATCTCAATGATTACTTCAATTTGTGTATTTAAATTTGCGTTTAATAGTCAAAAAGGGAAAGAGTAATATACACATCTATGGTTTATGACCCACCCTGTGCGGTTGAGAAGAAAATCATTCATTTATTTTTCGCTGTTGGATTGCATTAGAATTACGAGGGTTGTGTGATTAGCTTAAGGCGTATACATATACATACCTACCACTTGCCTTTGGGGATAAAATCTATATCGTTTGGGGAAGAAGAAGTGTCCTCAAGTGCGATCCCATAGCAATATTGTGTTTTTTTTTTCTTACTCAATTCTGATAAGGACTTAGTGAAATGGAAGTAGGGGTTAACTAAAGAATGGTTCAGTGGACCGAGAATACGAGAAATTTTTGCGGTGACTGGTTACTATATAATCTTGAACGTTGTTGGTCCAAAATAATATTAATGGTCAATACGATGGCATCTGACTTGGGTTTATTTTTACTCGTAAAAATTTGTCGGTTCGATGTTTATAAAAATAGCCTTTAACGGTGTACTGCTTTGATTGAGTCCATCGAATATTGTATAACTTAAAGGGGTTCAAGTTGGGTTGGATGGTTAAATTTAGATTTAAATAGGGAAAAGTTGAATGATGGAAGAGTTAGGAATGCTATACAATTTGGTGTAATGCGCAGAGTGAGACAAATCATTACAGTTTTTTAATGCTCAGTTCAAGGCCCACCTTTGGTTGAAATAGTTCAAGAATTATTGTAGTAAGCGCTAATTTTTCTGCTTCTACTAGATGTATTCATGTAGTTCCATGTTCATCTATCTCAAGATGGCTATTAGCCACAAACTAAAGCAATCAATGGAATTAACATATACCTCTTCTTGACGATAGTGAGGATAAACATGTCCCTTTAGGCTGCACCTCCCATTACTAACTGACGATTCATCAAAATCAACCCAACTAAATACTTAGTCCATAGAGTCCAGCGTTTACCCAACATTATCCTTAAACTAATGAGTTCAAAACCAAATCAAAAAATAAGAAAAAGAAAGTAGGTACTTTCCCATGCCGTAATATTGATATCCAAGGAAACGACAGAAAGGGAGATTAATTAATTTCGAAATAAAAAATTAAAGCGGAAGAGTTTTCATCCACATAGGGGTGTCTCCCGAGTACCTACTACAGACTTCTAAAGTGCTTTTTGTGTACCGGCACCGGATAGTACGAGTTCAAGAATGTTCATCCACATAGATCAACTTTTCATAAATTCAATTAATTTTGACCCATGGTACACATAGCAGAACATGGGACCTAAAAACTTTTTCTTCACTAGGAAAGTTTTATATATTTTTTTTTGTTATTTTTGATTTGCTGTAACAACTCCTTTTCCCCGTTGTCGTCGGCGTCTTGGGCTCAAATTGAAAATCGCTGCCAAGAAACTCATGTAAATATATGGAGAATCAATGCACTGCCGGGGGAGTGAGCGGCGAGTCCTTTTTGGCAATGGGAATGTGTGCTGTATCCGCCCACGTTCTACACATCAATTCTTAAGTGGAACAGTAGCAATCGTATAAAGTTCGTTGCTTCTGTTCGTGTAGTGTGCTAGATAACTTCTAATTGATGATTACTAGAGGAAGGGATTTTATGATATGTACTTGTATAACGGTTTCCGGGGAAATTGGAGACGTGGGTGAGGAACACAATATGTAATTTATTTTTGACTATAGAATTTTTCGGATATTAATTCTCGAATAAGGAAATTTGACGTTTAACCGCAATTTGCATATAGATAAACTTTTGTGTGTGTCTTAGATACATGTAAAGAGGATTTGGCTATAGACTGGCATATGTTAAAGTTATGAATTCTTCTCGAATAAATATGTATGATGGGTCGACTTTTGAATCAATTTGTAGGAAGTGTATATTTTAACAATTATTTTTTTTTAATATTTTGGCAGTTGCCCAGGCAGTACCAAATATTTTTACTGGTAATGAATTGAATCAGCAATAAAATGTGACAGCTGATTGTGGATTAATCAGATGGCAGGTCCAAATAAACTAGATAACAAGAAGCTTGCCCTTAATCCTAGGATGGGCAACTTGGTCGGTACCATGAAGTAACTAAGTGAATGTAAAGTGTGGGCCATCTAGTGGTTTCTTTTTAAATCATAGGTCATTTTGATGGGTAATTGTACAGATAGTCTATTGAGAGGATTTTTAGCTGCCTCGTCGTATTTTTTTTATTTGCTTCAAAAAGGCGTAAAACTGCAACCGTATAAGTTTGTGCATGCAAATCAAGTTGAACCAGCTAACGCACACAATTGCAGTTCTTCACCATTTTGGATGTGTCAAACTGGGCTTCAAACACCATATTTTCGGCAATTAACAGGGCACTGTGTAGTTTACATGTATTCAAAGTCTTAAGAAAGGATTTAGTGGACCTTTTTTTAAGATTTTGGGTGGGTTGAAGAGGTCAGGTGTGTATGCTTAGTTGACTATATTGTTAATTACTCACCTGTGATCATACCTCAGCAGCTCGAAATGAGTCGTTCAACACTTTTATAACGGTGGGAAATATTGAAAACTTATTTCCAAAGTGACTTTGTGGCCGCAATGAAGCACCCACCCGCTTCGGAGCTGCGATTCGATCCCTTTGTACTTTTTTTGTGGGAACCGTGAGGGACAGATGTTATGCCAACAATCCGGAAACAATTAAGGCACTTAAGGCTAATATAATCCAAGCAAGGCTACAGCCCGAAGCGAACAACTAGGTCGTGGAAATTTAGAGTGAAAGTTAAAATTTGGACTGCGAAGCTAGACGAGGCAGCCACTTGAACATTGTGCACCGATTTTATTAATGTTTGCTCTTACTAATAAAGCCATATTTTATTTTATTTTTTTATATAAGAGATTGTTTGACACTCGCGTCTTTTGGAATAGCGACTACGTTGTTGGAAGGCGGTCTAACCGGTCAATTCAATTAGACTCAGTCCCCGGTCTGATTGAATTTCCATCGAATTTTTGTCACTTTACAACAACTGTTTTCCTGAAAATCGCTCAGAATTATGTACCATAACGCAAGAGCGATTTTGGATTTTTAATTTCTTCATTTAAAATCAAAACTGCCGTTATTTAACATTCATACATATCATATACTATCCCCCGAAATTTTGTAATTCTTCTGATGTTCCAGGTTTGCCACGTTGGGCGGAACGAAGTTAGTCAACTAGTATTAAAATGCTGAAACATTTTTTAAATTAAAAAAATGAAAGGCTGTAAATTATATATACCGTAATAGTAAAGCTGGAAAATCAATATATAAACCAAGTAAAACAATTTACCACCAAAAAAGTCGTTGCCCATCCTATGGTTAACATGTCCATCATGTTCATCACAAAATAACTTATTTGTATGTAACGCCGGTCCGAAATTAAACATTTCACATATATTAAATTTGTCCGTTCCCTTCAAGTTTGCAGCATATAAAGTGAAAAGCAATAACATAACACTCTAAAACCCAATATTAAGTAAATCCCCAAATTTCGGCATTATTGCACTGTTAAAAAACAAAAGATGAAATAAGTCCCCAAATAAATATGAAATAAGTGCCTAATCAACTAAAATTTCAGTTTCGATAAGGTTAAAAAAGGATTACTTTAAGTTTCGGAAATAATTATTTTAAATTTCGGTTTTACCCGAAAGGCATACACTTACCTTTAAATCCTCTGATACGATTTCCATTACAAAATTAATACCTCAATTACAAAAGCTTTATAGATCCATCTAATTCTATTGAAAAATCGTTTGCGAGTACTGTTAAGTCTTACAGAAAGTAAAACACTTCGGTAAAGTCTTTGTAAATGATGGCGAAAGTGTGAACAAAAAGGATAAAGTGGTAAATGTTTCATATTGACTTGTTGTGCATCAATCACTCTGTTTGTAATTTAAAGCCCTGCAATGACTCATAAAACGTGGTTACAAATGCGTATAATTAATATAATTAAGAAATAACAAATGTTAATGACGACCTCCAGCATCAGTGTCGGACACTCTATCATCTGCCCTATCGACAATATTTTTGTTACATATTTAAAATTTAATCATTTGAAACTTGCCTCTATATTTAACACAACCCTATAATATTTGCAGGGGAAGCAAACTTTCATCTCTGTGTATTTCCATCTTTCATATCAAAGTACATTAATAACGGGTGATTTTTTAAGCGCAGTTTTTTTAAAAATCGAATAAAAAACTTAAATTTGCATCAAATATTCGATATTTGTTTTGTAATCGATAAATAGGCAGAATAATAGAATAATAGGCCATATACGTTTTAAACACAACTTCCTGAAAATGTTGTCCGCGGCCCCGTTTCAAATGGTCCATTCGGAAGATCCAATTTTACGTCACTTTTTCGAGCATTTCGGCCTGTATTCCACGAATTACGACGCGTGTTATGTTATCCTGTAAGGCTTCAATCGTGTTCGGCTTGTCCACATAGACTAACGACTTTACATAACCCCACAAGAAATAAAAAAGAGGCGTTAAATCGCATGATCTTGGCAGCCAACTTACAGGGCCATTTCGAGAGATAAGCTGCTTACCAAAATCCACCTTCAACATTTGCGTTGTTTCACGAGCTGTGTGGCATTTGGCACCGTCTTAATGAAACCACATGTCAAACAAGTTCAACTCAGCCAACTGGAGCAAAAAAAAAGTCATCGCTGAACACAATTTTTCGATAAAACAGCGGATTTTCACATTTTTCACAGAGCACGAAGTTTGATAAAAAAGTTCAATAGTTTGCAATCGTTGCTCGTCTGTAAGTCTTTCCATGATGAAATAGCAGAGTATACTAAAAACTTTTTTTCACAGATGACGTTTGGACGCCATTACTAACCAGTGCTGCCAACCTGAAAAACTAAACTCTGAATAAATCACCCTATATAAAAATATTTTCCTTCAGATTTTTTAACCAATATTTTCGATAAAGCCTCTAAAAAGATTTCGAACTTTAACAGCTCTTTAATGATGGGTTCACTTGATTTCCAGTGAAAGAAAGTCAATGAATAACTACATACATAATGTCATTGATTACATTGCTTAAGCCGTGCAGGGGTTCTGATTATTATCAACATCTTCTTAATCGTCGCTAGGGCAAACGAAAGGATATTTCCAGGTTACCTAAAAGAAACACAATACTTTCCATAACTATACCTACCTAACTGAATTGCTCTTTAAAACTTCATTTTTGCTAAGGCCTAATTTAAGTAGTAATGTAAGTCAAGAGTTTTCGCTGAAGATTTTGCTTTCGCTATAATCCTTAAAGAAGCTCTAAGGAAACTTTGGCTCTGTCGAATCTTAAACATTTGTTACTTAAGAAACTGGAAAATGTATTAGTTGAGCAACAAACGATTTGCGCAACAAAAAGTCACTTTGGGGCTCGCTACTGCCGGAATAAAAAATTTCACGTTGCTTTTCGCATGCAGTAAGTTCCGTTAAAGCAACTGTGCATGATTTTCGCCTGCGGAAATAGTGTTGAATTTCCTTTTTGCCAGGCAGAACGTATACAATTTATAATGATGTAGAATGATGCGGTTTGCATTTATTGTTTCCATAAGTAACTGATTGCTTTGTCTCTATCATTAAATCATCTGGATGGAATTCTTTTCAAAGGTACCTATGATCATTATACACGTATTAATCGAAACTCTCGATACAAATGTTTGAAAGATATAGAAAGTAGTAAAGAAAAAAACTCAACTTCTTCAAATGGTGGATAAGTTATGGCGAAATGATGAACATTTGGGCTAAAATGGTAATAAAATTTCTGCTACACTACACAATCTTATTGAAGGAGCTACTGTAAGGAAGTCTATGAGGTCTATAATGAAGTGAATTATACAGCCCGCACATGACCTAAAGCCTAGTTCCTGTATGCGAAGATATAATTTTGCCACGAAAACAATGAACCTACATGTTAATGACGATTCCGAAGGGAAAATTTGAGAATCTTCTCATGACAGTTTTTACTGCTAAATGTATGCGAGACTTTCCCAAGAGTTGGGGCAGCGAATACAACATTTTGGGGTGCATTTTAAGCTGGGACCGCTGCTAGTAGTCCAACGAAATAACCACTGAGCCACTACACCCACAAACTAGCTGCCGCCAAAAAAACTGTACTTCCTCATGTGTTTTGTGAAAGGTATAGAAACAAATTTGGCTAGTTGGCTACAGATGAAGTTTGGTACATATGGTTATAAGCAAATACAAAACTGACTGTTACTTTTACCTGAGTTAGGTATTTTTTCTTGATGATGGCGGGTGAAAAATCTTCAATGAGTAAGATTTTTTTTCAAAAAAACAAGTAGCTGACATAAATATTTGAAGGGCTCGTATATATTTTCTCTTAAAACTTAACCAGAAATTGTTACCTAAACTGACATTTGTGGAATCAACTTCTAGAAAAACGAATAATAATATTTAAGTACAAAAAAGCAGATAATGTCCTTCTGAAAAAAGCATCTATACAATATATTTTTTAACATGTCTATTTGTTAAGAAGGTTTTTTTGTTATACAAGTAAACAAAAAAAATTATTCTTAGATGCTTAATTTTTAGCTACTGATATGAACTAGCCGTTCATATAAAAAAAAACAATAAGCTTAGAGGACCGAATAAATCAAGCACTGGATTACTTCCTTAACAAACAGATCCGCTTAGGTTTAGAAATGTTCGAACTAAATATTGAATTCTTTTTAGCACTTTATTTTATAAAGTTTTGTAAAATTTAAGTGGTATTTTCAAGAGCTTTAGTCCTTACTTGCAGATTGTAATGCAAGCTGAGTTTAGAGACTTTACCCAAAGGCTAATGCATATCGAGCTCTTCCCGTTTTGTTCAACTTTTGTTTTTACTTTTTTTTTGTGTAATTCATCAGTATCCTCAGAAGAGACAGATTTATTTAAAATTATTTTAAAAATGTGCAGACTAAAAATCAAAACTGCTGAATGTGCTCCTACATGTTTCAGAAATGGCAGTCGAAAAGGTCAGTACCTAGCGCTTAAAGAAAGCTTAAAAACCATTGCGCTGTGAACCTAATTATCTAGGTTTAAATTTCCACAATCGTTTTCTTTTCAATTAGCGCGTGCGAGAAAAGTACTAAACAGGGGAAAAATGGTATCTTTGACTATGATGAAACCATTACTTAACTTTAAGCAAATATTGGAGAAAACTAAGACACTTACTTATAAGACTCTGATTAAGCTCACTCTCAGGTACGGCTTCGCAATTTGGTTCACAATATCTCCCATTGTAGCCAAGGAAATGGACATTTTTGAACGAAAACTGCTGCGATTTTGCAGTGCAATATTCAGAAAACTGTACAAAAAATTGTTTTCGAACAAAGTAGTATATGAATCAACAAAAGTAACGCTTCTAATTAATAAATTAATAAATTGTACAAAAGTTTAGAAACTTAAGGTTTATAGCTTTGAAGCTGTTTTTGCGAAAAAGGACCAGTAAGTAAGAGTCATTTAAGATAGTTAAATTTTTCATTTATATTCCCGCTACAATTTTCTTCCATAATACTGAAAAGATAGTTTTTAATTGAAACCCTTGAATCCGATGATCTTAATATAAAGCAAAAAAATAATTTAAGTTTTTTACGCCCATTTTTGACTTATAGCACAAAAACTAAACACTATCAGCCTTATTTATAAACATATTTTAAGGCCAGCAAAACTTTACGCAATACTTAAGCCCTTACGCAGCACAACATTATTTATAAAACTTAAGTATTGTTGCTTAAGCGACGCGTAACCTAAACTCAAAAATTTGCGTTTACAGGCTTTGATTGCAAATGTCATTTTTATATTTTCATTAAAACAAAAAAGTTGTAAAAAGGTTTAAAAAGATATAAAAATGCGATTTGATTTCGTGGGTTTTGTGGAGGATATCGATTTAATCTTTTATAAATCAGAATTTCAGCAAAGATGCGTAAGGGTTGCCTAAATACTTACGCGTTGTTTAACTAAGCAACCTCTGAGAGGTGTTTCGACAAAATCTAATAAATACGGCTGTATTGGTATATTTCGACAATAACAAATAAACTGCTCTCCAAATCCCCAAAGAACAATTCACTAAAAACCAAAATTAATAACAGTTGACTTTGAACTTATTTTGTCAAGCCACGCATGCTACAGCAAAATAAAAGCATTGCATCATATGAATCCATATATGTATATTTGCCATGAACATTTTGTAAAGCATTTACTTCAAAATTTTACTTTTAAGAAAATCGACTTTTGTCCAGATTATCGATTCGAATACTCCAATGTGCGTCGCTGGTGGTTCCAAATTCCCATTCAGTTATTTCCGATGAGGTTCAGAACTTGCAGAAAACCAATCAAGCTGCGTTCTTTTGACACATGTAGACGTGTTGTTTGTGCAACAATGGGTGACCTCTGATTGTATACTCTAAGGAAGAAGATCTCCACTTTCGCAAATTGTCTCCCATAATTCATAATATAAACTTTGACTTCAATTACACATAGTCAAAGTCACTACTTAGTCACTAATTGAGATCACAATTATTTACTTTTACAACAGCTTTAAGATGGTGATTTTCATGGTGATTGTATCAAAATCATGCTTAATGTATCTTATTTCAAAGCAGTCAAATCACCCATCATTTACTTTGACATCTTCAATGGGATAGATATAGGAAAAAGCTCAAAGATTTCCATCCTACCACATCTGGATGATTTACGAGCGTCGATAGAGATATTCTTAGCACAGCTGTTTTTCCTACATTCTTACGTAATTTGAAGAAAAATGCGAACATTTTGTACCAAACTCTGCAAAATTTATGCTGATACACATTTTATTTTTCTGGAAGGCTTTCCAGTTTTTGTAAGACTATAATTTTTGTAGTTAATGGTTGTCATCGTATTCCTCCGGAACGCACAAATCCCAACACTTTTATGCACTCGACTTCCTTTCCCCAGGAGATAGCAATGGAATTGGCAAAGCACATATAAATCAATTATTTTGACTTGAATGAATTTGAATGTTTGCCATTTATGGTAAAAAAAAAAATGTTGCGTTCACACTTCATATACTTAGTACCTACAAGTCAACCCAGATATCGTGAAGGTTTTTTTTATTTTGTGACAGGGGATGCGGAAATTACTTTTGCTGTTTGCTACTGTTGGTCTCTAGCAAAATGCACACAATGAAGTTGTTCAATTGTAAAGTGACTGGCTGTGAAAGCTCTTAATCTGACAGCCCTCTTGCTTTTGTGAATGTGTGGTAAAGGCAAATTTCGTTCGCATACAACTCTGTATACGTATATTGCATATTTTATCCACATAAGCTGTTTGTATCTACAAAATACGTTTTTCAAAGTAGCTTTACAAATAATTCACTATTGAATGATTGTTACGTATGTAGATATCTCGTATCTATTTGAATCGCTACGAACAACGTACAAACCTTTTTTATAACACATTTAATCTAGGGCATCGAAAAATGTGCACACGTTTTTTTGGATATCGTATTGAAAATTAGAAATTTATATCATCAAAAAAGTAGCTCTTTGAGTCATTTTCATTAGCACATAACTTTGTGACGATTAATCAATATCCCGCCGTTCCTCACTGGCGTAGCAGCGGCTTTTAGCTTTTTGTCCGGAAATGTTTCAAGTGTAAGTTTTTCAAATACAATTTACAAAATACCGTCTTCGAGCTGAAGCTTTAAACACTCATCCGTTTTATTGCGCGGCACCGCTACTTCACCACATTGCGTTCACAGTACTTGATTAGGAAGTACAAATAATTTAAACAGCTACCTTGCATCATATTTTTATTCCAATGTCCCGCCTTGCAGTTAATGAAAATTACAAAAAAAAAAATTATAAAATTATTTGTTAATGAAAAGTGCACATGTGTGGGCATTGTTATTATACCGCAACAAATAAATTTTGTTTTCCAGAAATACACTTTTTTAAATAAACACATAGTCTCTGGCTCAAACACTACGGTTTAATGTATTCTATCTAACATGTAATCCTTCAATCTCTGTAGATTTAGAAATACAACACTCCATGTGTAAGCAGCCATTTGCAATCCATTTTTTGCGAAATTTCGGTTGTGCGCTATTCTCATACACACGACGTAAATAACAATACTAATGTCAGTTCTCAACTCTCGGTTTGAATTTCGTGCGTCCTTTTTTGTTATATGGATGATTTTTTAGTTATTTTGCGCTAAGCTCGGTGAGTTGCAAAAATTTCGCAATTGTTGAAAATTTCACTAGTTTCCTATTCAGTGTTTGTGTACGATGGAAAGTTGTGGCATAGGAGCTGCGAGTGCGGTGCGATTTTCCAAACTCGTTGGCTTTCAACACTTGTTGCTTGGAATATTAGCTGTACCTATTTGCTGTTAATACGCGTGCAGTGTATATTGTTGCATACAGATCTGAACATTTAGGAAATAAATCATGTCGTGAAAAAGTGAGTAACGGAATAGCAATCTACTTTCTACCATTTCCGGTTGGTAGATATTCACCTAAAAAGGCTCTACGAATCATATGAACTGCACCCATCAAGGCACGCAGCTAAAGTTCGACGAATAATTGTGACCTTTGTGTATTATTTTTACAAATTAACAAACCAAACTTTTGTTTCAAACATAGATATGTGTTCTTTATATCTGTAGTGTTTGGTAATATGTAAGAAGTTTCCGTCTCCAATCAGTTTGATAACTTGTTATATCTGCCTGCAATTTCGATCAGTGCCTTAATACCTATTTTCAAATGCGAATACGAAGAGTATTTCTAAGCAAAAATATGTGTTAGATTTATTAGAGCTTTTCTCATTTACACTGAAAATGGTTTTGGGTTATAAATCGTTATGTTGTATTGTGCTACCGACGGCAGATCCTAACCTGTGTTTAAAGGTACATCACCGTACTTGAAATGGATATTTAAGGTGGTCAGCTCTAAAAGGAATTACCAGCATTGAGCGAATCAAAGTAACCCTGAGTCTTGCTGTAATACCGGGCAATAGCAACCATTCAAGAATCAAAAAGTCAGCACTGCCATATGCTAGGTTCATGAAACACATTCCTAAAAAGCTCGATCCCTCTTCAACCTTTCTGCGCCTCGTAGGCCTACGGCGTCGCAGTGTTCAGCCAACCTGGGTGCGTTGATTGCAGTGCTTGGCATGTGTCAAATCCACTGCCACTTTCTCCTCCGTATAGTAATGTTCATAAGTTCTTGGCCCGTTCTCTAAAAAAGTTGTTCGTTGGAGATACGATTCGGCCAAAAAATCCTCAGGATGATTCTTAAACATTTACTTACGAAGACTTGTAGCTTGCGGGTGTTATTGGTGTCCACCTTCCGGGTACTGCACCCATAAAGCAGCAACGATTCTTAGTTGGAGTGGAACAGTCGCAACTTGGCTCTTAAGCTAATAGAATTGCTTCTCCAGATTTAAGATAGCATTCCGAACGTAGCTTTAGCCTTCCCGATTCTGCTGCACACATCTAGTTCGGTGCCACCGCGGTTAGCCGATACCACATTTTCTAGATAAGGAAAGTTGTAAACTTTCTTAACTTCTTGTCCGGCAATGTTAAGTGAGTTGAGTGCGGATGGTGGAAGGACTTAGGGCTTTTGTTTTGGCTGTGTTTATTTTCAGCCCGACTTTGTTTGCCTCAGCTTCTAGATTGAGGGCCATCATGTGAAGGTCCATTATCCAATGTGAAAGTAGGCAAACATCGTCAGCATAGTCAACGAATTCCATAGTTGCCTAAGTTTAAGGTAAAATGTCATTCTAAGCAAATACGTTGGAAACATTGTCAATTCTGACTATATGCCTCCCAAATAGACTTTAACAGACCACTGTCCTGTTCCTTCCCAAGAAGAGAGAAATGGGAAACGAATGAATCCATGATAAGTAAATCGCTATCCTTCTACACAGATGGATCTAAGATGGTCTGTGGAACCGGTGCAGGAATATTATCAGAAGAACTTAAGCTAAACTGTTGAATCAAGCTTCCTGACAACAGGAGTGCCTTCCAAGCAGAGGTCCTGGAGATCGCGGAAGCGGCCAGAAAGGCGTCATTGTTGGCAATACCGCGAAATGCTAATACCATATTCATTAACAGTCAGGCAGCTATAAAAGCAGTTTCTGCTATTGAAATAAAATTCAGGCTAGTTCACTGCTGCCGTGTAAGGCTTAAGGCTCTCTGCTCGCAGCAAGCCGTAAATCCCTGCTGGTCCCTGACCAATTAGCGAGGTATGGGTCTGCAAAGGACCATAATCGAACACTTCAGTCGACCAAGCCACCACTCTGCGATCATGGGAAACGAGTGGAGAACAAGCTTCGTATGAAATCTAAAAGCAGGTGGAAAAAACTAACTACCTGTGAAGTATCAAGGAAGCTCTGGCGGGAATACAACAGTGCCCGAAACATCAAACTTCTAGAGTTTGACAGGTCATCACTGTCTAAGCTGGTAGGAGGCCTAACGGGACATAACTTTCTAAGAAATCATGTAATGAAATTAAACCTCAAAGATGACGATATATGTCGAGGATGTCGTGATAAAGAGGTTCATAAGGACACACCTAATGTCCTCTGTCACACTTGGAAGCTACTACTTCCATGACTTACTTAAACTTTTTGATATCTCACTTTATAATCTTCATATGTGTCTGAGGATATCAGGATGGCTGGACGGCGTCGGGTAAAGGGACACGAAGCCTAACCTAACACCAATGGCTAAACCCCCACAAAAAGGGTATCACAATGGGTCCACGAGGACCTAAGTGGGGCATAGCGGGACAGACCTGCTCTACCGACCTGTAAACCTAATCCAACCCCTAACCTTCTATCCGATTCTTAAACGTCGTTGTTGTTTTTAAATATGATCATCATATCGACAATTTTGTCCCTCAATTTGACTGACCATTTATGATTGTTAATATGGCAGCCAATATTTGTTTCAGTGCAGGAGATGTACAGATGTGAATGGCTGACATTACTTTTGCTCCAAAGGCTAGTTTTCCCTTGATGCGAACCTTTGAAAATTGATTAGCAATTTCAGAATAAAATTCAAGTTAAATTTGTCCCTTCAAAGTCGGCAAAGATGAATTGCTCACCAGGGATAGCAATCAATTTAATGATTCGTAATATAGTTTGTGAATTTGCCGAAACTATAAAGGTCTGCCAGATGCATAAGTAACTACCTTCGGGTACGACATTTTAAATTAAAAAGCCCATAGCTTACACATAAAAAAAATTTATAAATAACTTTCTCTTAACACTTCTTTGAAATAAGTAACATTAACTGACTGATTTGTGTTTTAAATTTTGGAGCAAATTTATTGAAATGTAAACAACAAACAAGAGGAAATAAAATCAAAGTAATACACACATTTTCGTCTTGCCTAAATTAAGGAAACCATATTACCCTAGTACGTATTTTAAAAGTCTTGCCTATAACCACATCTTCTCTGAGGCTGTCTTAAAAGTTGAAGCCCAAACATTTTGAAAATGTGTCTGAAATTGACTAATTACATTATATTACTGTCGACGTGAGGTTAATTATTGTTTGCATTATAACAAAGTTTCTAAACATCGGCCTAATTTGCATACACATGGTATGTTCTCCCATCCGCCCGAAGGCTGACGTAAAATTGTAATGCTTCCAAGACGACGAGGAATGTTTGAGCGTGGCGTGCGTGTGTGTGTCTGTGTGATTTATCAGAGGGTGTAATTGTATCTAGTCAATTTGTAGATGGTGTATTTAAGACTTAAGTTACTGGTGTAAATACATTTTTATAGGAATTTAAACTTTCCTTTAAAAGAAGCCTTATGGTTGTGGGCTATGGCTCGGTGATATTTGAGAGAATGTAATTGTTAATTGAAGTGTGAAAAAGCAGAAAATTATCCAAAATTTTTAGTTGGATGTTTTGAATTCTATACTCGACATGAATTTGTGAATCGCTTCGGATGCTCAGGTACTTTAACCTTCTTTTCGCAACCAGTCCTCTCTTATAAGCATGATATTTAGTAAAGTGCCTTGAGTTGTAAGGCATATCTACTGTGTTGACCTTCCAGATTAGTGTTGAAGATTCTGTGGGCTGGATGCTGCAACCTAGCCATCTCAAACGGACAATATTTAGTTTTTTTTTTAATCGTCGTCTCCAGAAGAGGTCGTTTTTGTTTTGTTTTTTTTAGCTTCTGACTCGCCGATGCGATAGCGATTGCACTTCGACATAGAAGATCTTTTGTGCAAAAAGTCAGAATTATTTCTTAGGCAAGTAGCGCTACACTTTCCTAATGTAGCTGATGAGGAGGTCAGCTGAAAGATTCTTAATTGCGTTAGTGTTGATTACTTCTCTAAGAGAAGTTGTTCTGTATAGGGTCGGTCACTCACATATGATGTGCTCTGCGGTTTCGTCTTCTTCAAGACACAGTCGGCCCTCCGGTGAGTCGACTAATTTTTGTTTATGAAGGTGATATCTTAATCTGTGATAACCTGTTAGGTATCCAAAACGATTTTTAATATCATGTCTGGGTAGATTAAGTATCTTCTTGGCATCGTTTCTAAGGGGCTGTGAAACCTTTTTGATCGGTCTAAAACCTGGTAAGAGATGAGGTTTTGTATTCCCAACTTTTTAATTTCAAATTAATACCTGATTTATTTAATGGACAGGAGGGCTCGGGTCCTATAAAAGGGGTTTCCGAGCCTTTTCTAGCCAATTCGTCAGCTTTTTCTTTCCTTCAATTCCTTCGTGTTTTGTTCCTAGTACTGAGTGCCTGAAGGGTATGAAAGCAGTGTAGTACTGATTTGGAGTCAATATTTGGCGAGCTAAGGGCTTTTATAGCTGGTTGACTGTCCGTGAATATATGGATGTTGGCGCCTTTAATACCTGAGGTTTTGCGCATTCCTTAATGGCATGGAGCTCTGCCTGAAATACACTGGGACGTTTTCCCATTTTTGTTTGGACTGTAGATGCCAGCTCCCACCCCATAGTCCATTTTTGAACCATTCGTATACCACATTAGGCCGTTTTGGCAATTTGGTGGGTCGTTTCCAACCCATGCTGTTTGTGATTTCAGTGGAGAAACCCTTGGTGAAGCATAGTGTTTTTATACCCTATCCTAAGGGTATATTAATTTTGACACATAGTTTGTAACACCCCTTAATATTCGTCGTAGACCCATAAAAGTATATATATTTATGATCAGGACCAAAATCTAAGACTATTTAGCAATGTCCGTCCGTCCGTTCATCCGTCCGTCCGTATCAACTTTTGAGGCCTTTAAAATTATGCTAGGAAGCTGAAATTTGGAACATATACTCCCTAGGGTTCCGAAATGGTAAAGTCTTAAAATTTTCAAAATACGCCCACTGCCACGCCCACAATTTAGAAAAAACCGTTTTAAGGCTTAAGTTAGAGAGATAAAGTTGTACAACCTTCACAAGATATGTAGATACTGCCCACCTTTATTAATTTGTCATATATCATTTTTTTGCCACGCCTACTTTTTGTGGGCGTTTTTTACTAAAATGCTGTTTTCTTCGAAAATTTTCATAGAAATCAAAAAAAATGTTTAACAATATATTATGCCAATATTTTTCTGAATATATCGCCCATACAAAGTTTTTGGCCACGCCCACTTTTTGGGGGCGTTTTTAAAAAAAAATGTTTGTTTCTATAAATTTCATAGAATAAAATAAAATGCTATCTGTCATCTTCCTTATGAATTTTTTCTTTGGGGTACATAGGGATAAGGATAGGGTATCATACTGTTCACCCCAAGCGGACTGTAGCCTTTCCTTATGTTTGTTGTTCGATCTGTTACAGCGCAGATCATGTTTAGTTCTTGGATTTCCGATAGCAGTTGCATTAGTTCTATGTTTTTACCAATGGTTTGCTCTTTAATTTGTTTTAACCTTACAGAGTTGCATTTTTATGAAAATGTGAAATAGTCTTTTACCCAAGACTATCTTAAGAGAATTTTGTATACGTGTAGTGACATCGTTTGCTTCATTTCCCCTAATTATGATGACCTAAATTACTAAGGTCTTGGAGAAGGTTGTCAACAACCAATGACCATAGTAAGGGTGAGAGAACTCTTCCCTGTGGGCTGCTTTTACTGATACCGAGGTAAGTGCTAATGTTGCAGTTATTTTCCGGCTCTCTAGCATCGCTTTGATCCATCTAATTGTAGGTTCGTCTATACGTCTATGAACCAAGGCCTTTGATATAGAGCTATATTTTGTGTTATCGAAAGCACTCTCTATGTCCAGGAAGGCGCACAGTGCAACCTCTTTGAAGCTAAAGGCACTTTGGATTTGTTCTGTTAAATTCAACAGTGCTTCTTCTGTGGACTTGCCTTTCTGGTATGCATATTGGAAAGGGTGCAGAGGTGTGCCATTATTTGAAGTGGTGATGATAAAGGAAACTTAATTTGAAAGCTACACCTACACACGGGCATCTAATTTACTGCAATGTTCCTTCTCAGAAATATCCTTGACAGTATTGCAGATATAATTAATATCAAAAATTAACATAAATAATATTTTACCTTTTCAGAGACCAATTTTTGAATATGAATTCGCATTTGTTGATTAAAAATATAAATCTAACGAAACAATGACAACTAAAGTGAAAAATAAATGAGAGTGTTTCAAATTTCGCCGCAGTGAATGTTATAAAGTGCGCTACTATGAGTGGGAATGTTCGATTGTGATCCACAATTAAAAGACATACGCACGTGAAGTGCTCCAAAAAAATACAAACTACATCACATCACAGCACCAGCAATCCCTCAGGATAAGTATTGTAGCAATAAATGCGAGATAAGATGTCTGATTTCTACGAAACACCAACACCCCAGAGGAGTCGCAATTCAATTACACAATGGTCCATCATCTGGTTACTTGCCACATGCCTGCTGAATCCTGTACTGCCGGAGGTCATTTACCGAGTGGATCCATTAGGTACGATATAACTTAATAATATATACATATAACATGAAGGTATATAAGTTTTAATGGTAGTGTATCCGTTTCTAAGCGCATCTCATTAAGATTGGAATTGCATTTTACCCCACAAGAAGTAAATTAAAAGAAAAAAACATGTTTTCTTTTTCGTTGTAATAGAATTGCATTTAAGTGATGTATCCTTTTGATCAGAATGGGTGTACGTTTTTTGCCCCTATTTAACCCCATTCCAAGCCATTTGATAGAGTTGCTTTTTTGTTTTCTTCTTTTTCACTTGCCAACTGAATTGCACCACAAAAATGTGGCAACCAGAAGAGAAAGGGCCTAAAGAAATCAGCAAAAGAATTAACTCTGATGTAGGCTACTGGGATATCGCCTTCAAATGGACCGTTGATAGAAAATGATATAAAAACAGAGTAAACCAAACACCATCCAATCTATTCAAGTTATGTAGGTATCTACTGCACTATAATGTTTGACTGCTGCACTGAAAGGAGTTACGAACATGATGAGGCACTACACTCCTTTCTCATCATACCATCGCCAGCCATCATCCATCATTGCAATGGCATCTCTAACAGATGAGAGCAAAATTAAAACAAAATTATCAAAGCATTGAAGAAGAAACATCAGTGCGGAAGAAAGACGGATTTTAGAAATTGTTGGTAGGTAAGGTATCCTATTCACGGTAAGGAGTGGTTTTTACGAAACCTCGAGGCGAATGAACTAACCAACCGAAGAACAAAAACCAGAACCGACTGTGAAAATTATTTTTAATTAAGTTGACCTGAACAGACACACAGCATTGTGCTGGGCGTTCTTAGAATCTTACTCTGCTAATACTTTTTAAGTTTTCCATCGTTCCAATTTTCTATACATGAAGTCGGACCGAGGCGCCGAAGGTGTATACTTATGTTCGAATGCCTTTTAGATTTTCCGCACATGTCAGAAAATGATGTGCCTCAACACGTTTCTGGTAGCAAGGAGCAACTGAAATTTTGAAACGTAGACCAATAATAATTATCAGGCAAAATGAGGCGAGGATGAGAGCAGAAAAATGGCAAAGCCATTAGAACGTCTTTTAAAAAATACCTTACGTCCTGTTTGCTTGAACGACTTCCCTTAATTTATTATCACAACAAGAAAAGATGAAAACTCTGAGAAAAGCAGAAGGAAGAGGCAAAAATGAGAAGATACAGATACAGAAGTGAATTAAATTCTGCAGTGCAAATACATGGGTACATACGTACTACCAGAATTAAATAGGAAGGAGATTATTTTCTTCTTTTTTTTTCACGGAAACAGTAGAAATGTGCTACAAATTTAAAATTCAATGGCTTAGAGCTTAATTTAAAATGTTCGACTAAAGCAAATGCCAGAAACAAACATTTAAAATATAATGAGGACTAAAACTACATAAAGACTCTGTCACCTAAGTGTAGCTTTGTTACATTAAATATCTTCTTATTTTTCAATATATATGAGATAAGATTTACAAGATAATTAACCAGTTTTTGGTCCTTTTAAAAGATATGTTGAATTTCAAAGAGGTATTTAAAAATTTCGGGTTATTTTTTTTTAGAAAAAGTTATACAGTCTTTTATATACGCAGAATATGCATATAAACAATTGCCTTTCCATTCTACTACGAAGTCTAAAAGTTTAAATAGGTACACAAAAAAAATTTCTAAAAATCGAGGAGATATTGACATAAAAAATTTTGGCTGAGGTTTCTAAAAATTTTTTTTTTTTTAAATTAGTTAGTCTAATAATTTCTAAGTTTTTAACTATCACCAAACATTTTTTTTTCTACGACTGTTTGTATATTTATTCTCCTGCTTCATACCTCAGAGTTAAGCATTAGGTTCAGGCACCTGTCTGACTGCAGTTAATATACCCTTAGCTGAGCGTGAACAGCGATCCATAGTCAATAGATCGAATCCCAATGGCGTATCGTAAAAGGAGCTTTTTAAATCGATAACTTATCCAAGAATTTAGCTGATTGGATAGTAGAATATCAATGGATTATTATTTAAAAAAAATATTTGAGCAGTTGCTGAAAGCAGTTTTGTTTATGGACAAATAAAAACAAAAAAATTATTGACAAAAAACCATAAAAATTTCCTCAAAAAAAAAAACATATATGAAAAAAATTAAGATAGATATGTGTTTTTAGTTAATGGTACCCGACCTACCACCTAGAAAGGAATAGTCCAAATTTCTTTAGTTCCACATAGGCATTGTCTTTTTTTGCAACAGATATCTCCAAGCAAGCCTTCGCGCCTGGTGTTTAATTTGTCATTAGAACAATATTTATGAATATGAAGAGGGCTATAATACCATAATAGTTTCAGTTTATATGTGTGACTTATAGACAATTCAGGTGAGTCAAAAGGCCAACTTTTCCACCGCGGAATTTTTACATGTAGATTTGTAACTTTATACCAATTTAAACAAGTAATATTTTAGGAATAAACCAATATTCTATAAATAGACGGAAAATATCTACTCATCGTTATGGTCTTATATCTGAACTTTTGTGATTTCAACTTCAAGAATTTCGATCAAATAAGATATATATAAGATATATTTAAATCCAAATCGTTTGATGAGTAACATTTTATCACAGCTAGATCAAAGGAGACGAAAAAAGAAAATATTGAAGAATATTTAACTTTCTTAGTTGCTAAAAACAAGAAAGGACTAAATTTATGATCGTAATTTAGGATCCTAAAATTTTAAATAACGTAACAGATGTGATAAATTTATAACAAAATTTATCTCGAAAGTAAAAAATGAACAATCGCCCAACGTTGATTGAACGATTATTAAATGTTTGGTTTTGGGCGATTAAAACTTTGGATTATATTCGCCCGGTAGTACGAGTAGTACATGTTAAATTAATAGAAATTTCAATCGATTTAATCATTCAGAGGTAATAAATTACCAAATATTTTTCGAATATTAAGATTGCTTGATTAAATTCATATGTTAAATAGTAAACTGCGCCAAAACAGGCATATTTTATTTCAACTTTCTATCGCAAATCATTCCAAACCTAATATAACAGTCTAAAATGTTTTGAGCGCTCAATTAGCTTATTTTTGATCAATCTTAACGAAAAACGTCATGATTTACGAAAAGTATTTGCAATTTGCGATTTTTAATTTCTTCCATGTAACCCATCGCAAAATATCTGTATCCCTAAGCAGAGCTCCTGTGCTTACTGCTTTCTCCATCGTCATCTTGCACAGATGGCTCTGTATAGCTAGTCTCTATAGATTTTGTCTTATGCGGCTTGAAAATCGATCAGAAGGTGGTGGGTTTTGATCTATACTTCTTGGGTTTTCTCAAGGATCTGCCGTAGTGTATTGTCAATTGTGGACTTACCGAGCCTAAAACCGCACTGATAGAGTCCAATTAGATCATTGGCAAATGATTTTAGGCGCTCGTTTAAGAGACTGATACTTCTATAGAGGGAACACCCCTATGTAAGCATCCTATTTTCAAGCATCTTTTAAAACCATACTGGCGTTTTGCTAGAATTTATTGTCATAACATGAACAAATTAAGTAAATACAAATCTCATAAAATAATGAGATGAACAATCGTCTGCCAAATTATTGCTAAATTGAATAATCAAAAAAACTTGTTAACTAAATCGAGTTTATTGCCCAGCGCTTTATGATTATACTCACTAATTTCGGACTCGGAAAAATCTAAGTCCTATATTGTTTTAATTAATAGTATAGAACAATTGAACTAATATAATCTTTAAAATCGGAATTTAAGTTATTTAAAAAAATAAGAAAAGGCTACAGTCCGCTTGGGGCGAACAGTATGATACCCTATCCATATCCCTATATGCCTCAAAGAAAAAAGCATTAAGAATATGATGGATAGCATTTTATTTCATTCTTTTAAATTTTCAAAAAAAATTTTTTTTGGAAAAACGCCCCCAAAAAGTGGGCGTGGCCAAAAACTTTGTTTGGACGATATGTTGGAAAAAATATTGGCTAAATATCTTGTTAAACATTTTTTTTCGCTTTCTATGAAAATTTTTGAAGAAAACAGCATTTTAGTGAAAAACACTCACAAAAAGTGGGCGTGGCAAAAATTATATGACATACTTATAAAGGAGGGCAGTGCCTACATATCTTCTGAAGGTTATAACACTCTATCTCTCTAAGTTTAGCTTTAAAACGGTTTTTTCTAAGTTGTGGGCGTGGCAGTTGGCGTATTCAAAAACCCATTACACTTAACCATTTCGGAGCCCTAGGGAGTATGTGGTCCAAATTTCAGCTTCCTAGCTTCATTTTAAAGGCCTACAAATTGTGTACGGATGGAGGGATAGTCTTAGGATATGGTCCTGATCATAAATATATATACTTTTATGGGTCTACGACGAATATTAAGGGGTGTTACAAACTATATGTCAAAATTAATATACCTTTAGGATAGGGTATGAAAAGAAATAAAAATCTTAGCACAAGGATACAAATTTCTTGATTAAAACCTCTTTGTATACAGTTAAAGTTTTCTACTACTTCAGTACGATATTAAAATGCATGGAATAGTTTTTTCCTCTATAAATAAATTCATTAGCTATGTGCATGGACGCCTACGCGACCACATTGCTGCTCTATGTGTTGGAGTTGAATTTTCTCACTTCTGTATGCAGTGCACGGCAATACGGTTTTTGCCTCCTCGGGTTAATCCCGTATTCTGCACGCAGTAATCTTTCTGGTATGTGTCAAAAAGATGAGTTCAGATTCAGTACATAGATGGAATCAGGTGTATTTCGGTTGAAGCGGTAATATCATAATTGCAATCAGCGACATTAATTGAGAACTCTGTATTAGGTGGAGAGAATACCCTCAATATCGTTTATCTTTTCTGACGGAAGAATTAAAATATTATAACCGTTGCATTGCGATTTTAAAATATTACTCTAGTATCTATCTAAGTATTATCCATTTCAAAGGTCATCAGTGTAAGCAATCTGTTCTGTTCCAAGTCATCTCCCAGTCTCTAAAGGGTTTACATGGGTTTCACAGTTTCAAAAAATCTAATTTTTTTATTGTCTTATTAATTTCTACAACATCTCTAGAATATTATCCTAAATTTTCAAGTCATTCCGAATAAAGGTTTCGGAGATACAGCATTGTGAAGGTGCGCACTCAATTGAATCACGAGGTTTATTTGAGGTTACCCAAACTTTAAACGCGTTTTTCTCGAAACTGTGTTTTCAAAGTCGGTTGTCTTACACAGGCCTTCGAGATACAATTCACGAGGACTTAGACGAAGGATTTTTTTTTCAATCACAACTATTTAAAAAAAAATGGACGCACCTTTTTTCAGAGGGATCACCGAAAATTACGTCACAATTACGGAGTTTTGAATATTTTCCCTTGAAAATTTCAGAAATTCTTTTTCAAATGTATAGCTTTAAGACGGTAAAAATTTTGAATAAAATATTTTTTTTTTATTAAAAAAAACTTTTTGAAAATATAACCATTGTTCCCCGAATAAACCCATGTAACCCCTTAATTAGGTATCCATCAGTGATTGGCGTCATACGTCACTATTTCTCCATATTTGTAACGTCTGAGTCTGAGTATGAGCACTCGGCTGTGACTATGCTCCTGATTGTACATCCAAAGATATTTATGTCGCAGAGTTACATAGGTTAGGAGGGAAGTTTTGCACCAGATTCAAATTTCACCCGGAAGCCGTGAAGGCTCATTGTGAGTACCCTGTTTGTGCATGTAAGGACATGTGGCTAACAAAACCACTTCGATCTGTTGAGAAATAGTTGTATGTCGGATAGAGGTACCCTAGCCAAGTCGTCCAAACTTTCGAAGAACCGGGCTCCCATATAGGATTAGCGGCTTTCCTATAGAGCTGGGCAGTTTGATAGAAGTTGCTCCACTGACTCTATTTCCTCCTCGTATCTGTAGCTTCTGCAGAAGTCATTTGCAAAGAACCCTAGCCTTTTAGCCATGTTTCCGATGATGAGACTTCTGTTAAGAGAGACTATGGACTTTTATCTTTTGGTGTTAACAACAGGCCACAGACTTCGGAATATGGTGCAACCGCTGGTGCTGATGAATTCACGCTGGTGCGTGGATTGCGTATCTTAGTCGCAGAGTAACTAGAAACATTTTTTGAAAATGTTGTCTCTTTTCTTCCGTAGAGAAGAAGCGGTTATAATTTTAAGCCAAAAACCTTCTATTTCAAGGCGAAAACAAAGTTCCATTTATTGGTAGATCCAGTCCTGTAGAGCTTCATTAATTTTATAAGTAATGATTTAAAAAAAAAATTCTCTCAATCTACGATGCACATATTTTAATGTTATTACAGTAATACCTACTACCACCAAAGGTTCCATTTAATTCAAAATAAAAACAAAATTATTCCGAGCATCCATCTGGTGGTTCATTATAGCCTCTTTCGGCGAGCAATGCCCTATGCTCATTGCTAGTTTTTCGCGAACCTTAAAAAAAACAAGAATTGCTTTTCTTTTCTCTTTTCACTTCTTGTTTTTTTTTTTAATTTTGGACAAATGCCCGAGTCGTGAAATCTCGATAAGAAGCACGAAAAATAATTTGCCTCTGTTTTATCGCACACCCATTAGATGGAGATTGAAAGTTGCGGTTGTGGTCTTTTCGTCTACAACGGCATACTCCTCAACTGGGAGAAAGTGGTCATGTTTAATCCATGTTATTTCGTGCCAAAAATAAACCAACGCTAAAGCACACTTCTGGCAATGGAATAAGTGCGGAAAAATTGTCCTTATTAATTTTAAATTAAATTTTATATTTAGGTAACGTAGATAAATTGTGTTGTCTTTATAAATCAGATAAAAGATACACAACCATTGTTATTACAGGCAAAAAAAAAATCCAAAAAAAGTGGAATTCTGCGGTCGCAACAACATTATTTAAGGAATTTCTTGTGGTTACGCAAGCATAATATTAGCTGGAAGGTTTTCCATTTGTAAACATTGTAAATTATGGGCGCACCAAGTAAATTTCTGTTTACATCTTATATAAGATACTTTTTGTTTGCCGAGTGCGCTCGTAAACAAGCTGGCGGCTTGCGGCTGTGGTTATGGTGCAGTTGGTATTACTTGCCCTTATAAGTGGAAGGATGCTGATCAGTTGTAATAAAAGTTTGCTATTCCTTTTTGTAAAATTTTGGAGAATTTTTCGTCGAAAGTCCTTACCTAATTCATGATGGAACAGTCAAAAGTGTTGTGTATCTATCTATACTATGACGATGAGGCGGTTGTGCATATACCTAGAGTTTAGTATTATTATTTATTTAAAAGTAAAGTTTATACAAGGAATTTGATATGTGAATTGCATCAAATCCATTTTTTTTTGCAATTTTATGGCAAAAGTTTCCGAGCAATTTGTTCCATAAACCGACGATACAAACTTTCTTTACTACATGTTTGGTTATCATAGGTTAGTGTTTGTTTTCAACGTTATATAAAGGAAACAATGTGGATATTGTGTACTACCACTCAATAGGTACGCTAAAAATAAAATGATATCCAGTTGGAGTCATTTAAAAAATTTTAAAGTTACCTTCAATTTAAGTGGTCATCGGTTAACCATTTATAGTTGCACATTTTGTGAAATAAAAACTTTTTTAGGTTAACAAGAGGTCTGTTTTTTAATTATTAATATTTAAAGTTCTGCCAAAAATAAATTTGAGATGCTGTTTTTGATGTTCTCGCAAAATGTTCTTACTTATTTTGCAGCAAACATTACAAGAGAAAGATGGAGAGGCCCCTCTGGAGAGAGTTTGCTTAAATTTAGCTTAATACCAGCGATATTTAAAACTAAAATTATTTTCTACTTCAATATAATAAATAACCATATTTATCAACAAAAACAGAAGCTCTATATTTATTTATTCGGATATAAAAATTGCTCATTTCTTTTGGAATTATCAAGGTATGGCAACATGGCTCGTTGGTAAAAATTATTTTCCTATTAACACTTGAGTCACCTGGTGGTAAATGGTGAAACAATTTTTCAGATCACAAATCGCGATGGCTTGGTCTTTGAAAAGGGGGTTCGGTCTTCCTTATAGTCTCGAACCTGGGGGCTGGGATTCGAAGATCCTCTTGGCTGGAGCATTATTGTCCATTTACTCGATGTGGCCGAGCCAATGTAGTTGGCGTATTTTGCCTTTTTAGACTAAATTCACATCTTTGTACAGCTCATAGAGTTCGCGGTTGTATCTTCTCCTCCATTCGCCCTCCTCGTATACAGGGCCATAAATTCTTCGAAGAATTTTTCTCTTAAAAGAGTTAAGTATCTGCTCTCCGTTCCTGCTTATCACACAGCACCATAGAGCAGAACTTGCAGGATCAGAGTTTTGTATAGCTAACACGTACACTAACGCGTATTCTCCAACGTCACACGGCACAATTGGATCAGTTTTGCCGGGATCCCAAATTCGGCCATGGCCACGTAGAGCTGCTGACGACGAATGCTATCATATGCAGCCTTGAAGTCGATGAAAAGATGATGTGTCTCGACTTGAAATTTGTTGGTCTTTTCCAGGATTTGTCTCAATGTCAAAATTTGGTCAATTGTCGATTTGCCGGGCCAAAGCCACACAGATACTTGCCGATTAGTGTGCTGCAAAGCAGGTTGAGTCGTTCAAAAGGTACGTTGGAACGGATCTTATATGGGAGTTCTACCAATGCGTTATCAACAGGTTTAAAGAGTTCCGCTGGCAGGACATCAGATAAATAAACCTATGTTATAGTTAATTCAGTTACTTACTTTTAAAAAGAAATTCTAGATGTCATAGTTTTTTCTTAGCTTTTATGCGGTCGAGAAAGTGTAGTCAACGTATTTCCCCTCTATGTAATATTTATTATCTATTTAAAGTTTGCGGTTTTACATACAAACCTTCTGCCACACAGAATTAGAGCATTTTTTTTCCTGCTAATCGTCAATCCTTATACTGGCAGTATGAGGGATTAGAATAAGCCTTTGGTCATTCGAAAAGCAGAACGGAACAATCTCAAATGAACTGCCTGTCTTAATGCAATTTTTTAATATTTATTTTCTAAAATGATTTTATAGCATTTTATCCCAATTAATATCCCACTGGTACCGCCAGGAACCAACCAAAAATAATTAAAAATTTGTTAAACGATTTTTTGCAAACTTCCCGCGCCACTTTAAAAATGTTTCTTGATACAAGCGCCACCGTTTGCGACAGTCAGCAATTGAAAATGAATTATTTTACTTGCGTATGTTCAGTAAGGAGTCACAAACCTCGAAGAAAAACCTTCTGCGAAATTGCAAAGTCGTAGAACAAAATTTGTTTAGAAACGCGAGTTTTATAACATTACCTTTTTTCTACTCAAAAGACTATTAAGACTATTAAGGGTTAATGGCGGCCCCAAATGCCAATTATTTTAAGTTAAAAAAGAATATAAAACATTTTATTTTCTATACAAAACGTTATTTTCCAAAAATTCAATCCTAAAATTGCAAGATTCTTAAGAAATATTGCAAAACTTCTTCTTTTCCCTGACAAAAAGCCAATTCTGTAAATCCACTATTCTTCAAAACATATGGCACTAATTATAAGGGTACATCCACCACCTCTGTGGACAGCGGTTTTTTTGTTAACATACCTATATTTAGTTTGGTCCTGATTTTCTTCTTGAATTAAAACTTACTCAAAAGTTGCAAAGAGTACATATCTTAACAGAATACAATGAATCGCAATAAAGACTTGACCTATTCCAAGCGGGTGAAAGCGTTCACATTTATGTTTCGCACGTTACAGCGAACTCGGGGTAAGCAAAGCCTTATAGGTTAAACTGTTGACCAATTTCATATATAATAAGAGTATTCATGCGTCTTTGCAAAATCATTGCAACCGTAGTAAACTTGGTAAGCAATTAATAAATCAATTAATAAGCAATTAATAAATCAAATGCCAAAATTTCTAGAGTTGTAAATAATTACTTTTAAATTAAATTTGGTAGTATCTAGTTATATTCAACGAATGTATTTTTTCATCATTATTTTATGCAAACCCTTTTAAGTTGAGTGGTACAGTTACAATGCTATTATTTTTGCTGTGCATATGCATTAGCATATGCGTATACTGCCCGCACTTTTAAACATCTTATAGTTATATAAAACTTACAAACTAGGAAGTGTGCCAGGGACGGCAGAGGGAGCCTTTGAGCCTCTATTTGCTTGAGTGGAAGTCGAAAAGGTTTTGCATACTAAAGGGTCATCGGTTCGTTGTTTCCATTGCCACATGTACGATGATAGTTGATTTCAAAGGGAGGCTTCAATCGAAGATTATTCGGTCAAGACGGTCATGATAGAGAGGTAGTTTCTAGGAATCAGCACAGAGAAGCCCGCGGAGGGCAAATCGAAGGAATCTATGGGAATGGGTGAAGTGATAGGACGAACAAACTTGCCTTCAAGAATGTGCCTAAGGAATATGGTATTAAGAGATTTGGTGTCATAAGAATTAGAAAATTCTGGTTTAACAAAGCCGAAGGCGGAGTTGGTACTTTCAATGGATGCATCTATGTGAGATCGAAAGTTTAACTGCTTAACACAGATTACTCCGAAATCACGCAGTGAATCAACTGGGGAAAAAGGTTCGTAGTAATAGAACACGCTCTAGGAGCTGACACTTTTAAGAAAGTTTTATGCTAAATGCGGTGGAACTTCACTACCGGCCTCAAGAGTGCAAAGAGTTTCCGAGACAAATTCTAATGGGTTAGAAGTTGTTTATTTGCTCTAAAATAAACGGGGAGATAATTTGTTATTGTTGAAGAGTTTGGCAAACTTTCGGGCCAAGATGAAGAACAATTTTAAACGATAACCGTTGCTCTGATATGGACAAGATGATTACGGAGTTATAAAGATCATAGAGCATGCATTCTTACTGTTCCGCCTGTGAGGTTTGCTGGTTTAAAATCAAAAAAAATCTGATAGCCTTTTTGTTATCCACTTTTCCAACTTCTTTGACTGTAATTTCGGTCACTTCTTCATAACGGGTGATTTTTTAAGAGGTTTAGAACTTTTTTTAAAAAAAAACACAAAAAATTCGAAAAAATGAATGAAATATTTATTTGAATCGATAGTTTGAACCTTGCAATTTAATGTTTAAAGATAATTTCATGCAAATGTTGACCGCGGCTGCGTCTAAGGTAGCCCATCCGCTGAGTCCAATTTTGGCATACTCTTTCACACATATCGGCCGGTATCTCACGAATGAATGCATGGATGTTGGCTTCCAGTGCGTCAATCGAAGCGGGCTTGTCCCTATACACATTAGCCTTGGCATACCCCCACAAAAAATAATCAAATGGTGTCAAATCGCACGATCTAGGCGGCCAATTGACCGGCCCGAAACGTGAAATTAACTGTTCACCAAACTCGCCTCGCAATTGCGCCATTGTTTCGCGTGCTGTGTGGCATGTGGCACCGTCTTGTTGAAACCACATATCATGCAAGTCAAGAACTTCCATTTCGGGCAAAAAAAAGTTTGTTATCATCGCTCGGTAGCGTTCACCATTGACAGTAACGCTGCGATTCGCATCATCTTTGAAGAAATATGGCCCAATAATGCCGCCGGCCCATAAACCGCACTAAACAGTGGCTTTTTCGGGATGCATTGGTAGCTGTTGCAATGCTTCTGGCTGATCTTCACTCCAAATGCGGCAATTTTGCTTATTTACGTACCCATTGAACCAAAAATGAGCCTCATCCCTGAACACAATTTTTCGATAAAAAAGCGGATCCTCGGCCAGCTTTCCAAGAGCCCATTCACCAAAAATTCGGCGTTGTGGTAGGTCGGCTGGCTTTAGTTCTTGCACCAGCTGTATCTTAAAAGGCTTTACGCCCAAATCCTTCCGCAAAATTTTCCACGTAGTGCTGTAACAAAGGCCTAACTGCTGGGAACGGCGCCGAATCGACATTTCGCGGTCTTCTGTCACACTAGCTGATACGGCCGCAATATTTTCTTCAATACGCACAGTACGTAAACGTGTTGGTGGTTTAATGTCCAACAAAGTAAATTTGGTGCGAAATTTGGTCACAATCTTCCGAATAGACTGCTCAGAAGGTCGAGAATGCCGATCATAAAATGGAAGCAGCGCGCGATGAACATTTCGAACCGAGCACGAATTTTGATAGTAAAATTCAATAATTTGCAAGCGTTGTTCATTTGTAAGACGATCCATGGTTAAATTGCAAACCAAACTGAAGCTGTTTGACAGTGACACAAGGTACTAAACACACGTCAGCTGTCAAAACCAGTGTTGCCAAAACCAAACCAGCTAAAAAATCACCCTTTAGTTAGATAGTTAGAAGTGACTTCTGGAATTTAGTCATGGAAACTGTTGGTATAAAAGTTACTCAAGGAGTTGACCTTCAGTATTGCTAATGAACTTCGGCAAAAAAATTTCTTTGGGATTTCTTCTTCGCTGTGCGGCTATTTTTAAGAGTGTTTTACCCATTTTCCGGTTGTTTTGAGGATATTTTTGCCAGTTCAAGATACAAGCTCCATTAAACTTTCCTTGAATTGGGGCGCTCTTCTTCTTGGCGAGACTATTGTATGACGATTAATTAATAAATAATGAGGGCTGATGATACATCGTGATACGAAATTTGATCATGATTGAGATTTAATTGATTCCTGGGATCACAGAGAAAGGAACACTGCCTTTACGTGCTGTTCGCGTTCACTAAAAAGTTATTTATCCTCTGAATACTTACATAAAAATCCCATTTAAAGTAATTCCTTTTTCCATATAGCCATATCATCATTCTCATAGGTGTACCCTTTGATCTGTCATTAAAGCTGCCTGAGTGCATGAGAGACGGTACCCTTTTTCATGTTCCCAAATAAATGTCAAACTACATAGAAGAAACTTAAACGTTTTCAATTACTTAATGGTGTTCTTTCCATCTCCATTCAGTCAGAGCCCTTTCACGCGAGGGTGAATAAGCAGAGAAGTTACTTCACTTGAACACCATTACAATACGACAATGATATTCATCTAGATGATTAAACGCAGCCCATTTAGAGCAAAATGCATTGCTAAGTCCTTCGATTTTTCTCTTCCGAAACACATATCCTTTACTTTTCATCAGCTCCCCATATACACCAAAGGATAACAAACACAGAGAAGAACATGAACTGATTTTTTTGTGCAAATTGATTTCTATCATTAAGTGCTTAGGGTCACCCCTAGGTGACAACCCAAAACCCATGCCGCCCATTCACAATCTGCAAAAAAACGAATGATAATCTATTTTTAGTTTATATCCGCATGAGATACAAAGGGAACAAAACACTATACACTTACAACCACACGTGCGCCAATAAATCTTTCGTGGGTACTCTGTGTGTATGTGTGAAGACAAAGCTTCCTACGTCCCAAACAGTTTCGGTTCGAAACATCGTGTTAAGACTTACTCAAGCTCTGTCTCAGGCGCATATATCTATAAATGGAATGCTTGGGTGTGCGCAGAATGACTTCACATTTGAGAATGATTACGTGCGATGGGTTCTATCGTTAGAGTAAATTGTTCCCAGCCACCCATACAAACAATGCAACTAACGTTATCAGCAAAAAGAAGCTGCCAGTGGAAAGGATTTTATTTTCTTGTCTTTTTGATAAATTTTGCATAGTTTTTGGGATATCCTGAATGGATTTAATCAAATCGCAAGAGCGTTTGCATCTCTGTCAGCATACAAGGACGAAGTGCATAAATCGAAATGAATCAACTATGAACATGTGTTGACATGGTACAACAAATGATGTCATACTTAAAAATGAGACAGGCGAACGCTCATGAGGCCAGGCCAGCAGACTATATCCTCAATTTGTGGGCTACATTAATCTTGCGGCTGCTGTAACACTTGCGTTATAATGCATGTAAATGCCACGCTCCGTCATTTTGTCTATTCGGGTGAGAATGTTTTGTGTCGAGACATGTCTGTGGTCTCGCATGCAGCGAAAAATGCTTATTTTTTTTAGATTCCGTTCCTCCCTTAGCTATTAATCTCACTCGGTCTGTCTAACTCACGTACTCTCATTTGAACGTCAAAGTTCATAAAATGTTGATGGCAAAGCAAATAAATTCGGCCTTCAGTTTTATACTATGTCTATATTGTGTCTTCTACTCTCCGAGTATATTGATGTTAAATGACTTCACCAGGTGGTTAAGCTGCTGTCAATACTGCTTTTTCTTGCCAGCTCAAGGCAGTCTGAAATAATTTATCATGATGTGACTTCGACAACAAAGTGACATCTTCTTAAGGAGAGCAAAAAAAAAACTGAAAAATGTAAGGAATTGAAAAGAAAAGGATATTAAAACGAAAATCCTAGGACAACTCGATTTGTTGGTTGGTATCATGGTGGTGGTGGTATTTCTCGAGTGCGTGACGGGTGTGAAAATGAATTTCCTGAAGTTCTTGCTTCCTGAAATAATATATATTTTTTTTGGCAATTTATAACTTGGGTGCTTCAAAATGCGGTCAAATTGAATTTACAACCATTCAAGCGGGCTGTTATTTATCTGCCTTGAGATTTGGAGTGGCAATTAAGATTAATGGCTTCTGGGTTTTCGAAGAGAAGGTTAACATGGATTATTCATCAAATTGCTTTTTGGCAAAGGAATTTGTCAACACTTAATGTAATTTTTTTGAGATGACTTTTGTAAAAGTATCGCCCGCCATTCAAATGAGTCGATTACGATGGTAAACTTAAAAATAATCTGGATGTTAAGGCTCATTTTGTACTCGTTGTTGATAAAAAAAAAGGTAGATTTTGCGAATGTTTTGAATTATACTAAGCACAAATTATAAATCCTTTTAAAAAATGATATCCATAAGCAAATTCAATTGCCAATAATTATTCAGTCTGACGTTAAAAGGAAATCTATTTTTTTTCTCGGTCTCAAAAAATGCTGGTGTACTTATCCCGGTCATCCATTTTAGGGTGCAGGGACATTTATCCCTCAGTGGGATAACTCTTAGGGGAATATTTAATTTACTTTCGATGGGAGCCTTTTTTTAAAGTTAAAAAAAAATTGTCCAACGGAACAACAACCCTTAAGTGTAGAATAATTCAATGAATGGCCTCTTAAATTTTTTTATCTGTGAATGCGTGTAAGTCAGAGATTTGACGAAAATAGACGACATGGCTATGGAAAATGACATTTCATGGCGTCGGCTATTCAAACCCATATAATTCCATTCATGTGCACAAGGTTCCCATTTGATTTGCACGTAAAAGCCTATATAAGTGCAAATTATGTTCGTAAAAACAGCTGGGCTTACGCTTGGGGGTGAACTGAGAAATGCTTTCTTGAGTTGACTATCTGGTTTATTCCTCCTCTGTGATGCGGGATATCATGAACAGCCATATAAAGATTTGCATAGTGCCTTCCTTAAAAACGAGTGCAGTTTTTCTACAGACATTTTCTGCAAGCTCAGTTCCAATAAAAAAGTAGCACGGTTTTGACCAGTGTACTCATATAAGAACACCATTTTGGTACATACCTTACCATGACAAGATATTTTTTTTGTTATGATTTATAAACGCTGCTTTTTTAGATATATAACCTAAAAATTGGAATTCATTATTCTTACGTTACTTGTAAGTTTTAATTTTTACTAAACATTTACTTCCGCAATGATTGAAAATTTAGTAAACCAGAAAACACACAAAACTAATATTCACAAAAAATCTCCAAAATAACTTTTAACTTCAACAAAATTAAAGTAAATGCAAATTTTTGTTTTTTACTTTTAACATTAATAATGTAAGGTACTCATTAAAAACTGTATGTTTCCCTAAGACATTTCACATTTGAAACTACAATAGTTATTTTATTGTTAAAAATTGCCAAAATCCATACGTGTTTTTTTCGACTACCCCAGAAGCTCAGATTCTGGAGGCCGCAACAAGCGACTCTTGTAGCTCTATGTCCGACTCACTCCTTAAACTGAGCATTGGTAAGGTTGTTACTAACTGCGCCGCTGCCGACGGTATGGACCAGGATATCTCTAGTGGCTGGCTCTGTATTGAATTTCGTAAAGTCCATAAAGATACAAGCCTCGTGCCACGCGAACCATACAAATACCATCCATACATACCATCGATTATTTTCATTATTTCTATTCAACAAATCTTCGCGCCAAGATCGCCGCGAACTGTGTATAGAAATTCGTTCCCCCTATGATCTGTATATGATTTATAAGGCATGAGTATAATAGTCATATCTAGTTGGTTGTTCCCAAATCTAGTTTGGCCGTACTGTATAGAATACAAAACACGCTCATAGGTGACAGAAATATAACTTGGTCGATTGATGCACTTGAACATTGTCGCAACGTTTCCTGCCTTATCGTTTCTTTTACAACAAGTGCTATAATTAAATAGCCAATTACATTCCATATTGACAACATGTTCGTCATATTATTGGAGGCGTCTTTTTCGATAGACTAAATCTTAATCTTAATCTCTATTTCCGTCTTCCTAAACATTAAGTACTTTCCAAGCAGAAATAATGGCGATCATGGAAGGATTGTCCTGGCTAAATAATAACGTGGTATCCGCAAAGGATATTCGAATCATACTGAACAGTCAGGCGGCTACAAAATATTTAGAATCAGTCTCAATTAACTCTTTAGAAGCCCTAGATTGCCGATCATCTCTAAAGGAGATGGCGAAGTAGTTCAACATTCACCTGCGCTGGGTGCCAGGGCATAGAGACATTCCGGGTAACAGCTAGGTTGACAAACCCGCCAAACTTGGAACTACCCTGTTAATCTTGCGGGAAGAAGCTTTCTTATGCATACCAGCTCTTGCTGAAACTGGATGCAATAGGAAAAAACAACTTTAGGTGGACAGGTGGTACCACTTGTTTGACAACGAAGTAGATTTAGCCTAACCTGGATCTAAAACTCTAAGAGTTTGATTGCACTCAATAGGTCGCACATTAGTGCTACATTTGGCATCATCATTGGCCACTTACTGATAGGCAGATTCAAATAACTTTTTTAGAAGCTGCATGGATGAGGAGGAGGCAAAAACACCTTCTTTGGTCTAAGTGTGCCTGACCTCTGTCCAACTGCCATCTCAACCTAATCTAACCTTACTCCCTAATGCTTACATACTTCACTTAAGGGGCCTGAGACACGGCAGTCGTCTTGAACCTGGGGGCAGTGATTCGTAGATCCTCTTGCCTGGAGCGTTGTTGTCCATTCGCTCGATGTGGCCGAGCCAATGTAGTTGTCGAGTTTTGGCTTTTTGGACTGCATCCACATCTTGGTACAACTCATAGAGTTCGCGGTTGTATTTTCTCCTCCATTCGCCCTCCTCGCACTTATCGTACAGCACTCGGCGCCGTATAGCAGAACTTGCGGGATAAGGGTTCTGTCGACCCATTTGTTTTGCCAAACTGCCTCTATCACGACACGCTGGGATCGACCGATCTATCTATATCGTCCGCATACCCCAGTAGTTGGACTGATCTGTTGAAGATAGTGCCTTCCGTGTTGACACCTGCCCTGCCTACTATCTCCTCAAGAACAAGATTAAAGAAATCCCACTACCTTATGCACGTTTAATAAATATAATAATTTAATAAATAACAACAGTTGTTAGTCGCTTTGACAAGTCAGATTTAAAACAATTATTCCATTATTTAAGCACATTGATGAATGACGACTAGAGAAAATAACACTTTACTTATTCAGTCGTTTCCCTACAAATTGGAAATAGCTCCTGCAACTTTAATTCATCACTTAATGGTTTTCAACAGCAAAATGTAATCTCTAACGAACGTTATACGTTCCCCCACAAATCTGATAGACACAGCTTTCAGCGTACATTTTCTCAGATATTCATACCTAAAATGGTCTCTGGTTTGTATATGTCGTTTTGATGTCTGCCAATCAAATATGTAAATTCATATTAATAAATCAAAGGCACGGAATATATCAAACAATTTGTCTCCTGTTAACCGAATTTTCTGATATATTTTTGTTCACGCAAATTTATTGTAAATCTGTAAATCTCTTTCTCTATCTCTTTTAAAGAGCAACAAACGAAAAAAAAATTACTCTCCCCACTACGGAGGCAATAATCGCTGCTCATGTTTCATGCAACCACGGCGAAAACATACATGATACACGCAATTTCAACCATCTCAGCCGCAAAAAACCCTCCATCATGTGTAACCTCCTTAAAAACTCATCTTGCGGCCCGCACATTGCCATATCTTTGGTGATAATACAAAATTTACGAACAATAAATATTAACAGCCCGGCAAGGATGTCAACTCGCGAGCGCCTGCGACACAGTAATCATATAAAATATTTTTATGGCAAACCCATGTCATGTCATTTACATAAGCACATAACACAACACGTACAAGCTGACATGTTGTATCCTATTAACCACGGAAGTACGGTCCTACTGTAGGAGATCCGTAGGGTAGGGTCTACGCATGTAGATATACGACCACCTACTGTCAAATGTTAAGCATCATATTCCACCGAACGACTTTGATATTCTGAATGCGAAACATATCGTTCTACTACATTTTTCTTTTCTCTGATTCTTTCTCATTTTTCCGCAAAAAAACAAACAAGACACCGAAGAACAGAAATAAAAAAAAACGAGACGACTCAAAAATTCGGATCATTTACCTTTGTTTGCGTCAAGTATTAAAGTTAATCTCTCAAAAATAAAATAAAGAAATAAATGTTTACAAATAAAGTTGCGTACCAGCCGACATAATTGTAAAGTATAAAGTCACCGGTAGCATTTGGGGAGCTAAAAGTTGGCTTGTGTTCTCATCCGGGACACACAAATCACAACAATACACAAATTGAATATTTATTGCGCAATTGGAGGACTTTCAGATTTTCACTGAGGGTCTGGTCATGGAAAGAAAAGTTTTCATCATGACACCGCCACCATTCCCTTGGAAGATGAGTACACCTACCTACCGCCTTTCGAAAGTTTTGCCATCATTTGGCAACAAATTAGGTGAATACAATGGAGTTGGTAAAGTTATCCCAAAGGGGGCAAAAAAGAGATGGTAAGAAAAGCTGAAAAGTTTTATTTTACAAAAATTAACACACCACACAATGCATACACACGAACCTATACATTGAGAAGATAAAACTCGTCATTATAATCAACATTACGAACGAAGGGGGGTAAGGCCTAATCACTGGCCCGAATATGCAAGCCGCAGCAAAATCTGAATAGCCGGATGGTTGAAAAAGAAACAGAGAACAGTGACAGTTTGGCCTAAATGGCAATTGCTTCATATTTGACGGGCGGAGTCTCATCCAGTTTCGTATCACTTGGCTTTTAGGACGACTGCAGCCGGTTGCGTGCACACTTTCAGACTTTGAACTTTCTGATTTCTTAGAAGCATTATGCTGTAGCTTCTTAAGAATATATATGCACTCTGGAGAAATGCATCCACAACAGGAACATGTATGAATTGAATGGAACTCGCTCGTTTCAAAAGGATCCTTTGTTTTCCAGCATTTTGTGTGTTTAGTTCTATCCTGATGGCTGGTTTTAAAGTTTAGTTTTAATTGTTGCTACCTCCGTGTATATACGCATATTTTATATGATGTATGAGTGTATAAGTGAGGCATAAGCAACTTTTTGCAAAGAGACTGTTGCTAAAAATAGAACAAGAAGGCAATTTGGTGGACCAATAGCATAACTATAACTAACCGCACCGACCGACGTTAAAAAAAATACGACTGAATGCACATAAGTGGGTCTTTTTCGACCTTCATATATATTTTGTAAGAGAAGAAATACAATAAAGTGCACGACTGCGTCATACGAAACTTTCTCGATACATGAGATGCGCTTTTTATTCGCAAAATGAATCGAAAATTAATGGTGAGAAATTTATTTAAATGACTTTTTAGGTTTTTAAAAATTTGATTATCTCAAAAACGGCACCTACTAATTATAATTTTTTTTTAAGTTCCCTTTATTAGTTTTCGACATATTCCCCGTTTTATACATTACAGTTAATCGATTTTTTTTTTCTAAAAACTGACCCCTTCCTAAACATTCTTCGCTGCAATTACTTAAACTTGTTGAAATCATTTTCAACACGTTCCGGTTGTGGCCAAGATTAAGCTCGTGCTTGACCTCTCCGTAGACCTTGATTGAAGAGCCGTTTACCTCAAAAAACTGCATGGCAGTTAGAAGAGGACGGCAGAATGCATGAGACTTCAGCACCTATGTCGATGAGAAAAGAGAGGTTAGTACTTTGTTCGCGTAGACAAAGTTGTTTGATAAAAGCTGTGTTTCGTCGGCGTTTTTCCACTCCATCCGGAGTCGCTGAGCGGAGCCATGTATGTCGTTTCGATGGCGAGGTGTTTACCGGTGGTCGACGAAAACGGCATGGCGAACAATAAATAGTTGCCTTATTGCTAAAGTTTCGGTGAAACCAGCAGTCATCGAATTAGTTCTATTAGTACTCGGGCAGGTACAAGGGTGCTTCGGCGTTGGCTTGTAGTTCGTCGATGTTGAAGCATTGGGTTCAACTGCATTAATTTGGCGGATTTCGACATTCTCCATGACAGCATCGGCGATTTTGGTTTTGTCAACAGCGGAGCCTTTCACCATAACTGTCGCTGCATGGACGGACTGCGGTAAATGAAAAGCCTATAGATCCAGTACCACAGATTCACTTAGCGAGCGCTTAGCTGCTTGGACCATTTTTGAGCTGGCTCGGCTTCAAGTGGCATGTCGTGGAGTACACGGTTTTTGATTATTACCGGCGAAATAGTTTGTAAGTTGAGTTCGAATGTATTCGTATTTCTCACGTTCCGGTGCAGCATCGGTTATTGGCCTGAGCTTTGTAATAAGTGCAAGCGGCAGAGTTTCTCAGCAACTTCTATATCACGAAAGGGTAGGCTAGTGTGTATTGGTGATATTCGATGGACCACTCTACGGTTCGTACAAATTCATGCAGGGCTGTCTCGAAAGTAAGCACCTTGATAATTGCATAAAGACGACATGATCTTATGTGGAAGTCAAGGATACGTTCAAGTGTTTTGAGTACGAAAGATGTCAAGCGGGCTCAAGCTTCAAGATCCTTCGCGGGCTCATGAAGTAAAAAAATGGCAACTGTCAATTCGAACCCTTCGAGCAAAAGCTTGAGCTATCTGAAATAAATAAATTATCATCGTGGTCATCCGATGGACGAGTGTTGAAAAGTAAGAGGTGTGAGATGCAATATCATGCCTTGAGACCTCTTAAGATAATGCTTTCGCATGCAACTTTAAAATAACGAAAAAAAAAACAAAGTAGCTATACATAATTTTTCAACAATAATTACAAAAAAGGAAGGTTAAAAGAAACTATTGTTCATAGAGTGCAAAATCCACTATTGACCAATTGAATTTATGTTTTTTAAAGGTGTCCTTCTTTGAATTGATACATCAATCCACTAAAGAAGAACACAAGCTTACATATTTTATTTTACCCAATAACCACAAAATACCCTTTACGGTATATTTCGGTTGGAGTAAAGAGTGTATGTGACAACAAATTAAAGACTTTGTTATTGGCATGGGCCATTTGTGTAGACCGGTCTAAATTTGAAATCAGTAGTTCTTAGAATGGCAGTTAAATGGCACTACTCTGCAGCATAAATTTATAGATATATTCTACTTCGATATATTGTATTGTATTGTATTTGGAGTGGGGTCATCCATTAATGACACCTAGGCACTTAGACCCAATGTACTCCAGCAAGGCTGCCCAAAATCACAACAGAACAACTAGTACACATTAAAATTCCCACTGGTTTTGGCGAACGAAGCTTGTTCGATTTTCTTTAAATCGTCTTCGTACAGAAAATGGTTGTCGTGAGTAGCCAGTCTGTTTCTGGCAAAAGCGGGGCAGTCATAGATAAAGTAAGACGTTGTTTAATCACCTTCCAGATAGCACTCGCATAGGTCCGAACTCTGAATTATTTTAGATGCTCGTTGAGGGTACTGAAACCAGTACCAAGGCCAATTAGGGCTTTCAAGTCACATCTTCTCAGTCCAAGGAGATATGACAAAAGTTACATCGCGTCTGAACTTCTGCTATAATTAGGAAGCTCATCAAACATATTTAATTTGCTAACCGCGTACCTCGTGAAGTCTGTTTACCAAAAGTTAACTAAAAGCTCTTCAGTTTTGACACAAATCTGTAATTGACAAAATTATCGTGTGCCTTTTCCAGTTTGGCCCAAAGCAAAATGTATGATTTATACGAAAAAAAAATATATTAAATTCCATAATTAAAGCGCTTACCCAACACTTTGACATATTACAAAAGAAAAAAATATGCATATTACCTCCATAGCTCATGGATTATTGAAAGACATTCAACCACCTTACGACTATATAAGGGTCTAATGACACTTGGGATGTGACAATTTTTCCATCGGTTCGAAATAGTGCAATCCTACTTTTTAGACGTGCTCCATTGGCAAAAAGTCGAGTCCTTTCCAAGCCCACCATCTGGCAAACTAAAATGGATGAAGGTAATTACGGGTGCAAAATCCTCTTCCGAGGTCATCACAAATCCTTCCTCTTTCGATGTTCGTGGCACATTCTCTTGGCGAAATCCCCTTCTATTTCTTCAGTTGAACATCCGTCCTGGGGTGAGTGGGACTAGAGAGACGTTTTAAGATAGGTAACTGCACTTTCAACCGAATATGAAGGAAATCACAAGCACCTCCGGGTCATAAGAGGACTCCATCAAGCGCAAACCGGATGAACGAGCAGCGGAACTATTTTGGCTAGTGCCCATCTCGGTAAAAGTTCACCCGGAAATTGGTTCAAACACTGCGCAGCGAGCAATGTGCAGTATTTGGTGTAGTAGGAAGGACTTAGCTCACACATATAATTTAGGTCAAGTTGATTACGTAGCGTGTGGAACATTGCATTTATGAGGCAATTACCGAGCTTCGTTGCCAATGGAGGTAGTGGTGGTGTTGGGGGGGACGAAGTTTCTGTCAAAATTATTTATGTAACACTTCCTTTGCCTTCGGAAACTATTTCGCAGTAACAAACAGCAATAGTTGTAATGGCACTTCTGTGTATGTTTTCGTGTGACCATAACATGTGTCATGGGTGATGTTCTCATCGAATTAGACGGGCGCTGCGCTGACGGAGGGAAATGTTATGGAAACTATCATACATGTTAAATGAAACAGACGACGACGACGGCACAGAGTCCTTGAATCCTTGTCAGAGATTAAAGATGAAAGGAGCCAGTGCCGCTAACAAGTAAATGAAAATATTTTCCATTACTTCTAGCGTTTGTGTTTGATTATTCCAGTCACATCCGTGATGCCTGAGCAGGCAGGGAGCCCGTCTCAAGCGTGGGTGGATACAAAATAAGGGCATGTATAATGATTGTCGACTCCCTGTCAAAGTAGTTTTCCTCCTCCTGAGCTGTCGTAAATTTTGTTTTTCTTTCTTTACTTTTATTCAATGTAGAAGGAGATGTAGTCGTACATAGACGTAGAAGGGGACGGGTGTTGAAAAGAAAAAGATAACAAGGAAACCTCCATAACATGACTGTTATTAGAGAATGCGTAGGCAATTTATTGGAATTGGACGGTTTATTTTTTTTTCGTCTGTATAGGCAGGAAATTGAGTGGGGCTTATTGGAAGGAATTCTACTTCTTGTTGGTTATTAGTGAATTATCTTTAAACCGACTGATGCGTAACTCGAGACTACGGAATGGAAACCAATGAAGAAGTAGAAGCAATTTTGCGGATGAAGAAATGAATATTAGCTCACGAGATGGGATTTTGATAAAGAGCTTTTTCGATTGAGTGGTATTTATTGTTATGGAGGAAATACTATTCGTTTCTTTGTTAAGTTATATGGATGATTTAATTCCTTATTAGCAAAATTAATAATATCGCTGTGGTCAGAAGCAAATAATGTGGAACAGTGGTTACAAGTGGCTGTGGCGAATGTGACGCAGTACGACAGTGGCAAAATAAGTTTCCATTTGAAAATTCAGGACAGATGTCTTGTTAAGTTTATCTTTACGAAGAAGGGTTAGCCATCTTGGTTCCGAAAAAAGGCGGACATAAAGTCTCATTCTCATTTTTGATGAGAATTGGGAGATCATAGCTTTCTTACTCTAACGCATTACATGAGCTGGAATGCAAACTTGCGGGGTGGCATTAAAATGTTGTAATGTGTGTGTTAATGTATGCTTACCTGTATGCTAAAACTGTATAGATGTAATTCCCCCCTTTAGTCACCTCTTACGACAAGCGCTATTTATTGGGGATTGTGCCACGGAGATATTTGTGATAACCTTGGATATAAGATTAATTTATTTGAGAGTGGCAAGTTTGTTAAAAAGTTTGTTGTTAAGTGAGTTTTATTACTAAGCCAAGGGTACCGCCTAAAAGTTTTTATTCACTACTAAAAGGGTCCGCCATCTTACGTTTTTTTTTCAACTAGTGCTTATTTCGCGAATGGTAACACTTAGCTCATGTATGATTTGACAGATAATTAGTTTTATCCTTCCGCTGAACGAATATGGTTGTGTATACGCTTGAACAACGAACAGCAACAACAACGAACAACAATAACAACAACTTGAACAACAACAAGGAGTGGCCGTTATAGTCAATGGCGATCGTTATCCGGCCATGTTCAACGAATTTTTGTTCACAAAAATTGAAGAGGAAGATATTGGCAACATTTGGTTTCAACAGGACGGCGCTAAGTGCCACACAGCCGAAGCTACACTCGATGTTTTGCGCCCTGTTTAAAAAAAAAAAAGTTATTTGGCGAACCATATATATCTTCATCCACCCAATGTTTGCAGTTGCACCGTCTTGTTGTAACCAGGCCCCGCTCATCAAATTGTGGCAGTAAGAAGTCGTCATTGTGAAGTTCGCGGAGGAAGGGCTTTACAAATAATTAAACCAAAATTCCGATTCCGTGACGGCAACTTTAAGAGCGTTAACGCCAATTTGTGATCGTAATTCCCGTCCCAGTAGACAAGTTTCACATTCACATTTAACAAATTTTGGCTGCTGGATTTTGCCATGTCAGTGGGACATAAGATTGGCCGAAGTGTCAATACTACTGCTGTCGAACCAAATCAGTCGATTCCAAAGCGTTATATAGAATTGGGTATCGCTAAGACAATACTTAGCGAATTTTGCGAAAGGATCTTGATCTGCACCCTTATAGGATGAAGTAAACTCAAAAACTAAAGCCACTCGATCATATGAAGGGCTAACGTTCTCGGATTTAATCTGGAAATCTTGGAAAGATCAAAAATCATCTTCAGAGATGAATGCATTTTTGGCTAAGAAAACACACAAGAAAACACACAACTTCATCCTCAAGAAATAACTATATGATGTAGTGGTGTCATTGGGCCTTCTTTTTCGTTGATGAAAATAACCAATGGAGCCAATGCCAATGGAGATTGCTACAGGGACATTTTGCAATGATATTTCGTGTATCAATTGCATGGGTATGCGGATTCAACAATACGATTCCACAGGCAATACAGCGGGTGTCACAATCGACTTATTGAAAACTCAATACAATAAACGTGTTATATCCAGATATGGTCCTCTTGATTGGCCACCTAGATCGTGTGATTTTACACGTCTAGACTTTTTTATGGGGCTACGTTAAATAATTGGGTATGCCAACAAGCCGGCGTCGTAAGAGGCTCAGAACGAGACAAAAAGACGAATTCTTTCGAAATGTGTGGCCGAGTCATCCATAATCAAATCGACCGCTGCAAATCTACCCATGGTGGACATATGTATGAACGACATCGCATTCCAGTTTTTATTGTTTCTCAAACCGATAGTAACATTTTCCATTGATCGCAAATGGTTTGGGTTGTAATAAAAAAATCTGTCAAGTCGTTATTTATGTACAATTTATTGAATTACTTTTTTGAAGCCATGTCCTTAACTGGACTGGTCTTGTTCTGTAGGGGTGCAACTTTAGCACCACGAAACAATTTTTTTCAATAACAAAGTGATCCCGATGTCGGAGCCTAATACAAAACCCCATGTGTTAAGGGCCTGCAAACGTTAAATCAAATTAAATTATGCAACCAAACATCCAGAAAAAATAAGTTTCTCCAATGACTTCTATTAGGTAGGAGCATTTCTGGCACAATACATGTCAGATGTATGTATGTACATTGTACAGTCGAGGCAACATCATCGACTAACCGCTATTTGATTCTATTATAATTTTTTTTGCAAAGCGCTGCCATAACTTTTTCTCAAATTCGACAACTTGGAAACAAACTGACTAAGTTTCTTTCAAATGTCAAAAACTTTGCTCAGAAGAACTACTTGATTGCATCATCGTCTCATAAAATGTCCTCTTCCATTAAATCTAATTTGCATAACAAACAGTGTTACGCTGCTCTTCTATCCGATACCTACCCATTGTTGTGAACCAACACCAATTCATTGGCTATTCCGAAACTTTCAATGCCCACGCACGTTGACATCCTAAATTCTCGGCTCTCAGAAGCCAATTAAAGAATAAACTAACAATCGCATCAATTCCCAACTCCTATACACATCCGAATCACACTTTCTATCAAACTATTTGCGCCTTGTCTTTCATGACTGTATATATAGCTCGGCTCCATCTATGCTTTGCCCTACTCTTGCTCCTTCTCCTGCCAATTGTGAAAGTTTTCTGCGCGCATACACAACCAACCGACAGAACAGAGAACGCAAAAAGGAAAAGAAGAAAGGCCGAGGAAAACTTGTGCTTCCAGAGTATCATTAAAAATCTAATTTAATTAAACTGCAGAAGTGGGACTCTACTTTATCTTTCTCCGAAGCAAGTATGCCGCTGGTGCCAAAATGAGTGCGCCACACAGCACAGCACTCCAGCAGCGCTTGCGACTGCATATAAAGAATGATTTATGCGGAGTGTGCAACCACAATTGTCATTGTTTTAGCACTTGAACTGGATCACGAAGGGGGAACAGCAGTCATCGTTGGAGGAGTAAAATGAGTGGATTTGAAGTTGAATCCTTTTTGGTTGTTGCGTCCATTCCTCAATGATAAGAGGCAATCGGGGGCGTCCGGCCCGCCATGTAAAATATGACTTTGGGCATAATCGCAACATTTTTTCAGCAATGGAACTGGGATCTATGTAAATAGGAGCACTTCCAATACTGCAAATACATTGGTGGTGGTGTGGTGTCAAACCCATATTCTTACGTCCCTAAACGAAACTACGTGTTGGCCATTACGCCCCATTGTATGTTCATGTTTGTTTATCTCTCGTTTATTATCTGGGAAGATGTGGAAACGGGAGAGTTGCGTCCAACAGTCCACATAATAAAGTAGTTATACACGAACGATGATGCTTCAAATGCACTCCTGCGTGAAAGTTTCCGCATTCAGAGCCCCTCGAGTGGGGGTTTGGTATAGTATTCTTCTCACTCTGTTGGAAAACCTATAATTAAGTTGCGGCAATAGAACTATCCACCACCATTGGTCCTTTGTCTGGCCGTTGCCGGTCTTTGTCGATGTGTATCGTCGAAGTCAGGTTGGAATGCTTCCATTACATCCCACACCTGGCAGCCCTCCAGCCTTAATTTACGTTGAGAGCAAGGGCCCTACATTGTGTATTGCATCCACAAATAGTTGAACTCTCTCACATGACTATCTGCGGCCGACGACCGACGCGGCGCATAGGTAATGGGGTTGGGTGGGTAGATTGTTTTAAGATGTCTACGAGTGGCAGTGAAGTGCCGAGGAACTTTTACCTATTAAGGGCAATAAAAGTATTACGCACGAATATCAACTTCTCGGTCAGGTACCACAAAAAAGATTCTTCACGATGAACAGGGGTTAGGTGTTAAGTAGGCAGAAAGCTGCACAAGGGGAGTTCATAGACAACAACCAGATGGGGTGTGACATACAAAAATAAAACGATGAGCAAAGTCGTATAAGCACATTTTTATGAAGAGAGGATGCTACTTACTTACTTCGTTTTAAGAGATTGTTCATAATAAAAGGGCACGGAAATACAGGGTACATTTTATGTTACTTGTTGATGTTTTTTTTCCAATAACTTTTTAAGGAAATAAAAATTTTAATTTAATATAAGTTTTTGGCGAATAAAACGCTTTACAAATTCTAGCCAGATCTGAAGGGGTAAAATGTTTCTCGCATCGCTTGCGGGAGCCTACTACCACTTTGAGTATGTGATCATTTCAATGAAGGTTGTCATTAAAGCTCAAACTAAATAGGAAGCCTTTCGGTTTCACTTGACAGAAAAGAGATATTTGATAAAAATGAAAAACAGAGTCTGACACAAATCGAAGCTTTGGCGGCCACCAGCATTTATTTGATATTCCACTAAAACCGCCAGGAACAAACCAAAAATAATTAAAATTTTGTTAAACGAATTTTTTCAAACTTCCCGCCAACACTTTACAAATATTTCTTGATACAAGCGCCGGTATGTTCAGAACCTCGAAAAAAAATCTTTACGAAATTGAAAAGTCGTAGAACAAAAGTTGTTCAGAAACCCGAGTTTTTTAACATTAATTTTTTCAGCTTAAAACAAAGTCATGCTATTAAGCGTAAAGCTGCAGACTTGAAGCCATTCAAAACAACTCGAATTTAACGATCTGAAAAGTGTTTTCTTATGAACTGACGAAATGTATCATCTGCATATTGCAAAGCACGCATTTTTGACAAAACAGCTTGATGCCATATTCTGTCAAATGCTTTTGAGATATCAAGCGAAGGTAAGATTGTCAAGACTAACTGGCGGTCATGGAGAAGCTTTCGGGATTCAAGAAATTTCATAAGAGACTCGTGCCCTCCATATATTTTTCACAATATAGTGCATAGCCATTACGATGTCAAAAACCTTCGCTTAGAAACAAATGTATGTTTATTTAAGATGTAGTGAAGTCTAATATGAAACTTTTTCGATAAATAAAGCCCTAATGATACGTTCTGCCCGAACCAGTTAAGACGTTGTAGATAAACAGGCTTCTCGTAAAACATTTCTGACCACCAAATTTCATAGTTCGGTTAATAAAAAGAAAAGGCGACTCCACGTACAAAATTAAACTTTGGTGAAGTAAATTAAAGAAAACTATAAAAAATTCCAATCCTAAGGGTATATTAATTTTGACACATAGTTTGTAACACCCCTTAATATTCGTCGTAGACCCATAAAAGTATATACATTTGTGATCAGGACCAAATCCTAAGACTATTTAGCAATGTCCGTCCGTATCAACTTTTGAGGCCTTTAAATGTATGTTAGGAAGCTGAAATTTAGAGCATATACTCCCTAGGGTCCCGAAATGGTAAAGTATTAAAAGTTTTTAAATCCGCCCACTGCCCTTTGAAAAAACCCTTTTAAGGCTAAAGTTAGAGAGATAGAGTATTAGAACCTTCACAAGATATGTAGGCACTGCCCTCCCTTATAAGTCTGTTATATACATTTTTTTCCACGCCTACATTTTGTGGGCGTTTTTCACTAAAATGCTGTTTTCCTTAAAAATGTTCATAGAAAGCGAAAAAAAATGTTTAACAAGATATTTAGCCAATATTGTTTCCAACATATCCCCAAACAAAGTTTTTGGCCGCGGCCACTTTTTGGGGGTGTTTTTTTTCAAAAAAACATTTTTTGCTCAATTCAATTAAATGCTATCCATCATCTTCTTAATGCTTTTTTCTTTGGGGCATATAGGGATATGGGTAGGGTATCATACTGTTCGCCCCAAGCGGACTGTAGCCTTTCCTTATGTTTATACACGAAAAAGGCGCTTTACATAGCCTGAAAAACTTTTAAATTTAAATTCCAATACACACAAATGTGCAGTTTTTACTCTGCAAAATTGTATCTTAGGTTGGATAACGTCACAAATGGTTAACCAAAATGCATTCAGACATCAGAGAGGTTTTGTGCTTAATTTTCTTTACCCGAGGAGAGTTTTGTCGCAGAAAGATCTCTGGTGGCATTGTATCGGACAGCTTATCCATAAGACAGGGGTCAAAGGATAATTTCGAGCAAGTTTCTCCAAAATCAAGTTCGCGTGGTACTAAAAGCCACATCTCTTTAAGCGAAAGATGGTTTTAACGTACACCCCATGATAAATATATATCAAGGAGGGAATGTTCCTCAAAGCATCAAGAGCAGATCCCGGCGTGCTGGGGAAAGCCCCAGTACAGCCGAGACTGACCGTTCTTTAGAGTTTGGAAGCAGTAATACGTTTCCGCGAAAGCCTGTTCAACCAAACAACCGATTCGTATGTGAATTATATCTGTTATCATCAGCAACTTCAGCCACATCGCTATCAAGGATGCATAGCACCCAGTTAAAACTCCTATAGAAACCTTTTAATTCATCCATTTCGGTTGTTGTCGGTTCAGAATATCGAAACCAACTCGTATTCTGTACATTGAAATCGTCCGCAACAACAATTTCAGTGCAAGGATGGAGGCTGACAATTCGCGTAATGGAATCGGTCAGCTCATTAAACTTGTTAAAAGCAGAATTGCGGTCCAAGTTTGAGCTTCTGTAACCGACACAGTAGCAACTTAATTGAATTAAATAGCGGACGTGGAATTTTAGCCAAATGAAATGAAATTCCGGATTAGAACATTGGCCGCATAGTGGTTGAAGTTTGTAGACTATACCACTTCATATATAAAAGGCGAGACCACGATGCGGAAAGAAGCTGAAGCATATCGATTGTTGTCTTCAACTGTAGATGGAAATTATTTTCCAAGTTGCAGAATGCATTTTCAAACGATTAAATTTTTTTTTCCTGGTGAGTGTTAGAGTGGATGTCTTTAAAATAAAAATTACTTTGAATATGTTTGTTCTTGAGTAACTCTTAATGAATTGGAATTTATAGATGTAAATTTTCTTTGGTTTACTGGAATATTAGTTATTAACTTGTAAAGAACTCTTCTCTCATTTATGTGTCCGAATTTTAATTTTTAAAACTAGCACTGCATGGCTACGACGGAACGATGTTCTCGCTCTCCGCTTTCGGGACCCTTTTCGTAATTTTGAAAAATATGATGATTCCGCTAACTAGCTTTAGCAACTCACAGCCTGAATCTCAAATCGTAAGTGTTTATTCAGCTTATTCTATAAAGAAGACATATTTTGAAAAGAGGTTACAATAAAGGCAGTAGGTATACGTAAAGAGAGGTTTATGGTTAAATCCTGCAAGACTTAAACAACATTTTGAGAAGACGTTAAGCGCGCCAAAGTGCGCCATCTTCTAGAAGAAAAATCTTCGGAAAAATATCTTTATTCGACATCTGCAAAATCTCCTGAAGTAGCAAAAAATTTGAAATGTCATAGTACAAGTTTGAGTCACTTAATGTGCGATTAGACGGGCATCCAAACGTGTCACCCAAATGGCATACTGACTTCAGAAAACTTGCGGAATTCGGTTGTCACCTGCGATCCAATCACACAGTGTAATGCGGTAGGTCATCCGAGTCTATATGTTTTCATTGGAAAATCGAGCGATGTGATCCGCGGAACCTTGTCTTTTGGGATGACACGTTCAATGACATACCGGATGACTGGCGATGACACTGGATGACAGCTTTAGTACAGGTTCTATGTCATAGTGACGTCAGATGACTGTCTAATAAAGCTTTTAAGGTTAAACACAAAGAAATTGGGTGGTTAAAACTGCGAATTAAATTAATTTTATACAGTTTTTTCTCTGGGTGTAGTAGCGTATTACACCACAATGCCCTTTTGACAGTGAAATGCGTTGTTGTAAAAAATCACAGAAGCATTTTTTTTCTGAATTATATTTTGACAAGAAAAACGTTTGCACCTGTTAATTAATCAAAAAATTGCAATCATGTTTTTTATACTTATAAATAAACTTAGTATTAAAAATTATTATTCTCACACCTCTCCACTAAAAACCAAATTCAATGAAATGTATACACATCAGCTTTGTGAAGACAGTAGGGCTTCTTTTGCTTAGATAACAAAATAGGTACCTACTACTACTACTATAGTAGTCGACGGTCGTACTTATCCTTTAACAACCGTACTACTATTTTTTTAAGAACTAGACATATCGTACATGATTTATTTCAAATTTTACTCAAATTTGTCAGCCCTCATCTTCGAAATCATTTATTAAAATGTTGTAGCATCTATGTTAATAAATTGTCAAAATATAGCTTTATAAGAGGCAATGTAAATGAATATGCCTACCTATGTTAGTCTAGTAGAATCTGCTTATGCTAAAGAAAATTAAGTTTTGATGGTCATTTCCAGTTGGCCCTGAGTAAAAGGGCAAAAAACTCCTTCCATATTTGGCGACGCTTATCCATATTTCTTATTATTCCTTTATTCATTTCCACATTTGATCGACTGATTCATTATCTAATTTGAACGACTTGTTACCTTGACATTTGTATTTTTTTTCTGTATAATTTCATAGTATAAAAATTTCGTTTCCGAATGTTGGGAACGAGTTGGATAGATAAACACATTGGTTAAGTATGAAAAGAGACTGACAGGTAAATTGTTTTTGTTTTGGTAAAGGGGGTGCATAAAAGGGATGCACGACGAAGGCATGCCATATTCTGCGTTTTTTTTTTTATTTTGCGATATTGAATATTATTCGCGATTTTTTGCGATATTAATAATAAAGCAAAAAATAATTGCACAAACATATCACGATATTGAGATCTTACGTCAAATCCCAAAATATTTTTATCCATAATGTGCTGAATGTATTTATTTTCGTACACTGCCAAACTTCAAATAAATCTGGAATTTAATACACATTTTTCATTAGTGTCACACTACTAAAATCCGATCAGATATTGTATAAGATCGGAAAACTTCTCTTACCTGCAGCCGGTCTGCAAATAGATAAGGAAATGTATGGTCTTATTGTTAGCTATATAAATTAATATTTGTCAACTGGGTGGAATTCCACACAAATTTTGTTGTTTCGAAAAGTTTATAGAGAATTTATCAGAAAAATAATAACATATTAATGAAGTAAGAGTTTTGAAAAAAATGCATATGAAATGAAAAGCTGAAACAATTTTTTTTCTGGGATTATAGGAAAATTACGTACCACAAAAGAGTTTTTGCTATTATTTTGGCCAAAGCTGTAGTATAGTATTATTTTGTCTTTCGTTATTTTGTAAATTTAAAGGTCAAAAATACTTTTAATTTTCTAAATTTTGCGGCTTTTTGCGAAAAAATTGAAAATGTGCGATACATCCTTACATAAATCTGCTAATGCACGAGATGGAAAATTATAGTATAGTATAAGAAATTACTGAAGTAAGGAGAAAATTGTGAATATTTTGTGTTTGGCTTAGTGGACGCGATAATTCAAATGATATCATCTGAAATTTAGGCATTCATGAATGAGTTGAACAATATGACGCCTCGCCACTGCTTAACAATAATTGTGATGGGTGATATAGGGGCAATACATTTATTGAAACCGCTACACCACAGAAATTCTATTGGTTGATAGTTTGGTCGGGCTCTTAGTCAGTATGGAAATGTATGAAAGTCCACACATTACAACAGTATACAATACCGGTGTCGATAATAAGATAAATAAGTTGGATGTGCTAAACAATAGAAAGTCTGTAGTGGGAGGGGTGTTTCCGCTACTAAAGTACTCATTTAAAGAAAAATATTAACTCTTTTTAATATAAAAACTTAAAAAAAAATGGTAAAATTGCAGTTATGACACAATAAGTCTCCAACTAGTTGATCGTTGATTTTGGTATTCTAAAGATATCCTTTCAGTATGCATCCCGAAATGATGTCATTATTTAACATAAATTACAAAATCAGGTTGTAATCATCGACATAACAATTAATTCTTACCCAAAATTCACAGAAAATGGCATAACCCAACCCAGCAAGTGTGTACATTTTTATCGTTACCATTGCTTTCGAGACTAACAAAGGAACTTCATCACTTTTGCCAATACCATGAACTATGTGCTGCTCCATTCGCCGCCTTCTTTCCCATTTCTCCATGTTTCTGCTAGAAAAAAATACGATTTTATTGCTTCCATGTTGTTTCTTTATGTTCTTCACTTTCCAAAATGGACAGACTCCTATTTGCTCCTATTTGCCTCCATTTGTTCGTATTTTGTTTGTTCTTCTCCCTTCTCTATTTGTCTTACATCGTTTTGTCGTCACCCACATACCACATACATACATTCCAACACAGCCAAGAGCATTATTTATCTATGGGAATTGTTTTTCGCCTATATACCTCCCCTGTTCTGTTTGTATGTGGTTCTTCCTTATGCGCGCTTTTATCTATACCTCACTCTAGTGACTATTTTTTTTACATCCAGCAAAAGACCATTATCATAAAAAAGTCCCATTTTCAATTTAATTCTGTGAATTATTTAAGCAGAGTACTACTGGAATAAAAGAAAAAACAACACACTATGAAACAAGGATTAGGTACGAGATATGGCAATGAAGCACTCGTTGTACCACCTACACAGAGTAGAAAACAGAAAAGTACTTGGCTATGTCAAAGTAAAAATAAATCCTATTAAGACGATGAACTTTCGCCTACTTTTTTTTAGTTTTTTTTTTCTTTTCTTATTCACGCACCATTCCAACCGAACAGGATTGGGCTCCGTTCATACGTTTACAGCTCTGAAATATTCACCAATCTTCATCGTTCTAGTGCGACGAACAAAAAAGCAGTAGGAAAATTTAAATGAATATATTAGAGAGGAGAACAAGCTTGTCCCAGGAAGACATAACCAATAAACATTCTTTAGAGGCATACTCCTATTTATATAACATGGATCTTTTGGTTGAAATTAATGCATGGTTTTTAAAGAAATCGAATAGTGTCTAGCTACACCTTCTTCCTATTATAATAATGATGTGATAACAGAAGAGTGTTTTTGTTATAGAAGTATAATGCTTATTCCCATGCTATAAAAACTGAGTAGGTGCGTGAAATGAGGGTATCGCAAATGGAAACTATAAAAGAACTAAGCTACGGCCAGCGCAACAGATCAATCCGTTTATACTGATTGGAAGTCTTTAATATTCAAATGGTTTAGATATATATTAAAAATGTCTCAATACCCATGGAAAAAATTCCCAGTGTATTTCAGGCAGATTTCCATGCATTCGAAGAATGTGAAAACCTTATTAGCACGTCGGGAATTAAAGGCGCTAACATCCATAGCAATAAGCCCACATTCAGAAATGCCATCAGAGAAGAGGTCTTAAATCTCACCCTCTCATCATCTTAATCTTCTTCTTTTGCTCCGGGAGCTGTTGTTGCAGCAACACCTTAACTCCTCCTGGAGCATAGGGCGACGACCAGTTTCTTTGCAAATCGATACCTTACCTCAGCTGTGTCCACGATCGCAGATTTTCCGATTGAGCTTCCAACAAAACAATTGACCGCCATGTTGTTTTTGGCCTACCCACGCCATTTTCTCTGCTTGATGTCAACATCCACTTTTGTTTGTCCAGTCCTACGTCACAATTCATTGTTGGAAATTGTTTGTGGCGACCGGATCTTTAGAATGTAACGCAGACAACAATTAGCAAAAGCTTGTTACCTACTCGAGAAGTTGGCGGAGCATTTCCACGTTTCACATGCGTAAAGCAGTATGGATTTTACATTGGATTCAAATAGTTTTAACATAATGCGAAGCGATATTTTGCTTGAGTTCCACACCGGAGATAGGATGCCAAATGCACTGCGAGCTTTGTTCAGTCTATTTCCGACAGCTCATCTGCGTTTATGCAAAATATTGTTGAAGACTGGCATGTGCCCGGTGAGGCAATTCTTTCGGATCATATGCACATTAGTTTCAACTTTAGGTGCCACTGCGAACAGCCGCCGGTTCGATACAACAATAAACTCCCAAACTGGAGAACATATAGGGAAAATCTTGCGATCAAATGTGACATGCTTCCAGAAAACCCATTACAAATAAAAGATGCGGAAGATACACAGTGTCAGCTAAATGACATTATCATTTCATCTTTTACCAGTAGCTGTAAGGTTAAACACACTCTGGTAAAAAGGGTGCGTACCATGGTGGAACGAGAACCTAGAGAGCACCCGTAAAAAAGTTAAAAAACTTTTCAAAGCGCTATATGCACCAGTTAGTGGGACCCTCCTGGCGGAGCCTCTATGAAAGGCTCAAAGAGCTTCCAGCAGTGGCTCGTCTCCAAAGGACACTCTCAAAAAGATCAATCAAACCGAATGGGGCTGCTAATCAAACCTGATGGCACCACCACACGAGACCTGGCTCCAAAATTCTAGGGGTGACCAATGAACACGTCACCAAAGTCTTACCCCCAAAACATTTAAATAGACAGACTTTACAATCAGGATAAGGTTGAATGGGCGATGAATTCGTTAAAACTATACAAAACACCAGATATAGATGGCATCTTTCCGGAAGAAATCCATCATTGGCTTATTTAGGTTCAGTTTTAACTGGGGATATATACCACAAGCCTGGAGGTTCGCGTGGTTTTTTCCTAAAAACGATGAAAAGAATACTAGACGTTCATATCAGAGAATGCTTAAGCAAGGGCATATCTCTGCATCCCTATAAATATGCATATCAGAAAAGCAACATCCACAGGAGAAGGAAAATAACTGCAACATCAGCACTGACCTTGGTATCAGTAAAAGGCTGCCCACAGGGAGGAGTTCTCTCACCCCTACTATGGTCACTGGTAATTGACAACCTTCTCCAAGACCTTAGTAAATTAGAAATAGAATAAGGCCGTCATAGTTCCTTTCACAAAGAGAAGAAATTTAAATCCAAACCAAATTTCATAAAAGATAATCTCATATATTAACGGACAGTCAACTACACTGCTTTCAAACCCTTCAGGCACTCAGTACCAGGAACAAGACTAAAATCTGGTGGGTTCCTGGACACCAGGGAATTGAGGGAAATAAGAAAGCTGACGAATTGGCTAGAATGGGCTCGGAGACTCCCTTTATAGGACGAGAGCCTTTTTGTCCAATAATAATAATTATAATAATAATAATAATAAATTAAGCACAAAATATCTTTCAGGACGAGCTGCATTTCCTATCGAATGGACGAGTTAGAATAAGCTTAAAATAAAAAGAAAATAAACATTTGCAAATATTTCAATATAAGACCCCTTTTCGTCGTCCTGAGGGAGATAACTAGCAACCAAATGTCAGCTATTTTTTCCTAAATGCTCTTGATACTTAGAAAAGCGCTTATAGTTTGACTGTTTTCTTTCCTTTAAGTAAAAGAACATATTGATTGATTGTTGGGCTTTGACATGGGATAAGTGACTGCAATTTAAATTCACATAGCTATGAGGCTTGTTCTATTCTTAAATAAAGAGCAGGAGTGAGTTCAAGTTTTATAATTTGCTATTTCTGTTTGGTACTTGACCACTCGAGTAAGATTTTTTCGAGATGAATTGTTAAGAGGTAAGAACACGTAAAGAAGTCTGAAGAGCTTTTTGAGACTTACTGGTCCACACAACAGATTACAGTCACTTGGCATCATCAATGGATGTTTATTATAGTCAGATATAGGGTCATATTCCTTTTAAACGAATCCTCAGATAAAATCCAAATATTCAAAATATATAAAATATAGATTAATGCTCCAATTGAGTATAAATTCTTTTTTTTCTCTTCGATTGGAATGATTCACACAAACACAATCAAAAAATTAGTATGCGCATGGCTTCGATCTACTTTCCTAAGCGTCACACCTCATAACACGTTTGAAGCTAATGTTGCTTAGCTATTATTTTGTTAGATGAGTAACGGTTTCCATTAAAAATAAATGATAAATATATTTTTTTTTTAAATATGGCCGATCTTAAAAGCATGAACACACATCCTTAGAAGGTTATTCTCTCCATTTAACGACGAGATTATGATCAGGATTATAGGGATCATAGCCCTCCCACTTCACTGCATTCCTCCTGGTCCGCCTGTGGGGTTCGCCGGTCCGACCTCAAAGCTCAAAGCTATCTGCAGGCCTCCCGATTTTGAATCACTTCCTCATTGAGGCCAATCAAATGCTGGTAGTTCTGCAGTTGTGTGGTCCAGGAGTTCATCCTTCGAAGGTATATGGCCTTAACTCTGCAGACATGCACTTCTCTTCTTGTTTACAAAGCGGACGATGTTATGATCATAAATGACGCCCATTCGATCTCAAAAAGGGTTTCTACAGACCTCCCATATTCGGATAGATATTTCCACAACCACGCCAAAAACATCGCGTTTTTTTTATTTGAACGGGCATTTCAAAAAGTTTAGAACAAAGAAAAAGAATACTGCAGTAAAGAGGGAGATATGTGAAACTGCAATAATTACGGTTGGTTTATTTTGAAACAGCATTGTGATATAGGTGGCGCTACGACAACGAGGAAATGAAAAGGCAGCAATGACAAGAGGAAGTTTCCCCTAATCAATTATTCTTTGCTGACTACATGGTGCCATCAAACTCCCCTTAATCAAGCATTTGATTTTTAAGCGGATGTTTTGGAGGGGAAAAATATATCTTCGCACAAAAAGTGGTTGGAGTAAAAGTGAAAGAGAATAGACGCGTATTAGCCAAAAAAAAACATCTGTACTGTATCTGTATTACCCACTTTCTGACACACTCCGACCATTTTCAGAAATTTATTTAAAAAAAAAGTGATTCCCAAGCGTAGGAACTTCAAATATGACCTACAGCGAAGCCACTGCGGTTGGCTGTTCAACGAAGATGTACATCCGGCGTTCAGATATAATGCTCACATACAAATTGACATCAGGTGAAATTAAGAAGCTTTGAAAACAGGAGGAGTTACGCAGCTTGATCGAATGAGAAGTTTAAAGATCACGTCTTTTCGTGTTAAAGAACCACTTCTAAAAAAAATTGGAGCACAACCAGCACCTTTACCCTCTTAATAAAATATATGTACTAATTTTTAAACATATCAATTATGTGGTCATCATAAAAACGTATATAAATATATAAGTCATGAAATCATAATAAATTATTATAGATGATTATGAAATTTGTAAATGGATGAAATACTTTGAGATAAATTAGGTTTCGGATAACTAATCAGAGCTTTACGTGGACTTTACAAAACATTTGAAAATAAAAAAACTGTCATGATAGACTTATTGCTACCAATCAACTCATATAAAACATTAGCCCGTCCACAGTTTGCGGACGTATTTTACTAAAATCTTTAATTGTTAGTTTATTTTTTAAAAAAGGAGAGATGTAGGTAGGAAGTGCAACTGGTAGGATAGAGCATCCACAGGCACCGAATCTCGAGGATTCAGCTTTAAAAAAAATATTATTTAAATGACTGGGCAAACGTGTTACCCTTTCCATCGACAATACACCGATCGAGAGTAGGTGTCTCGAATCAAACTCACTCGGTGTCTTACACAAAAAACGGTGTGCACCCTCCAGCCAACACTCCGGCGGCGTTGGCCTGTTTTTCGATTTGGCCCTTGCGTCTGGGTAACTTGGAAATGGCCCTCAAATCTCAAAATTCTACTAGCTACGATGTTGCATAGTTAGTTTAGTTTTTGTGTGAAGGCGTTCGGTTTGTTTAATTTGTTTATAAACTGAAGTCCAACAAGGCGCCTGGGTCGGCGCCTGGGTCGGCGCCTGGGACGGACGTTTGTCCTCCTCACAGGAAAGAAGTCCTTCTAAACGGCGAGAACTATTAGGTATCAGTCTCCTAAACATCGCATATAAGATCATGTCTGTCATATTGTGCGAGCGCCTGAATCCATTTTTCAACGATCTGTCAAACGAAATCTCTTTAGACATCAGAAGAGAAGAATAAACAAATCCAGCTAATCGATCGATAAAGAAGGCAACTTTATAATCTCTAGAACAAAAAAGGAAATTTTATATAACACCCCTATAATCCCAGTATTTTTCTAAAGCGGATAAAGACATTCATTGCCGTTCTGAAAGAATTTTACGGAATGCGTCGGCGGGAGGAGGAGACGGTTCAGTGATTAACTCTACGACTACGACATTGACCTGCTCAAAAAAAATTGTCCATTGGGCGTTTGAGATTTAGAGCGAATGAACACCAATGCTCCAGGCAGAGAGAGAAAACAAAGTAGAGGAAAAGCCTCGCCTTTGTGGCGAATTCACTTATTGTTTTTATTTATACAATTTTTAAATTTCAGACAAAAAGACAGCATGAATTTAAACTATCAACGTAAAGTGCCCTCAAAAAGGTCCCCATTTTTTTATTTTTTTTTGTGTGCCGCACATAGCAAGCATGGGTCCCTTTAGATCAGAGTTTTTAAGATCGCATAATCGCTTTACAGTAATGCTCGAATTCACTGGTTATAAAGGGTGATTCACCGTGAGGTTTGATTTATAATGTAAAATAAAACACATAAATTTGAAAGTGAACTTAAAATTGTTATTATCGGTTAAAAGAACAACTCATGGCATTTACTTTTTAAAAACGATATCATGTAAATGTTGGCCACGACTACGTCTGAGTTGGTCCATTCGAAAGTTCCATTTTTGGGCGACTCGTTCGAACATAGCGACTGGTATCTCGCGAATAACACAAGTAATGTTGTCGTAGTTGGCTTATTTCTGAAAACCTGAGACTTTACATATCCCCAGAGAAAATATTCGAAAGGTGTGATATCACGATCTAGGCGGCCAATTTACCATAGCAAAACATAAAATTAAGTCCATTGTTTCACGCGCTGTATGGCTCGTAGCGCCGATCTTACCGATACCATGGGCTTGAATTTTTAGGAAGCACATAGTCCGTTAACATGGCGCGATAACTGTAACCATTGGTCAAGTTGCTGAGAACGATGGCGAATCGATTCGTCACGGAATTCGCGTACACTCTCAACTACAGCTACTATAGTGTCACCACTACGCAATGGATGTGGGCTAACCGATCGAGTATCATCCACTTATGTCAACTGGGACTGAAATTTGCGAATGGTTTTTGGCAATAGTGGTTTCAGTAGGTCGATTATGCGCACCGTAAGTTCCTCGAATCGCACGAAAAACATTTCCCATAGAACGCAGCCGAACAATTTGGAGAGGCTGTTGTGGTGTAAGTCTTTCCATAATAACTTGCCAAACGATACTGAACAAAAATGACAAAGCAGTTTGATAAGGAGTCACGCGTGATCTGTCAAAAAAAGGCTATTGAAAATCAAACCTCACGATGAATACCCTATATATCTAAATTAATTTAATTTAAAGTACTTCATCATGAGATCCCAGGCTTTTATTTAAGACATCAATTCCATCTCCTCAATTTTCCAATGCTCGTCAAAACAGTTATTTGTATGAGGTATCGTCAATTTCGAAGTTCATACTGCTTATAATTAATCACTTTTTCACTGAACACAGTAGAAGGAAGATTCCTTAGTTTGCCGCACAAGACATCTTTTAACGTGATATCCTTAAAAATCAGTTTGAAAAATCATAGTCTTTTACTCAACATTTCATAGAGCTACAAAGCGATTAAAACTAATAGCTCCAATTTTCTTAGGACTGTGATATTAATTTTTATATCTGCTGCATTAACGAGTATCTGTGCCAGTAATGGTATGCATAATATAAATAAGCTTTCGAGCATAACAGTAAAATAAAACTTCATTCCTTGTGCATTGTAACGTCTTATTCCGCCTTTAAGATGCCCTCCAATTGAATTCAAAGCTAAGCAAAATACGGAAAACTTACCATTAACCGGATGCTCGGTGCTTAGGTGGAGGAAAATCCTTCTTTCGTCTGCGCATCTTAACACTACACCTCGATGTCACTCCGACTGAGTGTTGTGTAATTTTCATTATTATATCCTTCTTATTGCAACTCAAAGGATGCAGAATGCAACTTTTCTGGATTATTGTAGATCTTATTTTCTCACAGTCTCTTCCCTTTTACTGATTTTCATTATACCTGCATCCTGTCGGTAGTATATGTACTGGTTTTGTTATTATTATTTTTTTTTGTAAAGTGTGAAGTTTCTTCGACATAAACACTTGCACTTGAGTAATTTTTTGCTATTCCTTGAAAGCGGATGCTCAAAAAGTGTCCATTTGGGTAGAAAATTAAGAGCATAATCACCAGCACAAAGTATGCGAGAAGAAAATTATTTTAAAAGACGAAAAATCTATTCAGTAGTTAATGAGATTCGGTAAAAAGGAGCGCGGATGTGTATGGAACGTAAATCTACTCAAGCTCACTTCGTAAGTAAGCAATAATAAAATAAAAATAAAATATCTCAACAAAGTTCTATAACTACTAATTGCCGGCCCCGAAGTTGTGGTATAAGACTATACGTACTTGCAAATTGTTACTTCATGTGTGTTCAGTTTTTTTTTTTTTGAAAATAAATATCTGCTGTTCCCTGTTTTTTTCCGTGTTTCGTCAAGCTAAAAGTGGGCCTAATAAAGATGTGAGGAATCAAGGACACAGAATTGTTCAATGTACATATGCGAGCATACAACCATCCGCTAGCCTAGTTCGCTCCCTATTTGAAGCTTTTGTTCGTCTTTATTTTATAAATTTTCTTCTGTTTGTTTGGCTGTGTACATTGAAAACAATTTGCGCTGGTTTGCTCAAAGAGTGAGGACCAGAAATAAGGAGTCACAGCAGCCAACAACAGTAACAGATACAAAGCTAGAATTTACGTATGGTTACGAAGATATTTTTATTTCAGAACTTTTAGTTTACTGGGGACGAGTTGGGTACATGTTAAAGGAATCCTCGTGTAAAGATAATTTTCCGCAAGGATAATTCAAAGTAAATGTGTGTACACAAATCGATTGAGCGGTACGTAAAAAAATAAAAACATACAACATATCTATATGTATATCTGATGCGGCAATTTTCGGATTTTGATGTAGGTCGGAAGAGAAGAATCCTTTCAAGATAACGAATATCCTACGGGCTTTTTTTTTCTTTCTCTTCTTATGGTGATGTATTAAAGAAACGACATGATGAAGTTGCAAAATTTATCTAAAGGATTCTTTGCTCAAATCTTTCCTTTTTTCTTGCGTGTTGTTTAACTTTAGGTATTAAGTTTGAAGCAGAAAGGATTATTAGTTCATTATGTACATTCAAGACAACAGCTATTTTGAAAAATAGACTTTGATCTAAACAAGGGACCAAGAGCTTAATTTGTATCCACGGAGACTTAAGGGCTTTAATCTCTGAATACAAAATACAAAAAATAGATCTCTTCCGTTTGATGTAAGACGACAGTATAATTAATGAACAAACAAGTTAATCCGCTTTGGCAAAATCCACTTTTTAGCATTTCCAAATTATTACGTGCCAATTGTTGTAATACAGTACAGTATGAAATACCATGTTTTGGGTGGCAAGCCAGAGGTATTGAAATGACTTCGTTACAGTTACAGTTTCTCGTTAGGATCCAAATGAAATGGAAGATGAACCTTGATTTTTGATTTTCCAAAAACAATGACAGACCGGCCGGTGTTCTGTTCAAAAAGAAAAGGGTGAACGTCAGGCATGGGAAATTAGTTAAAATTGTAGCTTTTTAGATACAATCACTTCTAAAAGTTAGTTACACAGTTACAACTTACCCGACAAAGTTACAATCACAAAGTTTTGCATGCATATAGGAATATCAACAGGGGTATTTTGGCCTAGAGACTACGGGAATTTGCTTCTATCTCCCGGCCATTTCAAAATTTTAACAATTAAATTTAAAAATTATCAAACATAGGAAACCACATATTTCAAAAGTAAACTACATTCAAAGCTAGATTTGCCACTAACAAGGGGAGTATCAAACTTGGGAATCACGAATTCAAATAATTTTTATATATGTTGTAGGGCAGCTTCCACTGACTAACAGGGTAAAAGTGTAAGACGCACTTCTCCCCCCTTTTCGATTAAAGTAAATATAAATGATTTTTACTGCTTGTAATAGAAGCGGAGTAGATCAGTGGAAGAGTGCCCAACCAACTGATCGCATGGTTGCCTTTACAAGGCTTGCCCCATCCTTTTTTTTAATTTTTTTTAATTTTTATTTTGACTTTTTTAGTTTTTAAAATTCTGCCAATAACGTCTTAATGCCAGAAAGGCAACTTCGATTATTTTTCGCTTTATTCACTTTCCGTATCAAATTCCATCTCACATACACATTCATCCGGATGATATTTATCGTAGAAGCATTGAAAACATAAAGTTTTGTCACACACTGCACATTTAATAAAACTGGTGTTACTATAATTACAGAGATTATTTAAAGTAGTTATCTCATTTTACAAGAATTGAGTTCATCTAACTGTACAGCAATGATCCAATATGCTTTGTCTTACCCTTTTACCCTGTAGGCCAGGGGAAGCTGCCCTACAACATATCTAAAAATTATCGGAATCCGTGATTCCCAAGTTTGATACTCCCCTTATAAGTCTTTGCCAAAAAAATATGCTGCGACATAGAAACACTTGTGAGCAAAATCCAGGAACCAAGGACTTGCTTCGGAGAGTTTAACATGAATTGCAAGGGCAACACGATAGCTTAGCCCAATGAATGATGTTATTTCTTCATAGCATGCCTAAACGAGAATGTTTTGTAATAAGCCGATGAAGCCATAAAGCCATCACAAATCAACTACGTCAGTCATGATAAGAAATAATAAGTTTTGGTTTGAATAACTTCAGCTGTAGATTTAAACAAGTTCAGGAACAGTTCGAAAAAAGCTATTCGGTTAATTGAAGTAAGTTTGAATCATGAGCTTGACCAAAAATGTCACTTTGAAGTCTTGGGTGTCATTTAATCAAAAGAAATTTGTTTAATACTATTCATCAACTATTACTAGTTGATATATTGTCTATTGTTTATTTACTTTACTTATGACCCGTGAAGTGTCCTCGCTCGAGACACACTTACGATTTCTAAGAGTCTGTCCTTTACATTTTTGAGGTAACACCTCCTTCATTTTAAAGATACTCTTTCAAGTTATTCGTTGAATTCGTTCATCCTTTGAATATGCCAATACCAACTACGCCACTTGTTCGAAGTGAAGGCTTTCTTTCTTTAAACACCTAATTCGTCCTAAAGCGTCGTTAATCGAAGCTTTTGTAACTACATCATCCAACATTGCGAAACGTACCTATGTGTGCGTCGGACAAGTAACTGCTATGGGTCATATAGATTAGGGGACATTTTTCGGTCACAAAAGGTAACAGATTGCTTCTTTAACTTCACACGATTGCTTCTTTGTTGATCATAGATTTCATATATAATCGACTCCCTCTAAGTCGAACTTTCTCTAAGTCGAATTACCCTAAAACTCAAATTTTGGCATTCCTCTTAATTTCCCTTACAGAAAACAATCCTCCAAGTCGAACTCCCTCTAAGTCGAAAATCGCTCTAACTCGAATACATTCTTTCGACTCTTGTTCCTTTTGCTATACCTCTAAGTCGAATTTTTTGAAAAAAAAAAATAACAGAAAAAGTCCTTTTGCAACTTTTAACGGGTGATCCAAGTAGAGATACTTTTTTCAATAGCCTTTTTTGACAGATCACGTGTGAGTCGTGTCATGCTGTCATGTTATTTTTGTTTAGTATTGTTTGGCATTTCATAATGGAAAGACTTACGCGTGAACAACGTTTACAAATTGTTCAACTTTATTATGAAAATTCACGTTCTGTGAGGAATGTGTTTCGTGCACTTCGCTCAACTTATGGTCAACATAATCGGCCTACTGAGCGTACTATTCGCAACACCATCACCCATTTTGAGACCCAGCATTCATTATTGGATAATATTCGACCGAATAAAGCACGTCCAGCACGCTGTGAAGAAAATATACCGGCCGTAGCTGAGAGTGTACACGAAGACCGTAGAGAGTCGATTCGGCGCCGTTCGCAGCAACTCGGACTGACGTATGGAACGACTTGGCGCATTTTACGTCAAGATCTTAAATTGAAAGCGTACAAAATACAGCTTGTGCAACAACTGAAGCCGCTCGACCTTCCCAAGCGACATCGCTTCGCTCTATGGGCTCTTGAAAAATTCCAAGAAGATCCGACGTTTTCGAGGCAAATTTTGTTTAGCGATGAGGCCCATTTCTGGCTCAATGGGTATGTAAACAAACAAAATTGCCGCATTTGGGACGAAGAGCAACCTGAAGAGATTGAAGAACTGCCACTTCATAAAGAAAAAACAACGGTTTGGTGTGGTTTGTGGTCTATATTTCTTTAAAAATTATGCCGGTGCGAACGTAACCGTCAATGGCGACCGTTATCGTGCCATGATAACCGACTATTTGATGCCTGAAATTGAAGCTCGTGATCTCGGCGACATTTGGTATCAGCAAGACGGCGCCACTTCCCACACATCGCATCAATCAATGGACTTATTGAGAGAACATTTCTGGGAGCACATAATTTCACGTTTTGGGCCGGTCGATTGGCCACCAATATCGTGTGATATCACACCGTTAGACTTTTTCCTGTGGGGATATGTAAAGTCAAAAGCTTATGCCGACAAACCCGCTTCGATTCAGGCCTTGGAGGAAAACATCACGCGTGTCATTCGCCAGTTACCAGTCGAAATGCTCGAACGAGTGATTGAAAATTGGACTCAACGGATGGACCATCTGCGACGTAGCAACGGCCAACATTTGATAGACATAATCTTTAAAAAATAAATGCCAAAGAATGTTCTTTCAAATGATAATAAACATTCTCCATTAAATTTGAATTTTCTGTGTTTTTTTCTTTAAAAAAGTAGGGAACCTCGAAATGGATCACCCTTTATAACACCGCTCTCTCAGTCGCATCGCGCACACAACCGTACGTCTATGTATGAACAACTGCGCTGCGTATTCCTTGTGTTGTTGGTTTGACTCCAATCCACCATACAATATGGGCTGAAAGAGAGCAATTAAGACTTCGACATAGTTGTGCTAATATTAGTGGTCAGGTAAGGCGGAACAAGGTTTGTGAGTATGAATGTGTTGAAAAGGTGTTGAATTTACCAATAATTTTAATGGTCCTATTTAAAAACAGGGCTGGAATTTGCATTTTGGATTTTTCTAATTTCAAGGCAAGTACTTTGCAAAGTTTTATATGCTGAAACCGCTTCTGTTGACAAGACAATAGCAGATGAACAGATCTCAGAGGTTGTCAGAGGTTGTAGATGTCGATGAGACGGGTGTTTTTTTTGAATGTTTGCCGACACGCACCTTGGCTTTAAAAGGTGAAAAATATTTTGGAGGCATACTGGGATCCGACATGACTGGCTCAGAAAAGTTAAAGCTCTTAAAGCTCAGGAAAAGCGAAAACCATGGCGGCTTTAAAAAAATTAAATCTTTGCCGGTAGATTATGTAGCTAACCAAGATCTTGACAGCAGATCTTTTTACGATTCGGCTTTTCAAGCTTGATACAAAATTTGGAATATCGAATGGCACGGTATTGTTTATCAATAATAATTGCCCAACTCACCCAAAGTGGATAAAGGCTAAGTTATACAGTATTTAAAAGTACACTATAAGCGCCGTGTCCTTAGCAAGACATTGAAGACTTGGGAAACCAAAAAAAAGACTATAAAATAGCACTGCTCGACTGTGTGATCGCAATTCAATTTTGGAAACAATAGCGCATGCTGCTGATGTTGATATTAATCCCTCTAACTCGAACTTTTTCTCTACTCAGGTCCGTCATTTATCCTTAAAGCTGATTGCAAAAAGAAATTACGCTCTATTGGTGCGACTTTGATTAGAAACTCTTCGGTGGCTCTAGATGGATATCTAGATATCTAGTCATTGCTCCTAGTATCTTTGTGTAGGTTTCTTGTTTTCTTAGCACCACCCATATCAGATTCCTATGGCCATCTAATCTCTTTGAAAGAACAATTATTGTCATTGTTGCGTACATTTCTCATGCAATAATCCAAATCCCTTCACTGATTAGGCATTGGATCGCCTCTCATGGGTTTGGAGATATAAATCGTGAACCTAAATTGGGTACGGAAATGCACGCTCACGAGCAGTGAGCGTGCGTTTCTTATCGACTCACCCCGTGTGCGCACACCAATGTACATTGACGAAAAGTCTCATTCGCGTGCGTGAGACATATACGCGACGTTTTTTGGACTCGCGGGCGCACGCGATAGTATTTTAACCTAATGGAAATGAAAGTAGATAAGGGTGGGTAACTTTCATAAAGTGTGTATGCTTTGCCAGCAGCATCGAACGATGTTGAGTGGTGTACGTGGTGGTGTGGAAATGAAAACTAGTCTTGCTTCGGTTACAGATAGAGGTTGACGTTTATCGAGGAATATCCTGTTTTTAGCTGCATTATCATTTATATTTATATTGGTTCTGCATTGGCATTGCATTCAGCTAGTTTGTTTCGCTCTTGTTCTGGATTTCAATGGCACAGATTCATTGCTGCTGTTTTCACTATCAACACCTATATTTTGTTTTGTTGAAATTGATAGTTACGTTTTATATTCGCTTGGCTTTTTCCGCTTAACGCTGTATCGTAGTTTCCAGTGCAACTCAATTATTGTTAGGCGTATTAAGACTTAATTAATTTTATTTTCAACTTTCGTAGGCTACTTTTCGCAATTACCCACCGAATGAAATAAAAACTAATTCTTTAAAATTAAAATACTTCTAGAACTGGAGATGGTTGGTACATCTTCAAGTTTTCCTTCGAATTTTCAATATAAGCCATCTGAGGGTCTGAATTCGTAATTCTTAACATCTTACTCTATAATGAAAACACACGCCTCTAAAACCATTCATTTAATATAAGACTTCAACTTCAAATTGTTTTGTACTTGTTTTGCGTAGCCATACATCTCTCCAACTAAATTCAAAAATTTGCAAACAAAACCACACTTAACACCCTCGAATTGCACAGAAACATTTTTTTCTTATGCCAATGCAATTTCTTATAAAAGACGCGTAACATATCTATTGCCCTGCCGCACCTCAACACTCCAATTACACAGAAAACATGTTTGTCTCACACCAATTTAGTTCCTTAATCCTAAAATTCGAATTTCAAAAACGACTCACGAACATAACTCACGTCTCATGTGCGCACGCGAGCGGACATTTTCTATTTTTGCCAAAACTCACCCACTTCCGTGTGCGGTAGGAATAATATAAATCGACTCACGTACGCGCACGCGAATTTTAAAAACTGCGTGCGCACGTGAGTATAAACTGAGACGTGAGCTGTTTGCGTGGGCACGCGAGTGTGCGTTTCCGTACCCTGAACCCAATATCTCCTTTGTTTTTCCAAAACGCGGAGGGTATCGCGTCCGTCCGAAACTATTTTCGATATTTGGAGTATTTGAACTCTTTTCTAATACCAATTCTTCCTGGTTCAAAGTGGCTCCTAGAGTGGCTATGGAATCTTTTAATTTGAGTAGAATTTGTTCGTCATCCACAAGTTGGCCTTCTGTAAATTGGGCTCCAATTCTTAGCATCATAATTTTTATAATGAATAAAACACATTACATACATTTGTAAGTCCATTTAAATGCCAACCCTAATCCAAAAAAAAAAATACCTACCTATGCTTAAGCACCTATTTATGTCTACCTGTAAATAAATTTTTCAAAAAGTATCCCTGTCATGCCATAACACTAATTTATTGCAGCTCTTGTTTCATAAAATCCATTTAAAGTATACAAACCGTTTTGGTACTTTCATTATATTTTCATAATATTTTTTTTAAACATATAGCTATATAATACAGCACCTTATCGTCCACCTTGGTCAGCAAAGGATAGCAAATGCTGTGTTAAAAAAGTACAAGTGCGGCAAAGTTGAGCAGGAAAATAAATTAACTCTGAGTAGTACTCGTACCTTCCTCTTTTCATTTAAAAAAAAACAAAAAAAAACATTGGTGACCAAAAATAAATTTTTGTTTTTTTAATTTGCGTGTTTTTGTTTCCATGAAAAAATTTTCTACAACTTTCAAATAACAACTTTCGTTATAATTAGAAGCACCTGGACTTCGGGTTGTCGAGACGCAAATGCAACCAACCATTAGCACCTTCAGTGCTTTTCACTTCAAGAGCTGGTTTGTTTGTTTGTTTCTCTCTTTGCTGCTGCGACAATGGGGTGTTTTCTTTCTCATTTATACTTTTAAAATTGCACACACAAAAATACAAAACAAAACACAACACAACCCCGTGTTGGGTTTTGGGTAAGGTGCAGTGTTCGGGTTGATGTTGACACTTTCAAATGACAGCTAGAACCGTTTTCATTTCGGATCGAGTGCTCTGTGCACCAACTTCAGCTGTGTACAGAGGTCGCAGTTTAGAATAGAAGAGGTACAGTAACCTCAATAAATGCAATGTATTTTAATGTAAATCAGTTTTTTTCCCTCAAGGCATTAGTTGAATATGCAAGAGTTGAAATAAATTAATTTAGTGCAGTGTTTTAAAAGGCAATTTCGTAGACGTATATGGTTTCTGAATAAAATACGATTTGATACAGAGAAATTTTTTGGAAACAAAAGCAAGTTGGAAGCGTTACTGTTCAAACGACTAATAAACATTCTATACAATGAGATATTATGCAGCAGTCTATGTTTGGTAATTTATTCGTAATTAATGCCAAGATTAGCTAGGTAGGTACTGTATAAATGAGTGAAATTTTTGTAATACATACATGTAATGCTCCTTTACATAGGTAAAAAGATTTTAAGTAAGGTTAATAATTTTATGCAGTTTTTAGGAATTTTCTTTGAAAATTACTTCAGCCCTGCATTTTTTTATGGAGGCAAATATTTTTTACTTAAGTGAATATACAGGGTGTCCTCATTTAGCAGTATAATACTTTAACAGGAGATTCCTGAAGGTTTGCAGAGCAAAGGGGGGTAGTCTATTTTTACTTAATTCCAAGTTATAGCCCATCAAAGAGATAACCTCTAATTAAGAGGTACGATAATGGGCTTGTACATTTTGAAAATACAGATGAACACATTCAACACAATTCTCTTAAGCACATTGGGTACATCTGTCCAGTTGAAAATTTTTTGTTTATCCTTGAAAATATCCTTAAAATTTTTTTTTTGGAAAAACACCCCCAAAAAGTGGGCGTGGCTAAAAACTTTGTATGGACGATATGTTGGAAAAAATATTGGCTAAATATCTCGTTTAACATTTTTTTTCGCTTTTTATGATAATTTTAGAAGAAAACAGCATTTTAGTGAAAAAATCCCGTAGGCGTGGCAAAAAATCATATATGACAGACTTATAAAGAAGGGCAGTGCCTACATTTCTTGTGAAGGTTCTAACACTCTATCTCTCTAACTTTAGCCTTAAAACGGTTTCTTCTAAATTGTGGGCGTGGCAGAGGGCGGATTTAATAACTTTTAGCACTTTACCCTTTCGGGACCCTAGGGTCAGCTTTCTAGCATAAATTCAAATGCCTCAAATGTTGATACGGAAGGACGGACGGTCTAAGGATTTGGTCCTGTTCATAAATATATATACTTTTATGGGTCCACAACGAATATGAAGGGGTGTTACAAACTATGTGTCAAAATTAAAATACCCTTAGGATAGAGTATAAAAAAGGACATGACATGGTCAAATAGAAGTGTACATACTGAATTACTCTTCTTTTTTTTTTTTTTGGTCGGACAGCACAACTATAGGTCTATTGTACTACCATTCAGTCACCTTCCATTGATGTACTTAGTTTTCCCGTCTTTCGAAGGAAGATAAGAAGGAGCTTCAGTGATATAGACCTTTTTCACATGTCCGGGCGCAGTAGGAGGTCTGTCTACATACACCGCAATCGCGCCACCAAATCTTGTTTTCAAGAGAAACCCAAGCATCAATGGAAGACTTGACTAAAGATGTAGTAGACCCAACACAGGTTCGGGGCCTGAGAAAATTTATCTAAACCTTGCCTAGCAAGCTCATCCGAGATCTCATTTCCTTGGAAGCCAGTGTGACCTGGTACCCAGACAAGATTCACTGTGTTCAGCTTTGCGACCAAATTCAGAGAAAGCTTGAGTTTTAGAACTAACTTGGATGAGGTAAGAGGGTCTAGCAGCGCTTTTAATGCTGCTTGGCTATCACCACACATGCAAATACCTCTAGTCCTCCACCTGTTGTTCACAATATAGCACATAGCCATTAGGATGGCAAAAAACTCCGCTTGGAAAACAGACGCATGTTTACCCAAGGTATAGTAAAATATTATGTTATCGCTAATCATGGCCGTATAGATCCAAAAAAACCCGTTTCGGAGACAAGCCCCATGTCTTACCAAAAGCTAAAAACTTTACACTGCCAGAAAGTCGACTGTGCTATATATGTTTTGGGTTCAACATGCTTAGACCATAGAAGTTTTTTATCGAGGATTACACCCTGATATTGAAGTCCACTGAATTGATCTTGAGGAAGCGCCGGTCTTCTGCTTGCTAGTAAATAGGTGTGACCTATTACTCTCTAGAGTTTTGTGAATCCATTTTTGGGAAATGCCAACTACAAAACTAGTCTGTGGATTCAACTGAAAATTGAACTTTCACTGCACGCAAAATCCCATGTTCAATTTCTGCCGCAGCTGCATCTGAATGTCTATTTGCTGCATTTGACCCCATTTTCAACAGCTAATAGCCGACTACATGGTGCTATACGAATTTTTCCAACGAAGCGTTTCGATTGCAGAACCCGTTTACAAACACTATTATCGCGTATCTACGTTTTGAAAACATTTTGTGGAGATAAACTTATCAATCGGCTGTTCTTTAACCGAGCAAATTATCCATTGTAAATCAGTTCAAACAAAATAACGGAACTAAATATCTTCTTTCTTTACCTTCCAGCAATTCCAAAAAAGTCAAGAGTATTGATTCTGTTGAATCAGTTTGGACTAAAGCAAATTCTGCAATTGAATCGTTAACATAAACGGTTGTCAGAAAAAATACATTTCGACTGCCAAAACCTTACTCACGAACTGAAAAGTCGCCTTTTTTTATCAACCCCGTTCTATTCTCAACATAAAGACGAAGGTTTCGAAAAATAGAATATCGATCAGATTACAGCCCAAAACAACAGTAAAAGCTAGATCCTATCATCCATTTTTGTTTTTAACAAAAAAATAAATTATATTGAAGTAGGTGTGATCTTAAATATTGGAAAAGATAGCGAGTTTATAAAATCATCATGACCTTTCGAAATATAACATATTCATATTAGTGCGATAGGCAAATGGTACCAAGAAACTGGAAACATTAGATGCTGAACGACCACTATCAGTGGCTAATGCGAGAACTTCTGAGATTTTTCTACGGATGAAATGCAGATGGGTTCAAAATATCATTAACATTTTGCAAAATTTAAATGTACACTTTTTTTTAAAAATATTACACACTTCACTAAAAATTTTTTTTTATATACTATACATTGTCTTTCAGATAATCCTCCATTGGATAAGACCCAATATTTGATGCTAAATTTGTTCTCATGTAAATCGTACTTTGTCACTGCAAAAAAATCCAAAAATGCAATAATAAATTTATTATTATCGGAGAAGAGCAAAGATATTTTGTTTAAGTATTAACGACACCGAAATGCGCTCCAATTCTCCATCGCTATCACATCATTTCTAAATTAAAAACAAAATTGTATTTATAGCTACCCCTCTGCATTCACTGTCCTTGCACAAAAGCAGGTCTAGTGCAATTCCATTGTGGCACAGCACAGCATAACCGCATTGCAAACACCGTTCCATCTTACTCATTGCAAGGAAATTTATCTCTTCAGAAAAACTGAGCAAAAAAAAAACCCTTTATCCCATTAAATGATCGGAGATCCATCTTTTACCACCCTAATGCCCAGATGCTGTGCCTGTTCGGCGGACTAGCAATCGCATATTTTCTGCACATTTATTGGCCAATTTGGCACATCTGCTTTGTTTTCCTTCTTCGTTTGATTTTATTTTTATTCCCCCCGTAACTCCTCGGAATAACTTTAGATCCTCCGAGGCCGAGGACAGACAAAAATCGGGTCTGCCAATTCAAATTCTTCTGCCGTCAAATGAAGCAATCAACCATTTTGCGGAAGTGAACCATCCTCCACTGCCCCACATTGTGGCAACATAATTTCTCCACAATAACTTTTCAGCGCAAAATAAAAAACAAAGAAGCATAATAATGATAATCAAGAATAAGAAGAAGATGTGCCGGGTGTAATTACGTTTAGCCTCGTTCTCATAATTTTGAATCCATAATTTGAGGAGCGTGCTAAAAAACAAAGAAGAAAAAAAAGAATGACTACGACGATAATGAAGAAGTATGCTGTTGCGAACAGTGTATATGTGATGCAGTAGTCGCCTCTCGCGAAGAACTAAACTCAAAGCTTCGAACAATGGTGAGGTAGGTACTAAGCAGCAGTCATTGTCGCCTTTATTACCGGAAACTTAAGGCCTTCAATGACGCCTTTTCTTTTGCGTTAGAAAATTCTGGTCATAGTTGGGCACAACCTTCCTTTATTCCCCTGCTAACACCGCCATCAAACAATGGCCGAACAAACCATGTTACTAGTTCTGTCTTTTACTGTGCAATTAATGAATTCAATTTATATCTTTTCTTTCCCTTGCCTTCATCGTTCCATAAGATATTTCAAAATGGGTTTACTTTCCCACGAGGAAGTGCAAGTGGTCTGAGAAGTGGAGCCGGCTACCGTTAAATGAGAGAAACTTTGTCTTAACAGTTGCAGTAGTAGTCAAGGAATAATGGTTAACATTTTTCATGAACAATCGGAGCGTCTACACCGAATGCGAGTGTTTTCTTTCTTTTTTTGTCGTTCTCGCATAGCCCCGGCTTTCAAATATAAATATTTGAGCAATAAAAATCATTGTCAGCAGAATAAATGACTTTTCATGCAGCCTGGACAACGGTCATTTGATTTTGTTGAAGGAGAACCAGGCGAGCATGGAAGACCTGAGCCAAGCCCGCATTCAAGTTGTCCCCCCCGTTACAAGAGTTTAATGTGGCACACAGTGGTTCTTTACAAATTTGATTTCGTTTGATGAATGGATACTTGCGGAAAGGTTAACTGCAATTGTATGCAAGTCTGTTATTTTAACAATGAATTCGAAATGGTTGGTGTGTTTGGGAATGGCGGCTAGAAAGGGTATATTTTCAAGGTAATTCAAGTTAAATCATTTTTCTTTTAAATTCGTGCAACTTAATTGAGTAGTTATAATATTTTGCAATGGGCACGATAAAATATTGCATATTTACATTATGTAAAAGGAACAAATACTTAAAGCACAGTTTAATGATGGCATTTTTAGAAATCGATGCTGTTCCACACTACAGCTATTCCAAGTAACTTTGAAGGAGTAATTGGATTGCTGGATTACTATTTGTTGACGGGCAGTGACATAAGAAGTCACATTATTGAGCCATAAGTTCACAATCTGACCTTGAAGTCATGCTTTGCTTTAAGGGATTATAAATGAGTCTTACGAATACTTCCTGCACAATAAAGAGTACACTAATGGTTGCCTTCCTAGGCATAGAAGGAGCTTTTAACAATGACAATACATCTGCGATCGGCCCTGAAAGTATATAAGGCAATCGGTGAGTTGATGAATCTTTTACTTACAAGTAGGATTATCAACTAAAAACTGGCTGTATCGTCGGCGAGAAGGACTGTCAGTTCCCACTTCTTTGGAACTTGGTGTTAAATGAACCAATAACATACCTGGAAGCGGAGGGTTGTTATTTCTGTCTACTTTTAAAGATCTCCTTCATAATGCTCTTAATAAGCTAGTGAGTTGGGCAGTGCGGTGTGGCCTGATGGTGTCAAACCTCACAAAACTGAACTAGTCCTCTTCTCAAGGAAATATAAAATGCTTCATATTGACCCTCCCTATATAAACGGCGTAAGCTTAACTTAACTTAACTTAATTTAACTAAACTCCGAAGAAGAAAAATATCTGGGCCAAATTATAGATAAACATTTGAGTTGGAAGACTAAAATTAGGAACGAATTAAAAAGCTACAGTAGCACTTTTCTCTTGTGAAAAAGCCATTATCAACAGATGGGGCTTTCGATATCACATCACTCACTGGCTACATATTTCGCTGTCTGGTGGACTGCTCTAGATAAAGCGAACAATCACAATTAAATTAAGAAAAGTTCAAATATCAGCTTGCCTATGCATTGGAGGAGTCTTACGCACCACTCCCTGTAGTAACCCTAGACAGCAGATCGTCTCTTCAGGAGATGTCGGAACATTGACATTTATGTTACGTTACTTGTCTCCCCTGATAAAGGAGAGATAAATATACCATTTGCTACTAGGAAATTATAGCTAAGGCTGGCTGCTATGGAGGAAACACACTTTAGATGGTCAAGTGGTATCACATGTCTAAGCTCGATCAAAGTGTCATCACTGGACTGGACTGGCATCTTCAATAGCTCCAATTGGTTCAACGAGTAAGTGAAGGTTTATCCCAGATTCCTGTGTTATTACAACGGACCATTACGGGAATAAGTGTGTCGGTTCCTATGCCCCTTCAACCTAACCTAACCAACATGCTTCCTTACTAGTTTTATAATATTAGCATCAGTAACATTCAGTGAGGGGGCCGGATACTGGGCTTAGTGGAAGAATAGCCCCTTGTAGACTGTCTTTTCAACTTAGCAAAATGTGGATTAGACCAACAGATCTGCTAGACTCGGTACACAAATTCATTTTAGAAGAACGTCGAAAAACACCATTCAAAGGTCTAAAAGGTTCCTCAGAACACCAGATGGACTCTCAAAAGGTCGAGCGATAGTCACCGAAGAGTCGGTGATGAAGTTATTTTTTAGACCTAAAAAGTGTCTGCTGAAAATTGATGCTATATCCCTTCCAGGATTTTTAATGGGGACGAAACATCGTTTAGTATGTCTCTGAAAACTTGGACTGTTTTGACACATACATGCTGGAAAAACCTGGAAATAAGGAGACAGTCACTGCTTTGTTTCTTTTTAATGCTTATGGTTAAACGTTACCCTCTTTAGTGTTTGCATAAGCCCGCCCCCCAAAAGCTCTAATCCAGAATATACCAGACAAATATTTTGGGAAGGTCAGAGAGGGGCTGGATCCGTTCAGAAACTTATTTTGAAAAGTGGCCAATATTGTTTATGGTTTTTAGAATAATGATATCATTTTGTATACCCAATGCGACACATACCACTTAGCCAGCCAGGCGCGTTTAAAAGGCTAAAATAGGAATACAAAAATACTACACATAATTGGAAGAGCATTCTGGGAAAGATATTTCCAAAATAAATATTTGCGAAATCCTGAAGATGGTGTTGCATAGCTCACACAGAACAGAGATTGTAAAAGAAGTAAATGTTTCTTTTTCCGAAGTAGAAAGTTCCAACATTTAATCACAAATTCTGAATATTCTATTCTTTATTATAATAACGGATTTTAAAAACCAAAATTAATTAAGTTTTAAAGTTCAATCAAAAATTATTTCGAATGTTTGACTGAAACAACAACAATCAGTGATTGCCACCAAAAACAATGTAAGCTGGAATAAAAGCTTTTTTACGGCTTGCCACGGCCGATTGTCAGATGCCTCAATGTGAAGATTCCTCTATTCGTTGGTCATTAGTTCGAAAATTACTTTTCCCAATCAAGAATCGAACCTTCACTCAGATCGGCGATCTCGTCAAGCAACCGCACACTCCATGCACAACGCCATCGAAGCCACAAGTTCAGATTGGTCTGCGTAGGATTTTGCTGTTAATCGGCTTCAATGGACAGACCGAAATTTATCTAAACGCCCAAAAAGCAAAAATACATTGCATTTAAATAGGGTTCTTTCTTTTCCCCATTAGACTCATAAGCCAACAATTTGTTGGTTTGTTGGATTTGAAAAGGGTGAGTGGGAGTAAAAGCGTTGGCACAGGTCAAGTAAATGATTTATGTATGAAATACGACGTCGTTTATATGTTCACCACAAGCACGTTGAATTCATCCATATGGATGATTCGGTCAAACATTCCGAAATTTGCGCGTCAATAAATAAGAACTGTGTGTGCATATGTGCCCACATACGACGTACACGGTTAATCTATGTTAATCATCATACTCTTTTGCGCAAGTAGGAAGTTTCTTTAAAATAATCCAATTCAAGAAATACTTTCAAATTAGAGTGGAATAGCAATTCTCGGTAAAAATGCTTTTGCTTAATGGAACTACTTAACTCGTGTACATGTTTCCAGGAACTAACCTCCCTTTCGTAAAAGCCATTCGAGCTATTTCGCGGCCACAGATGAGGAATTAAGTTAATTCCTCATCTATGTTCGCGGCACTCCACTTCGTTCGTGAACTTTCACCTTTGAAAATGCTGAATGTTTGACACTAACAGTTTAGTCATTGGTTTAAGGGTGCATTCACAATGCAAGTTCAATTGTAAGTCCCAATTTGAAAACTTATTATTTTTGCAAATATTTTTAAAATCATTTTACATTTTCTTTTGCATTCTGTAAAGTTAAATAAATTAGCCGTTTTTATTAAGGAAAGGAAAGGAATGATAGTTTTTTTATGAGGCATTGTATTCAGACATGGTTAGTATTCAAATAAGAAAGATGAAATCATTCCCGCATTTCTCAATAGAAATATGCAATAATAAATGAGTCCGGTTATTTGGTATCATTCATTAACAGATTGCAATACATTTTGCAAAGATTTCTTATACATGGAAATTTTGGAAAAATTTTCAAATTGTAATAATTTCTACCCGCAAAAAACTACCTCTTTCGAGGAAACAATGTATTACTTTTTTTTCCGTGTTTGTTCTTAACAGCCGACCTCAATGTAAAAAATCATAATAAAGGGTAATTTTTTAAGAGTTAAGTTTTCAGCTTGGGAGCACTGGTTAGTAATGGGTCCAAACGGCGTCTGTCAAAGTAAAAAGCTTTCAGTATACTCTGCCATTTAATCATGGAAAGACTTACAAACGAACAACGATTGCAAATTATTTAAATTTATTATCAAAATTCGTGCTCTTTGAAAAATGTGAAAATCCGTTGTTTTATCGAAAAAATGTGTTCAGCGATGAGGCTCATTTCTGGCTGAACTGAAACGTAAATAAGCAAAACTGCCGCATCTGAAGTAATGAACAGCTACATGCCATACAAGAATTACCGATGCATCCCGAAAAAACGACAGTTTGGTATGGTTTATGGGCTGGAGGCATCATCGCTCCATTTTTCTTCAAAGACGAGTGTGGAAGAACTGTCAACGGCGAACGATATCGAGCCATGATACGCGACTTTTTTCTGAGTTGGTTGATATGTGGTTTCATCAGGACGGTGCCACATGCCACACAGCTCGTGAAACATTGAAAATGTTGAATGATGAATTTGGTGAGCAGCTTATCTCTCGAAATGGCCCAGTGAGTTGGCTTTGAGTTATGTAAAGTCGTTAGTCTATGTGGACGATTAAAGCCCTACAGGTTAACATAACACGCGTAATTCGTGGAATACAGGCCGAAATGCTCAAAAAGTGACGCAAAATTGGACCTTCCCAATGGACTATTGAAACGGAGCCGCCAAAGGCCTATTTATCGATTACAATTAAAATTTTGAATATTTGATGCAAATTTGAGTGATTTATTCGATTTTTAAAAAAAAACTACGCTTAAAAAATCACCCCTTAATAGGTCTTTTGGTGGCTTAATTAAGAGAAGCAGGCTAGTTTGTTGTAAGCGAAGTTTGATGGGGGGTCAAAATGGCCTGAGTTTGTTCGTGTAAATAAGAGTGTAGTGCCAAAGTTGCTAAAGAAATTGAGATTTTAATAAATTTTAACAAATCCAACTTACATAATCTTTTTTTTGAGCATCTGACTCGTACTGCACCACGACCTAGAAGATATTTTGTGGTAATACCTTTCATTAGTCATTTACTTTATTTTAATTTTAAGCTTAATAATTTAGCCTCGTTATTATATATTCATCAAAAGTCTTAGAAAAACACCAATATGTAATTAAAATCGGAGAGAAACCTCCATTTTAGGATATAACTAGTCTCAAATTTGGTCCTGCCGCCGCTGTCGTTTTCTTGTCAGTTTTAAATATATTACTACTTCCATAATTCCCAGTGTTCCACAGACAGTGTTCCACAAAGCAATTTCATTCTGACACTGAACTTTCGCAAATAAACTGTCCATGTACCGAAACTCTCATAAAAAAAAAATCATTGAAAACAAAATGAAAAACAAACATAATTGCTGCTCTTTTCATTCAAAATATAAACACCAAAAAAAGTCTTCAGTTTTTATCAAACAACAAAAGACAATGGAAATAATATCACACAAATATTCTATTATAAAATAACAATTATGCTTCACAAACACAAATACATATATACAATATACATAGCCTTTAATAATTTTCGAATGGGGTCTCATTGTTTTTCGTTTCCCATCAATCTCCATTCAGTGTTTTCTTTCGCTGACAACACAATATCATGTATTTTGTGATGTGCATCACCTGTGCAACTAAAATGACGTTATCTATATACTTTATTTTTTATTTAATCCACAACAGCATTGTTAGCCGCTACATTACGAACCTATCAGCGAGCTGGATGTGATTCCGAACAATTATCGCTGAGCTGTCCGAGAGGCACAAGCATATCAATTGAGTTGGCCCAATACGGTCGTGCTGGAGGTGAGTTTCGGCTGTCCTTCGTCGTTTGCCAAAAATGTCATTGTTAACAAATTGTTCAACATTTTCTCTGATTATTTTGCTTTGCATTTCATGTTTTGCTTTTTGCAGATTTGAGCGATCACAGCCTGTGTCCACCGATTTCGGAGGAGGATACTACAACGAGATCTGATGGTGTGGTGCATAGTGGGACAGAAATCGAAGTGAAGCCCGCAGAAACGTGTACTGTGAGCGGATTACAGGTACGTGGGGTTAAATAGAATCGAAAATCATATCATTTTAGCAATTGTGTATGCCTGTGGTGTCCATGTCTTATTTGATTGATGGAAAGATTTTCATTTTGATGACATGATACGGCAAAGAAAGAGACATGGGTTTGGGTAGTTATTTTTAAATTAACAGTTAAATACTAAGATATACACATTCAGACATCGAGTAGTCGCAACTGTCATGACTCATGATAATCTTCGAAAAAATATAATTTAAAAAAAAATGAGTTACTTCTGTAGATATATTATAGAAAGGAAATCACATAAATTTTAATTTAAATAAAAAAATATTATATAGCATTATATAGCATAGAGTACGGAAGTAAGTTAAGCATGTATGTAGAAGATAATGCTCTGACATAAAGTTCGTCCAACATAAATAGGCAGTACAGGGAAGATAGGAATGTTTGTCTCTCTTTCGCACTCTTTGGTTTTTCATAAGGTGCTATTCTAACAAAATCTCTTACATAGTTTCTGTAGTAAGCACTTTAAAGAATCGTATGTAGGGTTATCGTGTTTTTTTTAGATAAAAATGTTAATTTTTTTTGAACACCACCAAGAGGTAAGATAAAAGGCGCATTTTTGAAGGGAATCCGCAGTAGGCGGATAAATAAATACAAAAAATATATAAAAAAGTACAAATTTATTCGTATTTCTTTTTTTTTTGCGGCAACATGAATTTTGGCCGCAATGAACAATGGCTCCAAAAATTCGATTTATTTTGCAAAACGAAAAATGGCCCCAAACAAAATGAAAAAAGGCCCCAGCAAAATTGTCACGCCCCAATGAAAAATGGCAGCAAATCAAATATGAAAAATGGATCCAAAAATGTATATGGGAAACAACAACACGAAAATTTCTGTGATTTGGGCCCATTTTTCATATTTTTGGGGACATATTTCCCATTTAAATTTTTGTGGACATTTTTAATTTTTGGGTTTGGCCCATTGAAATGGCCAAAATTCATGTAGCCATTTCTAGCTACTACTAATTAAAAACACAAATTGCACAAAACTTCAAAAACATTTAGAAAACATAACGAAAACGTCTCCGGTACGAAAACCTACGCAACTAAATTTTTTCCTCGAAGAAAACAGCTTAAAATTTGTTTAGCTCAATTTTAATGTTTTTTTTACACATTAAACGAAATGCAAAGATCAAAACAAGATCTCCACAATAACATTTATCATCCAGAACTTTTTTCAAAGCTCCTCAACAAAAATCCAAGGAAAAAAATTAACGAGTTACCAAACGGGCAGAGATGCGATTAGACGGTCATTCAAACTTGTTATCCGGGTGACATCCTGACGTCAAAATGACGTAAAATTTATGCTAAGGTCTTAAATAAACAAGTTTTCTGACGTCAGCATGTCATCCGGGTGTGAATTTTGGATGACCGTCTAATGGTACCTTAACTCAGACTGCACATCAATTAATTGGGGGTTGAATAGTAGCAGTCACAGCCAATCACTTTGTGCGCTGAATACGACGAGTTGGATATATGTACTTCAGATGCAATTGGAAATTCACTGGCGGGTCAACACATTGGGGGGTTTCATTCAAATTATTATGATGCAAAAATATGACACGCGACTGATTTTGAAAAGCACATACTATAGCTTTTCTATACAATAATGAATATTTATATACGAATGGATGAAGATGAATTATTTAGATGAAAGAAATCTTGTCTTTATGGCGAAGTTAACAGTGGTCAAAGCGCATGTTATAGTTAGACAAAAGACAGAAAAGTCAGAAAATTTCAAAATTAAGTATTTCTTTTCATTAATATGCTGAAAAATTTCCAAACTTCATCATTCATTCAGCTAAAAACGTTCGGTCATCCTTGGAAAAATAAAGGCTTAAGCTAGCTTCAAAGTTTACACTTTAAGCTGATTGATGAATGCAAAAATGTGAGCAATATAATTTCCCAAAGTAGACTTACATTAAAAGTTAAGTGGAATCTTGTGCTGATGGTTACTATACAATAAAATATTAATATACCTAAGTGGCACATTAGTTTAATGAAAGGTAAACCTTTGGTAAAGCTTTCAAGTTGAGATTCTTCTAGTATATGGCTGCAGCAGATATCAGCCATAAGTTTTTGGCAATCAGTCCCACAAAAATAGTGATTTTTTTATATAGATACAAGGGTAAAGAAAATACATAGGACAACTGCCGCTGGGTTTTGCTAGAATAAAATTTAAAAAGCGAGATTTTTACTCACACAGATTGTTTACATCTATTCTTAATTAAAAAACGTTTTTTTATACAAAATCTTTAGTGAGTGTGTACGTAGGCAAAGAAATTATTTGGAATAGCAAAATAATTTTACCCAACTAAATCGGTCTTACAAGGCCAACATAACTAGGAAAACCAAAAAAAGTTTGAACGAGCCAGAAAGACTGCAATCGTGTCAAATTCTCCTAAGACCAAAAGTTGAGGTAAAAATACTACTAAGCCCCACCGGTAGTAAAAACTTTTGGTCATTTGTCAACAATATTAAGAGTTCGGCTTCGTCATTTATCGCGACATTCATTTGCAATGACACTCCAGATGTAAGCTCGTCGGATAGAGCCAAGCTGCTTGCTGCTCATTTTGAAGCCAGCTCAACGCTTCCAGATTTTGCTTTATCTCCCCCACTCCATGGGACAAATCTACTTCCGAAGCTTGGCACTGTGGAACACAAATTCCCTGGCCCAGTTCGTTTCGAACCGTTCAATTGAAGTTGTTTTGGATGGTCTCAAGTCTGCAACTTTGGAATTTAATGCTTCCAAAACACAATGACGACTGCTGTCATTGAAACGAACCCCAATACTCTGCCGTTATTCATGAATTGCACTTGCATTGCTAAAACCGCGGAAGGAAGATATAGGCTTCCTCAAGCGGTTTAAGAAATATTTCCCAATTATTTGTCCAAAACTGGAGTACAATGCTCATATTTGGAGCTACTTAACATTATTTAAAAACGTGCTGCAAAAATTAATGGCAATCGAGACATCGCGAAATCACTTCATCGAAATGTCTCTTGTCTGTCATTGTTTTATCGGTTTTCCACCAAAAGTGGTCAAATGAAATAGCCATTTTTTTTTATTATTATTATTACCTTCAGATCTGTCAAGAGAAAAAAAACGCACGATCACTGACTAAGAAATTTCAAGAAATAAAACTCGAAATTATGCTAGAAAGTATCAGAGCAGTAATGCCAAACTGAAATAATTCAGAGACGTATTGCTTGTTAACTGATGCGGCAATTCGTCAGGTGATCTGTGGTGTTAAGTGCTGGACGATAAGCTGGAAAGAGGAGCAAAAGCTAAAAATGTTTGAGAAAAAAAATTCTTGGAAGGATATACGACCGTGTGCGAGTAGGGCGAATAGAATATTGAAAAAAAATCGAACACAAAATATATGAATTTATAAATATTTTCTTTCTCCGGTAGAAACAAGACCTGCAATGTTCGCGTGCGCCCAAGAGTATGCTACATTTTGTTGCCCATTTTTCTGTGCTTTCAAAATTCAATAAGCATTGCATTTTTCGTGATAGCGTGACAGTCCTTTTGTATAATATTCTCTCTGGTACAACCCACTATGTCACCATCATTCAATTAATTCCAATACCCGTTGGAAAACATGTGAATTGACAGAAATATTTGCTCAACTGTTCTTTGTTACCGGAAGTTAATTACAGCTTTCAATTCTCGAAACTAATTATCCCAGCAAACAATCTTATTCGATTCAAATAAATCCGCCCATGTAAAACTAATTATCCTGCCAAGAATCATTACCTTATCAGTTTATAAAACTTTTTCTCTTAAAAACCAAAAAAAAAATTAAATGAACGTAAAACCCCGTATCCGTTATGCTGACTCACTGTGCAATGATGGAGAAACTTTCTCCTATTCCCCCACCCCCCAACAAGCATCAACCATACACCTACACTTACATTGGAAATTTTTTAATTACTCCCACTGGATGAAGTAAATTACGTGCACGTGACTAAGTTTCAAAATCCAAACGATAACTAATACAAAAGTTTTGAGCTTCATCTGTCAAAAGTCTCAGTCTTGATATAATGCCATTGCCGCCCGCCATACCTAGCTACTCCGCCCTAATGAAAGAATTTATCTATATTTTTTATCGGCAAAAATACCGTAGCATAAAATGATAAATTAGAGAGAGATTTGCATTTGTCACAGGTACGAGCATTGTAAGGAGGAGTCTTAAGGTAGGGTTCGACTGGCTACACTTGCTCCTACTACCATTACAGAGGTTATTGATCGAACCATTAAAGCAGAAAAGGGGCAGCAACAGCAGGACGAACAATGAATGAGTAGACTTTGGTGTTTTATATCACTGAAACACGATGCAGAATGAATGATTCGTATTGGAATCATTTTTCAACGTAACATTGCCAACTCATTGCCAAGGATTCATTTTAGATGATACCTTACCTCCCCGCCCGGATTACAACGATAGGAATAGAAAATTGAAAGCAGCCACAAATGGTGAAGGCAAATCGAGTACTGTGTGGAAAACACAGATTCATGCACCTGTGAGTTATTGTCAGTGTTATTGATTTGCCTAACACACGGGTGAACAGGAAGCCAGGATGAGAGAAATATCACAAATATTTTGCCTATAAACTTTTCCATTGGATTTTCTTAAATAATGGATATAGAAAATAACAATGTCTTTGCCAAGTAAATTGTTTGTCCTCTGTATGGAGTTTCTCTCGGACCCATAAAAACTCGAAAAATGTAAGGCCTATGAAGCTTCAACTTGGAATATAGGTAGAGCGTGTCCTAAAAAGGTGCAGGAATATATTTTCTTTTCTTAGTTTCAATGCTGAGGCTAATTATACGCCCTTGAGGTTAACAGCGATACCTAGATTGGAGATTGGATTACTCAAAACATGATTATAACACATAGGGTGTTATAAACAAAATTATTGTTTCCGATGTGTTATAGCTTCATTAGTAGGAGAAAACATTCGCATTAATTATGGAGCACAACGTCCTTCAAGTAGATGTATCGGCTCGCTTCGCAGTAGCGCATTCTGTCACTCAAATTTTCCAAGTCCATGTTGATGGTTTCGGTCTGTAGCTCACGGATAGCTTGAATGATATTGACCTTAAGTGCTTGAATCGGTACCGCATTATTGGCATAACTCCCCTCAAAAAGAAATTCCAAAGGGGTCAAATCGGAGCTCAAAGACGACCACTTGAACCAGAGGTGTTCAAAAAGTCGGTAAATAGGGCTCTGTAACACACCGAAACGTTGTTCTCAGCCTCCCACGTCCAGGTCCAATGATGCCACCAAAAATAAGGAACGATCGGATTGTTTTCATTTCATATCTTTATGCAACCCTTATTTGGATAGTTCAAGAAATAAAGGTATAAAGTTAATGGATCTAGTATTAAAAGCGCATTGGCTTGTGCATGTCGGACTTCTACCACAAATATATACACATAATTTAAAAGCAAGACTACTTAATAAGAGTGAGGAAAAGAACTGAAAATACTCTTCATAAATCATTAGTCACAAATCTCTTACAAACTAATGCTTATCCGTTCAGAAAATGGAAAGGGAATTGGCGATTTCTCACGATATTGGTAATCTATTACCGCAAATAACGTGAACGATTGACAGGATCTTTTCACGACTATCATGGCAAACATTAATGAGAAACTGTATCACCAACAATTGTCGATCAAATGTCGACATTATCATCAAACTCTAGGTTGATCCACAAAAACCTAAACCATCAACTGAACACGAAAGAAAGCCATTTAATATTAATTACTCAGCTATTTTTAAAGCAAGCCTCGAAATCCAGAATCTAAACTACACACCCAACAGGCCTGAACTTAAGCAAACTTGTAACTTATGCAACAGAAGGGAACCTGAAAATATTTACCTCTTCATCGCGGTTTGTCCAACTCTCCAACTAATCCGACGCTTATGTTTTCAGCAATGCGCCTTATCTTTGACTAGTTTCTATAAAGTTTTCAATCACCTTCGTGGCTGGTTTTGTTTACATACATTTTTGAAACACGCAATGACTTATCGAAATAGCTTTTTTTTAAAATCCACACAATTTTGTGGCAACTCTGCTCTACTTTCTGTGTGGTAATACGCTAAACTCCTACAATAACCTCCTTTTGCAGAGACTTCGGACCAACCAATAAATAAACTCTTTTCCAAAACTTGTATAGTCGGTAAGTACCAAGTTTGTTTCTGGCTTTCGAACTGATCAACAAAAATAGATACACCCTGCCAGCAAATGATTTAACATTACACGCATAAAGTGGGGGGGGGTTTGATTTGGTTGATCGACAGGAAATCTTGCAAAAATTTAAGGAATTAAAAAAGAGGAAGATTCCTTTTATAACATACTTGCAGATCCACAAGATCTGCTCGACTATCATTGAAGAGAAAAGCACCGGGAAATGTTAGCATGTCCACTCAGATTGAAAACCGCAAGAGATGTGGTTGAAAACTGTACAAAGACAATTTGCATGGACTGCCAGGTGTCTTTATGCAAAAGCCTGTTTCACACCATATCAAATTTATTTGTCCACTAATATTGTTTGAAGTTTTTGTTTCCTTTTCCGAATGGAAGGGAGTTTTCTGCTACTGTTAGTACTGCAGGAACAAAAAAATATCACATAAAAATACGGATATAAAAATACTTAGATTCTTAAAGAAGTTCCCAATAGGAAAGCCGTATTGAAAGCGTTAAGTATCCGCTTTTATTTTAACGAAAATATCAATCTTAGATTTTCTGTAATGTTACAGATTCCTCTAACCAAAATTGCAATTTGTTCTCTCTGTAAACCATAAATAACGGCGGTTCTTGATTCCGTTTACAAGTTAACCTGGTACGAATAATTGATTCCACATCATTTGCAATTATCCAAAAAAAATTCAGTTTTCAAAGTATGTACCTAACTGATAGTTAATTTGAAGGCAACAAAGCATGCCTCATCATCATCACGAAATCGCTACGTCAATCCAGCTCATGCAATTATAGTTGCACATGCACCTTCACACTTGACAGTAATCGTTTCCCACTTAAACACTGCAATTGCATTTATCATCCTTTTTCATATCCCTTCCCATATTTGCACCCTAAAATCTATATGGATCTCTATCACAGTGGCAGAGATACACATTCTTCAAATCGTGCAGACTGTTGGGTTGGGTGAATTTATTCACTTTACCCTATCTCGGTGCTTATGTCGATGGCTCTTAAGCACTCTATCAGGATACGCGCATCATCGGCAACATTATTCTTCGGGCCTTTCACTTCTCGTACACCTATGTATTCCTCGTCGCAAATTTCCGTTTAACATAGTTATCATATATAGAGCTTAAACAGTCTACGACTACATGAGGTTCGAACATGGGAGCGAGAAGGAAGGGTTTGACAGCAACTTTAAATCGACATAAAGTCACGTTCGTTCTGAATCGTTTAGTAGCAATTGCCTGCACACCCAGTCTACATAAACGCACATACTAGCACTGATATGCAAAGTGCTCCTTTTCCAATCTCCTTGTTTTTTTTGTTTTGTTATTGTCAATAGACAAAGCAGTATGGAACAATTGAAGAAGAAAAAAAAAAAAATATACAACGACAAGTATATTGTTTTTCTGATCGAAGGAGAGAATGCATAAATGACAATGCATTGAAGTGACGGCAGAGAGCAAGGAACTTCCTTTATCTTCGATAGGGAACTGACATCTCAACAAAGTGTAAAGAAATTGAGAGGGATATTAAAAAAATGTGTCTTGCATCCTTTCAATTCCCTTACCCCCCGCACTTCCCACATATGAAAGGGATACAAACACAAAGGAACTGTTTTTGGTTCTATAAGTTTGGAAGGACAATGTGCATTGTGTCAAGTCAATTGGAAAGCATTGCACAGGTCAAAAGTTTTCAACTTTCGAAAATCGATTTGGAAGCATGTGTTTTGTCAGTTAAACGACTAAGTGCTGCAGTTAAACTTTAAAAATGAAATAAAATTTCAATTCAAAAAAAATTCAATACAGCGTTGAAAAACTTCGACTAAGTCCTCCTGCTTAAATTTAATTTTTCTTCAATTACGCATTCGATATTCCAGTTTTCCATCCATATTGAATGTAGTAATAATTACCCTTTCAGCCGTAACCAAAAACCCTAATTGAATTTCCTCAAGCGGAGACAGGAAACACCTGACAAACATCTGTAAGTAAGTTTTGTGGCAGCGGATGGCTCTGTGTTGGCTTTTAATCAAATTTGCCCGGATCAAATTAAAAGGCCAATATTCAGCCAGCAATTCAGCTCCTTTTCCCAATTTTTGCCATGGAAAATATTCAATCCATCCTTGTGGAACTCCTGTGGATTGCTCTCTGCTGAGTGCGTGCGTTTGTTTGTGTTCATTATTTTTGCATTCCCTTCCCTGTACCGTAGATAGGTATACTATAAAAGGATGTTGACCTATGACGCAAACGGAAACATAAAACGTCTATCTCTCTCTCTCTCTTTTGCACTCTCCTCCAGAATAACTGCAGAGAAATATTTGCACGTAGTCGTAAATTCCAATTCATAACACCGAAGACAGGAAGAAGGGAATAAAATTCAGATTTCCCATGAATTGCCGATGAATGAGACAGGTTGTGTGATGGTAAAAAAATCTGGAAGGACAAATAATTTTGAGAATTATTAAGGAATGAAATCCCGGATTCAATTGTGAATGCACACAATAACTTTCATGACTTGACTGTGAGAGTTACTCTCAGATGCTGAACTATGTGCTTCTCCACAAATGACTACTGAAATGAAGGGATTGTACAAATTTAATTTAAATAGAGTTAGAAGTTCCCTCATTTGCGGTTGGATGTACATGTACATGTATTTACATGTATGTATGCATTAATTTCTGTTTTTGCATGTTCTGTGAAAAAGTAAAAAAACCGGATACCTATTATCCGAAAACACGGATTTTATGTATACGGATTTTCAATATAAATTCGTATAGATCAAATAGGAATTTTAGATTGATTGATTTTTGATACTGCTTAAAAGCAAAGTTAGTCAACTAAATTAGTTGTGGATATAGTGAAACTAATAACTAACTCATTAGTCATTAGTTATGGGCTGATACTTGCTTTCTGAAACTTAATTAGTTTTTAATTGTGGTGCAAAACTTAAGTTAATTAGTTTTGAAAAATAAGTTTCGAAGCCTCGAAGCACAACTGAGAATAGCAATTGATTATACCTACTTCGTTCTGAAGTCGCTGCCTGTTCTACTATTTCCTCTCAAGACGTCACACACATCAACAGCGAGCGTCGAGTCACCAACCAACTCAAACACACCTTCAGTAAAGCCAATTTGACCACCATCAATTCCAGCAAACTCAAATCTTCTTTTAGTACTTCTAAAGACGTCAAGCCCATGAACAAAAAGAGCGTAAAAATCACTTGTCCTATCTGCGGTAGCAAGTACATCGGCCAGACTAAACGTGCTGTTGACACTCAATACAAAAGCCAGTTACAGATCATGTATTCGACTTAGGCAATATAGAATATCGTCGGTTAATGATGCAAACCACGTAAATCCACTGTTTTATATTACCTCTGCCTACACAATTTTAACATAGCAGGCAGAACCTAAGTTTCGTATGGAAAATTTACGGTGTCGTGAAATAATGCCAAATTTTAGGTAATTATTTAGAAGTGGGGCTCCAGACAAAACTGGCCCCAAAAAAATGTTTACCCCTTGGAGACCATTTTAATACATCAAAATAGTTCATTTACGGTGGGGGAAGACATTTTCAATAATTGTTTATAAACAAAAACATTGTAATAAACAAAAAAAAAATTTTTAAGTAATTTTTTTATTTTTCATTTAATTAAATACTTTGACCATTTATTATTCTTTCGGGGAAAATTTTGTAGATCCTGACTCAGGTGCATACACGCAGAACATAGAACGTGTTTGGCGTGATGCACGTGAAAACATGCCCAAATATGGTCGTCGGGATTACCACATGACAGGGTACATCGCCGAATTATTGTTCAGGCATCGCTTCCCAAATCATACTTTAAGACTACATCAATTGGCTATGGCCATACATGATTTTCATGGGAAAATGAATGCCCAAGAATCGTAATAAAAATAATGTTTTGTTCATTTTACAATCAATTAAATTCATAAATATAAAGAATATTGTTTTTATTTTGTTTTTGAAAAAACTTATTTTGTTAATTTTTTTTTAAATTTTTGCTTCAAATACGATATTGTTTATTTTTGTTTTGTTTCTTAAACAGTATAAATCATTTTTTGTTATTTTTACCACTAGAATTGTTACTTAAATTAATAACATAAAAAAATAAATAATTAGCTCTTACTGCGTTTTTTAAGAAGCTAAAACATGGTTTTTCTTTTAAAACAGCCCATATAAAGTGTCTCCCCCACCTCAAAACATCAATTTCTACCATATAAAATTGTCTCAAGGGGGTGAAACATTTTTTTAAGCGAGTTTTGTCTGGAGCCCCACTTCTAAATAATTACCAAATTTTAAATAAGCAGCCCCTGCCAACAGTGCCTTGATGACCCGCTATGCGGGATTAAGAGATTTCAACCCTCTTTCCAAAGGTGGTTCGATTTTGGAATGGAAATAATTCTAAATTTTTACAATTTGGCTTTATTTCGTTTGCCGTTATTTCACGTCACCAAAATTTACGCCTTATATATTTTAAATGTTTTTGAATTATTTATAAATACAGAAAATTACATAACTTTCCAAAGTTCCTTTCACACAGCTTCTGCAACCATTTGTTTACTGATATTTATATGTTATTAAGCGCTTGAGCCACTAAGCAACTACACACAGTTTTTATTTTTAAGTAAATTAATAATTTAATCTAGGCGGTCCTAATTTTTTTAAACTTTTTTTTTTATTTTAACAAAATTATTGTTTATTTGGGATTATTGAACCATTAATATTTGATCACGTCTCATGGCCGTCAGTGCCGTAGATCATAGACCCCCAAAAATGTATATATTTATGATTAAAACCAAAACCTAGGGCTATTTAGCAATGTCCGTTCGTTCGTCCATAAGCAATTCTTAGGCCTTTAAATTTAAGCTAGAAAGCTTCCCCTGAATTATATATCATGAGGTGTACGGTAAAAAAACTTACTCGAGAATTATCTTTTGACTCATATCTTATGGATATGCCGCCTGATGTAATGAATCCGGGAATCCTTCTGCGAAAAAACTACCACGTCGTCTTTCGTAGGTAACGGAATGGCTTCAGTCAGACTCTGAACCATGGATTGAATGCCATCGTATTTTAACGGATGGCTCCAAAACCGGACAGTATTGCTGGTGGTGGAGTGGTGGTTTGTAGAACGCGATGACATAAGACTTTACTACCCCTTGGGTAAACATGCGTCTAATTTCCAAGCGGAGATTTTTTTCATCCTAATGGCTATGCGCTATATTGTGAACAACAGGCAGGTGCCTAGAGGCATTTGCATTAAAAGCGCTGCTAAGCCTCTTTCCTCGCCCAAGATAGTGCTAGATATCAAGCTTCCTCTGAATTTGGTCGGAAGGCTGAAGACAGTGAATCTTGTCTGGGTCCCAGGTCACACTGGCATCCAGGGATATGAGATTTCGGTTGAGCTTGCTAGGCAAGGTTCAGAAGAAGTTTTTCCAGGACCCGAACCTATGTTGGAGGCAGACCCAATCTTTAGTCAAGTCTTCCATTGATACTTAAGTATCTCGTGAACACAAGATTCGACTTAACTATTGCGCCCGGATATTTGCAAAAATGTCTGCAACTTATCTTCTATCTCTTAGGAGAATCAACTGTAGGTTGCTTGTAGGCGTCCCTTCGGGCCACCAAGCTTTTGCTAAACACTTAAATATGGTAGTTAGGTAGCTGTAATTTGGGTTCCGAAATTTTTTTGCTACGCTCACTGCCCACAATTTAAAAAAAGTTAAAGTTAAAATTAAAGTTAAAGAGAAAGAGTTTTACAACTTTAACTAGATATATAGGCACTGTCCTCCTTCATAAGTTTCTCCTATAAAGTTTTTAGCCACGCCCATTTTTTTGGGGCTTTTTTCAAATACTGTAGATATATTTTTTTACAAATTTCATATAAAATGAAATAAAATGTATTCTACCATGTTATTAACCCTTTTTATCGGAGGCATATAGGGATATGGATAGGGTATCATACTGTTCGCCCCCAGCGGACTGTAGCCTTTCCTTTTGTTTTTTCCAGTGTTTGTTCTTAAGAGCCGAACCTCATGTAAAAATCATAGTTGTACTTACATATTTTGGGGGCTGAGTTAAGAAAAGTGGGCGACTACCAATGTTAGACTTTTCCCTGGGTTTACTCCGTAAATCATATTACTGGCCCAAATTTCAAGATTCTACGATGATTGGAAGTGCTTTAAAGTTTTGATGATCTGTAAGTAAGATACCATTTTCTGTAATTTTGGCACCTTGTTATCCAGGAACTGCTCATGAAATTTGGTAAGAAGACTGCTGCTAAGCGTCCCAAAAAATCCTAAAAATTTTATTTCTCTAGCTAAGTTAGAGGGGGGAGTCAAATTGACCTGAGTTGGTTCCCGTAAATATAGGTGTAGTGACTATCAAAATTGCTAGACAACTTGGTTCAGCACTACCGTACCCCTTAATAATTTAATTAAAGTATTGAGACCACTAAATTTCGTTAATTTAAGAGATCAACTTGTTATAAAAGTTTCATAGAACGCAGTCGTGCACCTTATTTCAATTGTTTTTGAAATATGTATGCGCATACTGTGAACTTTTGTCCTGTGGATTTTTAACCCTGGGCCAATGCAAATACCAATATGATCGCTGTTGTGATTCATTCCAAACAATGCCACTTAATTGCAAAAGACACGTAAATATGCCTACATACATACCAACCAATCAAAAGTCAGGGACAAATCATTAAAGAAAAATGTTTGCAAAAAAAAAATGAATTAATTGAAATTTTTTTTAAATCGAAGTCCAATAAATACCTTCCAAAAGCCATCATATTGTCAAGCTAGCCTCCATTGGCATGTTGCAAAAAGTTTCTGATGTTTATATGCAGATATGTTGGCTCAGTTTTCATTGCCGTAAATTTCGAGGCAGCATGTATGTTTGTATGTATTTGCTGCTTCCGTTGCGGAGTGTTGTGTTATTCGTTTGGAGCTTTTCACAACTGTCAACAAAAATATCCGTCAAAATAATGTACACAAAAAAAAAACACAGGCCAGTAGGTATTCAAAAAGTGGAAGCAGGAGTGAGAGTGAGACAAGACGCGTCAAGTCGACCGATGTACAACGAAATTTTCATTGAATCCGACATTCGTGACAACATCGGGGTGACAGCTTAATAAAGTAAAACACAAAAATTCCACCTTTCCCCCGAGCCAGGCTAAAGTAAAAGTTGGGCGTTGTGACGCTGTTGGTTCCACTTTGACATTCAATGACGCCTATTTTCTGTGTTCGCCTCGCCGACGAACCTATATGAGAAGTAAAATAAAACCACGCCGCCAACAAATGTGGCGATGGCTCAATTTCCGTTCTACCGGAACTGCAGTGGTGGCTGCTATACGCTATATCCTGTGTGCGACGACAATGCCACTGAGCACTGAGCCTGAGTGTAATTTAAATTGTTAATTTTATTTATTTCGAAACCGTAAAAAAAATTGTGCGGTGGTAATGCGACAGAGGGATGTTGCTACGTATATAAAGACCGAAACAAACGGGAAAAGAATTCACATTTACGTTCACTGTTCGCTTGTCGCTGTTCGGTGTCAAAAGCGTGCGAATTCGTTTTTTCGCCCACTTCTCGCATGCCGCAACTTCAAAAGTTGAGGTTGAACGCACGAATATACTGCTAAGAGAAAGCATTTCAATCGACGAATGCAAGGATGCTCTTATACCCGTATGTAGATACATACCTGAAAACGCACAATGATAGCGTGTCAGATCTCTGTAATCCGTGGGTTTTTGCACAAAGGATTCCGCTGTCTGCTGGTAAAAATGTAAATTTGCACTCAGCGCAAATTAATGTGGTCGATTTCATTAAGCGAATTCATTTTGATTTATAGAAAGAAGCTGCTGAGTGTGGGTGGTTAAGTGTGAGACATATTTTTTTTTTAATTAAAACCGAAGTTGCTTTATCACTGGTCTTGTGATGGAATATAATGTGTAATTTGATTTGAACGTCCTTTGACATAATAATAATGCTAATACGTCCGATATTTCTCCCGCAGTGCTAAAACACTGACTGCAGAGCATAGAAGATGCGCGAGAGTGTATTGCTGTGCTACCTACCTAATGTGTTCGTTTAAGTACTCGTAAAAGGAAACGGCCATTTTATGCGAACTCAGTCTTGCAATACACGGAAGGATACGACGGAAATAACTCGCACACGAGAATGGGTTAGGTAATCAAGTAATTGTTTTGCTAAAAGGAATGTCGTGATTGTCTTAGTATTAGTATATACCCAATTAATTAGGTATTTCGTTATGACGCTGTTTGTCAAGCATTAGGAATGTTTTATGTGGTGGCGATATAAAAACAAATATACTTAATATATGCGTAAAGTGTGTCGTAGTAATCATCTTTGTATTCATAAAGCGGGGTGGTTCGTATTTGTTGTTATGGAAATGGAGTTTTAGGTGTTTTTGTTTTGTCAGCACCGCAAGCGATAAGGCATTCTTGGCGTTCATTTCAATTTGAAGAAAAACCACTGCGTTAGTATACGACGAGAACATTAAAGCTGAGGCTGACTAGGATGGTGTTTCATAATAATTTAGCAACAAAACTTAGTGTCTTCTCTTCTCGAACGTACCTAGTTTTCAAAAACTATTCTTTTAATTAGTAGATAATGTGGTAAGTCCACAACCGACCAAATATTCATACTACGGCAGATGCTGGAAAAAACCCAAAAAGTCCTGATCGATAATCAACATCTTTTCATCGATTTTAAGGACGCATACGACAGCGTTTATAAAGACGAGCTATATAGAGCCATTTCTAGTTTTGACATCCCTGCCAAACTTGTCCGATTGTGCAGAATGACGATTGAGAACGCTCGCTGCTCTATAAAGGTCGGAAACAACATCACCGAGACCTTTGATGTCAAAAAAGGATTTAGACAAGGTGACGCACTGTCATGTGTCTTTTTCAACATCATTCTTGAGAAGATTGTGCGAAACTCGCAAGCCAACACCAGAAGCACAATTTTCCAGAAGTCTGTGCAACTACTTACTTGCATACGCTGACGACATCGACATCATTGGCAGAACACAGCGAGCTGTCACTGGTGCGTTTGCAAGTATCAGTGCAGAAGCGGCAAAAATGGGCTTAGTGGTGAATGAGGGAAAAACAAATGAGGAAATAAGAAGGCCATTAAGAAGTAAGGCCTTGTCAAGAACGACTAAGGAGACTATATAATACCCTCATCATCCCAGTCCTACTCTATGGCGCAGAAGCATGGACTTTACCAACGGCGGATGAAGATCTCTTTGGTCGTTTCGAACGCAAAATTCTTCTAGTGATTTTCGGTCCCGTTTGTGTCGACGGGCTTTGGAGGAGAGATTTAACAGCAATCTCTACGAGCTGTACAGCGACATCGACCTGATCAGAAAAGTGTGCATCAGTCGACTAAGATGCTTAGGGCATGTAGAGGGAATGAGCATCAACGCTACGGCCCGAAGAGTCTTCGACTCCAACCCGGAGGGACAACGCAGTAGAGGACGGCCTCGCCTTAGGTTACCTCAACCAACTTAGAGTGCGCAACTAGAGGCAGATAGCCAAAGATCGCGCTAACTGGAGAGGCGTATTGCTTGAGGCCTAGGTCCACCCCGGACAGTAGCGCCGCCTAAGTAAGTAAGTAAGTAAGTAGATACTGTAAGCATAATTTCTAAAATGAGCTGAAATTTCTTCATTGCCGTGTTATTGAAGAAAGCCCTAACTACATTCTCATAGTTTTAAAACTTTTCGTTTCGATCTCTTCCTTCGTTCGATCTCCCGTTGTTATATTCAGCTGCTTCATATGAACCTGCACATAGAAATAAGTCTGCTAAAATAAGTCTGGGGTTTTAGAAGCAAAATCGTTAAATGATAAATCAGGGCAATTAGGTCATTTTTGTCTAACATAAGGCTAATCCCACAGTACATAAAAACAAAACAAAATAAACTCCGATTTGTAACCTACACCAAATAAAACAAACCTAAAAAAGTTTTTTTTGCATTACTGAGTTTCACTAGGACGAAGAAAAATTTAAAAACTATACAAGAATGAATTCGATGAATTCCGAAAAAGTATCACTCCTGTGGAAGAACTCTTTGTTACAATGAGGTAATAATTTGTAGATTTTTATTGAAAAATTTTAAAAAAATTTAAATTTCACTGAATGTAATGACTGTTTCTTATTCTTCCAATAATCTATTCAAATTGAATAAAATTTCTTTCTTGAATTTATGTTTGTTTTGCTCAGATAATTTTTGTATGTCTGGCAAAACAGTTTTAAAGAACGAAAGGTTTGGATCACAGATGCGAAATTAGCCAGATAGTCAACTCTGCATTCCCCTATCACTTCGAACCAGTAAAAAATATTTAAAAGTGGACGCAAAAATTCTCTCAATTTTCCTATCTGTGAATACGTGTGAGCCAAAAGTTAGATCTAATTTTCTTAAGTAACCACCAAAAATAAGTATGGGGAGTTTTGCAACATATCCAAATGGCAACAAAAAAACATCTAGTCACTGCGGATGTGTTGGGAAATAGGGATTTCTGCGAAGTGTTGTGTTCACGTAATTCAATTGTATTTTATTGTATTATTCCATAAATATTACTAAATTAGTAATGCTTGGGTGAAAAATATTAATAGTAAATACTTTTGGAATGGTTTTTTATTTATATATTAAATTCTTTGATTGTCTTATTATTTATTTATTATTTGATTGTTTTTATTCAACATATGAAAGTTTATTTAATCGTTTTTAATTTATTTTATGTTACGAAATTTGTATGATTGAATTTTCTTATCTGTTTGTTTTCATAGGCGGCTTTGGAAATTGTTCATCTTAGTTAATATCCCTTATTTATGGAAGCTGGAATGCACTGCATAAATATATTGTGCATTATTCATTTGAAAATGCTTGGTAATTGAGTACAACTGTCAGGTTGTAATAACATTGTCAAGTTATAATATTTTGTAATTTTGTTTTATGAAAATAAACAACACAACTACTACTACTAGTGAGTAATTGCAAATGTTGGTAAAAAAGTGTTTTCATGTACCAAAAATAATATTTGAAAGACATTAGATCACGTTATATTAAAAAGCGTTTTAAACCAATGCCCAATTGTGTAAAAGTACTTAACTGCTTCGATATAAACATCCATACTGAAATCCGTATTTGTAAAGTTATACTTAAATTTATTGTCAACCGAAAATGTATGATCAACTTAGTTATTATATATTAGTCGCTTTAATCAGTATAATTTTGATTACATTTTAATTAAAAATTAGAATAAATGGGTTAAAACATAGCTTTATTCTCAATATTATTATATTTTATTATGTTATTAGTTGTGTTGCTTATTTTACACATCCATCCAGGGTGTAACTGCTAAAATTCATCTACTGTTCTCAACTTCTTGATATAAAAAATGACATTTCATATAATTTGAATGACCGCCCCTATTAAAACCCATATAATTCAATTCACTTGTGCACGGTTCCAAGTTGATTTGCACGTAAACCCCATGTAAGTGCAAATTATGTGGATATTTTTAGCTGGACTTGCCCTCAAAAGATAATGATCTCCTAACGTTCATGAATGATTCCAAAATCGCTTTTCCACTGATAGTTTCCTGCTTTACAAACATGAAATTTTCGGATATGCACCTAATTTCGCTATTGATTTTGTGGCACTTCCAGAAACGACTTTGCATTTTTGAAAGCTAATTTACTGGTGTTAATCATGCACTTTATGCTATTATGATTATTTACTCAAAGCATGACTTTTGGCGATTGGAATGGCCAGAGTTGGTTCCTGAAAATAAGGCTGTAGTGCCAATTTTGATAGAGAATATGATTGATATTATCTTTCTTTTACTAACCATCCAATGCTCAAGATGTATTTTTCGTGTATTAATATCAGACTGTAAAAAAAAAATAATCAAAGAATCATAGTAAATGTGGCACAATGCATAGTACAACTGCTTTTTTATATAAACAACAGTCGTTTAGTCCGATATTTCCATCAAGTGCGTTTAGGACTAAGGCCGGAGATTTTTACATTTAATTTTGTTCTTCCCTCCAAATATAACAACATCACAAAGCTAACTTTATCATCATTTTACGACATAATTTTAAATTGACTTGGGTTGCTTTCTAAAAACTATACAAAGCCCTTTATTGATTTTTCCAAAGCTAAAAAGTGTGTTATAAATCTTGACTCTGCATATTGTGATAAAAAAAATGTTATTTAAAAAAAAAATATTCCTTGCGATTGGGTATTGGAATTACAGCACTCTTTCTTGGCCCGCTCCCGCGATGCAGACTGCTATCAGACCGCATAAAATAAAAACCCGTTGTTTAAAGAGGTTTCTCGACAATTATTCTTTGATTGTTCTGTTTTTGATTTATTTGCATTAACGTCGTCTATGTCCCTTGTAGCTTTTTCCGCGAACCAAAGTTATCATCTGGCTTGGGGCTTCTTCAATGTTTTACAAAAAAATACTCTTTTATGCTTAAAGAAATAAGGCTAAATGGTAGCATTTTGCCAGCCTTTACAATCCAGGTTAAAATATCTGAAACAAGTACCTGCTCCCTAGTTTAAACCGTGCTCGAACTTTTTTCCGGATAGATGTTGTTGACTAGTGTTTCTGTGTTGCAGCATAGGTTTGCATGCAGTTTACTTTTAAAATATAAATTCTTTTTATTAACCACTTTCCTTAAGAATTAATATGTTAAAATGCGGACCGGCAAAATTTCGGCAAGTTCCGGAGCCCAGAGATAGAAGCAAATTCCTGGAGTTCCCTGGTCAAAATACCCCAATTTTTTTTTTTTCTTGAATGTGGGAGAATGCTTTATTTACCATAAGAAAGCCTTTTTGGCGTTGGCCTTCCCGGTGTATCCGACTCCATTTTGCACGATTTCTGCAAGGCATACGTTAACGAAAACTCCTCCCATTCCTATGTTTCTGACCCACCCCCACGGACCACAGTTCGCAATACTTCAGGCGCAGATTTCGTTCTAGTTCTGTTCGCGGCCAGCTTCTTTTCGGCTATGTTGTCTGGAGTTATGATACCGATATTTGTCTCCATTTCAGCTATTTCGGTTTCCCATATGTTCCAAGCTAAGAAGGTATGTTAAACGTCTTCTTCTTCGGAGTCTCCGTACAGGCAGGCTGGGCTATTCCTTTTACCGATCTTGTGAAGGAAAGCTTTGAAATATCCATGTGAGTAACTGTGTGACGCAGTAGTTTACCTCCTCGTGTTTTCGGTCATTCCACTCAGCCACGTTCCTGATCAGCTTTGCTGTCCATCTTCCTCTTTCCGAGCACCAACGCTCTGGCCACTTCTGTTGGGTAAGTTGCTTTTCCGCTCCGATTTTCGTCTTTTTGTCGTAGACGTATTTCCTTTCAGTCGCAAGGAGGTCGATGGGAGTCACTCCTGCGATTACAAGGCAGGCTGGTTCTGACACCGTTCGGTAAGAGATAGCCACGCGTAGCTGCCATCTGCTTCCGGTACTTTTCCTGTCGAAGCGCGTCTGCCTAAATCTCACTTCCATTTAGGAGAATGACATGCGTTGTTGACATTAACAACCTGCGCTTGCTTGTCGCTGGACCACCTACCCTTATTGGTAACCCTAAATGTGATAGGTAACTGTTTAAATTAATTTAAGTTAAAATGCACAAATAAAAATAATTATTTTTACAAATAATTCTCACTCTCAAATCGGTCAAAGGATCAGCATCAGTACCCTTGTGGTCTGTGTTGTATACTATTTTTAGCTTAGACCGATACCCAATGTTAACTTTTTCTGATCATAAATTTATTTAATTCCAAAACTGACCCACACAGCTCAACGCTTAACTACCAGGTCAATCGTCCTTAAAAAAACTAAAGTACCGTTTAAAAAAAACGAGAATTAACTGAATTTACACAAAAAAATATCAACGCATAAAATATTGTCATTGCAATCATTTACGTGACATTTTTCGCGATTCGCTCTTGTTAATTCTTTTTTTTTTTTGAACACATTTAAATGTCCATCTATGGAGTTTCGATGTATCATGTTATTATTATCTGAATGTCCATTTGACTGGAAGGTCATCATTATTTCTGAAATCATTTTTGGTTGGCAGTGTGTGTGATGTATTTTTTTTCTTTATAAAAAATAAACATAACCATCATCGAATAGAAAAGCGAAATGAACCATGCTTGTCGCGCTTTAACTATTTTATAACTACATAGCCAAAGGCTAAAACGACCAGTGATGTTCGAGTCAATGAAATACTGATTTTTTCGCACCGAAGACTAAATTTATTCCGTGGGAAACATTTTTTAATAGTTCGTTCATTGGGACGCGAAATAAATAACCGTTAAATTCACACTCACGACGAATTCCAACAAAATTGCATTGCCTGAATGACATAAAAATGGTTATTTGTTTATTCGCGGTAGCTGTATGCATTTTTTTCATTCAATTAAATAGTGTTCATAAAAATGCTTTGAAACGTTAGGCTTTAAGGTCGGGGGAAAGTTGAAAAGATGATAAATTTATTGCAGAAAAGATTGACACATACACACACTCTCTTTATGTACCTATGGACATTTGACGAGGATTTCACATATAAATTTCTTGGTTGATGATATGATATTATTGGCTATTTAGGAGAACTTCTTTAACTTAGCTAGCAATTTCTTTTGACATTTGATCAGCAAATGTGGATGGATACTGGATAGTTACCGTTCGTGTATGACGAAATCTTTCCCTGATATTCGTTAAATTTCACGTTATTTCCTTTTATCTTATTTTTAAATTTCCTCGTTTTCTCTTTCTTAAAACTTACTTTGTGCTTTAAATGTGAACGTTGCTGATAGTGCACTTTCCCAAATAGAAGCCCTGGACTTTCATTATAAATATATACATATAGAAGAATGTTGCAGAGATTAGTCGAAGAGCTTTATGAAACTCATTGAACATTTTGAAATGTTGATTATTTTGTGGTGAAACCGGGGAACCACAGATGGTCTTACCGGTAGGTATGCAGTAAAGTGGGAGGGTTATGATCTTTATAATTTTTTTTTTTCAAAAGTTCTCTACTCGTAAAGTCTCCAGTTTTCACTTAATTCTGAATTATGAGCTCCGTTGTTAATTGGTTACCAACTATTTCTTTTTCTTTCAAGAAGTCCGGGATGGACTTGAGCCTCAAGCAGTAAGCCTGTCCATTTAGCGCGCTCTTTATTAAACTGTATCCAGTTGCGCGATTGAATGCAGTTTAACTACCGTTTAACCGAATACATGGTTTTCCTCTATCGCACTGTCTGACACAGATTCCGAGGATCTAGAACCGCATCTAAGATGTCGAAATCTCGGCACAAACAACTCGAGGGTGCCCACAAGGGGGCGTCCTCTTGTCACTAACATGGTCCATCGTTATAAAGGACCTACTTCAGTCCCTGTAAAGCCAAGGGGTTGATACCATAGGTTACGCTGTTGACGTAGCGATTGTTGTCAGTGCCAAATCTGAATGTGAAAGTGCTGCAATACGCACTATCTACAGTACAGAGACGGTGTAAAATAACGCCTCTCTGTAAATCCAAAAAAGACGACTATCATCCCTTTTACCAAGAGGTGAAAACTACACCTCCTCATTCGTCCCACTATGTATGGCGAAACGATCGAATTCTCCAAGCCAAGTACCTGGGAATTGTCCTGGATAGTGAATTGTCCTGGAATCTTCAATGCGATGCCCTAAAACGAATCCAAAGGATAGATGGAAACTGTATGACAGTTGTATCCCTTACACCCCTACCTTAGCACTTAATGTCATATTGTTTCTAACACCAACACAAACACAAATTCAAATGGAGGCAAGACTGAGTATTTATCGACTGTTCCGTTCGATTAATATTGATCCCTACTCCTACCATGGAGGTCATTTGTCTCTGCTAGACTCTATGGAGCCTGATAGCGTATTCAGCATAATCCTAGACGTCATGCTACCGAAATACTGCTTCCATAAAAACTTGACTGGAAAAAATATAAACCTAAACCATCACAACATGATCTCATCTGTCATAAAATCGAAGCTTGTTCTGGAAACCTTCATGGCCACCTATGAACTTGCTACGAAAAACTTAGCCATTCTTCACTGGATCGCAAGCCACAGGGGTTTTGATGGAAGCGGAGCGGCTGACTCACTGCCTAAAGTTGGCGCAACAACACCACTTGTGGGCCATGAACCATTTTGTGGTGTTAGCAAAAATCACTTCAAGAACTATGTTAAAAGCTGATCACTGACCGAATCCAATGAAGTCTGCCTCTATTCACATGGTCAGAACTGTACCAAATAATTCTTCCCTAAATTCCACCCCAGGAAATAAAAATTCCTAATTAACCTGGACAGGAGTAGTCTAAAAATCCTGACAGAAATATTCAGTGGTCATTGCCTCCTGAAAAAACACCTTCACCGGACCCTACGTGTAGACTTTGTTCAGAGAGTGACGAATCCTCTTTTCACATACTCATGGATTGCCCGGCTCTCTTTTGTCTCAGAAAGGACATCCTCGGTGAGGAAATCAACTCACCAACAAACATTGCTACCCTGCATCCGGAGAAGGTTCTTGTCGTTCTGACTTCCTCCGGAGTTAAACATTTGCTCTAGGACTCCTCCAGGGCCCCATATAGGTTCTTCCGACTTTGTATCTATCTATAATTTAAAACCGTGATTAAAGTGTACATATATGTCATCACCACACAAACTGCAAAGACTACTGAATAAATATGACACTGACAGTTTTCACTCGATAAGCATTACTTTCCAAATTTAGTACCTAAATTTCAAAGTTTAAACTAGAAATCGCTTTTAATTCTACCCCAAAATTTATTTATTCCTTTTTTATTTCAATTTCAACATATTTCTATTACGTACGTACCCAAAAATCTATAGCTAGTATTAACCACTCTTACCTTGTATTTTGGTCTAAATCTGAAATCGTAGTGGCCAACAAGTATGTCACTAGCGGTGCATACTCTGCTATTGTCGCATGTGGCTGCGGACAATATCACGACTAATGAAATAAAAAAAAAACAAAACAAAAAAGTCTATTTACCAGACCAAACCAACAACCCCAATCAGAATCATATTGTATAAATGAAATTTTAATCGACTTTTTGACAGTTGAAAGTGGGCGCTTCGTCGTGTCGTTGGTTTCATGAAAATGCCATTCTCAAATACGAGTGTGAATGTTATTGAGGCGATTATGTGAAACAACGTTCATTTAATTTAACTAAATGAGATGTTGATTATTAAATATCAGATTAATATTATGATTGCATGATGTGCTGCTGTGAAAATTAATTTATTTTCAAATATTAATGCGTTTCATTGGCATTTCCATTTATAATCCGCAACGCATAATGATATCCGTATGAACGAATTGAAATGGATATTGTTCGTGTCAAAAAATAATAGCCAGCACTTTGGGCATAATAAGCAAAACTTTATAATGGCGTGATTGGATGGAAATAAGGATCTTTAATTTAACTATGTTCGATTTATTCACTTTCATTTGATTACTTTTTTAATTTATATGTCTTAAGATACCAACTTTAAATAGTCAAAAAAAAAATTCATCTCATCTCATTGTCAGTAAAAATAAGGAGAAGTTAATATTTACCACTTAGTTGTGGGGAACTAGTTTCCAACACCAGTCTCAAGAGAGACAGCAATCCATTTTTATACCGACAGATCAAAATATGATGGAGTGGGATGTGGTTTATTCTCTAACAAACTGTAGCGTGTTCCAGATGAAAATAATGGCGATTAAAGAAAAAGAAACGAGATATCCTCGAAGGATATCAGCATTTTCCCGGACATTCAACCGGCAATCAAGTCTTTGGAATCAGTCTCTGTAAAATCTATAGCAGCTATAGACTATAGAGCGTGTCTCTTTAGAAGATGTCGGAGCAGTTTAACACTCACCTTTGTTGCATGTCGGGGCATGTTAGGCTGATGAACTCTCCAAATTAGGAACCACTTTAGGGATAAAGGAGGGATAAGTATTCCTTTCGCAACTTGTAAGTTATCGCTAAGGCTGGCTGCGACAGAGGAAAAACACATTAGGTGAACAAGTGGTATCACATGTCTAACGTCAAAACGGATCTGGTCTAACAATAAGTTGGATTTGAAACGCTCTAAAGCAGACGGAACATTAGCACTACTATAGGTGTCATCACTACACACTGTGTTATAGGTAAACACGCAACAATACTTGATGCATTCTGGAATGACTTTTGCCTAAGTTGTATGGACGAAAAGGAGGAGGAAGCGATCCGTTACCTGATTTGTAAATGCCCTGCTCTCTCCAGGAAAAGAAAACATTTTTCTACAAAGACACATGTATACTTCTGGTATACTTCGCTTCGTCAGAAGCTTCAATTGGTTCAACGAGTACAGGGGGAAGCTTTATCCCAGATCCCTGTGTTATCACAACGGACCAATGCTGGTCTAAGTGTGTCGGTTCTTATGCCGACAGCCACTTCAACCTATCCTATGCTACCTGAAGCTAAGTTAAGAAGCTTTTATTAAAAGGGCTATTAGGGTTTATGAATTTTGAGACATGTAGTTTGTAACACCTTTTTATATTTGTCAAGACGTCTTTGTGGCTATGATGGCTATGATGTTGACAAATGCAAGTAATTGAGATACTTTTAGTAGATCGTAGCTCGTTCGTTGCATTGTGAGTTTTCAAGAAGTCACATGACAGCGCGTCGCCTTGCCTTACTCTATTGATATAAAAGGTCTTGGTTAGGTCATTATCGATCTGTAGTAGTGAGTTTTCCTCATGTCAGCCTGCAAAAATGAACGAGTTTGGCAAAGATGCAAAACTAGATATAGCTCGTCTCTATAGATGCTATCAAATAGGGGCTTAAAATCAATAAGTAGGTGGTAAGCATTGACCTGAACTTCCTCAAAATCAGCCGCAGTGTGAAAGTTTGCTCAGTTTTGGTCAATTTTGGTCCTAAAACTGCACTAATAGTATTCAATCAGATTATTGGTGCCAGGCGCTCACACTATGCAGATACAGAAAAGATCCTATACGATAGGTTTAGTAGACCAATTTCTTTATATTTTTAGCGCAGCTTAGATTGTCTATTTTCTGTTGAACCTGGCAAACGGTGCTAAAGTTCGGCATATTTTCATTCGACCAAATCGTGGAAATGGGTTGCTATATACGCTCTATTAAGTCATCTCCTACGCCCTTATAAAGTTAAGAAGTACAGGTGGAACCAAGCTCATTATAAGTCTTATCAGCAATCGTTGCCTTCGTCTGTCCCTTCGCATCAGTAATTTTGAGTGGGAGTGTCAGATGATTTTTTGATTTGATTTACGTATGAAGTCATTGCAGTGCATTCAAATAGAGGAAGCTTATTATTTTGATTTAGGTTTAAACATTGAATTTGCCTAGTTGTACCTAAACTTATTTATCTGCCGAGTGCGAAATCAATGCCAGAAAAGCTTGCGACCGCTGAACATTGTTGTACACTACGTACAGTGGCTTAGTAGTTAAAAAAGATTGAGGGGTATAGTGTATCCAAGATCACTGCGGCCTCACAAGGGCATATTGTGTTATCCTCCATTTAGAGGTCATCCATGATGCCGCAATTAGTTACAAAAGCGACTAGTGCGTTTCGGCTAAGAGCTGTAGTCTAATTTCGACGTACGTGCCATATAGTTTTTTTTATTAAACTAATATGATTAGTGTGCTGCCTGGAGAGTACTTTGTGTAAGCGGGCGCAAAAATCTGGTGGCATTGATTGTTTGACTGAAGTTTTCCACGACTCTCTTTTGGCACTTCTAATTTCTTTTTTATGTATTGTGAGTGGGTATCTATATGTATCTCACTCCCATTGCATTGTGCTTTATTGCAGAGCTTTCTCAGTTTGGCAAGTTTTTTGTTCCATCACTGAGTAAGTCGTTTTCTATTTTCTGATGCTGTCAATATATCTGATGTTTGTATTGCAGCAACCCAGGTTATTCATGAGCTCTTGACAGTAGTTAATTGCCTTGGACTAGTAAGCAAGGGGTTCCCGATTCCTGTCAGTAACACCTTAAAGTTTTTATTCACTGCCCCACCTCTTCCGAAAGTCTGACAAATATCCAAGAGTAAGAAATGCCAAAGGTAAGTAAAACATGCATCCAAAAAGGCTCCCTAAACTCTCTAAAAAAAATTCGGATTTGTACACTTACTGGGCTACGATTGGCCTGCACGTGCCCACTGCCTCTCTTCAAAGTACGACGCTTACCGGTACATCACATCCTTTTTTTGTTGCCAAATCAATTATACATAAATTATTCACTTACCTGGTATAAATACCTACTTCTGCCGAGTAAAGTTCTCTCAACTCAAATCCATCTTCAGTACCGACCGCATAGCTACTTTATTGCTCTTATGGCTGTCAAAAGTACCTTGTGATGAGTGAAAGTGCACAACCTTGAGCTCTCATTTGACACCTGTCATCCGTCATCAGTGTGTAACAAATTAGTTGATGATTTATCCCGAAATGTCCCCAGCAACGATCTGTTCAATGAATTTCCAGTTCAATGAGCTCAGGTGAGGCTATTTGATATGCTACACATGTATCAATGTACGAGTAACATGTCAGTCGACAGTTACTCTTATGATATCTGCCACTGATACAAATTCTCAATAACAAAACATATTAGCAAAGTGAATTCATTTGGACATGTCATGCTCTCTGTTACAAATGTTACAGGTAACATAATTTCAAGACATTATTTCTGGGTAGATGGAGCACCAAATTTTAGGACATTCATCATTATATTAAATTTTCCACTTCAACATTGTGTAGTAGGTACCTATGTATGTACCTACCTCAACTATTCAACTGTCTAACTAGTTCTCTATTTTACATTTTCATTGCAGTATGCACTTCTGCAGACGGTGGTTGATGCGTGCCAAAAGAAACGCCACTGCAAGTTTGCTGCCACCGCCAAGTCGTTGTCCGGAGATCCTTGTTCCGGAATACGAAAGTTCGTTGAGATTGCCTACAAATGTAGACCATGTAAGTATCACTTGAAACAATTTTGCATTTCTTTTCTCTCTCAACGATCCTATTTGCACAGGATGTACATTGTTCTGTACCATGGGTTGGGTAATATGTACAGAACATAATTTGCATAGATGATAATGAAGGGAAATATTGTAGTTTAATTTATATTTGTATTGTACATTTTTGTTGCTAGGCGTTGTTGTGCGGCGATGTATGCTGACAGACACGCTGCTCTGTGGAGCGAATGATTCCAGATTTCTTGTCCTTGAAGAGGACTCTTTCAAACACATACATATAGTACATTGTTTGGGTGTTGTTATTTTTTTTTTTTGTCTTCTTATATATTTAATGGTAAATGGCACACACAAGATAAGACAAACAAATTCACTTTTGGTAGGATTTAGTCAGCTTGATGTAGCGTATGTCTCAGTGTTTTTGAGAAAAAATTCGTGTAGGGAATTGATGGAGTATGGTGTTTGCAATTTGTTACAATATTGCGCGTCGTCTTTTGTTCGGATGTCCTTGAGGCTTTTGTGTGCTGCGGTTGCGAATGAAGAACCTTTAAATCTTTTATATGGATCTTAATTGAAAAATAACAATATTTTGTGTAAGGAATAAATTGGTTTATATAAATAACAGCAGGAGGTACATACCTACCTATCCATAGACAATGGCTGTTGAATGACAAAAATAGGTGGTGCCTGTGGCAGTATGTTGAAGTTGCCAGGAAGGTAGAAGTATGTTGACAAAATTCATTTAATTTGATTAAATTAAAGCATTGCTGAGGATGAGCATAACTTGAAGGAATGTTACTTTAATTAATTGGCTAAGCAATGTCATGGCAAAAGGCTGTCACACTTTTAATTATCCTGTTTTAGTTTGATTTCATTCTGAGAGAAAGAGAAAAGCGCTATAGGCAAGTTAATTAATGTTCAATAACAGATTCTAATGGATAGAGAAAAAGAAAATGGAATAGCTGTTTCAAAGGGGAATTGGAAACTAATTGGCAGTGTATCAGGCTGCTCATTCTCTAATACACTCCGACAAATCGCAGAACAAAACTTGCATTTTTTGACCCGACCAATAGCATAAACGGTAAACGGCCATAAGCATAGCTTCTTCAACCGTTGTGGGTACAAATATATATTTTCTGAAGGGAACTTCAGTTAAATGGCGATTCTGAACTGGAATTTATTTTTTAGAAACTTCTTATTACAGTTCTTACTCTTTGATGTTTGTCAGACTGGCTTAGCAGTCCAACTTAGTAGTCATACCTATATATATTATATATTTAATTTAAAAGCCTTGATATTCGTTGGTCTTATTATGGGCGAAATACGAGGAGTTCAATTGATTTCAGACAAAAGGTATTATTTAACGTGGAGGAATATAAATAGAGTTCCGCCAACTTTTCCATCTTCGCCAAAACATTCGACTTCGGCGAAAAAAGGCCGAAGGCTTAGCCGAAGCCGAATATTGCATTGATCAACCGCTTTTGCGACAATTTTTTCGAGCGAGCAAGTAGTAGGTAATGGAAGTTGCATCCGAATGAGTGTCACTTTTCATTTGTATAAATAAATTATATACAGATTAAATTAATTTAACGGATGATTTATTTTAGGTTCCATGGAATTTTTAGTTTCACTACATTCGGCTTCGGCCGAAGGTGATAATTAAAATCATAGATCAGCTTCGGCCAAAAAATTAACCTTGGGTCGGACTCTAGATATAAATTCAAGGATCACGCTGCTGTTTTTTGTATGACCCTTGTCCATATGACGCTGCGACCTGAAAGATCATAGGGAAATTTAATCCAAAAGACGTACTACCTCCCTTGTTAAGGTAAGTAGGTACGTCTTTAACCTATGTAGTGCCGGACATTCGCATAGAATAGGCTTCGACCTCTTCCATGCAGGACCTACATTCTGTCACCGTGCATAAATTCAGTTTGTTAAGATGATATGTCAGCTCATAATGGCCTGTAAGAAAGCCAACAAGCTTTATTAAACTTTCCTTATCCAGCATTAGTATTTCCTTGTATGAGTAAGGTTTGATACGTCTTACAGTCAATCTGTCCTGAGAAAGCATCCCAATTAATTCTACAAAAAGATTCTGGTCCAAAGTACGCGGATTCTGAACCTGCAATTCCTTGGTGGCCGGAGACCCATCCAAGTTTGACTTTGTTTAGTTTGGCCAGAGATTGCAGAGCATCGTAGCAGCATTTCACTGTCATCGAGTCCAGTGTATTGGACGACAGCGCTTGGATAGCCGCTTGACTATGCGCATTTGATATGTATAATCTCACGTAGACCTTTAATGGCATGCATTTCAGTTTGCTATCAAAATAATATTCCCTAAAAATAGTGTCCGGGACCGGGATTGTACTGAACATGTCTGTTTTCGGAAGAGAATTGAATTGCAAAGTCATTTTGGATTCTAGTTGCAGTTATAGTACACTCCTATCACCTGTCTTTCTAATAAAGGGATTTAGCCGCGAGAGTCCAACAATACTTTCAAGCGATGCAGTTGGGCAGGTAGCACCTGTAATACCTAGACAGGCAATTCTTTGAAGCCTTTGTAGTGTATTTGCGTTGTCCGTTAAGTATTAATGGGTCTAATTATTAAGACATCCAACCATTTAATCATTTTTGAGCTCAAGTTCTGCCGTACATGCGTTTACTTGCACACTTAGATCAATCAAGGATTACTCTTAAATATTTAACATCACAAGAGTACACTAGGGAAGTACCAAGTACCACTAATAGAAATATGACTTATATTAAAAATCCTTTTCCTGGTGAAAGGTACTAGAACGGTATTGGAAGGGTTGATGGCTTCAATGTTGCGCCATGCTATAACTTAAAATAAAGCACTCTGCATGGCATTAGGAATGCTCATGCCGTTTTCGCCTCTTATTCGCCTCGTCATCGGCGTATCCAATGGCAATGTAGGCTAATCTGTATAGACTGACTACAAGACTGTCGATTAACATTGACCCCAAAAGGGGAGATAGAACTCCTCCTTGGGGGCAGCCTTCTACTGCCATAACCGACAGCGTAATAATTCGACTTTTATGGCTCAAATATGGCTCCAGTACAATACTTCAATACCTCCATTACTTATTGCTCTCGCTATCGAATTATATCCGGTATTCTGCGGATTCGAAAGCGCCCTCAAAGTTTATAAATGCACACAGAGCTATTTCTTTGGAAGTTAGTGCAGCTTCAATCTCAGTGAAAAGCACCTTCCGTAGATTTACCCTTTCTGTAAACTGTAAACTGGCATGAGTGCAGTGGTGTAGATATGTCTAATCGGCTTAGAATATGAACATCGATAAGTCGTTCCATGGTTTTGAGAACAACTGATGTTAGGCTTCTAGGTCTATATGACTTAAGTAGCAATAATTTGCGGTAGGATGAGATTAATTACCTTTTGTATGAGAGCAAGGAAAAGACCATCTTACCCGGGGGCTTTAAACGGTTTAAATGAACCAATTACATCAGGACTCAACCTTTTAGGAACTAAACATTTTAACTGATAAACTATTTACTTTGTTGGCGTTAAAGATTCTGTGGTCAGCTGCATTTGGATAAGTGCTCGGGTATCGACCTTGGGAAATGAACCTGCATTAGGGTTCTAAGTGTATCACGATGCTGATTAGTGAAATGACTAATAAAATGACATTAAGGACATATGGATAGGGGGGCATATGGATAGTCATAGGATTTCGTTTCTTTCACCCATACTTGAGTTGGTGCTTTCAACCGACTAAAACGACACCACCATGTTTTCGCTCCGCTTGCAGACCATCAGAGCCAGGTTACTTTTTGTTGTAAAAGATATACAGCCCTCTTCCTCTACATTAACATTATGTGGATCCTCTTCCTGCCTTTGCTGTTTCGAAAAGGGGGCATTGCGGTCTTAGAGCCAGCAGCCAGTTGCCCGGACTTCTTGTAGAACGTCTGGAACGCGCCAAGTGCTGGACGTTATCAGGAGAGCAGAGCTTATAGTAGGCCAGTATGAAAAAAAATTCTTCGACGGATATTTGGCCCTGCATGCGAGGAGGGCAAATGGAGGAGACGATAAAACTGCGAACTCTATGAGCTGTACCAAGATGTGGATATAGTCCAAAGCTCCAAAACTCTTCGACTAAATTGGCTCGGCCACATCGACCAAATGGACAATAATACTCCAGCCAACCGAATCTTTGGATCCCAGTACCCAGATTCGAGATCACAAGGAAGAAAGAACCTCCATTTTAAGGATCAAGCCATCGCGGATGCCAGAGTCTGGGCAACTGTTAACAGCATGCCTTTAATCACAAAGGATCTCAGGCACCCCTACGCACGTCGGTAGCCCGAGAATATTTCATAATTTTACTTTAAATAATGAAATGTTTGCTACATATTGAATGAGATATGACAAAAATCCAGGTTATCGAGAACGCCGATATTTGTGTTGTTAATGGGGCTGCATATTTGCATATTGAAATACTGAAACATAGTAGCCGAAAAAGTTAAGGGCTAAGGAACTTTTTTAGTGTCCCAAGGACGTAAGGATATACAAATATATGCAGAGGAAACTATTCAGTTTTTTTAAAGGCATTTTTATCTGTGTTAAAAGAGTCAAGTGTATTTAAATTCGGTTAATTAAAATCGGTGTCCTTAAGGTCCGCTCATCCGGATTTTCATTTAGCTAAATTAATTCCACGTATTCTGTGTTTGCTAAGTGCACGGACTAAAGTGTATATATATACTGTAATGCACATTGAATAGATATTCCTTTGATCGAATCGCACAAAGTCTCCTTTCAGATGAAACAAATTAAAATTTCCCAAAAGAACAACGACAATATCTATAAGCCACAACAGATCGATTAAAGCGAACATGTTTTCCTTTCATTTTCAACATGAACACCTCAGCAACATAAAAAGTAAATATAATCCTCTCCCCATGGCATACCTTTACCTGTCTTCACTATAAAGTCCCAAAAATATTACAAAAAAAAAATCGAAAGAATAACCAAACAAAGTATACGACATGTTCTTCCATCCTGTATAAAGGAAGATATAATTTAGAAATGTTCGCCCTGTGTCCAGTTTGCTTATATATGCTGGCACTCATGGTCTTGCAGCATATAGTAAGGGTGCCCTTTGTTTTTTTGTTTTTGGTCCAAACAAATTTCAACACCATAACCAATCACCCAACCAAACAACCACCCATTGCAAACCACCCAACATGGAATAATGAAATCCCTTTTTCATCCTGTTTCACGCTTCAATAGGTTGAACCTACACGAATGAATGGCAAACGGGATAGCTTCAGGGTCTACCAGCAGCAGCAGCTACTCCCGATACCTGGAAGGATAATGGATAATAGATACTCTCCACAGCCAAGTGATGTAGAGATCAGAGCTTCTGTATTGAAAAGAATTCATATCCGCTCCACTTGTCCATCACAAGGCTAACTATTGTCATTAGAAACACACGTACACACACACACACAGAGAAAGAGTGATAGAAAAAAAGGATACCTTGCGTTCAATGGTCTAGGTTGTTGACATGGCTCCTCTTCTTTCTTTCTTTGTTTTTTTTTTTGTTTTTTCTACTTTGGCGACTGGAACTCGTCTAATTTCAATAAAATTATTATTTTGTGCACTGAGCCTTGAGCACACACACACAACGCAAGTTGAGGGCCGAGGAACAGGTGTCGTTTCAGACTTAAATATAGAAACAGTATAAATTCATTCTTCTTCGTTCACTGACACTCGTGCAGAATACAAACGGGATGAGTGATGCCACAGTAGGTGGGTTGGGGCATTCTTTCTTTTGTGTTTTCAGAGCTTCACTGCAGATGTCCTGATGAAGCAAAAGAAAAATTCAAACTTTGTTTGCAACCGTTGACGTAGTTAAGGTTTTCGTCGTTCTTTTTCTTTTTTCTTCTGTGTGTATGCTGAACTAATTCCTTAAGCCACTTGGCTACAGTGAAACAGAATAAATCTCTCTGAAACAAAGCACAACATGCCCTCAGAAAGGATGGTGGAGAAAACCCATTGCTGGAAGAGAACTCTTCCTGGTATCCTTTTAATTGCTAATTTTAGCACTCTCAACACCTTGGCGTACGAATACATACCTTGAACATACAGTACGTGATACCAGAAACATTGGAGTGAACATGATGATAGGGGCACAGAACAGCCCCGCCCTCAGCCCTCAGCCCTCACCCACATTTTAATGAAATTCTTACCCCAAAAACTCCACAGAGAAAAGCGATTCCTTGCTGCTTGGTTTTAGCATCTGGGCCAGGATATGCACTCAGCCAGCAGCGGCCGCTGGAGTGCTCTTTAGTATAGCGACGCACTCGTGTGGAATTTCCCAAATGTTCATTTCTTTCACTCAGCCATCACAGTATTCATTTATTATTAACAAATCTACCGAAGAAGGACCAACAAAACCAGCAGCACCCATCAATTTTGCATTCCTACCGCACAAATTTCAAAACTTACATGAATAACCCACAGGAAAGTTTTACTCTTCCCAAAAAAATGAAAATCTTCTTAAAAAAAACAGGCCTACCGCATTCCAAAAGTAAAAATATTCCCAATTGCAGCGTGTATCCTGTAATCCAGGAGAACAGTCAACATACTTATTTTGTTGACCTCCCCTGTCATTACTTTTGCTCGTTCTCCAGATGTGGTAAAGATCCCGTGTTGGGATTTGATAAGTATCTTTTCAGTTGCACCAGATAGTTTTTCTCCTCATTTCTCTGTCAGGTGAGAAATTTCATTTCGGTGTTTTAAAAGTTTTTAGTAAAATTATATAAAGTTTCTAGTTTCATACTTTGGGAGTAATTATAGTGTGGGAGTTCCATAAATGACAGGATGGCGAATATGTGCCAGATCTATGATCAAGGATGCGTGAAGTAACCTCTAGCGCGTGTTTTCCTATGCTTCTAAGAGAAACAGAGAGTGAGATAGAGTTCACGGTTGGAGTGCCACTTTGACCCATTTTATGAAATAACACCAGGGTAGTGGATGTTGCGCGCTCGACACCATGTGTGGTTGTATGAAAAAGGGAGCATCTGCCTTTGCAAATCATCATCAAGTTGAAGAAATAGAAGGTGACTCATTTACATATGAAGTGAAGCGAAGGCGTCCGGAGAGGGCTGACTCGAAAACAGGCAGTAACCTAGATTGTGAGAATGCCAGTGATTAAAATGAGAGCTTTTCAAAGAGGTAAAAGCCTCTCAAATTGGTAGAGAAATACAAGGATTGCGTTTTTAAGTGCGCAACGTTTGAAGTCGACTGGAGAGAATTCACGTAAGTATTTATATGTGGAGGTTGAAGATAAGAAAGAGGTCACTGTTTAAAAGGCTTTAGATATTCGGAATGGGTGGAATGACTTATGGATGTATTTCAAAGGCAATTGAAATATGAGCTCAGCGAATTCGTTAAAATTATTTAAATGTTGGAAGTGTGTAGTTGATGATAAAATAATTTATCATTATTAAGGTGCAGGGGTGTGCGATATACATAAGTAGTATTTCAGGATGTAACATCTATAATAACAGTAATCAGGGTAAAGTTATGTAAGGCTTGGGTTGAAGTCCATTCTACTCGTAAAATCATTTAGAACTTTTAATGTAGCGAAAGAGACTTGTCGGTTGTCGATAGTTAAGATATTTTTCAATTAAGTATGGACGACGGTGGAGCTTTCGTTTTTAGGAAAGAATACAAAAAGTGGCTTCATGCATCATGCATCATGTAGCTTCTGCGAAGGAGATTAGGATATATGCCAAGTAGTATTGCATCCATAAAGCAGTGTCCATTGATGAGACACTGTTCAGAGAGATCAAACAAAAAAAAAATTAAGTTGCAGCCAAGGTAAAATGTTTTTTTTCTTGCCTGTCCATCTAAGGTAACAAGTTTGCACATAACGATTGGGACATCGAATGAACCTTTACTAAGTGAAATATCAGACGATATTAGGAGTTCATCAGACTTACAGTTCGTTGAAATATGTCTATGCCCCAGCAGCCAGCATAGGTGAGTTATGAACTGCTTCGTCATCTCCTTTAGAGAGGATCGGCAATCTAGAGCTACTAGTTGACTTCCCAAAAATATACAAATATCTGTAGTCGATGTCACGTTTCTCTGCAGCTAGAATAAGGCTTCTTTTCTTAGTATGACTTTCGCATGAAACACACTACAATCATTGGGTATATGTTGAATACATCCAGATCACTTTCCTCACAGGAAAATCTATATGGGATGGTGACCTAAAAGGTCATGTCAGACTGAATCTGAGGTATGGTCGCTGTCTATATTTCTAGGGGGAGTCCTTAATGAATTAAGAATAGTAAAGTGGCCGAATTATTTCTTGGTCCAACAAGCTGTTGGTTTAAGGCGGACAGTCGTGTAAGCAACCAATTGTCTGAAAGAGAATGTCCACTTCGTACAAAATGCTGCACTTATTCCTACGTCACTTATACCTACATCACTATCGAAATATAAAGCCAATGTTTAATGTGCAATACGTAATTGAAGACTGCATTTATAACACCATTTGACCGCAATGAGCTAGATTTTTTTTTCTTGAGCTTACTACATCGGCTTAAGTACTCAGATCAAATTGTACTTGCAGGGAGATACTTCCTTTTACTTTATTAAATTATCCGCTTTTTCGGAAGGAATTATCCCATCACCAAGATAGCACCTAAGAGCCTCGAGCCTGGTTAGAGCAAAGGCAAACAATTCACTGAGGAAATGCTCTGCTTTGTCTTCGCCTTCTGCACAAGCGTCGCAGACAGTTGTATTCCTTAAGCATAGCACAAAATCGTGGTGGCCATTTAGAATTCCTACTAGGAGTCTAACGAATCCACAGACTTCGTAGAGAAATGCGCTCTTACTAGTTTGGTGTATCTGCAGCCCAAAGAATAGTGACCCAGTCCTGAGAAAGTTCATTGGAATCTGACTTCGATCAGCAGCCTGCGTTTTCACACAAACATTCGGTAGATCTGATCCGGCAGAAAGAAGAGCGCCATTATAATTTCAAGTGTTCGGGTAGAGACCAGAATTATTGAGTGTGATCATCAGAGAGTCGACCACCAAGAACCATAATAGTGAAAATAAAACCAGCCTTGCACAGAACGTTAAACTACTATGTCTAAAATTCTTAGTGGTGGAACTTTTACGAACTTTTGGAATTAATACTACTATTACCATTCACCAAGGTAGTGAAATGTAAGTCAGTGCCAAGCTATCCGCGATTCTATCTGGGTCTATACAGGATTAGACCCAGATATTTAGCTTCGTCAGATACTAAGCTGGTATTTTTAATAGAGCAAGAAACCCATGTTAAGTGTATTCTAAAGGAGTTTTTTGAAGGTACATATTGAGATGCTTTTCGGAGACGTCAATATCAACGTCCTCTGTACTTAATAACCTTACATTCTTCTCCTTCTATACATTTTTATATGGAGCTCGTTCACTTACCTTGACATTTCTTCTGGTAGATGAAACCTACTTTTATTATTCTGCTTTTAAGCAGAGGGCGCTGCCGCGTCTGCTGCGAACGCAGTCTGGAGATCCACATTTCATACAATCGATTCAGGTGCATTTACCAACTGATCCTACCTAGATGGCCAAAAGCGGCTTCCAGAAGAAAAAGTTTCTACTCAGAACGGAGCAGTACATGCCGCCTTTGAGTGTAAATTAAACCTACGCTGTTAACCGACTATGGTATTTAGTCTTTGGAGTTATGGCTGCAGATATTTGTGGACTTACAGCTCACCCATGTGGGCCAAAAGTCCATTCTGGAATTAATGCGATTCCGCAACGCGCTGTGGGTTCGAACAGTGATGGTGCGTCATAGAGACACTTTAGATACTATCTACCCAAATTAAGAAGGAGAAAATAAAACAAAGTTTTTAATATTTCTAAGAGAAAGATTTGTTGAAGTCGCATTTCCGTCTCCATTTCCTATTTCTCTATTTGCACAAATCTACATTAAATAACTGTTATTTTCAGATTATTCAAATTATAAACCTGTTTCAGGAAAATACATTGAAATTGAATCAACTGCAGTTAGACACATTTCTGTTTGTCTACTTCCCCTATGCAATAAGTATAGAGCCACTCTTCCAACTTTTTACTCTTGTAAATATTTTTATATGGAAGAAAAAGACGCGTCTTTTGTTTCCATTCATCATATTTGATAATGCGTATGTAACTGGAGTAGTTGTTGAGTCATGCTCTGGCTTGCCAGATTTCTCAATTTTCTTTTTCGCAAAAAACCGCGAAATTTGGAAAATTAAACCGCAAAAAATTGTCAAACTATTTTTGACCGTTAAATTTACACAATATCGATAGACAAAACATATATGTACACAATTAAAAATTTAAAGGAAACAAAACCTACATCCGTGGCCAAAATAACAACAAAAACTCTTTTTTAAGTACATAATTTTCCTAAATATATGACCACCTGTACGTTAAAGGCTTTCCGGTTACAAAAAAATACTTAAGCAAATAGATATTCCGAAAGCTTAGACGAAAAAAAATTGCTACAGTAGCGGGGTCTACCATCACCCCAACTCAAGTTATAACAAGCTAAACTGAATATTTACAATTATGCGGTATAACTACTTTTAACTTCAGAAGTATTAGATATAGCTACAAAAATTACTTAATACATTTTGTGGACCTAATTTAATTACGCAATAAAAGTAAGAAGTGTTGTTTGGATTTATAAGCCCGGAAAAAACTAAAGACGCCTTAAGTAAAAATTTAAAAATTAAGTTTTTCAGATTTTCATTTCATATGCATTTATTTCAAAACTTTTACTTCATTAATATGTTATTATTTTAAATATAATTTTGTTGATAAATTCTCTACGAACTTTTCGAACCAACAAAATTTGTGTGGAATTAATGTTTTGAGAAAAATGAATTTGAAATAAAAGGCTGAAAAAGGATTTCTTTTAATTTTTACTTCAGGCGTCATAACTTTTTTTGAGAGCTTATAAAATCAGGCAACAAAATTGATTTTGCGCCAGATTTGGCTCTGAGCGCTTAGTATATTTTAAGCTCTTTCAACAATTGCAAACCAATTTAGCTCTTAAGAAACAAGATACCAAACCTGTACTGGAGGATATTCGTTTGTTATTGATCGAGCTGAAGCTCTTCTACGCAGTTAACAAACATTAATTAATAGAGCTAACACCATACATTTCCTTAACTATTGGCAAAAGGGCTGCAAGTAAGAGATAGTTTTTCCGATCTTATATAACATCTTATAAGATTTTAGCAGCGTGACACTAATGCACAAATATCAAAATGTGTTTAGATGAAATATACATTTTATAGCTCCACAGCGACTAAGCCTTCGCAGTGATGAGGCTACAATAATAACATTTACATAGTTATATTTGAAGGTTGGCAGTCTCTTTGGGATGTATACGAAAATAAATACATTCAGCAAATTTTGAAGCAAAATATTTAGGGATTTGACGTAAGATCTCAATATCTTGCAAAGTTTGTTTAATTATTTTTTGCTTTATTAAGTATCGCAAAAATTCGCGAATAATATTCAATATCGCAAAACCCGCTTTTGCAACGCAAAACTAAAAAAAAATATCGCACGTTTTCCGATATATCTTAGTATTCACTTCCACTATCCTCTTTGCAAAATCAACATATTTTTACAGAGAGAAAAGTGAAATCATTCAGCTCTTGATTTTGATATTTAAATGAGCGAGAAATTAATCTATTGATAATAATTAGACACACATACATATTCTGTATTTAGAAATTATTCTTCGGCTTTGGTTTGGTAGTGTTGGTTTAGCTTGCGCCCGGTTGCATTAGGCTTGTACCCCTGAATGCAATCTAATGTAGCTTTTGATTTTTTCAGCTTCATCTTCAATATAATATCCAACGCTGTGTTATGATCAAGAACGAGAGAGATCATAATATTCCACTTTTTGACTGCATTTCTATATAGATCCCCCTGTGGGATACTTTTGTCATACTTTAACCAATTTCGTCAGTCCTCCCAGGAAACTAAACTCATATGAGTTTCTTCTTTTGATTGTTGTGTCGGGATCAGCACAACTTATTGAGGATGTGATCAAGCAACCTGAGACTGAGAGGCACAGGGAAATCATGCCGCACGTCACTGGGTTCGAATACTATTGGAGCTTGGAACTTGGAACTTGGAATGTTCAAATTAGTTTGTTATTGTAGGTACTCACCTATAAATTGTTGATTGGTCGTTGCACTTTGCGAAAATCTGCCAAAGATCCAAGAGTATACCTTGTCATGAAAGCTCCTCAAAATTGCCGTTCGGAATCGGCGTTAAATTATATGTCCTATTGGTACCCACCAAAACTATAACTTTACACATACAATGGTTTGAGGCCCTATATGGTATGTTAATGCGTAGTGCTTATCTGAGCCTATTCGCAGGTAACTAATTAGTTACCAATGTCTAATATGAAATGAAATAATAATGAAATAATACAATTATTTTTCTAAAACAATAAAATCAGCCTCTACAGATCACCGTTCACGTCTCAAATTGTGAATAATTACTATTTATTTAAAAGAATAAGGTCTAGGCAAACTTCTTATCTTTCGCTAAAAGAGCAAGAAATAAGTTTTATTGGTCGATTCAAAAGTTTCTAAAAATACAATGTCAAGGGTTCAAATTTGCCGAAGGGCAAAGCTAATCGAAAGAGGACGATTGCCCTGCAAAGGGAACTAGGTAAACATTATGAAGAGAATTCAATCCAAACATCCTTTGTTCAACAAAAACAAACAAAATTAAAAAAAGGACTAGAGGTCACTGGGTAAAGGGTTTTCTGTTGTAAGATTAAATGACTAGGTCAATGGTCCTTCAAGACAAAAGATAAGAATGAAAAAAAAAAAAACCCCTGGCCAAAGGTAGCTACTAGCACTAAACCTAGTTGCTTGTTGTCCGCCGAGATCTATAAAAAACGACTTCACTCATTCATTAATCTCGTTGTGTATCCCAACAACTTTTACCACAACAAACAAAAGGGCGCAAACCGAAACCAAAGCAAAAAGCGTATTATTCAGAGGCCAAGCGAGAGGAAATGACAATCGGTCTATTCAATTGTCTGGAAAATTTAATTCTTGTAGAGGTCCGCTTGATTTCCTTTCGTTCCGTAGTTCCAGTGCTTGGCGCATACCTAGGATTTGTTACAGGCGAAAACCAAACCATTTTTTTATAATTTACTTAATTCGTTGTTTTTTTTTTCATAGGAATTTCTATAGGTACATGCCTACTGTCATTATTTCATTGTTTGCCTGCCCACCACCCTTCATAGAGAAAAAATGAAATAAAATGGTTAAACGCTTGAGAGGAACAGGCAAACAAACACAGAAGTCAGTCTCTTGGGCGATTGGTCGGTTCGGTAGGACTGTTTTGGAAAATACGTATTGTATAGGAGCTTTTTTTAATTTTAAATGAAACCTATTTCATAACTGTGTGTTTATTCGTGTATAATGGTATGGCGATGTAGGTTGTGTAGGGATATCTATGATTTATGGAATGAGGTTGCTCAAAATAAGGGCAAATAACAAAAAATAAAAAAATACGAACAAAAACATAAAAAAAATAAAATGAAGTGAGGACGTGACAAATTGAAATGATAAATCAGGACAAAGCCTGTAGAAGTGAAAAAGTTTCTCATTCCGAACATTCTATGTATATCAAGTCGACAGAGCTATCATATTTTTTGCAATTTTTCTTAGCCAATTATTCGACTGGACGTGCAAGTTATTTATGTTACAAAAAAAAAAAAAAAAAAAAAATCACGTCTTACAATGATAAGTAGGCTTTAAATGCAAATGATTACATTAAAGTGAGTTGAGGGCTTCTGAGACTGACAAATGTTGTATATTTTAAATCTATTTATAAAAGGAAATTAGGGAGAAAGCCGAAATAATACAAAACAAAATGCGGAAAATGAATTCATAATTGGAAACAATAAGTAATGGGAAATTTTATTTTACTTTAGTTAAATTTTTATTTGCAATTTTCTATTTGTTTTTTTTTTAATATATATATATATAATATATTTTAGTGAATATTAAGATATCTAAAAAAATTGATTTTAAAAAAAATCTGGTTCTGGTATTTTTAGATTGAAGTTTTTTTTTGACAAAATTCATTTGCGAAGTTTGAACAATATTAATGTTAATGATTGCAAAACCTAATATATATATATACAATTTAGAAAAAAAAAATTACATACAGTACAAAATCAGTTAACGCAACTAATAGAATTATGGCAGTTGCAATGAGCGAGATTGTTGCACTTACTGGGTTATATTGTTTTTTTTTAAATAAAAAAATTATATTAAAACGGTTATATTTCTGTAAGGAAAACCACAATATTAAGAAACAACGTTATTGAAACTAAAACAAATCGTTATTGTTGAACACATTTTTGTCAAATAAGAAAACGAAAGGGTAAAACATATCGCCCTCCTCGTGTCAGTTGCACGAATGTGTCTTCTCTCCATTTAGCGACGAGGTTATGATCAGTATTATAAGGATCATAACCCTCCCACTTCACTGCATTCGTACTAGTTGGCCTCTGGGATTCGGCGTTTCGACCTCACAAAATATCTGTAGGCCTCCTTTTGAATCACTACGATTACACAATGTTTGATGTCGTCATCAAAGGCTTCGATGTTGATCATTGCTCCCAGATATTTGAACTTTTCGCACTTCGGGTACCATCACTCTATTCAAATAAATGTCTGGAATGAGTTGGCTTTGGTCCGAGAATGGGCAGTACAGATACTCTGTCTTTTTTTGACTAATACAATACCCATTCCCCCTCTAAAGCATCTACCCAAACATCAAGTGTTCGTTGCAGGAAGTCTGATCATCACTTATGATGGCTCCATCATCAGCAAAGAATAACTGATGCACTTAAGGGTACGCCACTTTTCCCTCAAGCAAATAATCTAGCAAAGAACTTAAGACACTTCCCTGGTGGCCACCGACTTTTATTGGGAATTCATTGGTGACTCCTGCGGGACATCAGGCTTTTGACTTCGGTCCCTCGTACATGTCCATGATCATCTGTACGTAGGTTTGTGTGCAATTAAATTCCTCGTTTGCCTGTAAAACGTTCAACGTTTGCCAACGTCTCTAGTCATATTATATTCTTCCGTAATATAAAAATATTCACTAGCAGCCCTATTAATAAAAATCGCTTAACTCACCTCTAACTCACGAGCTAACTAAGCGATGGAATAAGACTTAACTCACGAGTTAGAATTTCTTATTAATAAAAAATTCTGACGTTCAGTAATAACATTACGCAAATCTATTGCTCTTTTATTACAATTAATCAAATTTTGTTCGTCTGTAGAGCATATTTCAAATTTAATGTAAACAAATAAATGTTTTTTTTAGATTTAGAAGTGCAATGTGGACAATAAACTTAAGGATGCCCCAAAGAAAAAAGCATTAAGAAGATGATGGATAGAATTTTATTTCATTTTATTAATTTAAAAAAAAAAAAATTGTTTTTTTTTTTTTTAAAAACGCCCCCAAAAAGTGGGCGTGGCCAAAAAATTTCTATGGGCGATATGTTGGCAAAAATTTTGGGTAAATATCTTGTTAAACTTGTTTTTTCCCTTTCTATGAAAATTTTCGTAAAAAGCATTTTAGTAAAAAAGTAGGCGAGGCAAAAAACTTTATGACACACTTATAAAGGAGGGCAGTGGCTACATATCTAGTGAAGGTTGTAACACTCTATCTCTCTTACTATAGCTTTAAAACGGTTTTTTCTAAATTGTGGGCAGTGGGAGTCTTTAAAAAAATTTACACTTAACCATTTCGGGGCCCTAGGGAATATGTGGCCCAAATTTCAGCTTCCTAGCTTGATTTTAAAGGCCTAAAAATTGTGTACGGATGGACGGATAGTCTTAGGATCATAAATATACATATATACTTTTATAGGTCTACGACGAATATTAAGGGGTGTTACAAACTATGTGTCAACATTAATTTACCCTTAGGATAGGGTATAAAAATGGAGAATCGTACAAAAAAAACGAAAGGGAAGTGAGAAATTTCTGTAGAAATAACAAAAAAAAAATGTTTTCGTTTGCCTGCTAAATCATCGTTAAACCACCTTCGACGGTGAGTTAAGTTAACTCACATTTGAAAAACGTCAGTTAGTGTCAAATTTGTTTTATTAATAACATTTTGCACATAACTCATAACTTAAGGGTAACTCACCGCTAACTGGTGTTTATTAATACGGGTTTACGGTTTTGCTTAGCAGGTTTTAGCACTTTTTCTGTCCGCCTTTGGCATTTTTTGGAAAAGTAATCTGGCAACGCTGACTAAATCACCTATCAACTATTACCGCTCCAAACTACATGACACCATATCTTATTGTAGCTTTGATTTAAGGGCTTACATGGGTTTCACAGCTTCACAAAATCAATTTTTTTAATTATCCTAAATCTTCAAGTCATTCCGAATAAAAGTTTCGGAGATACAGTCTTGGGAAGGTGCGCACACAATTGATTCACGAGGTTTATTTAAGGTTATACAAACTTTAAACTCGTTTTTCTCGAAACTGTGTTTTCAAAGTCGGTTGTCAAAAGTTCGCGAAAACCGATTTTAATAAGACTTTACACAGGTCTTCGAGATACAATTCACGAGGACTTGGCCGAAGGATTTTTTTTCAATCACAACTATATAAAAATGTTGAGGAAATTTTACTAAAATTAACATTTTTTTGTAAAAAGGTCCTTCAAAAATCCAATTTTCCCTTTTTTTGCCTCTACGTCCAAATTCTAGTTTACGGTCTTAACTCTAACACGATCTTTTTTTTCACTCCTGATGATCCTGTCACGAGTTCTACTGTCAACGGGGACAAGCCTTTTTTCTGAGGGATGATCGGAAATGACGAAGTTTTGAATATTTTCCTTTGAAAATTTCAAAAATTCTTTTTCAAATGTAATCTTTAAGACTGTAAAAGTTTGATTAAAATATTTTATTTTTTATATAAAAAAAAATTGCTAAAAATAGAACTTTGTTTTACCCGAATAAACCCATGTAGCCCCTTAAGTCATAACTATGTTTTGAGCAATCCATTCTCCAATTTATAGGCGCAGTGAGTGCCTATAAGTAGCCTCTACCTTGAAAATAAGAAAAAAAAACTATTTTCCAAATTTCAGCTTCAATTCCAGCTAAGCCTCAGCGTTTCCGAGTTATTTTAAGTCAGACAGAAACGCAATACATAGGACAGAAAATTGACTTGGTTATTATTATAAAGAGGATGTTTCAGCTATTTTTGTGGGTAAAAAATAAAAATAAATATTAATTTTTAACAGTGTATTATTATTAGGCTAAAGTTCCGCCTGCATGCTCTGAACGGCGGCTTCAACCAAGGGCTTCTCGTTTTACACACATCAACAATACGAGAACACAAAACTAGCCACAGAAATATAACCTACGTCTTTACTACGGGCCCTTCGATTTATATTTATGTTCGAATATGATTATCTTTGCAAAGTTAAATGTGGAACACCGTTTCTACTATTGTTGCATATGTATGTAGTTATGCCCAAATATCTCCTCTGCCCTGCGAACCCTCTAATGATGTTTTACAGCTTTCGTCACATTCAATATCTGTTTTTTTAATAGTGTACGCTTTGTTTTAATTCAAAACTTGTAATATGTGCTCAGATCAAAGCTTAACGGACTTGTGATATATGTGGCGCCGTAGATAAATCTTCTTCTATAACGCATGATCATACGTACATGCATTTTTTTCTGATAAATGCAAACTTCTTGACTCTTTGGGATGCGGTGCGATAGTCACAGAAGCCGCTTTGATTCTTATCTGAAAGTACCTACCTCCTTGTAGCAATCTGTTTTCGCACACTTCCCAAGTTTGCAATTTCATTCTGTAATCCCCATTTTATTTTGAAATACTAAACGAAATGAAAACTTTCGATTCAATTTGCTGGAACCACATCGTCACTTCGTATCAAATGTAGTCTGATAGCATATGCAATATGCATGCCTGCGCCATTATAGTCAATTTCTTTATAAAGCTTCTCGAACCGCAATGCCACGTCTTCACGATTATTGAGCTGGTTAAGTTTGGGTTATAATGGATTCTTCTTTTCCCCAGCGCCCACTGCTGCACCCAGACAACTATATACATTCATATGGACGTCCTTAAGATTTTGTTGTTAGTTGGAGAGAGTACCCGACAAATTATTACAAAAACCTCCCCAAATTGCCAATTTCCCGAGGTACGTTTTCGTGGATAGCACATATACATACAAAAATATACCCGCTGCCTCCTCCCACATCGAACAATGTCGCTGCATCGACAAGGACCATGTCACAAGAACCATGTCGCGCCATTGGAATTCACAGCGAAATAAACTTTTATGATCCTTTGTGCAAAAAGAAAAAAAACAAACAGACACACACACGAAAGTCCTGAGACGGCGTATTCACATCGAATTTCAATCGGGGATCAATTTGGTTGGAATAAACTGCTGGGCTCCTCCGAATAAGCTACATAACAGTGCACCAGTGCAGTTTCCCTTTAACAAATCCGATTATTGGGCAAAGGCGGCAGCGCGCTACCATGCCACTGAAATGAAATTAACTCGGCGACGCGACGTCCAGCGTATTGATATTTATAAATAAATTTACGAAAGGATGCCGTATGCTATACACATACTGATTGTGTTCTTTTGTCCTGCTTTCAGATGAGTTCCGGAGCAAAGTGGCATGCGAGAATGACAACATGCCATTGGTGTGTAATCCTTATTCTCGCATAGCGATATATAGCGCAAGTTTTGGCCGTACCGAGCGAGAGAGTGTACAGTGTGCCAACGGCTCTGAGCATCCTGTGGAGGACAACAGCAGCAAACAGAGTAAGTTGTTGTCGTCGGGCAGGCAATTAACTAGACGCGTATACTGAATTTTCCCGATTTCTCATTTTCATTGTAAATTTTCTTGAATTGCAGCCTGTCTGGTCTCGTATGCGACAGAGACAGTGATGCAGATATGCCATGGCCGTAGACGATGTTCAATCACAGCCGATGCGGGGACATTTGGTCGGCCGTGCAAAGGAGAGGCCAAAATGTATCTGAAAGTTGTATACACCTGCAGTAAGTCATTGATAGAGTTGGTTTTTGTTTGGATCAAACAAATCAAACGTTTTATCCATTTCAGTCCCACGAAAGGTCCTTAAGGATAGATACGAAACAGCGCCTGAAACTGACGAGCCACAGCAGACCGAACTTGACCTCGACCAGGATGAACTATACGATGAGGACCAATTCTATAAGGAATCTGAAGCGATACCGCCAGCCCCCAAATTACAAGGTGCTATTCCTAATTCGGTGTTTCCGTACGATTTTACGGGTGATTTGATGCCAAGTAGTACACTGATGCCACCACTTTTATCAAGGAATGATAGCAGTCTGGAAGGTTAGTCAGATTGATTATTTTTTTGTTGTTGTTTTGTGTGGTTTAGTTTTTATTTTTTTTTTGTGCCGAAGTTTCCAGTTGTTAATTGATTCTGCAGAGACCAAAGTCTTAAGGTACATTATGTTAGTTCATCTGAATGCATATCGATACCTTCCCGCAGGAGCGTATAAGGCGATTTCATTTTAGTAAATTGCTTTCTGTAACGTTCTTACTATTTGTGCTTACTGACACGTTTTAAGCCTTTATAGACAGCTATAACTTGAAACCTGTTCGAGGTGGAAGTATTATTGCTAATTAATAAGAAATATCCAACTTTATGTAAATGTGTAAAAAAATATGTAAATCCTTTGCTTAGCTTCACCTCTCAGAACTCAGGTTTACTACAAGGATATTCTGGATATCTTCACAGTCATGTCAATGTCTTGACCTTCAAATGCCCACGTCAACATTTTTAAATGTTAAAAATACAAAAATGATTTATTTCACTTGAATTGCTGGCCTCCTGCTGGCTAGCCCATTGAAAAGCAGCAGTTTCCACGACAACAAGTTCTCATTGTGATTGTGGTTTTTATACAAAAATTGAATAAAAATTGCTTTTTCGCCTGAGAAAGACATTAGTTAATTTGATTGTTTAAAATTTATCTTTTTATTAAATTGTTACCTACAAAAATTGGCGAATGGTATCTATAAACTATTTGCCAGATTTAAAAAATACTATTTTTGTGGAACGCATTTCGATGAGGGACAGTTTCCACACCTAATCTTACACATAAAATAGAGCATACGGCGATTTTATAGGCCATAACTGCAAAACGAATAATGTGATCTTTTAAACCACAAAGTATGATTTACTGCTTCTCCAGTTCCTGCTCAGCGGAGGGTTTAACGGGTCAGAGAAGAGCTTTCCTTTAACCCTTATCATGTACTTTAAAAAAATACACACATGGCATTTGTGGGTCAAATTTGCCCAATACATTTTCTGTGTAGTGATCACAAATTGCGCTAGAAAGTTTTTGTTTTACTTATAAATTTTAGAAAATTTAAATATATTATTAAATACTTTATTCCTTTTTGGAGCCATTTGGACATACCTTATATGACGACCAACTTCTTTGAGTTAATTCTAGAGAAAGTTTCGGTTTTAAAAAATCGATTCCTTCCTTGTGTGAAGTAAATTATTTATCGCAGGTAATATGTCTAGCGTTTAGAAGTTTCAAAATCGAAGAAAGCCTTCACGTCAATGAACCCGTCTTGAAAAAATTGGATCACGACCAGCTCAGTTGGTATTGCCATGTTCAAAGGGGGAACGAGCCCGTCAAAATGACAATGTACACCAACGGTTCTATACAAGCCCGAAGAAGTTGGCCTAAGGCTTCAACACAGATGCAGCAACACCAGCATTTGATTTGATATTGCAAATACTTTATGAAGTCAAACCGGGAAACCCCACAGGCGGGCCAGTAGGAATGCACAGAAGTTGGAGGGTTATTATCAGAATAATTCTGATTATAACCTTGTCAATAAAAGAATGGATGTGTCTACCTTTTATAAGGTCTATAACTTCACGATAGCCTTCATTTGACACATAACACAATCCAACTAGAACTCCTTGAACAGTAGAATGCCAAACAATTACGAGTTCCGTAACTTGCATTATTCAGCAAGTTCATTATTGTAAGCATTGTATTGCAGGCTCAAGGCAAACTTGTTTTAGTAGTTTTAAGAGTCCATAGCTCTCATTATTTTCTGGATAGTTAAAATGTATTTCTTGAAAAAACGTCTTGGGTGAGATGTTACCAAAAGGTCATCCGTACGTATCTGAGTTGAATGTTTCCTGTTTATTACATTTCCCTCTTTTTTGAAATTCCATTTTGTGGAATGAACACCTACCTCAGGGCGTTCATTCCTGGCACACTTTTTATCAACGTATAACCATTGATATTTTTTGACACTTTCGAAGACTAATTGTAGCTGTAAATGTTTGCCTTTTTTAGTAGTTATTCTACAAATTCTCTAAAAGGCCCTTTTGTGGGACCAAAAAATATCAGCCAGCAGAAGTAGCCCAACATAGGTTTGTTAGAAGTTTCATCAACTCTTATTTTTGTAATCTAATTCCAAAAATAAAGCAATTATTCACTAAATAAGTTGAAAATATCATATTGGGCAATTTTGACGCAGAAATACAACTTATGTTATTGGCAAAAGTCGTATCACAAAAACTAGTATATGGAGATATATGTTAAACGTGTATTGCAGTTGTATTCATTACCTAGATATGCCCTGTAAAACGTGCGTTTGGGCAATTTTGACCCATGTGTATAGGATAAGGGTTAATCTCCATAAGTGGGGTGAAAATTGGAGATAGACATTCTGGAAGATTATGTCAACAAATCATTTCCCAAAGTTTTGAATATTAAGTCGGTATTTTTCTTACTCATATCTGTGCATAGTTTATCTGGGTAAACAAAAATTATTATGATTTTTATTCTAGAAGATTATGTTAACAAATCATATCCCAAAGTTTTGAATATTAAGTCGGTATTCTGTCTGCATCCATCACATCCAAATGAATCTTGTGTTCACGAGAAACCCAAGTATCAATGGAAGACATGACTAAAGATGTAGTCATCTTCTTCTGAACCTTGCCTAGCAAGCTTTATCGGAGATCTCATTTCCCTGGATGTCGGTTTGACCTGGGACCCAGATTCACTGTGTTCAGCCTTCCGACCAAATTAAGAAAAATATTGAATTCGAGCATTACCTTGGACGAGGTAAGATGTCTTAGCATCGCTTTTAATGCAGCTTGGCTGTCACTGCAAATGAAAATGCCTCTAGCCCTCCACCTGTTGATCACAATATAGCGCATAGCTTTTAGAATGGCAAAAACCTCTGCTTGGAATACAGACGCATGTCAACCCCAGATTGATACTTACTTGCTTCATCGTAGCAAAGAATTACAGATGCCACTTCTTCACGCAGATGAACTGCACTTAAAAGCAAATTGTTTTTTTACATACAAATCATAAGACGTTGCTTTAAGAATTCAGACTCTGTCCGACTCCGAACGTACTTACATGCGTGTAGGTAAATCTATTTAATTTGAAACGCTTTCTGTAATTATATCCAAAATTTAATCAAAAGTTGTTCTTGCTAATTTTTTATTCAATCCAGGTTCAAATTTTGAATTCATTCTTAATCCCAAATTTTTCAAACTAACTAAACCAGTTTGTGTGGAAAATCGATTTGGGTTTTCCTTCGTTTTCTGCAAATTTGATTGACACAGTCCTTAACAATTTCATATCTTTCCTTTATTTTTGGCCGTTGCTCTTCATTTAATTCCTTTTCGGGCAAAAAGAACATTCGTATTTCCTATCTTAACAGAATCGTCTATTTAATATAACAGTGAACCTACGGAAACTTTCCATGCCGCTAAACTGATTCACGACCTTCCCAAACTAAGAGCAGCCACTGCGACATCATTATCATCATCTTCACTAGAATTACGATCATCCTAACATACCAAAAGAATTCAATTTGAATAATGTCCCCTTGAAAAGTCAGCCAGCGGGGTTCCACACCTTCACCATCATCGCCAACCTCATTATTATCAGCATACTCCGGAGTCCCGAGGCGAAGAAACCTTGTAGTACATGAAATGCTGTCGCTGCCGCCGCCGCGCCGCCTCCTTCTGATTTGCATATCAAAAGTGTTTGCCAAAACTGAAAGCATCGCCCAGCACGGGGCGGCTTTTTGCACGGTTCCCTGGCTCACTTCATTCATCATCCAACCGAGCATCTTCACTCATATTGTCCTGTCCTGACCTTTCGCTACTTTGTCGATGCATCTGCACTGCCTTCTCCTAAGCACATACGAAAAAGTCATTGCCCCGCAGGAGACCTGTTTAATGATGTGTCTCGACTTTTGTATACATTAACACACTCCAGTCCTTTTACTTACATAGGTTTGGTTTGGTTTGGTTTGTTTTGCCGCCTCCCACTCATTTGCCTTTCTTTGGTGTGACCATTCAAATATACACCCCTATTTTAGTTGACAGCCCAACAACGATAAGAGCACCCCCGGGGTCTGAATATGAGGAGTACCTCATACCAAGGGGAGCAGATGTGAATTTATATGGCGAAAGCAATGCGGCCAATTCGACGAAAAACTTCTTCATCCAGCGCAAATGTGACCATACCGGCGAAGATGAAGTTGGTCAAGGAATTATGGTGAATTGTTCGGACTTGGAGCGCGTGGAAGTAATTGGATTCTTGGTTAATTGGATGCAGACGTACAGTTTCATTAAACGTGAGTTGCGGTTGTGGTTTAACTTGGCATGGGATTTGTTTTCCACATTCTATGGCCCACCCTTCCCCTATTCATTGCAGATTAAGTCAGCTAACGAAATTTTTGCTGTAATGCGCGAAAGGCTGCTAGGCACATTCAGGCCGCCCCGCTGCCTGTACATTTTTACTTCTTCTTTTTTTTCCTTTTTTTTTGACGGGACTAGGCCCTCAACGTTAATAATTACTATTACTGGGGGGGTTAGCATGCCTCTGTTGCTGACTAAATTAGAATTCTCCCTGAAGTGGCAATCAGTTGTGTGTAGTTTTAAGGGGTAGTCAGAGCAATATTCTTGTAGTCGAGTCCTAACCCCCGGACAAGCAGTAGAAGTAGTAGTGGCAAATCCTCGTTTAATTGTTAATTTGTAAAGTTGTAGCGCGAGCTGAAATTAACCCGACTTAATGACGGCGATGATGATGATGAGTATGATGAGAATGCGTCGTGGTACTCTCGATGCTAAAACTTGGTAGAGTGCTTTTAATGTATGGTTCCGCTTCTGTTTCTGTGTGCAAAAATTTAATGAAAACGAAACGAAGCAATGGTTAATGTTTTTGTTTTTCGTGTTTTTTTTTTTTTTTTTTGAGTTAATCTAACTCACTTGGGGTTGTTTCGGGTTGATTTCAGCTTTAAAATTGCTATGTTTCATAGTTTTTATGTTCTATCCCCCAGGATACAGACAATCTAAATTCGAGTGGAATACACCACCTCCAAGAGTCGGTGGCTTGTAGGTATAACGATTTTAGCTGGTGTTTTTTTTTCTTTACGCGCGAGCTCTGATTAGATATATGTATTTGTTTTTTTTTATGTCTGGGTCATGAAAATTTCATCTATTATTAGATATTTAATGTGGTTTTGAATTTATGAATAAAAATCATGATCAGCTATTGTGGATGCTTAACAATTTGCATACGAAAGTGGGTATAAAATGAATTTGCATTGTTTGTTGTTCTTGGAAATAGGTAAAACTGCGTTTGGGTACCTATCTTTATTGATGGAGTTTGTTTAATATGCAGTCGGTGAAGTTAAAAAGCTCTCTACAAAATTAAGCTTTTCATCGGGCATTATGATTCAATAGAATTCCGTTCATTTCAAATAAATAATTTAAAAAAAATGCTCAGTTTTTCCTAATGCCATTTTGGCTGCAAAATTTAAACCCATGAGAATCTAGTTCATATGGCTAACTATAGGTTGAATGTCGAATAATCGCAAAGCTATACATCTTTGTATGTAGAAGCAATATAATAAAAGTAAAACAAATGAATTTTATAGCTTTATTCTGCAAAAAACGTTTAACTGAAGAGTTAGGTCGAATTAAATAGGTTTTTTGAAGACTGGAAAGTATTTTCAAATAATTTCTCAGTGAAGATCCCAAGTGGAAGCTGAATAGAGCGTAAAATTATGCCCGATGAATCGATCATTAGCTACATATGACCCATCTACAAGAACGGCGATCCTATTAAGGATTATATCTCTGTTTAAGATCCTATCCAACGTACGTTGTAAAAGTCACGAATTCTTGTGCAACACACTTATCGACCGTAAACAGAATTCAATTTCAACTTTAAATCCATTTTTTCTTTTCTTTTAATGAAGCTTACAAAGTGGACAAAAATGATTAAATCTAACTTAAAATTAAGAGTATACTTATTCTAGATTACTGGTCCTTATGCGGACGCTCTAAACTTAACTATATCACTTAATACTATTACCGTTCGGCCTTAATTAATAATACAATTGTTATTGTTTAAATATCATTTTTTTTACAAGAAAATTTATTTTAAAGACTTGACTCCTTTAAGTTAAACAGAATTCTCACACTTATGCGATCATAAAAAAGGAGGGGTTTGAATGATGGATATTTTTATTTGGACTTTTACAATTTGTTTTGTTAAGTGGAAACTAGATATCCATCAAGTGGCTGCCGCTAGTGGTGATACATGTATGTGCATGACTGCCATTATCTGAGGCTTGTTGGCATAAACCTGCGACTTGACGTAGCCCCAAGGAAAGAAGTCAGATATGGTAAAATCGGGCGATCTTGCTGGCCATGCCAAATCGCCATAACGGAAGTTTATACGCGACCCGGAAAGGCTTCCTTCACTATCCATTGTGGCTCGTGCTGTGTGTGCGATTGCTCATTAAATTGCGGCAGTATAAAGTCGTTTATCATAGCTTTGAAGCGTTTGCCAGTAACAATGACCGTATAGCCGATGGCGTTCTAATCATCATTCCCCCGGCCGCACCACACAGTGGCTTTAAGTGGATGTAATGGCTCTTCGAACATTACACGCGGATTTTTAGTGCCCCAGAAACGAAGATTTTGCTGATTGACGTAACCGAAAGCTGAAAATAGTGTCAAAAAATGAGTACGTTGACAATACCTAGAGTACATATTGAATAAGTATCAGAGTGAAAGCGGCAAACATGGAATTATGGTAGTTCATACATACAATTTTGCATAATTGTCCCTCTGCGGCGTTGTCCCTCTAGATTGGAGTCGAAGACTCTTCGGGCCGGAGCACTGTTGTTCATTCATTCTATATGTCCCAGCCTTATCAGTCGGCTGATCCGCAATTTTCTGACCAGGTTAATGTCGCTGTTCAGCTCGTAGAGTTTGCTGTTATATATCCTACTCCAGATCCCATCAACAAAAATGGAACCGAAAATCACACGAAGAATTTTGCGTTCAAAACGCCCAAGGATATATTCATCGGCCTTCGCTAATGTCCATCCTTCTGCACCGTACAGCAGGACTGGGATGATTAGGATCTTTTACGGAGTCTCAATGCCTTACTTTTCAATTGCCTTCTTAAGCCAAAAAATAGCGATTTGCAAGTGTAATTCTTCGCTTGATCTCTGCCGTGATGTTATTTACAGAGTTTATAGCAGAACCAAGATAGATAAAGTCCTTAACTACCTCGAAGTTATACCTGTCGATTTTGAGTTTCTGTCCAGTTCGTCGACGTTGTATGTACCTTCTGGTCGACAGCATGGTAGATGCGGTAATCTGCGGCCTTAAAATCAATTAAGATAGGGTGGGTATCGATCTGGACTTTTTGGGTTTTCTCCAGGATTTGCATTAGAGTGAATATTTGATCGGTTGTGGACTTTCCTGACCTAAAGCCGCACCAATAGGGTCCAATCAGTTCGTTGATATATTGTTTAAGGCGTTTACACAGTACGGCAGACAGGATCTTGTATGTAATGCTAAGCAGACTGATACCTCTGTAGTTGGAGCAGTTTAGAGGATCACCTTCCTTTTTTACCGGAAAAACAATGCTAAGGTTCCATTCATCAGGCATATGTGAGTTGGTGTATGCTCTCCACCATGCCATCTCCCGCTACTTTAAATAGCTGGGCTGGTAGGCCGTCCGGTCCAGCAGCCTTGGTGGACTTGAGTTAAGATATTGCTATCCTCACTTCATTTTGGTGGGGTGGACGGAATTTTTGGCTTTCATCGTCCAAATTGAATTGTTCGTTCTGCCTGACAGCGTAATTTTGTCCTCTTCGCCGTTTAACAGTCTACAGAAGTGGTTTTTCCATATCTTCAACACTTCTTACATAATATGCGTTTTTAAACATTATAACAAAATTGATCACATGCCAAATTTATTTAAATCATTTTTTAAGTTTTGATAGAATGGATTTAAAAAAATGGCTGCAACAATTTTGATAAAATTTTTCATATTCAACATTCTTTAATTAGTTGTCTTAATACAAAAACAAATCTAAATCGTTAGAGCCGTTTTGAGAAAATGAATTTAATTTCAATTAAGGAAAATCGTTACATAAAGGAACTGTTTTTAAATATTTTAATAATAGTACTTATGTTATAAAAAAAAATTTAATTCATATTTGAATTTTTGAGTTATTAGCGTTTTCGTAAAGTACAGTTATTTCAAACTTTTTTAGAAAAACTTCATATGCAGTATTCGTAGAAAAAAAAAATATTAGGCGTAAACGGAGCCAAAGCCTAGCTTTTCCAACCACTGTGTGTGCGCAGATATATTTTTTGACACAAATGGGATCTACAGTTTACTGCCGATTCCGAACGACAATAAATTTTTGAGAATCTTTTCATGACAGTTTTAACTCTTGGATGTTTGTCATACGTTCGCAAGTGCTGAGTCAGCGAATAAAAACTTGCAGGTAGTAGAGGTCGGGATTTGAACCAGCGACCTCACGCGAGTCACAGCATCCACTGCAGTATTCCTAGGCCCCAATCAATATACAAAATCAGTCCACAATTGTTAGAGACTTTTTTAATAAAATCAGTGATCAGGTAGCTATTTAAAAATGAAATTGAATGGCAGGTACCGTTGTTTTAAGGTATTAAATGAAACATAAATAGAACTCTGCGCAATGCTACCTCAGAATCTTTGAAGAAAATCGACCACACTGTTTCGGTCTTGAACTTCTCCATATTTGTAATATCATTTTACCGACTCAGCTTGGAATCGAAATTTCCGCACGATTGCAATAGCTTGCTAAGTTTTCTGTATTCATTTTTTAAATACACGAAATAAAAATATTTCCGGGTAAAACAAACTTGCACTGCCCCTTTTGTAACAGCGACTTCGGCGGTACAAGACTCAGTATATGAGCTGTCATAAAAATATTTATATGTTGTCGCTGATCTCCTTGATTCTCCCATCGCCGCTATCCGCCCAACTCGAATATTTGTTTTGCCTTAGGATATATCAGCATTTGTGATCAGTTATTCCTACTACTAAAGTGCAGAAGTATGGCGTTTACCCAGCGTCTTTTACTTTGTGAGTACCCATTCATTATTTTAAAATTCTTGGATAAATGGGTGCATCCCATTTGCACCCTTTAGACACTCGAACTATGGATATGGATGAGATGAACGTAAACATGGATTGTAAATAAACATGGCTATTTAATGTTTGAATACAGTAGCTACAGTATTCAAAACAGCTACAACAGAAAATACCCGGCGGGTTACGGCAATTTGGGGACAATGCATGTTTACTTGTTTTTATTTTATTTTTTTGGAATGCAACAGTCAATTTTTAAATAAATAACAAAACGAAAAAAAAACTTCAAACAAATATTGCAAATCAAATTGCGAAATGATGATATGTCAAATAAATGGAAAACAAAGTTAAATTTGCCAAACATAAAATGCGAAATTAATTAAAGGTGCAAAAGAAAAAAACTGTCAGGTGAAACTTGTCGAAAACAAGACAAGTAAACATTTTATGTTCATAAACGAAACTGTACAATCTGCAGTTTGATTGAAAAGCAAGTCAACTCGTAGGTTATTAATTGTAAACGAAAAGTTGTTTTTTTACGAGGGTAGGTGGAAATCTTCTATGAGACATTATGCTAATACTGCTAATTGCTCGCGGTTACATCTTATTGCCGTTTTAGTCGGCCCACTAGATTCGTTTCAGTTAGAATTTGTAGCGAAGCGTTATTGCAATGCCAATGAAGCCGAGTCCGTTGGTATGGGCAAATGTTTTTATCTCTTCTTCGACGGTGGTCATACCTAAGTCTCGGTGGATATCATCGTCTCGGATTTACTACGGGGCGTTGACAGTTCTTGGAACTTTATTTATATAAATATATAACTTTATTTTGGAAAGTTTGTAATATTTGTATGTTACTTATTTGGGTTCAACCCGACAGTTGTATACGTCAAAATTGTATACGACCAAGCAGCCAATGCATTTGATTATATTTCATAACAAGCTCTTTCCGTTTCTTCTTTTACGTGCGATTTCCATTTAAGTTTCGAATCCAATGTCATTCCCAAATATTTAGCTTTTGATAGCCCGTTGGAGCTTGTTCGCTGCTCATTTTATCGTATTACTTACGACCAATATAGTTAGATAATCCGCAAACGTAGCCACAGATGTGTCATCTTCTTGCGGAATATCTCGAGTATAAATTAAAAAAAATCGGATCCAGAAGTTCCTTTGGGAACTCCTGCCTCGATTTGTTTGAATTCAGAGTAATCGTTTCCTTGCTTAACACAGACGAGTCTATCCGCTTTAGATAAGAACTAAGTAGCTCATATAACTGCTTTGGAAATATTAATTTTAGTTTATGTTTCAATCCCGTATGCCATTCTTTATCAAAGGCTAGCGATTTTTTTAAATACTTTTGACATAATTGGTAAAAGAGATATTGGTCTATACGACTTTTTGTCACATGGAGGTTTTCCCGGCTTTGGAACCATAATGACCTCAGCTACTTTCCATTGTCTTGGGAGGTAAAGTAACCTAAACGCAGCATTTTTTAGATAGAGCAACATGATAAGTGCTTTTATAGGCAACTCTTTCAGGACCTGCCTACCCGCCGTAATCAAATCGCATCCAGCTTTGTTCGTTTTCAATTCATTTTTCTAAGCACAACAGAAAAATGCCGAGTGGAGAAAACATTGATTGAAGATTGGGGAACCAATCGGGGAACATAGGACAACATAGTGGTATCCCTTGGGCCCAACTATCTAGCAAGCACCACTTCAGAACAATTAAGACCTGATTAAAAAAAACTGCGCATAACAATGAAGCTGGTATATGTAGATCCAATGAACAGCACAACTTTAGCCGGAGTTGGAATTTGTAATTTAAGTCGGTTATCCAAATACAGCGCTAATCAGACGGGCTTAGTCGTGGAGGACCGGGTCTACCCCTGGCTGTACCACCACCTTTCTAAGTAAATTAAATTCCGTTTAGATATTAGATACTTTGTAGTTCTCAACTGACGTGCATTTCCAAAAATACTTATTTCGAAATTAATCGAGAAAACAACATTTCGGTGGAAACGCCCAAAACTTATAAAATAAATATTAGGTGTAGACATTTCTTACTCTTGGATGTTTGTCAGATGTTCGCAAGTGGTGGGGCAGCGAAAAAGAACGTTCAGGTGGTACAACGTTCTTAACCACTAATCCGCTGCACCCAAGGTTATCCAAGTACAGCGCTAATTAACGGGCTTAGTCGTGGAGGACCGAAGGACCTGGCTATACCATCACCTTTCTAAATGAATAAAATTCCGTTTAGATATGATATACTTTGTAGTTCTCAACTGACGTGAGAACAACTGTAACGTTTTTTCCGCGATTATAAATTTTGGGTGTTTTCCACCGAAATGTTATTTTCTCGATTAATTTCGAAATAAGTATTGTTTTTTTTGGAAATTCACGTCAGTTGAGAACTACAAAGTATATCATATCTAAACGGAATTTTATTCATTTAAAAGCACAAACCTGCCGCCTGCGGAAAGAGGGTTGAAATCCCACAAAATTAAAAATAGCCCCAATTGATAGAAATGTTTGTGTTGTTGTTCCCATATACATTTTTGGGGTCCTTTTTCGAGGGCCATATTTCATGTAGCCTCATATATGTATCTTCTATGTACAGATGTATACGTAACGTCAACCTATCCTTTAAAATGTTTTTCGCGGATTTAAAAAATATTTACATTTATTGTTTACACTTAGCTATCTTTAGTTGCTGAAAAGGTCAAGTAAAATAAATAACAACACAATTCACTTTGTCAGTAATTAGATACTTAAAAGAATTCTCGAGTAATATAACATTCTGATTTATCATAAATGCAAATCCCATAAGGATTGATCTTTTTTGAAACGACACAGCAAGAAGCAAATTTATCCTCAGAAACTGTTTGGTATGAAGTGTTTCTATAGGTCTCATTCATCTGCAGTGTATCAAATGTACAATAACAGTAACATCCACTTCTAAAATTGTGCACTTAAAAAACCGAAACCTTTTCACTTTCAACTAACACACTTTTAAGCTTTTTAACTGCCATTCCCTGTTTTTGCTTTAAAACTTATCTGTTTTTAATCATCAAATTCCTTTCCTTCACAGAGAATCAGGAGCAGTTCTATCTCTATCTCATCATCTCTGTCGCAGCCGGAGTTCTGCTTTGCCTAACCCTGGTCATAGGACGATTGGCCATGCAAAAAAGACGCCACAGTCGAAAGAACAGTAACTCGAGTGGCAGCAATAGTGGAAAAAACTGTGACAGCAAATTTCAACAGTCGACGACCGGAGAAACGCAAATTCCAAACTCCTTTGGCGATGACATCTCCGACATCGACGGCGATATCGATCTGACAAGTGCCCTGCCGGTACCGAGCTTGTCCTCCAGAAACGAGGTATGTATGAAATAAAGCTCTGAAAAAATTATTAAATATTTTCGCAAGAATACCTGCTACATCATGCAAATACAAAATTCTGATTTTTTTTTTCACTCTTCTCTCTTTGCATTTTTCAACCATCTATGGAATTTTAAACTGTCCCTGCATTGAATGTTCGCCTTCTGCACATGAAGACCTACATAGCTTATGCTCCGACTGGATATGGCGGTGGTATGCCACCGCCACCTACATCGACGGCAACCACGATGCTAATGCCGCAGAGTCATCACAGTGCGTTACTGGGCAGTGGTGGACCAACTAATCATGGACCAACAGGACCACTAGGTAGCAGACAATCCACACCACCACCACCCAACATGTATAGTGGCTTAGTGGCAGGCCCACCACCAGTTAGCGGGTCAATGTCCATGGGTAAGTTTTTAAAATTCCTCCCAACAGATGAAATTTTCTATAAATGTTGGCGTGCTAGTAGAATACGCAGTTCTAGTACGCATTACTCTTACCGCTGTGCCTGAGCGTGACCACCTTTTCAATTAGCTTATGGCCCTAATGGCAGGATCATTAAATCAATTTTGTCAGAGGAATCTCTATTCTGCTTTAGGTGGAGTTCGATTTCGTGTGCATGTTATATATGTATTTAGTAGGCCAACCTCATACCAGCAGACGATAGTCGCTGTGCGTTATCCTTCCCCAGAGATCCACCCGTCGAAGTGTAAACACTGCTGTGTATACGATAGAAATAAATTGGCTTCGATGTGGATTCCCTATCAACCTAAAAGACCTAAAACTACTAGTAATCTCCGACAAATGTATACAGTCGGTGTACAGCTTCTAGTCTGGGTTATGGTTATCCTTGGGCCAGCCGCCCGAAGAGGGAAAGTAAAAGGTCAATTTCGCAGAAAATTCATTTCATTCATTTTTCATTAATTCTCTCATTCGCTTTTGCTTTTTTCGATTCTTCCATTCTCCCGGCTGAGTAGTATTTCTTTTTTCACATGAATTTCGTGCAGCAGGGAGGAGGACTACCAATCAATCAAAATGTCGAAATAAAAGGAATTCAAACTCGATTAAGGACTTCCTGGAGAAAAATTCTAACGTGTAACATTGTTAAATTGAAGCTCGAAAGTTCTTATAAATAAATAAACATCTAATCGGGGAAGAATTTCAGTGTGGTATCTGGCCATGTTTAATGGGTCACTTGAAAGGTTTCCGCAGAGAGAATTGTGGCTCTTAAATATTCACGGTAAGTGCCACAATACAATACCTGTGTTGCGAGCTATGTAAATACAATATTTACACTGTATAAGTGGCGGGGGTTTTGAAAAGTTGCATTTCATCAAATGGATTTTATGTAATCTAGACAGAAAAGATTAATTTGATAATTTGACCTGTTGTAGACCCTTGCAAGATTGAGAAAATTGATTTCTTGGAGTTGGGATTTATAATTAAATTTTTTATATTATCGCCATTAATAATTTCCTTTTCACTAAGACAAAAAAGAAGGGTTGTCCTGTGGTCTGTCTACTTTGATCAGCAGAATTGAATTTACTTAGAACTTCGTTAAATTATAACAAAAAGGTATTTGCATATTATTGCATATGTATCTATCGCCACCTTAGTACGTCATGGATTATAGTGGAAAAGCATCATGATTTCTTAAAGGATCTGCATGTGGTTCTGGTTGATTTTGAAATAGCATTCGATAGACAATCAAAATAACTGATATGGGTAGCGCTAAGACAACGAGGAGTTCCTGAAACCTACGTACAGGTGATCATGGATTTGTACGAGGGAGCGAAGACAAAAGTCATATGTCCCGCAGGAGTCACCGATGAATTCCCAATAAATAGATAGATTGTCTGCTTGAGTGAAAAGTGACGGTCCCTAAAGTACATTAGTTATTCATTGTTGACGATGGATCCATTATAAGTGATGATCAGACTTCCCTGCAACAACCACTTGATGTTTGGGTAGATGTTTTAAAAGGGAACGGGTATCGTATTAGCCAAAAAAAACACAGAGTATCTGTTTAGCCCATTCTCTGCCACAAGTCAACTCATTCCAGATATTTATTTTAATGGGTTGGTGGTTCCCAAGTGTAAAAAGGTCAAATATTTGGGATCAATGATTAACAGCGAAGCAACCAGCAACTGTTGATGAAGACATCAATTATCGTGTAACCGATAGGGGCACGAAAACACTCCCATATTCTGTGACCGAAAAATATCCCCTAAGCTGAAAGGAAGGCTTTACCCTGCAGTTGTGCGTAGGGCTACCACATACGGTTCACAATGCTGGACAATGTACAAAAGTATGAGGGCAAGTTGATAGCAGCTGAGATGAAGATGCTTCGCATGACAGCAGGAGTAACAAGGCTTGATCGAATAAGAAGTTCCAACATCCGAGGAAGCCGTAACGTCAAAGAACCCATCTCGAACAAATTGGAGCACAACCGACTCAGTTGGTATTGTCATGTCAAGAGACAATGGCAATCAACGTTCCCCTACAATCGCATAAAAGAGGCAGGCCTAAAAACTCCTGGATCACACAAATGTAGAAACACCAACATTTGATTGGCCTCAATGATGAAGTGATTCAAAATCGGGAGGCCTGCAGATATTTTTGGGATTGAACCGGCGAACCGCACAGTGCAGTAAAGTGGGCGGGTTGTAATCGCTATAATTCTAATCATAACCTTTAAATGGAGAGAAAACTCTACGTTTTAGCCAATTTTGCTGTTTATGATTTAAAATTCAGAGCTGATCTTCATTTAATACAGCAAACGATTTTTTTCGCATTGGACTGTCATTCGCATTTTTTGCTCAAGAATAAGTCAGATAAGCTGCTGCCAAACTAAAATTGTGCCGCGATGAAAATTAATAAAGAAGCGAAAATTATAAGTCATTTATTCCTCTTCTTCTTTCTATTGCCGACGAGGCTACGATCGAATAGGAACCCTGTGGTTTGATCTATAAATGATTTCCAGAGGCATTCCAGATTCAGATAAATCACTGTGGTCAACCAAATGCTGGTGTGATCCAGGTGTCAACCCATAGACTCGCATTAACATTTGTGGGGTAGCATTAACCCTTAACGTCCTACCTCTTATTGCAGTCTAACTACCTTTCTATAACTACCTTTCTAGAATATATCAAAATCCTCTCTCCTTAGCAGAGATGTAAAGAATTCAGTTAATTCAGTACTGCAGTTAATTGAATTTAAATACTTATTGTGTCAGTCTTTTAACTTACTAAATGACTTTAACTTACAGACAACATTCACCAGTCATTTTTAACATTCATGACTTATATAAGTTAATACAAGCAGTCAATTTACTGTAAGTTAAAATACTGCAATACTTTGTGACTGCTTACATTCTCTTTGAATGCGTAGCCAACTATAGTTTCCACACACACAAGTAAAAATCAGTGAATATGTCCGCAATCTAAATGAAAAAATATTTCTCTTTTTATATGGCTGTAATAAATTTGTTATGTTATGGCTTAAGGCTCAAGTTACATGGTGATCTGACGTTCAATTCATGGTAAACGATAAACAATTGCAATTATCTTTTTTTAAATAGTACGTTAACATAAACATATTCTTTAAGTCAGCTGTAAGCCTCCTTTTTGCAATTCTTTTTTGCAGTCACTAAGTCCTTTGACTGCATTCATTTAACTGTTAGTCTTTTAAGTGCTTTTAAGTCATTTGACTGCTTGTAAGTCATTTCATTTTAGTTGAAGAAAAAAAAACAATTTCATTTCTGCGACATTAGCGTTAGCAGAATGTAAGCAGTCACAAAGTACTGCAGTATTTTAACTTACAGTCAATTGACTGCTTTTAAATATTAACTTAAACGTCATGAATGTTAGAAATGACTTGTGAATGCAATTTTACAGTAAAAGTACTTAAGTATAGTATTAACTTACATTCAAAATTTCAGTCAAATGTATGCGACTTACCTGAGTGCAGTACCAAAGCGGGATGACATACGTCCATTGACATTTTTTTCTATGAAGAAAATGCACATATCATGGACATGGACCTATATCAAACATTTGGAAATTATTTCTAATTATCAAATTTTAAATTGGACTTAACGCCAAAATAAAATATATGCAATAAAATAACTCACGGCATTATCTAGAATAACCTCCGCTCTAGGTATGTGCTTTTCGTTAGGCAGGCGCCTATGGCAAAAGTACCTGGGTGGTGCTCTACGCGGGGCGGACATAACCGACCTCTTCTCAGCTCTTAATAAAACAATATATATGGCATAAAAAACCAAACTTATCATTGGGGCGCGCTCACATGTGTTACCTTGATGAGCTCCAACTTGGTATTATAGGTAGAGATAAAAAGGTACAATAACGCGTGAAGAATAAAAACGGGCACACTTCGACGCGATCGCGGTGTCTATGTGAAGGAACCTGACGAATTGCGCCATTTTTCGGAAGATTTGGCCCAAATACAACTAAATTAGGATCCTTAAGCACACACACAGCACAAAATGCTAAGCTGGTGGCCGTAAGTACGACCCACCGAGCAGTTGGCACCCACGCTCAAGCAGTGTCAGACTCTTATCCGAGTGCTTGGAAAACCATTCTTTGAGAACCTTTCTGACATTTCAGATATCAGTCTTAATGATATAACAACATTCCTCAATTCCACCGGGCAGATCTGAATTTACTGACAAACTTCTTGCCTTTATTCCAATGACCTCATGAGTACACGGTGCTACAGCGCTAATTGCATGACGTGGCTTATGTCAGGCAGCGGTTCCTCCTAGTTTGCCATATAGACAAAGTTTTAGGGAACACCTACTTTTTGAGTGCGTTTTTTAACAATACGTTGCTTTAATCGAACATTTATTTAGAAAACGAAAAAAAAATGTATAACAAGATATTTAGCCAATTTTTTTCTAGTATATTACCTATACAAGCCCAGTATCCAGCTCGCCCTAAATTTTAGCAACCCAAAACGCGTTTAGAACGAGTCTTCCTCTCAAATCGTCCACTCTACGAGAAATCTTACGAAAAAGATCTAGTTTGAAAGGCTCGCAAGATCCAGCTCATGCAACAATTGAAGACGAATAACCACAGTTTCCGTAGACATTTTGGTAAATAAGCCCAACATCAACTGTCATTAGATGTCAATGGGTAACTATGTCAATAAGAAAAATTGATGCATTTGGAGCGAAATAACCCCAGGAAATTATCGAAACGCTGTATCAACGCGATTATTGCATAAAGAGCTTATTTTTATGACATCTTTGTTCGTCATGAATGTGAAAGAATTGTGGTTCTCTACATGAAAAACAGCAAACATTCAACTTATTGAAGGAAACATTTAGTAAACTAATAATTTTGCGAAATAGATCTATAAATTGGCATCCAAGATCTTGTGACCTGACATGAATATATTTTCTGGGTATGGGGATACGCAAAGCCGAAATTCTACGCTAAGGAATAAACTTAGTCTTTTCAATGATATTCATCAGATTCAGCCGCGGTAGTGATGTTGTATTAAAAAACTAATTGCAAAATGATAAATCGAATACAAAGAAATGACTATTTAACCAAATTCCATTTGTTTTATTCAAAATCAAAGTTGGTACCTTCACGAGTAGCACGGACATAGGATTTACATTTTTATCCCGTTTCTTTACATAGGTCTCATGTAATTTTGGTCAATATTTAATCAAACATTCTTCTCTTTTTAAGGCATCAAAGTCACGCATTTTTAGCCCTTAATTAGGGTTTTCCAGGTATTAGTCTAAGTACCTACCTAGCTAACAATAAGAAGTGACAGTTTCAAATTTCTTAGAAATTAAAATTGGTAAGTTTAAAAACATGTATCGAAAAGATCTTTCCGTTATGTGGGACAACTTGGCTAATAGCTCGTCGCTTTACTAACAGCGGCAACATTTCAGCTACATACATATCTACTACTAACTCTATACCTATTTTGTAAGGATTTGTTGTGTCAGTCTTATAATTAAACCTTTTCTGCTAAAAGTGAATCTCTTGTTAATAAGGCTTTATACGTGTACGCAATCATGAACAACGCCCCAACACGACAAAAAAAAATACTCCATCAATTTAAACAATACCTCATGTTAAACGCATCAACATTTATACAAAACCAACACATGTGTATACTTTTAGTGTTAATACTTTTTTTTTTCTCCTACACCCGTTCATTCACATGATTCATCTCTTTGCAGGTGGACCACACATGATGCCTTCGGCCATAAGCTCCGTTTCACATCACACATCGGCGGCGCCGACTTACATTCCTGGTTCGATGCTTATGTCTGGCCAGCATCCGCATGCCACACTCCGACGTACAATGATACCCACCAGCATGGGCATGATGAGCAACCCTTCACCGCCACCGGGCATGGTTGGTGGCAGCATCTATTATGACAGCACGATTCCTAGGAACCTAAACCGTGGTATGTCTGCCGATAATAATCAATATTTCTACGGATGACACTCACTAAATCGTAAAGCCTCACTGCCTATTGCCATTGCAGTACGTCCTCCAGCGGGTATAAGCCTCCTGCCGATGCCACCTCCTGGCACCATTGGTGGCTACAATCCTAATGGCAGTCGAGCTGGTACACCAACCGGTTCCACTGGTACCCAACTATCTGATATACCAGCGATAACTGTGACCTCATCGTCATCATCGTCGAGTTCACCTTCACCCTTAGCCTTAGTTAACCAACAGCATGCTTTGAAGATCCCCCGAAGTCAGGCGCAACAGGAGCAAACATTATCTAGTCAACAACTTCATCAAGAGCAGCAGCAGCAGCAACAGCAACAGCAGCAGCAACATCAACAGTCATCGCATCAGCAAAAACAGCAGCAAAATCAAACGCCTTCATCGGTGAACAGTGCAGTGCAAATGTGTGCGTCTGGAAGGACTTACTGTTTCTAGAACAGGATTTTATACATTGATTCAAAATTATCGATAGTCGGTAGCCCCTTGCAAGTGTTGTCAGGCGATGATGACCTTGTATTTCTGTAAATAGCATCCATCAACAAAAAAAAAAAAAAACAAAAACAAAAAGGAGAAAATTAATATAAGATATACCCCCGAGTGATAGTGAACCAATTTTCCAATCGGTAATTTTTTGTAATCAGTGTGTATGTGAAAGTGAGAGATTTAACTTGCCTTACCAAGTACTACCCAAAGATCATCATTAAAAATAAAAATACAAAAAAAAAACAAACAACCAAAGACACACAAAGATTGAAACGATGATTATTGCTCAGAGCGTTTAATGAAAAGAGCCTTTGCACTCGAATTTAAGGAGCAAAACTGTTTTTTTATATACATACATAATAATATATAATATAGACTAATATTTTAGATTGTATTAGTATCGTTAATATTAGGTTTAAGTGAAGACCTTTCTAATCTTAGACTTTCTAAATTTTAAATTCTCTGTGGAATGACAAAGAGTTTGGAAATGAGATGTATGTTTGCAGAATAAAGTCTAGTTAAATCTTGGCATTGAATATCTAGTGACACATTTAAAAAAAATAAATATACTTTAAGGAATGGTAAGACGTCGTCACCTCAGTTCTTCTATCTTATTCAAGATAAGATAAGATCTTATCGCGTAAACACGTTCTTTTGCGTAGGCCTACAGAAACAAACCTAATGATGTCAAATCACTGGATCTTGGTGAGAAATTGACGCCGCCAAAACGTAAAATTACGCGACCAGCAAACTTCTCACGCAATAACGCAAAAATTGGTCGTGTTATGGTGTGGCTTGTTGCCGGCCAAAAAAATACCCGTTATCATTCGACCATATCGCCCGGACTGACTATAACCGTCTGCTAATTGGCATCTTTCGCCAATGACACCTTTTACCTACCATAGAGCACACCAAACAGTCAATTGGTCTGGATGTAACCTCTTCGATCACCTGTGGCTTTTCTGAGCCCCCTATGCGGCCATTTATACACACCGAGTGAGAAATGTGCGTTATTACTGAAGAAAATATTGTTCGAAAAATCGGTGTCTAGTATCTGTTGTCATCCAAGAAGCGTGTCAAAGGTGTTGTAAATGCCAAATAAAATGTCAATTTTGCTGCCAACGCCAGAAATTCGATAAATTGTGATCATCAGTAACACTAGCACTGACTTACTTATGGTGGCGCTACCCGGGGACATGGACCTCAACCAACAAGCGTCTTCAGCCAACACCATCTTTGGCCAGCTGTCTCCAGTTGCGCACTCCAATTTGGTTGAGGTCCTCTACTGCGCCGTCCCTCGGGTGTGGATTCTTCCGGGCAGGAGCATTCACGTCCATTCACTCTAGCCACCTCAGTCATTGGACCTTCACTCGATGCGGGTGTACAGCCCGCACAGTTCGTCGTTGTATCTCTTTATCTATTCACTATCTAGGCAGACGGGACCAAAAATTACTCGAAGAATTTTCCTCTCACAAAAACTAAGAGTGGCTTCATCCGCTTTTAAAAAGGCCATGCCTCTGCACCATAGAGAAGGACTGGGGTTGTTAGGATCTTATAAAGGGTCACTTTAGCTGTTCGAGAGAGGGCTTTGCTAATCAATTGCTTTCTTAGCCCAAAGCGATTGGAAAGAGTTATACTTCGTTTAATCTTAGCGTTGGTATCATTGCCTGAGTTCATTGCGCAGCCTAGGTAGACAAAGTCCTTGAACACCTCAAAGTTATATCTCAAAGTTACACTTGCAGCAGCAGGTGTAACTTTGCTCTACGATTAACGAGTATGCAGGCCTTACGACATCAGTAATACTTCCAAAAATTGTCACAATTTTACCGATTGTTTAAGTAGTCGGTCGATTAGGACGAACATAAACATCACGTTATGCGCAAAAAGTAACTATGTTTGAATCATATCTTTTGTAGTAAGTTTTAATAATTTTAACGTGCTGTTCGATTGTTAAGCGATCCATTAACGTAAATGGCAAACGTATTAATAATATTATGACACTTCAAATGAAAGCTGAGTTTGACGGTGTCAAATGCCACTACCAACCATGAAAATAAATAACTCTATAAATACACAATACCATAACTAGCTGTGAGCTATAACAGAAAATTAAAACTTTAAATACGTCTCTCGGAGAAAATGACAAAAAGTGACTTATGATGTTATTCCATTAAGCTACAGAATATATTTACAACGAAATTGCACTACAGCATCTCTTCAAATTATTACTTGTTATCCATTGGGTTAGATTAATAAACAGAATATTTGCTGAGATTGGTTGGATGTGAAAAATATTTTTGATTGATAAATTGCTCTTGGCATCTAATTTGCTGATACATTGTACCGGGAGGGCCCTTGGGGCCTTTGGGGCGCCATTAAAACGACCTGAATTAGATGCAGTTGTATCCGTACCCATAATTTCAACTTCATCATCAAAATTCCAGTCCTTAATTGCTCCAGAAAAAAACTTTAGCTTGTTCTTTCAACAAAAATAGAACCTTATACGCAGAACGCGCGTGGACGTCGCTAGGCTGGTTGCCATATGTACAGGTCACTGGCAGATAAGTACGCACGCGTCAAAACTTGGAATACCCCATAATACCATCTGTCGCAGTTGTCTGGACGTTAACGAGAGTGAAACTGTGTCTCATATCTTCTGCAAGTGTCCGGACTTAGCGAAAACCAGATATCGCACTTTTTTTTATGACCTCGCGGATATCTCCAATATTAATTTTAACAACATAATTTCCTTTCTTAACACCACAGGTTGGTTTTAAGTTATATTCACAATCTACATTCTTTTTCTCAAAGGTCCCGTAAGTGGTGGCATCAAAACAGCGCCTAAGCGTTGATTGCGCTTCCCTCCATATACTAGGAATCAGGGAGCAACCACTTTACCTACCTACATAACTGTTTACCAGAACAATTTTCCAATTTTGGCTCGGATAAATGTTGTTCCCCGTCGTCAAAAGTAATAAAAATAGGAAGTCGTTCTTCCATAGCACTACTTACGTTCCAGTCAGGTCAGTAACGACCTGCGGAATATTATTTTGAAAATCGGTTTTAATGTTTTCTGTTCTTTTTTTTCTAATCCGTGCACGCTTTGAATCGAGGACATATTGATTGGGTAATTCTCAAAATTAAGCCCCTGGTACTTCCACTATAGACTGATGTACATAAATAGAGTCTCTTATGCCCAACTGACATCTATCTAAGGCTCAAACTAGTTTTGAAGTAACAAAGTCCTTTCTTCCTCGTTTTGAGGTTGCCTCTGATAGAAGACCTTCGTCGTGTTGCTTTCATCTGAGCTTTAAAATATTTCCTGCTCTTCGGGAATTGAATGCTCCAACGACGCTGAAGAAGTAGATGGTATTTGGCGATTACATGTAGTACTTTTCTCCTCTTGTTTTTTTTTAGCTTGTTTTTTATCAACCCCCGCTAGACAGACCGGACGTTCTGGCTCTCTCTGATACTGTAAACAATTTAATTATTATTATCTAGCTTTGTCGTAAGCGAAGTTAAAGGGGTTGTGTTTGTTTCTGTAAATAAAGATGTAATGTCAAAGTTGCTAGAGAACTTAGCTGGCCACCACTATACCTCTTGAATCGCCTTAAGACATGCATATGAATATTTAAAAAAAATCACAAGTTTAGCGGAAAACAGATGATGTTAAACCTAATAAATTCCAATAGAATCACCTGAATTACATAGCAACTATAAGGACATTTTCTCGATCCGAATACTTATCTTTTTTCAAAGGTAGCATTTAAGTGAAAGTGTATTCGTGCCATCGCGTACATACTCGTAGCTCAAGTCTACTTCAAAATGTATTCACATGGTTTCATATGAACAACGTTACATTCACGAATAAAATTTGGATATAAATATTTACTCAAAAACACTCGGTCCCATGCCATGTATCACATTTCAAATACAATTTTCCCAAAGAGATTCGAATGAACAAGAAATGATTGCCCTCCAATTTTAGTATATGTCTGTACTTTATAAGATTATGTAGAGTTGCGTTGATCCTTCAACGTAAATTATATCAGCAGCTGGATATTCAACGCCAGTTCAACTGATAAAGGTACATTTTCAATAGATGTGCCGTGATTACTTGACAACGCCATAAAAGAGATTCTTATAAAAATAAAGTGTACGACCGCGTCATGCTTCTTGGTACATGAGATGCGTTTATGAATCGCAAAATGAATCGAATGGTGAACAAATTTATTTAAATCACTTTTTAGGTTATGAAAAATTTAATTTTCTCAAAAACGACACCTACGATTTTGATGTAATTTCGCACATTGGACACTTTTAACATAACTGTCCGAAATGCATAATATTATCAAATCGTTAATGCCGTTTTTGAGAAATCGAATTTAATTTAAATTTAAAAAAATCGTTATAGCTATGAACAAAAAATTCAAGTATGCATATTTGTTCGACTTAATAGTACCTATAAAAAAACACTTAAATTTTTGGAGTTGGCTTTGGTAGTTTTCGAGATATTGATATTGAAATTGAAGTTAATGGTTTTTTTTCCAAAATCTGAGTATGCACAATTTTTGGCTCCATCCCACTACGAAAAAAGATCAAAATTCTTGGAATCATTTTCTAGAAAAATAGTGATAAGTGATTTTCACCATAAAAAATTGTATGTCAGGTACCGTTATTTCAAACGGTAAAGCAGAAAATAACAGAAAGATAGACCGACGGACGGCATTGGTGGACCTCTCTATCCCTCATAGGTAATAAGTTTGAGTTCGAAATTTCCGCCAATCGCAATAACTTTATCTTTAGTATACTAACGTATACGAAGAAGTTAAAAAATATTCCTGGTGTCCCCATGCAATGTTCGTTGAATGAATGAAGGCAAGTAAACTGGCCAAAAATAGAAGTTCTGTAGCAGTAGTCATTTAAGCAATTATGCTTTTTGAAGCACTTAATGCTTATGTCATGTTTAAAATGTTGAGTCTATCGTAAAAAATTGTAATGGCAACACATTAAGCGACAAATATAAGTTTGTGATTTGAAATGGCCTCTGCGAGGAATACTTAGGTCAAGATAAATATGTTTATTATGGTGCTATCAACTTGTCCACTGAAATTGTTGTGATGTCAGCGACGCTGACGCAGTCGTTTGCTTAGATCAAGTATTGAACGAAGGGATTCTGGAAAGTAGTAAAAATATTAAAGTAAAGTATGGACTGAAGCAAGGGGACAGTCTCACCCTTCTGTTGTTTAATATATTCCTCGAGCCATGTCATGTAGAACACGGACTTATAAAGGGTGATCCATTTCGAGGTTCCCTACTTTTTTAAAGAAAAAAACACAGAAAATTCAAATTTAATGGAGAATGTTTATTATCATTTGAAAGAACATTCTTTGGCATTTATTTTTTAAAGATTATGTCTATCAAATGTTGGCCGTTGCTACGTCGCAGATGGTCCATCCGTTGAGTCCAATTTTCAATCACTCGTTCGAGCATTTCGACTGGTAACTGGCGAATGACACGCGTGATGTTTTCCTCCAAGGCCTGAATCGAAGCGGGTTTGTCGGCATAAGCTTTTGACTTTACATATCCCCACAGGCAAAAGTCTAACGGTGTGATATCACACGATCTTGGTGGCCAATCGACCGGCCCAAAACGTGAAATTATGTGCTCACCGAAATGTTCTCTCAATAAGTCCATTGATTGATGCGACGTGTGGGAAGTGGCGCCGTCTTGCTGAAACCAAATGTCGCCGAGATCACGAGCTTCAATTTTAGGCATCATATAGTCGGTTATCATGGCACGATAACGGTCGCCATTGAAGGTTACGTTCGCACCGGCATAATTTTTAAAGAAATATGGACCGATGATTCCACCGGCCCACAAACCACACCAAACCGTTGTTTTTTCTGGATGAAGTGGCAGTTCTTCAATCTCTTCAGGTTGCTCTTCGTCCCAAATGCGGCAATTTTGTTTGTTTACATACCCATTGAGCCAGAAATGGGCCTCATCGCTAAACAAAATTTGCCTCGAAAACGTCGGATCTTCTTGGAACTTTTCAAGAGCCCATAGAGCGAAGCGATGTCGCTTGGGAAGGTCGAGCGGCTTCAGTTGTTGCACAAGCTGTATTTTGTACGCAATTTAAGATCTCGACGTAAAATGCGCCAAGTCGTTCCATACGTCAGTCCGAGTTGCTGCGAACGGCGCCGAATCGACTCTCTACGGTCTTCGTGTACACTCTCAGCTACGGCCGCTATATTTTCTTCACAGCGTGCTGGACGTGGTCTATTCGGTCGAATATTATCCAATAATGAATGCTGGGTGAATGAATGGGTGATGCTGTTGCGAATAGTACGCTCAGTAGGCCGATTGCGACCATAAGTTGAGCGAAGTGCACGAAACACATTCCTCACAGAACGTGAATTTTCATAATAAAGTTGAACAATTTATAAACGTTGTTCACGCGTAAGTCTTTCCATTATGAAATGCCAAACAATACTAAACAAAAATAACATGACAGCATGACACGACTCACACGTGATCTGTCAAAAAAGGCTATTGAAAAAAGTATCTCTTCTTGGATCACCCGTTAGAATCGAAATCGGAATGTGGAGATTACAGCCTAACTATCTGCAATTCTTACTATAAGCGACCCTATCATCTTCGCAAAAAATACAGGCAGTGGAGGTATGGTTTTATGAAAAGGAATGACGGTGAATGTTGATAAGACTAATGTTATGTGGGTCCCGAAGAGGATGAGAATGAGAATTTCATGATAGTGTACGATGGATAATCTGGGGAAAAAGTGGAAGCCTTTGAATACCTGGGGATCATAGTAACTTGCGAAGGGAGAATAGACCAGGGGGTGATGTACCTACTATTGAACATGAGAAACGCATGGACGAGAGAGAGAAGTTTGAAGAAACGGCACCAAGCGGTAGACCACGCAACACTTGGGATGACCGGATCCAAGTGATAGCAAGAAAGATGGGTAAGACATCATATTGGATATGAAGAAGAAGAAGAGGAGAAGAGACTCTTCTGCGGTTATCTAGGAACGTTTATTTAGCGGCGTTCGAAGTGTCTCTAACCTAACCTAACCTTGGATATTTTAGATTACAATTCGATTAAGCATCTTCACCTTAGCTGCTGTCAATTTGCCCTCATTTTTTGCATCACCTAAGCATTACGTAAGGATGTCCCCACATAAAAATAACTGAAAATTAAGTACATTCCTCGAGTGCTTTTTATCCATATTTTTATTGTTGTATTTATTTTTTAGAAAAAAAAAATAATTCGTATAATCCATTTCACTCGTTGACTTGCTAAAATTCTACTAAGCCTGAATTATGTAGATCGACCTAAGGGTAAGCTTTGAGGACGTATGAATCCATTGGCACTGCTTTTTCTATATATCTTTGTTTATTACCTTACACTCTCAGTCATTCTGTTGTCCACAAAAACTTGTAAAGAAATTTTATTGTATTATGCACATGTCCTTAACAAAATTTCCTTTGTAAGTTTTACCACCAAGCTTGACATCTTTTCCAAACTCATTGCCATAATACAGCTATAAAATAAATTGTTACAAGAAAAATAAAAATGTTTATAAATCAATCTAGTTAATAACATAAATTTTAATAAAAATAAATTAAATGTAAACTAATAAAAATGTACATTCAAATAAAATCAAAAAAAAAAACAACTGTATAAAGTATCTCTAGAGAATTTAGTATATTTATTAAAAACAAAACAAAATATTAATTATTAATATTATCAATTATCGAAATTAAGGAAAAAAAACCAAACAAACAAATATTTATATTCAGAGTAAAAAAAAGAACGGAATTTTAGTAAACTTTTTAGTTGAATTCAAAGGCCATTTGTAGAAGCAAAACAAAGAGACCGCCAGGAAAACCAACAAAAAAAAATGTATAAAATACTGTTTAGCAAATAATTTTTAATTTTCTTTCTCGCATCCCTTCCTGTTTCCAGAGAGGAGGATGCAAATGTATTGGATGGGATTTTGTTTACATTTTATTGTAAAATGTTTTTTACTTTTTTGTTTCTTTTTTTTTAAATCACAGGGTACGCAATAAAATCCCCGAGTTCGGTTGAAAATATATCATAAATACGCATTTTTATTTGTCTCTCTTGGCCGTTTAATATTTGTTGATTTTTTCATGTAGCATCGCAATAATAGCCCGAAGACTTAGAAAAGCTTTCAATACAATCCTGTTTTGAATTGAAAGCAAAAAAAAAAGGGGTTTGTGCGTTTGTTTCCGGCCCTAGAGGGATTTGGGCGTTTTCTTGGTTACATTGTGTTATGATTGGGATATTATGTGTGCCTTAAACGGTTACGGGATACTATGACGAATGACGGTAACAATGGAAGAAAGGGGGAAGGTAAATACAAAAGTGTGTATACCGCATATAAATGGTTTGGGCGTAATAAACTTCAGCATGTGTAGAATTTTGCCAATGGAGCACGGAGTATGTGTTCGAGGCCCACGAAGGGGATTATGGCGCAATCTCATGCTTGTAGGAATTTATGTCAAAGGGTAAGTAGAAAATAATCGTTGAATAAGAAGTAGAAGTTAAGAAGTGGGGAATCACATACTAGCTCTTGCAGCATGACTGTGTAAAGTCAGAGGGTGGTAATTAAAAATGGATGATACGAAACGGAAAATTTAAATGGGAAAACTTTGTTTTTAAGGTCGTCCTAGGATGATACGAGGAAAATTCTTTTAGCCTAGATATCAGGTTTCTATGCTGTAAGCACATAATTTTTAGTAGGTATGGCTAATGGAGGAATGTTTCTTGGGTATACTGGGTATACATAATTGCTTCCTTAAGACCAAAAACGTGATGTCCTTACCCTAAATTAAATGTTGATGTTAATAAATGAGTGTGCAGCCCTTAACCAACTGTTGTCTTGTTCACAATCAAATGTAAAAAGCGATTATAATTTAAGCTAACGATGTGTCCATCACACCGGCAGATTTCTACATTAAACGTAAGTTCGAGAATGTAGATATCCAACATGAAAGCGCCATGGCGGGGAACATGTGTGTTAAACTTTTTAATGGTTCAAAGGTTATACGAACTTGAAGAATTTATATTTTGAAGAAAATTCACTCTATCAACCGACAAATGTTGAATGTATTCTCTACAGTCCCGGACGCGATGCGTATGGTTATCCAGACCAAGTGCTTTGGCATCCGTGACGGCTTTGTCTTTGAAACGGATGTTTGGTTCTCTCGAACATAAAGGCGGAGATTCGAATACTATCTTGAGTGGATCACTATTGTCCATTTGCTCGATGTAGAGAGCCAATGAAGTTCGCGGTGGTTTCTTCTCTTTCATTCGAACTTCTCGCAAACTCTTAAAAGAGTTTTTCTCCTAAAAGAATTTAGTATCTGCTCCCTTTCTCTGCTTAGCATCATCAAATAGAACTGACAGGATCAGTGTATTATAGAGCTTACGAGTAAGGAGATTTTAACCTCTTTGTTTTGCCAAACCGAAGTAGCAGCTATTTTCTAGGGTAATTCTTCGTTCGGGTGGGTTAGGTCAGGTTGGGAGGGCAGTTTTGCATCAGATGCAAATTTCACCCGGAAGCCGTGAAGGCCCATTGTAGGTACATTTAAGGACATGTGGCTAACAAAACCACTTCGATCTGTTGAGGAATAGTTATATGTCGGATAGAGGTACCCCAACCAAGTCGTCCAAACTTTGAAAGAACCTTGCTCCCATACAAGATGAGCAGCGTTCTTGTCAGGCTGGGCAGTGGCATAGAAGAAGTTCCATAGAATCTATTTCCTCTTGGTCTTTGCAGAAGTCATTTGCAAATTGTCCTAGCCTTTTAGCCATGCCTCCTATGATGCAGTGTCCGGTTAATACCCCGACGGGCACCCGGATCTGACTTCTATTAAGAGGGACTAGGGACTTTTATCTTTTGGCGTCAACTACAGGCCACAGACTTCGGGTTATGACGCAACTGATGGTGTTGCTCCATTGTTTTCTTAGCCAGTTGTGCAGTTACACCATCACTAAAAGTCTTAGCAGTATTGGAAGGCGGTAGCACCTCTCCGTCCGCTAGTTGAGGGTTCATATCAGAGCCGTATTGGGTAAATCTTCCCTGATGTATTGTTTCCGTAGTTGATGTTAACCCCGAGGTAAACAAACTCCTTAACCACCTCAGTTTCTGCTTTCAACAGTTACGTTTTTTCCTAGCCGCTGGACAGATATTTGCTGGTTTGTTGAAAGCATGTATTTATTTGGGTCTATCCTCGTTAACTTCAAGACCAAGTAAACTCGCCTGTTCTTCAATTGCCTTAAAAGTGGAACAGCACATTGCACCGCGTATTATTCAGAGTCACGTGAGACAGTCGGAGCTGTTTGTCCAGGATCACAAAGCCGGCCATCGCCATGAAGAGCTTCTGACGATGAATGCTATCATCTGCGGCTTTGAAGTTGATGAAAAAATGGTGTGTCTCTAGTTAGAATTCTTAGTGTGAAAATGTTAGTTGGTATATTGTCGATTTGGCGGGCCTGAAGCCACACTGATACGTACCGATTAGTGTGTTGCAAAACCATTAGAGCCAGCGGCCTTGTTGTTTTTCAGCTTTTCAAAAGCCGTAACATAGCCTCTTCTAAACTGGAAGTTGGAATTTCTTCTTTATTCGCTGAAGGCAGATTCTCTTCTTGCCCTACCACTCTCTCGAAAGATTCCCATTAAGCAGGTGCTGGAAATGCTGCGTAAATACCTGTACAATTTCCAGCGCATTTCCTGTACAACAGGTGCGTTTCGTTGAAGCCTGCCGCCATTTGCTTGGCTTTCTTGTACAACATCCGGATATTGTTTTGATCGAGGGACTCGTTTTCTTCCCCTTCCTTCTCTTGGCTCGATACTCTTCCCTCCTTGATTTTTTTTAGCGCTGCAGCGCTTGTTAATGTGCATGTTCGAATCTGGAACCATTTTTCAGTCGACGCACTAATCATAGTTCAACGGTTGGTAGCGGTGGTCTCGGCTACTTCGCTGATGATTTTGCGAATTTGGTTTCACATGGTGTTCGTATTCATCGATGGTAGGTGCGCAGCGGAGAGTTTCTTGCTCAGGACCTCTCTGTAGAGTCTGGCTATTCAAATCGTACTGAGGCATCCAAAATTGCATATATTTAACCTTTAAATTTAACCGCTGTAAGGGAGTGGTCAGAGTCGATTTTGGCCTTTCGTAATGCACGTTCAAGCTGCGTGAATTGAAACGATTAGCACGTGCTTAGGTTGCTTTGTATCTTGGAAACCGAGTGCTGATTATCAGCGTATTATGAGCTGCAGCAAAGTCGGAAGCCGTTGTAGTTTCTCAGAGGCAGGATACCATTTCCGATTTTAGCGTTTAATTCCCGAGTATGAGTTTGGCTCCGTAGGCATTGTTCTGTCATAAAACTCCTCCTTGATCGGATCTCCAGCTTCATCGGTAGCACTGTGAGGCTGATGTTGTAAAACATGAAACCCTATCACTTTCAATTTTAAACAAATACCATCTGACAGAAAATCTATTCTAAAATATCCATCAGCTCTGCACTAGTGACATCGAATACTAATTTACAAACAATTAAGAAGCATTTATCATTAGTGAAAACAGTAGCTCTCTCTCCACCTAATAACACAGAAGCATATAGCACAAAGTCATATAATCACAGCTCTGACATATTACCCTCAAAGTTATTTGCTCCGCTGTGATATACAACACTTGCTGACAGCACGAACAAACAATGCTAATGGATTACTTTCCGATTGCCAGCGTGTTAGGTTAACCCCAAATATGTCAATATATTTCGCTTAATTTTAATTACACAAAAGTTGAATCCATGTAATGCGATTCCTTGCCACTTTCATCACTTTTGTGACATGCAAGCAAAGGCAAAGCAGATGATATCCCCTTTGGGACGAATTAAATCTGAAGCACATTGTTAGCAAAAAAAAACAAAAGCAAACAAACACACACTAAATTGAGGATAGTGTTGTTGAATAGCAAAGTACTACACTGTAATGTTGGGAACTTAGAACAAATCCAATATCAGTCATCCGACCCTCATTTATTTATTCATCATTGTCATCGTCATTCTGATAATAATCATCATTTGTCCATGTTCTCACAACGATTTGCGGAGGATCTACTACAGACTCGTACTCGCCTTACAGCAGAGTTAATCAAACAGCTGGCAGGTTAAGCCATCGCGCACATGCATAAAGTATCCTTTCCCTATGAAAAAAATGTTTGTTCCCGTACTCAAGAAAAAGAATCTTTTTCAACCCTTAGCAGCAAGCCAGGAACCCTCTAAGAAGGTGGATGCTTCAAATTTCACCACAGCTAATGAAGATGATGATGATGCGCTCGCTGATGTTTCTATCCCTAAGTGGTTTCGATTTACCCCCATCTTTGTAGCAGTAGCAAAAAAGGAAAATATTAAAGCGAAATACAAACATTTTTACCGAGGGTCTATACTATATTCCCTCGGGGCTATGTCCAGCAGAATAGAAACTAACTTATCCAGTTACGACGGTGAGGTAATTACATACCACAAATGGGATTATTTGCCCGAAAATGTAAACACTAGAAGGGATATTGAAGAATGGAAAAATTTAGATGACAGTCGAAACGAAATGATTTTTTTAAGAAACATGAAATAAGTAGCACCATTTGTATTTTTTTAAATTCAAAATAGATGGACTTATAAGCGCACACAAGACGCATTCGTATTGGCCTAAGGAAGGACACTATGGAGGAAAATCCGGAAAGATCGAAAACAATTTTACTTATTCGTTGAAAATCGACTCGTCTGGGATAGCGGCTACGCTATTGAACAGCCATTCAATATGCAAGTGCATTTCAAATGATAGAAAATATTTCAGCTACGTAGGATTAGCATCTAGGACGAGTGCACAATGGATAAAAAACGCGCATTGGTAGCCCTAAAGTGCACAATGATTTTGCTGTCAGGCCATTTTCGTCAATTGCTGCCTTGAACGTTTGCCTGAAGGCGTCGGTTTTATGGCGATATGTGAAGAAATTGGAATTTAAAACTAGTATGCGAATTGCTTTACGATATGACCAGTCAGCTGCAAAGCTTTTCCAAGTAATTTTTGACAATGGGCAATTTCGTGATTGAAGTTGACTAATTCATCGGCATGATTGAATTTCCACCGAATTCCACAACGACGCCATATTTTTTTCTAAATATTGCTCAGAATTATGTTGACAATGATTGGCTGAGTGCACGTGGGATCAAATCGCAGGTGAATTACATTTATACAAATCCGTTGACGGACGAAATCAGAGTCAGCAAATATCCCACGGACTTTTCGAATAACAAAAGCACATTCTTGGTAAGTTTGTGTGGGTAGTTACAAAGCGAACTGCCGCACTCACTAGCTTTTTAAGAGCGCTTTGGAGGAGATCTTTAATAATGCCGGGTGATCCAAGTAGAGATACTTTTTTCAATAGCCTTTTTTGACAGATCACGTGTGAGTCGTGTCATGCTGTCATGTTATTTTTGTTTAGTATTGTTTGGCATTTCATAATGGAAAGACTTACGCGTGAACAACGTTTACAAATTGTTCAATTTTATTATGAAAATTCACGTTCTGTGAGGAATGTGTTTCGTGCACTTCGCTCAACTTATGGTCAACATAATCGGCCTACTGAGCGTACTATTCGCAACACCATCACCCATTTTGAGACCCAGCATTCATTATTGGATAATATTCGACCGAATAGACCACGTTCAGCACGCTGTGAAGAAAATATAGCGGCCGTAGCTGAGAGTGTACACGAAGACGGTAGATAGTCGATTCGGCGCCGTTCGCAGCAACTCGGACTGACGTATGGAACGACTTGGCGCATTTTACGTCAAGATCTTAAATTGAAAGCTTACAAAGTACAGCTTGTGCAACAACTGAAGCCGCTCGACCTTCCCAAGCGACATCGCTTCGCTCTATGGGCTCTTGAAAAGTTCCAAGAAGATCCGACGTTTTCGAGGCAAATTTTGTTTAGCGATGAGGCCCATTTCTGGCTCAATGGGTATGTAAACAAACAAAATTGCTGCATTTGGAACGAAGAGCAACCTGTAGAGATTGAAGAACTGCCACTTCATCCAGAAAAAACAACGGTTTGGTGTGATTTGTGGGCCGGTGGAATCATCGGTCCATATTTCTTTAAAAATTATGCCGGTGCGAACGTAACCGTCAATGGCGACCGTTATCGTGCCATGATAACCGACTATTTGATGCCTGAAATGGAAGCTCGTGATCTCGGCGACATTTGGTTTCAGCAAGACGGCGCCACTTCCCACACGTCGCATCAATCAATGGACTTATTGAGAGAACATTTCGGTGAGCACATAATTTCACGTTTTGGGCCGGTCGATTGGCCACCAAGATCGTGTGATATCACACCGTTAGACTTTTGCCTGTGGGGATATGTAAAGTCAAAAGCTTATGCCGACAAACCCGCTTCGATTCAGGCCTTGGAGGAAAACATCACGCGTGTCATTCGCCAGTTACCAGTCGAAATGCTCGAACGAGGGATCGAAAATTGCACTCAACGGATGGACCATCTGCGACGTAGCAACGGCCAACATTTGATAGACATAATCTTCAAAACATAAATGCCAAAGAATGTTCTTTCAAATGATAATAAACATTCTCTATTAAATTTGAATTTTCTGTGTTTTTTTCTTTAAAAAAGTAGGGAACCTCGAAATGGATCACCCTTTACTTGCCTGAAACGGAAATAGCAATATCATGCGCATAAGCGATCACTTTGCAACACTCCGCTTCCGGGCATGTTCATTTCACCGCCAAGTTCCAAAGAAGTGTGGAAGTCAGTTCTGATTAGCTCACCGACTGCTTCATTTACTTTCAGGGCCGACATTGGATTTAAGATCGATCGAATGTATTGACATTGCTAAAAGCTCCAGGTAGGCAACCATAGCGCACTCTTTATTATGCGGGGGTATTCACTGGAGTGTACGCAAAGCCGTTTTCAATGATTTACCCTTGCAGTATGCATGCTCTCCCTCGCATGGGAGAATTTATCAGCTTTGGGATGGATTTACGTACACCTACACTTGAACTTGGGTCTCAATCAACATCCTGCACAGACGGACGAGCGTTGTGGGAATCCCAAAACCAGACACAGCTTTGCACAGTTCGTCTCTATAAATACTATCGTACGCGGCCTTAAAATCAATTAAAAGGTGGTGAGTATCGCTCTTAAACTCTTGGGTGGCTTTCAGGATCTGCCGCAGTATGAATATTTGGTCGAGAGTGGACTTTCCGGGCCTGAAACCTATCTGTAGGGGCCAAACAGGTTGTTGGGGTTCATATATTACTGCAGATGAGATGTTGTACGCAATGTTAAAATGACTAATCCTCTATAGTTGGCGCAATTAAGAAGGTCTCCTTTCTTGTGGATCAGGCAAATAATGGTGAGGTTCCATTCGTCAGGCATATTTTCATGTGACCAGATCTTTGAGATGACTTGGTGTATGAACTTTACCAACTCCTCTCCAGCTTCTTTGAATAGCTGGCGGGTAGGCCATCAGGGCCAGCAGCCTTGTTGTTTTTGTTTTGTTTTTGATATTGTTATCCTTACTTTATTTAGGTAAGGTACTTTATTGTGGCCTTAGAGCCGATGCAAACGTGCATTTTTGTACTGCCTGACAGCGCTGTCACCGCTTTTGCATCGGCCCATTGCAATCTTTTAAATATTGTTTGTAAATGAGAACGTGCATTTTTGTACTGCATGACAGCGCTGTTACCGCTTTTGCATCTGCCCATTGCAATCTTCTAAACATTGTTTGTAAATGAGAACTACACATGTGGGTATGGAAATCCAGGTTTGTCGATTTCACGTCGTTGCTAGGAGGTAGGCATATAAGAAACTTTAATTTAATTAATTCAGCTTAGTAAAATCAGGCATTAATTAAAGCTCAACCTTAAAACTAATTGCACTAAAAATGAAGCTAAGCTCAAAAACTTAAAACAGGCGTTAGGTTGATTTGATAGGGATGTGGAGGAGTTTCTAATCTTTATTGTACTGTAATTAAAGTCAAGGAGGTTTTCTATATCGTAAGCTTTTAAAAGCATTCTGGACATTGGTTCATTGTGAGCATAGTTAGTGCGGTGAAAGTTGAGATGAAAAAGAAGAACAGATCTAAGACTACGAGGGTTGGTGTTAAGGGAAATAATTTCCAGCAGCGAAAGGCAGTCGATATTGCCGGTTAATAGCTGATGGCTGATTACTGAATATGAAATCAGCGAAATCACGTCGTTTTTGAAGAGATTGTAGGCTAATCAGCTTTAGGCGATCTTCATATTGAGGTAAATTAAATCTATCAGCTCAATCGAGACCATGAAGTGCAAAGCGAATGAACCTGCGTTAGATGGATTCCATTCGTAATTTATCAATGAGGAGACCATAGTTGACTTGCATACTCAAGAATGAGCCTAACATCAGTTATGAAAAGGGATTTCGTAACATATGGATTTGAAAATTTCTTAGACCAACATTTGACCTAATCAAGCGCGGAGTTGGCTCAGTTGATAATGCTATCAATGTGGGAACGGAAACTGACATCGCAAAGGACACTTAAGTCGTGAAATGAGGAGAGAGATGCGCCAGGTTGACTACAAATAGAGGAAGTTCTTAGTGGTAAGGGTAGGCGTTTACGGGAGTAAGTGATGGCTTGACACTTGGCAATGTTAAGCTCTAGAAAATATTTTTGGCACCATACCGAAAATCGGTCTAGGTAATTCTTAAGCAAGAGAGCTTCGAGATTTACATGTCTTCAGCATAGATTGACAGATAGGAGTTTTTGATAATGAACTCAAATTAATTTTTCAGCAAAATGAATATCAAAGGGCCAACAAAATTTCGCGTTTTTCCGCCTATCGTGTCGCGATCACCATGCAGTTTGTTGGAATGCAAGTAACCACTGGAGTATCGGGTTGGGGATGGATGTTTCACTTTCTTGAGAGAATTAAATATGATTGAAGTTTTCTTTTTTAAATTTTTAATATTTTTGTTTTTATTGGTCTCTTTATAATTGCTTGTGAGATTTTTTCGAATGTTTTGCTAAAATCAGTAGCAATTACATCAACTTCCTTACCTAAAGTGTTTTAGATACAAACTCTACCAAGTTTGTAGCAGCTGAAAAATCCAAATTGGTTAAGGTAAAGAAAGGACTCGCAATGCAAATATAATGTATAATATATTATGCTTTCGAAATGTTTGGAAATGCGCGAAAGCTGAGCAATTGGACTATAGTTAAAGACTTCATTGCTGCGGCCTTTTTTATGAATGGGGATTATAAACGAATCTTTTCAGAGTTTGGGGAATATTTCCTGGGATATTGAAACTTTAAAAAAATGTTAATATTGGCGGAATTTAGTACTGTACAAATGCAGGATTAAACACTTCGTTTGATTCAGATTTATGGGAGTTTTCCAAAACTATAAGTTATTTGAAGAACCTGGGTATTTCATTTCTTTTCTTATCTTATCTAGAAAATATAAAAGCAGCAAACAAAAATGCCACAAGATGTTATCAAAAGAACTAAATACGAACTATGAAGTAATTCCAATTTCATCCAACTTCGACTCAAAATTCAGACAGCGACTTAGTCAATGAAGTGGTGAAAGTGGAAAAAAGTAGCAAGGGTATCGGTGAGCATACGCACACCATTGCATACCTGTAGTCGTGGCCAGTGAGTATGAGCGGGCAGTGGTGGATAACCACCCATACAGAGGTGGACGTCTATTGCGTGGTTTTCGTGAAATGTGATCGGTATTCGGTATTCGTGATATTTTGAATTAAACCACTTAAACCACTTCTAACTCAAGAACCCTTTGAACTTGGACGGAAAAGAAAATACTATGAGTTTTGAGTGGGTTCTGGGTCATACTGAAATCACGGGAAATGAAACTAATTTTTCTTGGGGCCTGGTCCTGTGTTTGGTCTGACGACATACTTAGTAAAGGTCTGTTTTGAAAACTGGGTCTCTGGCACAATATCAGATGGAACGATTTTTAGGGGTGTAGACAAACCATACAATTTCGACCAAATGTCGATGAAATGTGACATCATATAAATGAATTTATTTTTCACCTGGTTAAAGTTATTTTCCCTTGTAGAGGACATTTTCGCTTATATTGTGGTTTACCGAGCTACCAAAAACTATATCTTTTAATTAAAGTTATTCGAGCACTGTTATCCTATTAAATATTTATTGAACGTTATTCGAATGCTTTTGTTGCAATTATTTTAAACGCGCCGAGTGTGTGCATTCTAATATTCGAAAGCCCATAACTCCAACAATTGCTTAGTCCGCTTACAGTGAAATTGCGTGGAAAATTACCAAACATACGCCCAAAAAGGCAAAGATGCAATATTTTCTGTTTACGAACAATTTTCCCTTCCCTTTTCGATGTTCCACAGCTTCCTTCTTGTCCTAAGGCGTGCCATGCAAATTATTTCTAATTAAAAAAAACGAAGTGTTTTTGCATTCAGCGCTTGTTTAATTGGAAAAGTTTCGTGGAATTGAATTTTTTTTTCTGTTTGCACGGAAAACTATATGCAGTGACAGTGTTGATAGGGATAATGGTTGTTGGAGTACTTCCGCTTTGTCCCCCTCAAACGGTTCCACAACTATTTTCATGGTGTGTTTTGCTCAAAAGTGGATCTGGTATCGCTGGGAAACAATGTGGTCCGTTGTTCGCAGGACATTAAAAATATTTGCATATATTTTTGTTTTTAAACTTTATTTCTGATTTACATGTTTCGGCTTGAGTTGCTCTTGTTGTTGTTGTTATGGGTGGGCTTGTACCTTGCAATAAAACGCGTATCCTGGATGCGCAGTGATTAGGGTTCCTATTTATTTCGAAAATTCATTGCAATGTAATACGCCCTAATTGACACAATACTAGGAAACACTACATATTTTTTTGTCAATTCCTGGGATGGACGCAATCTGTGTAGTGATAATTTTGTTAATCAGTAGGCACGAGTTTTAATTAATTAGTTGAAATTAAATGACAAATTCTATGTGATATTTAATTTAGTGGATAGTTGAGGAACTGGTAACATGAGAATGGTTCGGTCTGTAGACGTACCTTCTATGGCCGCCTTGTGTGTACATGTGTCTGCTTTCAAAATAAAATTAAAATTTTCGAAAATCACAACCAGTCCTTTTTTTATTCACATTTCGTCATTTTACACTATGCCGAAATGATTGTCCGAAATGAAATCATATGGATAGACTACAGTTGACATTTCTATTGCCTAAATAGGACGTGGCAAAAAATCTTGTTCGTGAAATTGCAATCCTATTTTAAAATAGCGCCTAGAGGGAATAAAAGAGAACATGCGTTTTGTTATAATACTTTTTTTGCATTTTTATGACATTGTGTTCCAAAACACCCCTTAATGTAGGCATGGCAATCAACATGTTATGGCAGATTTATTAGGAATGACATTTTCTTTCTATTTCCTTAACACATTCCTTGTTTGAATTTTCTAAAGAATTCATCGCAAAAACAATAGATAATTTGGTCAACTGGCAGACTTAAAAAAATGTTAACATACACTTAATTCATTAAGCGTTTTGAGAGTTTGATATGTAGTTCATTTTGCAAATTCCAAATTTGTAGCTCAAATAAAAAGAATGACACATGGTCGGATGAACGAGCAGCCATGGCTAGTAGAATGGGCCGACAAAATCTAGATTTCTATTTTCAAGCCTAATGATATTTTGAAGACTAAACATAAGGAAAACTGCAGTCAGCCTCGGGCGAACAGTATGGTACCCCATCCATATCCCCATTAGCCTGCGAAAAAAGGCATTAAGAACATGGTGGATGACAATTTATTTCAGTCTGTTTAAATTTAAAGTAAGCGTGGTTAAAAACTCTGTTCGAGTGATCTACGTTCTCTAAGTGTAAGCTCTCAGTATGGCTTTACACAACTATTTTTTTTGTTTGCCCGTCTTTACTTTAGTGCAGTGGCTTAGTGATCAACTAAGCGAGAAGTCGCTATTTCAAATCCCGACCTGTACCACTTGAATGCTTCTATTCGCTCCTGCGAACGTCTGACAAATATCCAAGAATAAGAAATGTCATAAGAAGATTTTCAAAAATTATTTGCAGTTCGGCATTAAGCTGTAGGTCCTTTCCATTCGTGTCAAAAAATTTCACATCAAAAACCTAAAAGTTCTCTTTTACAAAAACTGCTGTTGCCTTACATGTCAGCCACAAAAAGTACTGAGATCTAAGAATAAACGCCTAGTTTGTATTGTAATTATTAAAAATTTCACAAATAGTATTTACATTTGTATTCTTGATTTTTACAAGTCAACTAGAGTTGCCGTACAAATTATCATTGAAGTTATAGATCACAAGTTTATTGAGCCATAAGTGTGACCTCATATGGAGTCCGAAAGTTTGGCTTCGAAAACCTATTCAGTGTAATCGAAATGAACAGCCAATATTTCTTCTACTTTGGTTCTGTTTTAAAAAACAGATTGATGAAGATTCCAACAAATTTGTGAGATGGTTGAGATATGTACCACACAACTATGTTTCAAGATCGATACAAAAAAATGCTGGATTAATAATTCATTTTTAACACTAAATGTTGCAAGACATAATGGTTATTAACTTAAACTGAGCGAAATTATTAACGCAACGTAAAAAAACGTGGGCGTGCCCAAAAACTTTGTATGGGTTATATATTAGAACACATATTGTGTGAATATCTTGTTTTTACATTTTTGTTATCGTTTTCTCTAGAAGTTTTTGAAGAAAAGAACATTTTGTTAAAAAAAAAACTCACAAAAAGTACACGTGGCAAAAAGCTTTATTTGACAAACTTGTGAAGGAGTTCAGGGCAGTCTTGTCACTTCTACCGCAATGTGGAATGTGGTAGATCTACCACATCTAGCACTGTGCTCGAAAAATCTTTTCCATATTTCTCAATCTACAAACGGAAATTAAGCACAAAGCCTCTGTGATATCTGTATGCAATGTTACTAACCATTTGTGACGTTCATCAGCCTAAGATACAAAGAGTGTGCCATTGTGTAATTATTGGAATATTAACCACTATTCAGTACATACGAGCGCCTTCTCGTTTAGAAATTGTTAAAATATAAACAAAATATTGAATTTTCAATTTCTGTAGCTCAATGAAAATTAGTCGATACCACGTCGTTGATTTAGCCATGTTACAAACTTTTGCAACATTTGGGTTGTGAAGACTATGGTTCAGTTACTGAAAAATAACTTCAACACTGTCTTTGCACGAAAAGTTCTCTCCATACGTTTGCGATGCGTTTTTCAATCACAGGCAAATATTTTTCAAGAGTTTAAAATCACATCGCTTGGTTCTGAGATAGGTATTAGTATTTTCATAAAGTAAACGTTCTTTGAAGAAACTGGGTACGCCATTTCATACACCGATCAATGGTCTCTGAAATATTTACAAAAACAGCAAACAAAATAATCGCAGCAAGTTTTTCCAAAAACTTTTAAAACTAACTTTCAAGCAACGGTTTATGGACAGACGGAATTGCAGGACTATATTTTTAGAAGTTCTTTATGGTGGTAATATTATCCCTAACTTACTTCTCCAAAGCTGAATCTGGTACGTTGTGTCAACTTTCCATCTTACTAACCGAACAATTTTTTTTATGGTCAGGAATGATTCCCGACCGGTTACCGGTTTGGAAAGAACGTATCGAAGAAACGGCTTGCTTTCGAAAACGTAATGCAATGTACAACCGAGGTCGTTGATTGTTGTAAATACATCGTTTAACTGAATTTATTTTAATGTTATTAAATAGCTTATGCATTTAAATTTGACATCTACCACCATTTTTCAAAATCTACCACTCATTTTTCTGTTAATCTACCAAATTTTTAAGTTTCGAAGTAACAACACTGGTTCAGGGTCTACATATTTTGTTAAGGTGCTAACCCTTTATCTGTTCAAGTGCAGCTTAAAAACATTTTTCTCGATCGTGGGCGTGGCTCACTTATTAAAAAAATCTAACACTTTACCATTTCGGAACCCTAGGCAGTACAGGAAATATGATACGGACAGTATGATGCAGAACACCATATATTCTGCGTTCGTGAGAAACTTAACGTTTCCATAACTACCCTCCTTCTTTATCGAAGTCGTCCTTGGCTTCTGTTAAGTTTTCTAAAATGTCCATATCCAAATTTTCTTGATTTTTTTTTGCGTAAAAATCTCTCTCGCCTACGGCATATTCAGCGGGCTGTTATAAGTATGGTTGTGGCGGCAAACATAGCAATATATAGAATAATCCATATCCAGTTGCGTGACTTATTTTCTGTCTTTAAATGGGCGATGCAACTAGAGTAATGTCAGGTGATCGAAAAAAATTTTATTTTTTACTATAGGGACTTCCGGATTAATGTAGCTGTTTCCTTTTCCATTTACATATTTAAGATGACACATTTATACTGACGCTTTTTTCCAACATCCGTTGAATGTTATTTGCAATTTAGTTTCCTCATGGACAGCTACAACTTCATCATTTCTAATGCTCGTCGATTAAACTAATAAGATCAATATGGTGAGAATTTGTTGTCACGCAGGATGCTGTGTTCTTATTCAATAATCAATAGACGCATGTATTTGTTTGAATCAATTTCACAAAATGTCGATGAAGTAGCTATTTTCCAACTTCTTAATGGACGGAAGTCTTTTCAACATCTGGCAGCAGCATCATCTGTTCCCAACAATAAAACTTTGTTTTCGCGAATAACAGGAAATATTCTTATAAAATTGCAAACAAATTGGAGCTTGGGGTATTTAATTAAAAAGTAAATAAAATTAATATCTTGTAAAATTTTGAGTTTGGAATTGGACATAAAATGTCAGGAAGTTTTCAAGTTTCATTATTAGTATTCATAACATTAAATTTTCTTAAAGGAACTAAGTAAATAAAGATTAATAATAAATGATTGCTTTTTTCGGTTTATTATCAGTTCAAACAGGTAACCGACGGTGGTGAATTCGAAGTGTGGATATAAGATGTGAGATTGGGTCAATATCTGCCTGCAACGATTTCCATCATCGGAAAAAAATGCAGAGACTTTAAGAGTCTCGAAAGCCATATTCTCGTAACTATACTCTAACAATAAATTGGCGGCACAGGGAAGATAGGGATGTTTGACCCTCATTCGCACTCTTTTTTTTCCGTAAGGTGCTATTCTAACAAAAGCTCTTGCAGGGTTTCCGTACTAAGGGTTTTAAATCAGCAAAAACCTGAAAGAATATTATGATGGGTTACCATGCTTTTTGGAGATTGAAATTTTCATTTTAATTGTTTTATTTATAAAAAATAAAACAAATTTATCTTTATGTTATGATGTTAGTTCTTCCCAAAAGAACACTCTTTCGCTGATGATGAGCAAATTAAAAACTCAGTTTAATTTTTAAAACCGTATGGAGAGAAGACCTGCTAATTTTAGTGATTGCGTCCTACGTTATGTAGTATTTTATCGAAATCATGTACTTTACTTTTGAGACTAGTTTGGTTTTTCTTCTTTGGTGGCGAGTTCTGGCCTTGCGAATTATTTTCGCTAAGAAGTCTGTAAACTGTTCGTTACCCACAGAAAAAAAAATGCAATTGTTACGTCAACAATTTTTTTTTGTTCGGCACTTAAGGCTTTGGATGAATTTGTAACCATTTCTTACAAATAATAAATTGCACAAAACTTAAATAAAATTTAGTAAAATAGATGAAACATCAAAAACAGACCGCGCTCTACGTAAACCTACTATTTTGTAACTCCATTTTAACGTATCAGTTAAAAAAAATGCAAAAGATCAAAACAAGCTCCACACTTACCACTACTTTTTAAAAGCACTAAAAGCAAAAGCTACTCAACAGAATTCCAATGAAAAAAGCTGAACGAGTTAACAAACGGACATTGGTAACTCTGAATGCACATCAATTAAATGGGCGTTGAATAGCAGCAGCCTTAGGCCACAGCCAATCAGAAATGCTTTGAACAAAAGATGTTGTATCTACATCAGATGCAAATATTGGTAAGATTATTTCGGTGTGTCAAGAAGTGGAAACCGTTGTAAATTTCGACTGCACCATCGCTGAATCGTATGTAGTAGGACTGTGAGTAATCCTTTGGTCTGAATTGAGAGATTGAAAAAAATTGGAGTAAAATAAAAATGATGTACAACTGCACAGAGCGCAGAATTTGGGAGGCGCAGTCTCGAGAACAAGGAAATCTGATTTGATTTTCATATTAAATAATCACAAAATAAAATCCATCGCAACAACGCGATGTTATTTCTAACACACTTATTTCCATTATTTCCATTGTGGCTTTCTTATAATGAAATATCCCACCAGGCCTTTGCAAGTTCATAATCTTAATAGGAAAATATTCCACCCCATTTGTGCTCTTACAACAACAGAAAAAAAATAATAAAAAATCTTAACACACAAAACATTCACAGTTCACACCTCATCAGTGCGAGTTTTATTTCTTGCACACTGGGTCCTAAAACTTACATTCTAAGGAATGACAAAAAAAAACATATTCATACCGAAATGTATGGGCTTGAAGGTGCAGGTTTTCTACTATGCACCGTACCTCTGTGCGAATGAGAATATGTAGCTATTCTCATTCGCATGTCGCATCTAACAATAAGAAAAAATGTTTACAACAAAATTGCTTGGAACATGTAGGTATGTAAAGGGTGATCCATTTCGAGGTTCCCTACTTTTTTAAAGAAAAAGACACCGAAAATTCAAATTTAATGAAGAATGTTTATTATCATTTGAAAGAACATTCTTTGGCATTTATTTTTTGAAGATTATGTATATCAAATGTTGGCCGTTGCTACGTCGCAGATGGTCCATCCGTTGGGTCCAATTTTCGATCACTCGTTCGAGCATTTCGACTGGTAACTGGCGAATGACACTCGTGATGTTCTCCTCCAAGGCCTGAATAGAAGGGGGTTTGTCGGCATAAGCTTTTGACTTTACATATCCCCACAGGAAAAAGTCTAACGGTGTGATATCACACGATCTTGGTGGCCAATCGACCGGCCCAAAACGTGAAATTATGTGCTCACCAAAATGTTCTCTCAATAAGTCCATTGATTGATGCGATGTGTGGCAGTCTTGCTGAAACCAAATGTCGCCGAGATCACGAGCTTCAATCTCAGGCATCAAATAGTCGGTTATCATTGCACGATAACGGTCGCCATTGACGGTTACGTTCGCACCGGCATAATTTTTAAAGAAATATGGACCGATGATTCCACTGGCCCACAAACCACACCAAGCCGTTGTTTTTTCTGGAAGAAGTGGCAGTTCTTCAGTCTCCCAAATGCGGCAATTTTGTTTGTTTACATACCCATTGAGCCAGAAATGGGCCTCATCGCTAAACTAAATTTGCTTCGAAAATGTCGGATCTTCTTGGAACTTTTCAAGAGCCCATAGAGCGAAGCGATGTCGCTTGGGAAGGTCAAGCGGCTTCAGTTGTTGCCCAAGCTGTATTTTGTACGCTTTCAATTTAAGATCTTGACGTAAAATGCGCCAAGTCGTTCCATACGTCAGTCCGAGTTGCTGCGAACGGCGCCGAATCGACTCTCTACGGTCTTCGTGTACACTCTCAGCTACGGCCGCTATATTTTCTTCACAGCGTGCTGGACGTGGTCTATTCGGTCGAATATTATCCATTAATGAATGCTTGGTCTCAAAATGGGTGATGGTGTTGCGAATAGTACGCTCAGTAGGCCGATTATGTTGACCATAAGTTGAGCGAAGTGCACGAAACACATTCCTCACAGAACGTGAATTTTCATAATATAGTTGAGCAATTAGTAAACGTTGTTTACGCGTAAGTCTTTCCATTATGAAATGCCAAACAATACTAAACAAAAATAACATGACAGCATGACACTACTCACACGTGATCTGTCAAAAAAGGCTATTGAAAAAAGTATCTCTACTTGGATCACCCGTTAGTAAGTAGGTGCATGTAACAATACACATATGTTTTGGGTTGCGTTGGCTAGTTCTATTTGTTACACATTGAACCGCGATAAGGTCATTATGGATTAGAGCGTGCGAGTTTTTCACTATGCACTGACTAGTAAAATAAATTGGTGTTCTCATCTAATTGTAAGTTACATACATCAAAGAGTATAGAGTGCGCATCAGAGCTAAAAGTTGTATGGCCATTTCTTTCGTAGGTAAGTCCGAAGGGGAATTTTCGTCGTTCGTTATGATCGGTATGAGTATGCTATGCTGGGGTACCAATGTGAACACTGGGGTATCATAATATCAGTACCCAACATTCCAGCAAACGCAGAAGTACGGAAATAACCGGTGAAATATGTACGTAATAGAAGTACTTTCTTTCCCCTGAGAAGGGATAGGCAGCTGGGATAAAATTCAGCTATAAACCTGCTGTAAATAAGAATACGTGGAGCACACATATTGGAACAAACTACTGCCTAGAAGTACCAATATTTGTACTTCTAAGAAGTACTTCTAAAGAAGTACTTTAGCAGTAGTGCTGTAGAACTACTCCAGGAGTACTGCTGTGGAAGTAGTTTAGCAGTAGTGCTGTAGAGCTACTCCATGTTAGAACAAGTAATTTATGTTTCCACTGAAAAAATAGGCACCTTCATAAAAGCAATACGTAATAAAACAAAGAAATTTTCATTAAATTCATTCAATTAATTAAATTTATTAAAAATAAAATAAAATAAGCATAAACACATAAATAAACACTGGTGGGTAGTCCACATGAGGGCTCTGGGCCAGTGAAGGGGGATGCAGAGCTTTTACAGCACGTATGCCACAAATTTGAACTTGGAGCGATGATGAGCTAGCACAGCTCATCAGTCGCTTCATTACAAAGAATTTCTTCGTGTACTGGCACTCAGTATAGGGTCATTCTGTTGTGGAAGGTGAGTTGCTTTAGAATAGTTGGACAGTTCCAAACAAGTCAAAAGTTGAATTTGAAGGAGTTAAGAGCTTTCGAGTGCTGCTTGACTGTCTGAGAGAATCTAGATATTTGATGTTCTAAGATTATGCCTTAAGCATTATCTTGCGCATAGTTCAATGGCGTAAACTTCTGTTTGCAAGATTGATGTTGTGTGGCCTAGAGAAGTTGAAATTTTACAGTAATGTCGGCTGATGCCTGCTCCTACACCTGTTGACATTTTTGAACCATCCGTTAACCAGACTGAGTAGGACCTGTCTAGCCTAGGGCCTCCAGTTTCCCACACCCAACGGTTAGGCATGGTAATGTTAACTTGTCGATGAAAGTTTGTTTTTGTTTGGCATGAGGTCAGTTGCTTGAAACCAAGGGCTATGTATAATTTCTGAAGAGTTTAGGATATTTAAGTGTCCTGTGACAAGTGATTTTTTGTTGCGCTTGAAGCAGAACACCTTTTAATTCGTGCATGTAACGGTGGAACTTCAAGGATTTTCTCTATAGCAGCGGATGGACAGGAGCGCATTGCACTCGTGGTTCCTATGTATGCTAGTCTTTGTATCCTTTGGGTAAATATTTGGTCTACCTTTTCCCTCCACACTAGAGCTAATTACGTGATGATTGGTAGGACTATAGTTTGGTCTGACCAATGTATTATTTTTGGAAGCAAACCCCATTTCTTACCAAAGGGTTTGGAGCATGAACATGTACCTACCTTACATTAAAAAAAAAAATAAACTTAAATCTCCTTATTTTCGTCTTCATCAATCAAATCAGGATGAATATCAGCTACAAATTGCATTTTTAAGTTGTTATAAAATTCATGAAATCTAGGATCAATAAACGAAACTCCGCTTTTAAAATCAACTTCTTTATATCCTAATCGTAACTTTATTTTGATACATAGTTGTTAACAACCCTTAGTATTCGTCGTAGACTCGAATCGAATAAAAAACTTAAATTTGCATTAAATATTAAATTTGTTTATTGTAATCGATAAAAAGGCCTTTGCCATTTGCCAAAAACAACTTCATGTAAATGTTGTCCGCGGCTCCGTTTAGCAGTAGTGCTGTAGAGCTACTCCATGTTAGGACAAGTAATTTATGTTTCCACTGAAAAAATAGGCACCTTCATAAAAGCAATACGTAATAAAACAAAGAAATTTTCATTAAATTCATTCAATTAATTAAATTTATTAAAAATAAAATAAAATAAGCATAAACACATAAATAATAATAATAAAATTAGTACACTATTTTATAGAAGCGATTGTGCGCATTTAGAATGCATTTGCGTATTTCCCTTTCAAATCTCTCTTGGCCGAGAAGTCTACCACAAGCATCTGAAATGAAATTTAGGAATTAGAAAATAGTTCTTTTTGGTTTCAAAAATTTAACTACATACCAAACAGTATCTTTTTGTACAGATACCAAGCATTTAGCGATTTCTTCCCCGCTCGTCCATTTAAGTAAAAATTTGCATAAAAAATATCTGTAGCCAGGAAGCGAAAAACATTTCCAACGTCGATAATAATTGTTTCTTCTTTTGCGAGAAAACTGAATTTTTTGGATTTTAACCCTCTACTGCATGAAACTTCCCGAATAGAAAAAAAAATTATTAATCGATTGTTTTAGGTTTATTCTGCTATTCTCAAACAATTTTTATTAAAAAAACTTAAAAAAATTAAATTGTTTTTAAAAATAAAAAACTAAGCCATATATGGCTTCGTATGCATTAAGGGTTACATTAGTATCATTTTTTGGCACCTACGATGATTGAAAACATGCATCATATTACATAACATTAAATAAAAAACAAAAACGCAATAGTTCATTTTATAATTATAAAGAAAAAAGTTCTAAAAAAAGAAATTAAAGAAAAAATTAAAGCTATTCGAAAGCATAATAAATTAAAAAAAAGTAGGTACACAAAAACAACTCAATTCAAGTAAATATCACATAAAAAATATTAAAACAAAAACAACATAATTCATAATATCACATAAAAAATAAAAAATTGCAAAAAAAGAAAGACACTTTGTCTATTTTAGATGGAACTGAGTAAAACAGTTTCTTTTTTCGTTGTAACATAAATATACTTCACATTTCTCACAGAAAGTATATGATCGAAATGGACAATTATTTTGGCATATTTGCCGATTCTTCTGCCATTTGGGAAAATGGCCCAAATTATCCCTTCTTACGGATTGCAGGGGAAGATCTTGATGTCTTGCGGGACGCTTTCGTTTTGGCGTACTAATCGATTCCGTATCCGTTCCTCGATCGGATCTACTGCAGACTGATGTTGGCGTTCCTGTAATAGATCCAGTAGGTGGCCGTCCACGTTTTCTAGGTGCTTTGTCTGCTTTGCGTAAATGCTCAGATATTGCCAATTTGAAGTCATAGAGAGGCATATGGAAATCGTTCTCGCGGCGCCAAAGAATCCAAGCGTTTATTACACACAGATCTATCATATGGAAAAATATCCTTTTGTACCATTTTCAGATCTCAGTGGGTTTCTATACAGCCCAAGCATCGAATCTAGTAAATCCACACCACCCATATATTTATTGTAGATTTCTACAGCTTGGGGAGCAGGAACTTTTTTTCATTGCTTATCCTTTCTGAAGTATCGGCGTTTGCTGGTAACCGGTGCACTTCCAACATAAGGCGACAGCATGTTTACAAGTTTGTTGTCAAACCAAGTTACCAAACTAAGTTTAACACAGTGACCAACAGTGTTTGGCAGATCCCTAGAATATTTATCGTTGTGTGTGATAGATAGGTTACGCTAACAAATCGCGTTGCAACTTATTCATTTCAAATTACAGGGGAAGTAAAGATACGCCACGAAGATGCAAAGCCATAAATGGCTTCGTATGCGGTAGAGGGTTAAATATTTTTGGATACCAAAATGGTAATATTCACCAGGTTAGATTTGTATTACAGAAATTGGGGCAGTTTCAGTGTGCAATAATTTACGCCCCAGTGATGCCTCGATGAAGGTAGCTGGACACATGACATATAAATTACAATGCCGATAAATTGCTCCATTTCGATTTTTTTAATATTTACAGGCTTATTTATGTCGTCTTGAAGTGCTTTAATATTTGATTGCTTTACAATAAATGTAATCACATCATCAGTAAAGAAGAACGAAAAAAAATCTGCTGGTGTCTTCAAGGCTTTTACAGTTTCCGGCAATTCAGTAACTCCCATAAATTTGAAGTTGTATTCGTCGAATGGGGCCAAGTGTCCTTTTTTCCAAAAAACTTTAGTTTTCTTCATACTTGTTTCTTTACTTCTTTTTGCTTTGATGTTGAGGCAAAGGCGGATTCATTGTCGAGTTCAGACTCTGTGTCGGTTTCATCTACTGTAAAGCAATCACTATCACCATTTACAGGATTTAGTTGGTCTTCAAATTCCATATCAGAATCTGGTGCTAGATCGTCATCACTTATTGTTCCATCCCCAGGTATGCAATTTACATGCAACGATTTACCATAGAATTTAAGAGGATCCATTGCTGAAGCAGAAAAATAAATATTGAACACGACACCAAAAGGATAGAAATTAACAGAAAGAAACAGCCACCAATGCATACGAAGCCATATATGGTGCTAGTAATAAAAACGCTCACAAATCTATACTAATATATTTTTTTCTTTAAAAATGCATTAGTAACAATCAGAACTCAACACTTTTCACAAAATGTATTTCTTTATTCAATTTACCTACCAATTAATCACTCTAACTAGCACTTAAAATAATAATTATTCCTGCACTCTATTGCAAGCACTGTCGTCGTTGTTTGGCAGATCCCTAGAATATTTATCGTTGTGTGTGATAGATAGGTTACGCTAACAAATCGCGTTGCAACTTATTCATTTCAAATTACAGGGGAAGTAAAGATACGCCACGAAGATGCAAAGCCATAAATGGCTTCGTATGCGGTAGAGGGTTAAATATTTTTGGATACCAAAATGGTAATATTCACCAGGTTAGATTTGTATTACAGAAATTGGGGCAGTTTCAGTGTGCAATAATTTACGCAACGTACGCGGCACATTTTTCACACCCGATGCTCTTAATGTTTTTAAAAGATCGTTAACATGGTTGTGCGGCACTTTATTTCTTAAAACCCACTTTCGGAGATTTATTTTTAATGTTGGTTCTATTTCTGAAATAGAACTTGATGACATTTCAACGTCAATTAAAGCATTTGCTTCTGTCTCCAAAAGTGGCACGCCCTGCTCCGCTACAACTCGCCTCTTCATTATCTACACTTTCTACACTACAGACAAACTTGTCTAATTGTTTATAACGCGACACATTATTTCTAAAAATTCGCGATTCTTTACTCATTTGATTTGCAAATGTCTTTTGATTCATTTTTTTTTAAATTTCTCTTACCGATTATAGTTCAAACTTCACTAACCGAATACAAAATTTCAACTGACTCGAATCCTTTTCAAAATTTGATATTTTAAATATTGTCACGGTCGATTCTACTTGTCTAGACATCGATAAGTTTGTGCTTTTTGTTTGCACATGGATTTTGTTTTGAGGGTGATAAGGAAAAAACAAAAGAAAAAATGTGGGCAATAAAAAGAGTTTTATTAGGGTCAAAAAACTACTTCCTCGGAGTACATATTTCACCGGTTATATCCGTACTTCCACGCAAGTAGCTGAATATTAGCTGAACATACTAATACTGAAAGAGAACGCAAACACATTCACAAAACAAATTTCTTTGTGGTTGTGCTTTCGAGGAAACTACTGAATTTTGGTTTGCAGGGATAGTACATTTGCGTTGTATGAGATGCCACGTAAAGTTTTACTCCTGGGTAATGTGGAAAGGCGACTTTATTTGTGTATCAGTGTGTGTATGTATGTACATATGAATTTGCGCAAATATAGAAAGGGCGCTTCCTAAAAATTTTGCACAGGGCGAGATTTTGGCTGGGGCCGGCCCTGCTGCCTTTAATTATGGAAAGACTTTATTTATTACCAAATTTATTATCAAAATTCGTGCTCTGTGAAAAATGTAAAAATCCGCTATTTATCAAAAAATTGTGTTTATTTCTGGCTCAACGGATACGAAAATAAGCAAAACTGTCGCATCTGAAGTCATGAACAGCCACATGCCTTTTTTGCCCCAGTTGGCTAAGTTGAACCTGGTTAACATGTGGTTTCATCAAGACAGTGTCACATTCCACACAGACTGTGAAACAATGGAAATGTTGAAGGATGAATTTGGTGAGCATCTTATCTCTCGAAATGGCCCTGTGAGTTGGCCGCCAAGATCTCGCGATTTAAGGCCTCTTGATTATTTCTTGTCGGGTTATGTAAAGTCGTTTTTCTTTGTGGATAAGCCGAACACGATTGAAGCCTTACAGGATAACATAACACGCGTAATTCGTGGAACACAGACCGAAATGCTCGAAAAAGTGACGCAAAATTGGACCATTTGAAACGGAGCCGCGGACGACATTTACATGATGTTGTTTTTGGCAAATGGCAAAGGCCTTTTTATCGATTACAATAAACAAATTTAATATTTAATGCAAATTTAAGTTTTTTATTCGATTCGAGTCTACGACGAATACTAAGGGTTGTTAACAACTATGTATCAAAATAAAGCTACGATTAGGATATAAAGAAGTTGATTTTAAAAGCGGAGTTTCGTTTATTGATCCTAGATTTCATGAATTTTATAACAACTTAAAAATGCAATTTGTAGCTGATATTCATCCTGATTTGATTGATGAAGACGAAAATAAGGAGATTTAAGTTTATTTTTTTTTTAATGTAAGGTAGGTACATGTTCATGCTCCAAACCCTTTGGTAAGAAATGGGGTTTGCGTCCAAAAATAATACATTGGTCAGACCAAACTATAGTCCTACCAATCATCACGTAATTAGCTCTAGTGTGGAGGGAAAAGGTAGACCAAATATTTACCCAAAGGATACAAAGACTAGCATACATAGGAACCACGAGTGCAATGCTGTCTCCTGTCCATCCGCTGCTATAGAGAAAATCCTTGACGTTCCACCGTTACATGCACGAATTAAAAGGTGTTCTGCTTCAAGCGCAACAGAAAATCACTTGTCACAGGACACTTAAATATCCTAAACTCTTCAGAAATTATACATAGCCCTTGATTTCAAGCAACTGACCTCATGCCCACAAAAACAAACTTTCATCGACAAGTTAACATTACCATGCCTAACCGTTCGGTGTGGGAAACTGGAGGCCCTAGGCTAGACAGGTCCTACTCAGTCTGGTTAACGGATGGTTCAAAAATGTCAACAGTTGTAGGAGCAGGCATCAGCCGACATTACTGTAAAATTTCAACTTCTCTAGGCCACACAACATCAATCTTCCAAACAGAAGTTTACGCCATTGAACTATGCGCAAGATAATGCTTAAGGCATAATCTTAGAACATCAAATATCTAGATTTTCTCAGACAGTCAAGCAGCACTCGAAAGCTCTTAACTCCTTCAAATTCAACTTTTGACTTGTTTGGAACTGTCCAACTATTCTAAAGCAACTCACCTTCCATAACAGAATGACCCTATACTGAGTGCCAGTACACGAAGAAATTCTTTGTAATGAAGCGACTGATGAGCTGTGCTAGCTCGTCATCGCTCCAAGTTCAAATTTGTGGCATACGTGCTGTAAAAGCTCTGCATCCCCCTTCACTGGCCCAGAGCCCTCATGTGGACTACCCACCAGTAAAATCATATTTGAACTCAATACATGGGAACACCAAATGCGCATAGCCCAATGGCTTTAATTCTTCAAAAAAAAAGCGTATTTTATTTATCTTATTTAAGAAGACATTAACGGAAATTTTCCGTTTCCAATGAGAGCTTAGTAGTCATACGCAAGAAGGAAAAGGATTAATTTTTAAAAAACAACATAAGTTAAGTTTTTTGCAAACAAAAAATTTAAAAACAGAGAATTTGTCTAAGTGTTTACGATTGACGCCCTCTATCACCTGTAAAGGTTCGTATTTCTAAAATGTATCAGTTTCTTTCAGACTTAAAAAATATGTCTTTTTCCAATAATTATATTTTAACACTCGGTTTTTGCTTGTGGCCACATATTTTTCATTGAGGTATGATTTGTGACTTTTGTGTGATTTTAAAGGTTCTTAGACCTGTTATTTTTCGCGATAAGAGAAATACTACAAATCTACTAAAAAAAGTTATATATTCCTCCGTCACATCCTTGTAAATTAGCTGACTTGGACCACTTGCTACGCAATTTTAGCCAACCATTGGTAATGGTCGGGGTTTTCAACTCCTGGAGTTCACTCTGCGGCTCTTCAAATTCAAATGTGAGAGGTAAAATCCCAGAGCAGTTTCTGACGAACTTACACATTTTTCAACCCATCGAACATTCACCCATATCGATCTGTCTTTTATATCTCCTCAGATCTTTCCAAGCGCTAGCTGGGAAGTTCTTCCATATCTACAAGGTAGCGATCACTTCCCAATTGTCGTAACTATTTGTGTTGGCACTAAACAAAATTGCAAGAAACAAATACCGAAACTTCAATTCAACAGAGTCAATTGGAGCCTTTTTCAATCGAAGGTTTCCGATCTCTTGGCCCTAAGAACACAATCCTTAAATATAAATAAAGAGGCGGCTGCTACAACAAAATCTATTCGTTTTGCTGCTAATATTGCCATACCTCAAACAAGGAATGTTACCTCCAAAAAAGTTGTTTCATGGTGGAACTCAGCACTTGAGCAGCAACGAAAATACAAGCCAGCAGCCTGGACAATTTTTAAGAACAATCCCACCGATCAACACCTAATTCAATATCGTAAAATGAACTCAATTTTTAAACGGACTGTTAAAATTGAAAAGAAGAAGAGTTTTGAAAGCGTTACAGCTAACATTAACCCAAATTGATCTACTAAAAAAATCTGGGGTGATAGCAAAACAATAACTGGGCATTTTTCTCGACACACCATAAAAACGATCATTACTGGTACCCAGATTATATACTGTCAATATCAGATAGCAAACATGGTGTTCATACGCTGATGACTCGAATTTCTACCATCGCTTCTGCGAAGCAAAACGATCGGTAAATACAGTGGAATACCAAACCAACAATACCAGTCCCTCCGCAGCTTATATCGAGTTTCCTATTAAAATGATCAAAATCGAAGCAAGTATTAGTTCAGCGAAGGGAAAACTCCCAATGTTCGATAGGATTGAATAAAACATGCTAAAAAATAGCCCACCTGTGCTCAAATCTCGCATGCTGGTCATATTTAATCAAATTCTTACAATTTTAGAAAATATTAAATAAAAAAAAAATATTTTACATGACGATGCTCTCCCACACATTGATGACTTAGTTTCTACTGCTATATCCACAGAAACAACGTCTCAATACTCTCAATTGATTTGGGAAAAGCGTTTGATCGTATAAGTACACATATTATTCCTAAAAATCTTTGTCAAATGGAAAGTTGGTACTAAAATGATCTCCACTTTCCGTAATTTTATTTATGATAGCCTTTAATGACGTTAACGAAAAACTTGCAAAATAAAAAATTATAAAACATTGTATATACGCCGACGATCTGTATACATTTACAAAATGTTAGGAGTTAACAATGGCAACAAGATTATTCACAAACATTTTGGACGATCTAAGGGCTGGTGCGAATGCGCAGGCTCTAAGATCTTAGCCGAAAAAAGGAATATATGCAGGGAAACTAATTGCCCTAAGCGCATAAATTTAAATTTTAATAACGTAGTATGTCTTAAAATACTTGGTGTATTATTCGACGTTAAATATAGTTTTAAGGACCAAAGTGTAATTCTTAAGAAAAACCTGACTAACAGGTTAAGCATAATAAAGTATCTAGTATCTGAAATCAAATACAAGAAAATCGTCTTAATGTCCATCAATTTGGCTTTATTGGAAAGATAATTTTATGCCATTCATGCTAAAGTATGTGGCCACCGGGGCTGGTTCGAATAAAGACAAGTCTAGAGGTCCAATTTTCAACCACTTTTTCAAGCATTTGGGTCTGTATGTCGGCAACAACGCCACGAATGTTGGCTTCCAAGTTCCCTCACGTTTCTGGTTTGTTGGCGTAGGCGAGCGACTTCACATATCCCCAAAGATATGGAATCCAATGGTGTCAAATCACACGATCTTGGTAGCCAATTGACATGTCCATTCCGCGAAATTATGCGCTCATCCTATGTTTCCTTCAATAAATCGATTGTGACATGTGCTGTGTGGCATGTAGCGCCGATTCTCTTCACTCCAAATGCGGCAAATTTGCTTGTTGACGTAGACATTCAACCCAAATTATGAGCCTCGTTACTGAACAAAGTTTTGCGATTAAAATCAGCATCGATATCGATCTCATTTTCGGCCCATACACCAAAATGACGACGCATTGCATGGTCTCGCGGCTTTAATTCTTGCACAAGCTGGATTTTGTAAGGTCGAAAGAAGAGATCTTCCATAAAGTTGATGGACAAAGCGGATCGATTCATTCGGGTCCTCTTCAGCACTTTGCTTTACAGCGCCAATTGTTTCTTCGGTGCGCACTGTTCGACGTTTCTGCGGATGCGTATTATCACATAGAGTAAACGTAGTGCGAAAACGATCCATGGTTAACCGAATTAATTGCTCTGATGGACGATTATGTCGAGCATAAAATGAGCTTGCGGTAAACGTCGCGAACTGAACCATTATTTTCGAAATAAATTTGCACGATTTGCAAGCGTTATTCATTTGTCAACCTGTTCATGATGAAATGGCAAACCAATCTGAACATAAATGACATTAGGGTTGTCAGATTTGATCACAAAATGTCAGCTTTATAAAAAGTTCTTTCCGAAAAGTTCCTTTACACAAGCCCTGGCCTTTCCCTCAAATAAAAAACAAGTCTTTAAAATACTTACCGAAACTAAGTTAGAAAATAGAATATAGTATTTTAATTAGAGCTGAAGGAAAAGTAGCTAGTGCTTTAGAATTAAGTAAAATTGTAATTTATTACCTTTTAGTAAATAATAATAATAATGATAATTTGCCATTAAACAAATTCCGATGGGTCAAATTCGATCACTTAAGTGTTACTGGCCAATTGTATAAATAACATAAAAATAACTGAACCCACCCTTTAGTTAAATCGACAATACTTAAATCTTGTTGAGCTGATATAATTATTGCTGTCATAAGCCTTACGCAATCTTTCTCAATCTATAATTTTAAATTATGTAGGTAACTACACTTCCATCAGTGTTATATCAAAATTCCGCAATAAATAAAAATATAAATAAAATTACCACCTGCTTTTTTGCTCTTCATTTTCATAAATATGTATTCTTTTTTTGTCAATCGGGATGTAATCAATTATTTATGATTGCGTTATCCTCTTCAGATAGCACGCGGCAAAAAAACTACTATAATCGTGCTATCAATACCTACCAGCCTACAATAATAATAACGAAGGTAATACACTACGATGATTGATGGTTTAATGATCATCATTTGCCAGTTCATTAGTTTTAAAATGACGAATGGAAATGTATTCTTTCATTCCATTGTACTGATGGAACGCGTGCCGCACTGTCAATGCCGCGTATCCCCTTCCCTTTAACTTTTTAAACTGAATCCACTCTATTCCGTTTAATTTTAAAGAGGGATGCCCATTTAAAAATCGCAAAAAAGCTCTCACTCATCTATCAGGGCAGGTGGCCAACGTTGAAACCATGCCTTCATGAAAATGTATACTTTCATTTTCTAATGAACATACTTCAGGCAATAAAGTTAAACCTTTCTCCCAAACTCTGACTACCCAGCTAGTCGAAAACTACACACACAAAGTTCCCAAGTTCCAAGAAGCAAGTTGTATTGTATTTTTATGGTTAAAATCGTTGCGTCTAAATGACGCCACAGAGTAACATACAGGGCAAAGTGTTATCTCGTGTACTACTAACATACCTTCTTGTTTTATAGGTACATATACCTAACCTATAGAGTATAGATAGAGTGTAGTTGAAGGAAATTGTGCCTTCATTATATTTGCCGCGCAAATGTTTCTCCTGTGGGGAACAGAAAAAGGACAAAATTCTCCTTTGGTTGTTGTTGTTGTTAGCCTCTTTGTACTTTTCATGTTAATTACAGGCCTACCCCGCCACTCACAGCATCACCCAGCAAACATAAAGCTCCGCAGGATAATGACACACTCAGGTGATATAATAAACATGATTAATACTTTCTTGTAGAATGCGAGGCATACTTGTATCTAATTATGAATCGTGTTACCATCTCATTCCACCTATGCAAGTCATCTCGGCGACTCATCCTAATCTCCACACAACAGGTGTCACAGAGAAATAGTTTTGTGTGAAATTTTAAGACGTACAGCATCCCCCTCTCTGTCAGTCTTATTCATACCTAATACCCCCCGTTCGTTTTCGTCTTCCTATCTGTGATTCCCATATAAATTCAGGAGAGAGACTCGCACCTCAAAATTAGCAGTGCTTTATTGTAACCGCGCGTCGCAAGAAGACACAGACACCCCTACGCAAGGAGTATGGGGGGCTCTGCTTACTCCATTAGACGAGTTGCAGGTGTGTATTATCCTTAATTACCGAACTTCATTTGAGAAACCTGCTTAGATACGATAAAAAAAAATATCTCTGCGCAGGAAGGAGGCATTATGTTGTCATTTGCGGTTCTTGTGTCATCGTAAGCCATTAGACTTTGCATGGTAATAATCAGCAGACAGAAGATGGGGCTGAAATCTTCTGTGGTAATTGGTTTTCGTAGTTCAGCGATGTGATTGTTTTGTAAAATTTAATTACTCAGGTATGTACCTATGTATGTCGTAGAATAGGAAGGAATTCAGATGAAGCGCTATGTCTATTGCAGCATATTGTGTGTGGGTTGCTGTTGATTTGAATTTAATTTCTTAAGAGATGATGAAGTGGTGTACCTCTCATATTTTTGAGTGTTTCTCTACACGTAGATACCAACGCCTACGTAGTTATCTAGTTTTGAAATATTTTGAAATATTTAACTCAATATCTTTGACTTTATGCACTATATGTTCTGCCTGAACTACAAATTCTTGCCATACCATATATTCAACCAGAGCAGAACTTTAGACGCGACGTCCGGGTGCGGATCTATTCATCGGTGCAGCATGCATATTTTGTAACATATTCCGATTATATCCTGTATGTCAATGGAGCATGATTTTCTTTACGTGCAAACTCATATTTATAGAAGCATAAGTTGTAATTGGACGCCAGTTACCTTATACGTTCTACTCACCGCAACCATATCTGAGGTTCCGCGAAAACTCTTGAGATCTCCATCGCAATCAGAAATGTTCACATACATTTTGCACTATATGCTCGAAATCTTGTTTCCTTATGAGATTTTCATGAAACCTCCTCAATATTCGCATGAACCATTACAAATGTTGCACAAAACTGTTACAATGTGATGATGACTTCTAATGTAATGTACGCTGCGAGTCCTCTTAAAATCATACCACCGATTCCCTGAACGATGATTGCATGAATTATTCTAACAGATAGAGTTAACTTACTATCGACTTGAAGTGGACTTCCAATTTGATTGATAATTCGCATCCATTTTCTGACGACTGACTGAAACGTCAAGCAACACCCAAGTGGTGTTTGGTCTGAATGCTTCAACGAATTTTTGAAAAATTGTTCGAGGAAATATCTGCTTTTGGTGCAGATATTTTTTAAGGAGCAATAAGGTGTTATAAAGAGCACAAACTTTACTTATAAAACTTATACAATGTTGCTCTACGAGCAAAAAAGAATGGAGGAATACCGACTTATAAGAAGAAAATAGAAAGAGCACGAGAAGCGAGCGGTCAAATCAATTTACTGCAGAGGCAGTTCTACCAAAGGGTAAAACGATCCACCCAAGGATACAAGGCCCGAACTGAAGAAGAATTCACAGTCGGTGCTGGTATTTGGAAAGAACACTTCAAGGAGCTTCGGCGCTCGAACATTGAATGTCATCTTCTTCTAAATCTTCATCGCCAATAACTTTGTTTAAAATTGATTCATAGTAGTCATCCTCATTTTCGGAAAGATCTGCATCGCTATCATTCAAAAATGCTATCAGTTCCTCATCCGTGAGCTTTTTGGTAAGATCTAAAATTTCAACTTTCAAATGGTCACCAGAAATTAAAAGGCGAGCAATTTAGTTAGCATTTTTGTTTGCTAAAATCACCAAATTACGCGTATGTGGAATAGTCAAAATTACATCGTGGGAACTTTTTCGAGTGTAACATACACATATACGTGTGTGTACTAAATGTCTGGGAGGCGGTAACTTATTTTGTTATTTTTATTATTTATCGATAAAATATTAATACTCTTACTACACTTTACATTTTATTTTGAATATACATTTTTTTTGTTAAAATTGTTTTTTTTACTTTAAAGTGCACGACTGCGTCATACGCAACTTTCTTTTTACATGAGATACGCTTTTGAATCAAAAATGAATGTTGACAAATTTATTTATATCACTTTTCAGGTTTTGAAAATTAGATTTTCTCAAAAACGGTAAATACGATTTTGATGTTATTTCGCACATTGGACACATTTAATATAATTGTTCAAAATATAAGAAATTATCAAAATCGTTTGAGCCGTTTTTGAGAAAACGAATTTAATTTACGTTTAAGAAAATCGTTATGTGAAAAAATGAATTATTTCAAAAATCTAAGTACGCAAGTTTGTTCGACTTTATAGTATAAAAAAATTAGTAAAATTGTGTGAAGTTCCCTTTGTTAGTTTTCGAGATATTGGCGGTTTAATAAATTACCGTTAATCGATTTTTTTTTCCAAAAACTAAGAATGCAGTATTTTTGGCCCCATCCCAATCCTAAGTAGAAAAGAGTACCGAAATCCTTGGAACCGACTTTGAGAAAATATAAGTGATTTTCACCAAAGAATTGTATGGCAGCTACCGTTATTTCAAACGATAAAGCAAAAACTAAAAAGACGCCCCGAGATGTAATCCCTAAAAATTTATATACGAACTATGAAGCAAATCCGTCGAACCGTTTCGCCATACGGCGCCCGGACAGACAGATAGACAGACCGACGGACGGCATTGGCGGACTCATTTTTTGGACTTCTCTATAGTCGTAATATCACCCCTCATAATCAGTTTGATTTCGAAATTTTAGCACGATCGCAATAACTTTCTTTATAGTATACTAATGTATACGAGAAAGTTAAAAAGCGCAAAAATATCTACTTAAAATTTGAGCCTAAGGATTTTTAAGAGAACTATCAGGTTTTTTTTTTATTCTCAATAAGAGTACGACAAAAAATTTCTTCAGAACAAAGAAAATTAAATTAAATATTTAGTCCACATATGTGCACTTTTTCACCGAATCACAGTTTATCTCCTTTTTCGTTATTTCTCCAAAATTCTCATATATTCATAGTCCGGTCCATGTCCATTGTCAATCATATGTTGTGAATTTATGAAAGTGCAGTAGCTGTTTTTCTAGTTATGTCAGCTTTTCATTCTTGAAATCTTCTTGTATTTGTTTTATTTTCGTCTGATTATATTTTATCAAACAAATATTATCAATTCATAGAAAAGATAACGTTTTATTTTCGGTCTGGTTGTAATGGCTTTCATGAGTCTATCACTCCGCAAACCGTGAATAATCTCCGAAAATCAAAGAGCAACGCGTGTATGGTTACCGTTCATTGTCAACCGTTTAAATCAATTCTATTAAAATATATGAAGATAATTGTTTGATGAACAACATGAACGCATTTGTATACCCTATGCCAAGTAAATAAATTTGACAAACAGTTTGGAACAAACCTTTAATATTCGCCCTGCAATCGGCATAACTTCATACAATATATTCTTAGGATTACACAGAATACCAAGTTGCGGCACAGACTAACTCAAAGGGGATAAAGAAATAGCAACTAAAAAGTTATGTTTGCACAGTAGATTAATTCAATTTTAATGTATGTGAATATAGCTCAAATGATTTGCTTTTATTTTTAACTTAAAATAAATACATATGTATTTGAATGATATGCTACCAACACCTAAAAATAGGCAATGGAATTTATTATTCAAATCAATTCTGAGTAGCAGTGAACCCAATAGTAAGTACACGATCCTCAGTCAACTTCTTCTTTGGTAAGGTTATATGATCAAAATTATTGGGATCATAAACCTCCCACTTCATGGCATCCCTATTCATGCTAGGTGCTGGGGCACAATGAACATGGATGGGCATAATGGCAACAGGGACAACGCTAACAAATGTGGCTAGATTCGTGGTCAACATCATCCTCCCCAGCACAAGAACAATGCGCCCACTTTCCACAGGCTCTCCAGGAAACCCATCCTTCTGTAGACTGACCCACAATATAGACACTCATTATCCTGCTCGCTTTCGAAAGATTCTTATTTCCTGTTCTTTTTCTTTTTTGGAGTGAGAGGCTTGGAATTTTTGGATGCATCTACAATCTGCGCCTTATAAGGAGAGCCTGCTATCACTGCGGTCTTTCCTTGGCACTTAGCATTTTTTTTTTGCTCTGGTAAACTCTTTGGGAACTGGTAAAATATGAGATGGGAAAACCTTTTGGAAAGAAGTTTAAGACGTTGGCGCATCGTTATATGTCTGAACGGGCTGTGGGGATGATATCAGTGCATCAGTTGTTCGCAGTTTAACAGAATTCAATTGGGACATTGTGGATGAATTATTAATTTTCGAAACAGGGTTTTCAGATAATATCAATGGATCGGTGGGTGTTGATGAGCCTAGTGGCAGCACTTCTGGTTGAAAATATTCGTCCACTAAAAGACCTTCTCATTTGGCATGTCCGTGGTTTCACATGGCAAAAATTTCCCACTTTAGTTATAAAAAGTGCAAGGTTGGGGTTTTGATTTGATTTTTTAATCAATCTCTGTAAAGTAGTTCGGGGCAGCAGCCTTGCAGCTCATTTTGTTTTTGGTTTGGCGTCTTCAACAGCTCGTCGCATATTGTTTACGCTCCATGCTTGCCGGTTAGGTTTTCTCACATAATTGCGAACCATCTAAAACATGAAATATGAATACAAAATGATTGGGGCATAGTGGGCACCCAATTCCATTAAGCCTCTTTCATTCTTACCTATATCCTATTCTATTTAGATCCTATAAAAAAATCTTTTCAATCTATCTGTAAAATAGAAATAAATAGATTTATATAAACAAAAATGCACTTACTTACATATCAAAATAAACATAAATAATTATGTCTCAAAATAACTTAAACTCAATGAAAAAGCATTTCTTAGCCAAAACACAATACACATGTCAGCTAATTGCCATCGATACATTAAGGCAGACAGCCTACTTTCAGAGTTCTCACCTTACATAAAAAAGAAATATAGCGGGAGCCCATTTTGCTCCGGGTGCCTGTTATGCCCCGGCTTCCACTATAATCAGTTATGTTTGTTTGTTTTTTGGATTAATTGAACTTAATACAACGTTATCGTTACGGAAAAGAAGACTTTTTTTTCCGGATATTCAGCTCTGTGTAGCTTAATCCCTTTGCTTCTTGGTAGTTGTTGGAAACAGCATCTAATATCGCTTTTTATTTTTGACTTGCTGAAGCAAAATTAACATAAAAATGGGGATATTCAACTATGTGTACAAAGCTGAGAGAAAGAAACGCTCAGAAATTAGAGCCTCATGTTCCAATTTAAGAGCATTCAATGCATCAAAAACTCAGGTTCTAATTTCCGGCAGATTCGATTTTCCGAAAGTTGTCATATGTGAGCGTCTGCTGGCTCTGCAAAAAGCAAACATAATAACTATACTCTTTCTTATGGGGGAGCTTTTAAAAATCAGTAGCGTGCCATATTTTTCTACCATACTAAATTAAAAGAAACCCCTCATAAAGTGTTTATCCGCCAGTGAATTTCCAATTGCATCTGACGTAGATCTACCACGTCATATTCAGCGCACATGTGAGTGTGCACTGGCCTGTGGCTGCTGCTATTCAACACCCATTTATTTGATGTGCATTCAGAGTTACCAATGTCCGTTTGGAAACTCGTTCAGCTTTTGTCATTGGGGAGTTTTAGGTTTTAGAGCTTTGAAAGAAAGTCCTTAATGATAAGTGTTGTCGTGGAGGTCTTGTTTTGATCTTTGACATTTATTTTAATGTGTGGAGAATATGTTAAAATGAAGTTACAACATTGTAATCTTGCGTTTAAATTTAAACTACGGCTGCTGCTAATAACCAATGGAGGAAGGGGGTTAATTACGGGTTTTTATTTTTCTTTCCACTGTTGTGGAGTTTGTGATCAGCATCAAAAGTGATGTCCTCATATACCAGCACCTGGAGAGACCTGTTGAAGGTAGTGCCTCCCGTATTAATAGCTGCCATGCGCACTACCAGCTCAAGAACAAGATTGATAGCGCCTCACCTTGCCGAAATTCGATACATGTTTGGTAGAGTTCAGATGATATATTGCCAAACTGCACTTTGCACTTTGCACTGCGTATTCTCCAGATACCGAATTCAGCCATCGTCATGAAGAGCTCCTGACGATGAACACATATGCGGCTTTTCAGTCGATGCCAAAACCAGACATCGAAATCTGTGCCAGGCCTTCTTCGATAAGCTGTCGAACTTCTGAGGCTCAAATTTCGGTTACCCAATCAAATTTCCAATTCAAATCCTCAATTCCACTAGGTCATTTTGAATTATCTTTTTCTCCCTTTGTAGTTACAATTCTCAAAACAGCAGTCTATGTCTTATTGCGCTCACCGCACACCAGCCACTTAAGCAAACGAACCAACTACCATCGACAGACTACCAATATTATCTTGCTACCGATATTTCTCTTAATTATGTCGGATATTTCCATTTCTGTTGTTTTCATGGTATATTACGAATAAGCATGAAGGGGAATTTTACAAAAAAATGTATCTTATCCAGCTTTTTATGCTCTATTAGTATAAGTATGCAGGTTCCTACTCACACCAAACCTGCAACTTGCTCTCATAACCTGTTTTTCCAGGTAAATAATGATTACACCGTTGGTACCTATCCATATTTTATTTAATTGAAGTGTCATTTTTTTAGACTTCCCATCGAAAGAATACCCGTGCTGATACTCATGTTTCCAAAGCATTTTAAATTAATCAGTCAACCTACTTCAATAATCCTCGTGTACCCTTGAGGTTACAAAGCTCTGAACACATCATGCATAATCATGATCTAAATAATTTATTTAATTTTTTTTCTGTTTTCGTATTTGTTTTTCATACTCAATCTCACCTTCAATTCTCAAAGAAACCAGAAAACCCCAACCAAGGCCACCTTGCCACAAGCACCTACTTGTGCTTCCAAGCTTGCTTAAAAGACTGCGCGCACTTTTTGTGCAAAAGTCTCACGGCTCTCGAATTAGATTCCAAAGATTACTCGAGGGCAAGTACCTACCTATCATCCTGTTATTTTTCTCTGCCAATTTAATTCCCTTAGTTGCTATCACGTGCCTTACTTGACCCAAACCTTAAAGTAACTGTCAGCATCAGCATTAACATCCACGGCCATTTCAGAGAAAAAAAAAACAAAATAATATACATACCTACCAAAGTTCATTTCTCTTTGTCTTACAGGTGTTTAAAAATTAACCGCTCCGCAATGCAGCTCATATCTCCGGCTTTATACCTACCTATATACAATTATCTTTCCATCTCTCAAGGCCATTTACACGAGAACGAGAGACACGAGCAAGCAATACGTCGAACAAAATGCCAAGACGAAGAAATCCTAATTCGAGGATACATAGCTATCTCCAGCTGGAAAAAAGTATACGGCTGAACAGTATGAAATTTAATTACCCTCCCTGTTTGTATGTGTGTGTGCGAATATGCTTCTAATTAAAATGAAACCTGTAGCCATTTTCTTCTCTCTATATATTGACAGCCGTTCAAGCTAGGGCGATGGTGCCTCGACGGCCTGGGCGCGTTGCTGGGGGTGAACAAGACTCTGGTGGCGCGTAGTGATACTCTTTTAGACTCAGCAAATATGAAATTAAATTGAGCAAAGTTATTCACTGTTCGTAATTTGTTAAATGAGCGGCAAACACCGTGTGAAAGGGAGAAAGCAAGATATAGAGAAGGCATTTTTAAAGAGCTACCATCGTCGCGTCGTCGGTTTCGTGTCGACACCGTAGTTCATTTTTCGGCAAGATAACGACACGTTATGGCAAACTGCTGGTGCTGCCCCATTTCTTAAATATTTTTTCAGCAAACAGTCTTTTTCATCATCGACTCCTTTCTTTTTGCCGCGTGCCACTGTTCTGTGTGTGTGTGTGTGTGTGTGTGTGTGTGTGTGTGTGTGCTTTTTATATGTATAGTCGCATCCAACCCAACCCACACCCGCAACAAGTCACAATAAATATTTAAACTGAAGCTGTTTGGCAAATATTTAAGAGAAGGAAGATTTTCTTTCTTGCGTCTATCCCGTGTGGCCATGGCTTTGCATTGGACGAGTCTTAAATTCGAGTTGTTCTTAAAGGATTATTTAAATTTTGCAGCACGGGCCTTTTTCTTTGGCAGAAGTCTTAACACCTAAACCGCGAAGATTCTTGCCTCATTTTCTAAGCACAAACAAATTACAAATGTCCGTTTAATTTTACTTCTTCAATGCTCAAGGACTTCCGAAGGAGGTTAAGCTACCTCAGACTTGACCTTTCATTGGTTTTTTGTTAGTGGTTTCGTTTTGTTAAGTCCACTTCCATCTGGGAAGTGTAGGTATATCCTTTTCTGTGTGGCAAAATAATAGTTGGTAGGTAATGGTTAAAAGGGAATAATGATGGTAAATATTTATGAGAGAAAGAGCCAGTTTGTGTTTCGGGTTGGGCGGTTGGGGGGTGGTAGCGACTGCGGGCAATATAAAAGGTATAATCAGGAAATTGAATATTTGCTTTAAGGAAGGATATTTGTATTCTTGTTAAGATCCATTACCACAACCAATGCAATAAGTTATTTGGAATAAATTGCTTTTTGCTGACTGTGATTATTTCTCATCTTTTGAAGGACGAACCGACCAGATGATGGGGGTTGGTTGAGGTTTTTGCAAATCTTGATCCTTTTTCTTGCAGAATCTGCTTTAATTTCCCGGATTAACGATGAATTAAGGAGAATTTACTTTAGATTTTTTTCGTGAATTTTATTTTAAAATACAAATTTCTTTACCATGAATTCCTTTGTGTACATCTATCCTTGGTACGAGGAGTGCGCTATTTTCTTCAACAGAAAATTCACAAAATAAAATTAGATATTTCTTGTTTTTTTTTTTTGTGGCCGTAATACGAACCATTTTCAAGGTCCTGCTATTTTATTTTGCAGATTTACGAGAAGGATTCTGGCACAAGTCGCATTTAAGTGTATTACATTGGATTCCTTTTTTTTGCTACTTTCTTTGGAAGAAAGGATATTTTTCAATATTAGCTTAGCATTTTAGGGACAGTTAAGTTTTATGAGCTGTTCTTTTGTCGAAATTTGTGGTACTTGTTTTTTATTTAAAGGGACTTTACTTATAGGAATGTCTGAAAGAAGTTAGACGTCATTCTTGACAAATTTGGTTTTTAGTGCTGGAAATATGTGGATACATTTTTTACATAGTTACTTTATTCGTAGAACTGAGTAGATATGGGTTTGGCCTGACCATTGTAAAGAATCAGCCAATTTGATTAATGGAATGATATGAAATATTTTCAAAATGGGTAGGTACTAACTAAAGACATTTGTAGGTGTAGATATGTTTTATAGAAAAAGACAGACACTTTATTCACAGTACAAATGCGTTGCCGTTCATTTTTATATTAAGTAGGTATATAGATGTAGTGACTGTCAGAAAGTTTGATAAGCAGAATATTACTTAAAGGACTCCCGATCAGTTCTGGATACGCTGCTTCCATTTATTTAAAGTACAAGTAAATCAATATTCATCATGATAAAAATAAAACAAAAACGATTTCAACGTCGACGTTCGTGAAGTTTAAAAATGTTTTCGCCCGGCTCTGAGCCATGGGATATTATCGCCTTTTCACGGATGGTTCCAAATCCAAACAAATCCAAACATAAGAACAAATCCAAACATATCCATTTTCGTCGACAGTCAGGCCGCAATAAAGGCCCTAACCTCAGCCAGAACTCCGTCTAAGCTTGTCGAGGAGTGCGGAGAGATACTGTCTAGGGCAGGCCGCCGGTTTAGAATCTCTCTCATCTGGGTTCCTGGGCTCAGGAATATAGAGGGGAATGAGAAAGCCGACGAGCTGGTCAGAATAGTCTCCTCCCTTCCGGAATCCTGCGAAGTGGAAGTACTCCCCTCGCTGGGTGGGAGGGCGGAGTCTAGGTGGAGGAATCTGGACGAACTGCGCCGCTTCCAGGAAGACCTGGCCCCACTACAAAAAATCTAGAACCCAGAGCCTTATAAATAGAACAAGGGTGGATATTGCTAGACTGGTGGCTGTGAGCACAGGTCACTGGGCGGTAGGTACCCACGCTGCCAGACTCGTCATACCCCACAACACCCATTATCGCAGCTGCAATGAGGCTAATAAGAGTGAAACGGTTTTTCACCTCCTTTGCGGCTGCCCAGCACTGACCGAGATTAAGCGAAGGGTGTTGGGTAGACCTTTCTTTGATAACCTCACAGATATCTCGGACATGGGTATCAACGATATCATGACATTTCTTAACACCACAGGGTGGATCTGAGTACCTACAACCTTTATCATACCATAAGGTCATCATGAGTGGTGGCATCAAAACGGCGCTCCAGTGCTAATTGCGTATCCCCGCATAGGGATCAGCCACTCCACCTACCTACCTACCTTATTACTAACTAAAGTAACTATATATTTTTATGATGGACCAGTTACTAGTCTGAGTGCTTCTGCGTATGTAATTAACCTATTGTTGTTTTAATATTGATACAGATGAAAACATATATAAATATAAGGCGTAATCGGTCCACGCTGGATATAAAGCCTAGCTTCTCCAAACATTGTGTGTGCGTAGATATAATTGTTAGTAGGATGAGACCCACTAGGTTTTAATGCCGATTTCGAACGGCAATTTTATTTTTGAGAAGCTTTTCATGACAGTTTTAGTTTAGAAGTAGGGCAGCGAATAGAAATTTTTTAGAGGGCGGATTTTAACCGATGACCCCTAGTTTAGTAGTCGCAACGCATTTAATAACTAAACAACTCCACCCACAAAATAAAATGTTGTTCTCTTTTAAATCTCAGTAACTTAAAGTAGACGGCATTGGCGGTTCTACTTTTTAGCCTTATCTATAGTCTTAATTGTTGAAAAGCTTACTTTTTCGGAGCACAAGAAAAAAAACACCAACTCTTTTAAAGTTTAAAATGATGACATAAGACTTTACTATCCCTTGGGTAAACATGCGTCTATTTTAAAAGCGGAGTTTTTTGTCACCCGAATTGCTATGCGCTATATTGTGAATAACGGGTTGAGGACTAGAGACATTTGCAGTGACAACCCAGCTGCCTTAAAAGCGCTGCTAAGCCCTCTAACACCGTCGAAGTAAGTGCTAAGACTCAAGCTTTCTCTGAATTTGGTCGTAAGGCTGTACACAGTGAATCTTGTCTGGGTCCCAGGTCACACTGGCATCCAGGGAAATGAGATATCGGATGAGTTTGCTAGGCAAGGTTCAGAAGAAGTTTTCTCAGGACCCGAACCTGTGTTGGGTCTGCCTACATCTTTAGTCATGTCTTCCATTGGTTCTTGGGTTTCTTATGAATACAAGATTCGGTGGAGCGATTGCGTTGGATGTACTCAGACCAAACTACTGCCCCCGGACATTTGGAAATAGCCTGCGTCTATTCTTTTATCTCTGAGGAGATTCGACTGAAGGAAAGTCGTTCGGTTTCAGCGGTGCAAGTGTCATTCATGGATAATGACAGAGAATTAGGGTTTCGCTCCAATGACAGCAGACAGCATTGCGTTTTGGAAGCATTAAATTTCACTCTGTTGGTTTTACCCCATTTAAGTATGCTGTCGAGATCAGAATTAATTGAGCTTAACATACGTTTCCGTTCTAGCTCCATACCCGAAGATGAGGGACGTGAATCGTAGAGCGAATATGCGAAGCTAAGGTTACTGTCATTAGCAAAGTAATGGATTGGATTAGAAGTGACAGACAGGAGATCATTTATAAAAATGAGAAAGAGAGTCGGAGACAAAACGGAGCCTTGGGGAACACCAGCATTTATGTGGTGAGTTGCTATTGTAATCCATTGGAGAAGGGAAACATCGATCCCAAATGCACGCATTTTCGACAAGAGAGCTTGATGCCAAACTCTGTCAAATGCTTTTGCTAAACACTTAAATGTGTTGGGGTTAATCGACACCAATACCTGTCCTACTTGCGGTTAGTAGGATGACACAGCAGATGCCCTGCAACCATTTTGGAAGAACTGTCATGTAGGTAACACCAATGTCGAATTAGGCTTCAAACACCATATTTTTAACAGTCAATAGCCAACAGCACCCTCTGTAGTTCACACGTATTCACAGATACGAAATTTAAGAGAGAATTCTGCTGCCATTTTTAAAAAATCGACTGGAGTTTTTACGGGATATGGCAGCCGACTATCTGTATAATTACTCTTCTGTGACAGAAAGCAACTCGCTTCGGCAAAGAGTAGAGATACCACAACTGCAATCGTTATCGAGCCAGAAGCTGTTGTAGTGTTGTAGTTGCGGTAGTCATCCCAACCTGGCACCGACCTTATGGCAGCAGAAAGAAAGTACCACAGAAGAACGTAGAAATAGAAAAACGAGTAAGTAGTGTAGACTAAAAGATTGATCACAAGTATCATTGAATGAATGGTGCAAATGCATGGGGGAGGAAACTTCGACTTAATTTCTCAACGGCCATTGAAGTCTTAACCAATACCTTCATAAGATGGGAAATGTGCAAGCCCGACCTGTACTTTGTTTTGCTATTATTCTTTTTGAGTTTTCGTTTTTCTGAAGAAAGAAGGTTTTTCTTTTAATTATTTTGGCCATGCGTTTACGAATCGATACATTTAGATATTGAGAATATTTACAAGAAAAAGGAAGACATAAGAACAAAATGAGAGAGGGGAAGGTGGAAAATCGTACAATCAGTTTCGTCTTCTTCTGAGAATGATTACAATTTTCTATTTCAGGATGTGTGCTTGGTGTATTTGTATTTTATTTATTTTTCAAAACGAACTGCCTTCTTTTAAAATACAAAGTTAACATGGGGATGTACATTGGAATATTTTTGAAGTTTGTAAAAAAATAAAAGGAAAGAACAAAATATTAAAACTACAAAATTATTAAGGCAGAAGTAAACAAAAAAAAATTTAAATAATTAATGAGATTAAGTTAATTACGATAATCAGGAAAAAAACACTGTTTTTTGTTAGTGGTATTTTTTAGAGGTAAAGAAATGGAGTGAAACAAAGATGATTTTTTTAAACCGACAATTATTCGAAAGATAATCTTCTGGAATTATAATTTAAATAGGATTTCATTCATATGACCGCCACGGCTGCCTCGGACTTAGTCTAATGTGAAGGTCCAAATTTCGATGACTTTTTTCAAACTCCAAGTGTTCAATCGTTTCGGGCTTATCGGCGTAGACTAGCGTCTTCACATATCCCCACAGAAAAAAGTCAAGTAGCGTTAAATCGCACAATCTTAGAGGCAAATTCACGGGTCCTTAGCGTGAAACTATGCAGTTACCAATAAATCAACGGTGGAACGAGCTGTATGACATGTTGCGCCATCTTGTTGAAACCACAGCTCCTGCACGTCATGGTTGTTTAATTGATGAACGAAAAAGTCAGTAATCATGGCTCTACAGCGGTCAATAGCGAGGACTATTTTATTTGGGTCTTCCTCTACGCTACGCTCAATAGCAGCAATGACTTCTTCTGTCCGCACTATACGACGTCTCTGTAGATGCGTATTATCATTTAGAGTAAACGCGTTGCGAAAACGTTTCGTAGTTAATTGAATTAATTTCTCTGATAGACGATTATGTTGACCGTAAAATGGTAGTGCGCGATACGTATTTCGAAGAGAACCATGATTCTCAAAATAAATTTACACAATTTGGAAGCGTAGTTTAGACGTCAGTCTTATGGTCGTATGCAAGGGAGGGTAAGGCAACTGCCCCTCTGCTCCACGCCCCTGAAATTTTTTTGTGTTCATACAAACTTTTATTTTTGTTAAGAAATTAGTTATAAAATTAAATATTTACAGATTATAAAGTTTCCAACATTTTTTGTTGGTCTTCCTCCTATCTGTACTATCAGTTGCACTGTATAAAAGGAAATAGTTTTAATAAATAAAAGTTTGAAACTTTGGCACATGAATAAGTTTGCCCCCCTCCCCCTGATCAAAATTCTGCATACGCCCATGGTCAGTCTGTTCACGTTAAAATGCAAAACCAAAAAAAAAATAAATCACTTGACAGCTGACAAAATGGCCGCGAGTTAAATTAGTGTTGACAAATTAAAGTTCTATACTTCTAAAAAAACATAAGGAAAAGCTACAGTTCGCTTGGGGCGAACAGTATCCTTATCCTTATCCCAAAGAAAAAAGCATTAGGAAGATGATAGATAGCATTTTATTTCATTCTATGCAATTTATGAAATTTTTGTTGAAAAAAACGCACCCAAAAAGTGGGCGTGGCCAAAAGCTTTGTATGGGCGATATATTGGAAAAAATATTGGCTAATTGTTAAACATTTTTTTTCGATTCTATTCTATTTTTCGATTTTCGAAGAAAACAGCATTTTAGTGAAAAACGCCCACAAAAAGTATGCGTGGCAAAAAACTTTATATGACAAATTTATAAATGTAGGCAGTACCTACATATCTTGTGAAGGTTGTACAACTTTATCTCTCTAACTTAAGCTTTAAAACGGTTTTTTCTAAATTGTGGGCGTGGCAGTGGGCACATTTTGAAAATTTTAACACTTTACCACTTAGGGGTCTGCGAAAAATATTAAGGGGTGTTACAAACTATGTGTCAAAATTAATATACCCTTAGGATAGGGTATAAACACCCTTTATTTATTAATGGGAAGTTGATTAAAGAGTCCAATGCTATGAATGAAAAATTGCCTACGTAAAATCGTGCAAGTGTACATATTAGAACTGATACCATAAGAACGAAGTTCTTCTGGGAGACCACAGTAGTCTTGCGTTTAAGAGTTTTATCATCATTGGACAGTTTTAAAATTAAAAAAATTGCTCCAGACTACATCCAAGTATTTGTTGAGAGTGGCTCGACACATGATCATATCTACGTAGATTGTATATGATATATTAATCTTCCGATTGAGCTAAAAGCAACATTCAACTTGCCCTTGGAATTTGCATATGTGCTTGCGAAAATGCTTGGTAGGTGGAAGGCGAGATGATAACAAGTGTTTGTAAATTTGGATGTCTTTTATTTTCGAAGGATTTAAAGAAGTCTATTATCATAAGACTACCTAACCTTTGAAGCGATGTCCTCATTCACTCGACGGCGTCGTCCATCAAATCAATAGGAAAATGAATATAAATTTGTACATCGTCAGCATAGACATGAAAAAGACAATTATAAACGTTCGTAGGTGGGAATAACAAACAACCGATTATTGAGCCTTGAGGCACACCACAATAAACAGGTAGGGCAGACGATAAGGACTGGTTGTGAGAGAGGGATTGTACTTTTTTAGTTAAGTAAAAAAATATTAATTTCACAGAAAGGTGTGAAAAATTAAAATAAGACGTAAGTTTTTTACAAATTATACCAGGGCGATCGGAATCTAAGGTTACGATAGTAACTTCGTCCTAGTCAATAGCTTCCCGGATGTAATCGGTGACTATAAGCAAAGCAGTTATATAGCTATGACCAGAACGAAAACCAGACTGCTTAGGAGGTAACACATTTTTAGACTTAGTGTTAACTTTTTATTTGAGCACTAATATTTGATGCCAATGCTTTGGACAGAAAAGGTTAGATAGTTATGGGTCGATATTCTGTTCCTTTTTTATTTTTGGTGATTGGAATTACTTTAGCTTGTTTCCAAGGCTGCGGATAGGTGGAAGACATAGGAATGGTGTTGAACATAAATATCACATATTTAACGATATAGGGTTAAATTATTTTGGGGACTTTTGGGAAAATGTTGCCCATGCCCTTGTAGTCAGATTTTATAGACAGAATCGCCTTAAGCGCTGTCAGATGTATTCTTAATAATATTTTCAGATGGAGAAACGGGTATATCAGGTAACAATGGCATTCTAGTAAATGTCCTATCAAGTTCTTCCTATATCCATATCAATATTAGATCTTATGTTGTTGTTGTTATTGCACACCCCAATTTTTGTTATCTGTTTCCACAGAAAAGACGAAGAACGGTTTGATCCTTTACAAAATTAAATCGGCCACTCTGCCATTCTGAGCATACTCAGAATCCTTCCTAGAAATATAGACTACAACATACCCTAACAGCAGTTCGATAAGAACTTCCAGCTATCCATTCCCCCCAGATCCTGTTAAGAGGATGGTGCATTGCTGGAGGAAGAATCAATCCATTTTTACACGGACGGATCAAACAAATTAGATTGGGATGGGTGGACTTAATTAGTCTTAATCTTAGTCTCTCTTTCCGTCTTCCTAATCATTGCAGTGTTTTCCAAGCGGTAATTATGGCCATCAAGGAAGTCTTGTCCTGGCTAAAGAATAACGTGGCATCCGTAAAGGATATCCGAATCTTTTCGGACAGCTACGCGGCCATCAAGTGTCGGAACTCCGTTTCTATTAACTCTTTAGTAGCCCTAAATTGCGGATCATCTCTAAAGGAGATGGCTGAGCAGTTCAACATTCACCTTTGCTATGTGCCAGGGTAAGGAGACTTTCCAGGTTACTGCAATGCTGACGAACTCGCCAAACTTGGAACTACCCTCTCAATCTTGCCTGAAAAAGGCGCCTTAGGCATACCAGTTTCCACTCGCAAACTCTTATTAAAACTGGATGCAATAGAAAAAACAAACCGTAGATGGCCAGGCGGTACTACCTGTCTGACAAAGAAGCAGATTTGGCCTAAGCTAAATCTGATGCTCTTAGAGTTTGATTACCCTCAATAGATCGCACATTAGTGCTACAATTAGTGTCATCACTGGACACTGTCTGATAGGCAGGCAGGGAACAAGGCTTGGCGCTACTCAAACGACTTTTGTAGAAGCTGTATAGCTGAGGAGGAGGAAGAGAAAACTCTACACCTTTTTTTGCGCATGCCCTGCTCCTTCCCGGAAACGAAATCTCCATCTAGGAGCTTACTTTTACAATGATCTTAACGTCGGTCGAACTCTACCGACTCAAAACGTCTCTAACGCTTTATAGAAAGCTCAAATTGTTTCAACTACTAGGCAAGAACTTTAGATCCACGTGGTATCACAATGGAGCTTACTTAGGTCTAAGTGAGTCGAACTTCTTTCCGACTACCATTTCAACATAGCCTAACTTAACCTAGTTAACAGATAGGTGATACCTTTATTTGGGATCTCAACTGAGTTATTAACATTTGCTGAACGAAAGACACAGTCCCATTTAAGAGTCACTTATAAAGGCCACATTATCAATTCTTTTAAAATCATAAAACTATATGATTTCTTGATTATTGGTGAAATTAATTGGTATGTCAAGAGTGGCAAATATTTATATTGTTATTTATTGTTATTAGTAAGTATTTTCGAACGGCAAATACCCGCTTATTTCTACGTAACTTTTTCCGTAGCAGTCCACTATTTTAATGCTAATGTAAAGGATAATTAAAATTATATAAAGGTATATAATTCTATAGGTAGAATCTTCAAGATGTACAATAGTATTGCCGAAAATCGTTTTATCCCTCTCTTACTCAGATTACAATCGAAAATCTTACATTATTTCCTTTTTTTGTTGGTATAACGAAACTAGGTATACGTTACGTATTGACTCTGCTGATACGAATACCGTCGAACTTTTGATAGTTAATTGGGTAAATTCTCAGAAGAGCATCTCCTCCATCTTCCCGTGCATAATTCCAATTGACTTTCCGAGTGCATTCAGGTAGAAAGTATCTTTTCCTATCCATTCCCAATCCCTTACAAACAGAACATCCACCTTTTGTTTGCCATCAGTTGATACAATCGGAAACTTATATTATTTTTTTCCTGTTCGTTTATTTCCGTATCCTTTTTAGCTCTACCAGTAGAAAAAAAAGAAGAAGAAATTGGAAAAATACTACAAAAGATGGCTTATCTGTGTAGCAATTTATGGCAGCAAAGGAAGCACACTCGCCGGAAAAGTCTGTAAGTGAAGGAGTTAATGGAAAATATGTATGTATTACATTTCGATGTTAGCTTTCGAATTTACTTTTTATCCTTTCATGTTTAGAAATGAAAACAACTAAGACCAATCAAGGACGTGCGTACACAATTTAATGCAAAATATGTATTGCAAATTGTGGGGATGTTAAGGTGTGCATACACTTTGTGTTACAAAGTAGTTAGTAGTGTGAACGATTTACCCCCTGGAAGTGTGTATGGTGACACAATTGGGTTTTAGCTTACAGCCCCATAGCTTATGTTGCCCATACTTTTAAGAGTGTGAAAATGTAAATCTAAGGAGGGACAACGTTATATGCACATTAAATGTGCATATATATATATTCAAACACATCGCTGGTATATTTCTTCAATACTTCGCTTGGCTTTAAGGTTAGGGCGGGCGATGATAATCACTAATCAAACTGTAATAAGCTCTTCACCATGTATTCACCTACCACAGCCGCCTACAACCTGTGGTCCCAGAATCGCAATACGCCATTATCAAAGAGGTAGTCACAGGCACCCTAGGTTACCAAAATCCCGTGGTATGATATACATATGCACACATCAGAACGCTGCAGCGAAAAATAATAGCAGTAAGGAAAGAGTACTGTGCTAGGAGAAGTAAGGAGGAGAAGATCTCGCATAGAAAAGAAGCAGCCTCCTAGCTCTAGGAGATCGCTGAGTTTCGCGACCATTTGGAGGTTTTATGAGAAACCCTGGCAGCTGGCTTTAAGACAGGAACAACAGGTTCTTCTAAACAGCCAAGGAAACCTAGTAATCGCAGGTAAAAAAGTTAAGAACAATAAGGCCGCTGGATCTAAAGGTCTATCTGCAGAAGTTTTCAATCAAGTTTGGGTAGAGGAATGCATGCCCGATGACCGGACTATATACCCCATCTACAACAAAGGCGTCCCATGTTTTGCAAAAACTATCGGGGCATATCCCTGCTAAATGTTGCATATAAGACCTTATCCAACGTACTGCGTGTGAACGCCTAAAAACCTTCTCCAACACACTAATCTGCACGTAGAAGTGTGACTTCCGGCCCGGCAGACCGACAATAGCCCACATTTTTACACTTAATCAAAAGACCACCTCTGGAAAAGTGCAACGAATTTCAAGTTGAGACACACCACATCTTCATCGACTTTAAAGCCTCTTTTGAAAGTATTCACATAGTTTGATAGTATTCTAATTGCCGATGGTCGAATCCGGAGTCCCAGCAAAATGTTTCCAACTGCGTCGTATGATACTGAAGAAACGCAGTGCAATGTGCAGTTTGGCAACAGTTCATCTGAACTCTTCCAAACATGTACTGGATTTCGCAACGTGATGCGCTATCATGTGTCTCCTTCAATCTTGTTCTTGAGCAGATAGTACGCAGGTATCAACACGGAAGGCACTATCTTCAACAGATCCGTCCAGCTACTGGTATATGCGGACAATATTGATATCAGCAGACGCTCCCACCGTGCCGTGCCGTGGTAGACGCTTTCACGGCTATTGAAGAGCAGGGGAAGTTAGTTGGTCTTGTGAAAAACTATTGATAGGAGCAATTTCAAGGTAGTTAGGGACTTGATCAACTCCACGAATGACAACTTAGTGGAGATCCCACGAAGAATTTTCATAGGAAACCGCTACTACTTCAGTTTAGGGACGCAAATAGGTTCAAAACTCCCGACTTTAAGGACAAAGTGTCCTTTTGCTCTACAAAACCCTTATCCTGTCAGTTCTGCTATATGGCGTCGAGTGCTGAACGATAATCAGGAAGAAAAGTTAGTACTGTTGTGCGAGGAGGGCAAATGTGAACATGGCTTAAAATTCTTACTGTAATTTTGGCTTTAAAAGTTATATGACGCTTATCCAAATCTATTGGAAATCAGAAACCGCTCAGCCATACTTTCTACTGAGTTGTTTGCCTTATTCTTGAATTAAAACTTTTCAAGGTAAGACATAATATTGTTATGGAAAAAAAGAGTGCTGTACACTTACTCAATCAGCAGGGGACATTAGTAACCCCAACAAAAAGAAAGAACATCAGTTTATGTGGTTAACGATTTTAAAGATTCAGTAAAATATTTATCACCCATATTTGAACATGCAGAACATTTTAATGTAGCGGTTTATTTTTTGTTTCGGTACATGTTCTACAGTATTCTTTTCTCCCCGTGCACTCCTCCTTATATTCCTTCCTTCTTATCCCACGATTAAGCATTGTACATCCGTGCGTCACATGCTTAGAGGCCTTAAGTTTTGAGCTAGGTAGCTGTAATTTTTAACTTAGATATACGATATATTTAAGTGTAAACATTATTTAAATGCATTATTAAACGCCAACAATTTAGAAAATACAGTTTTATAGTTAACCATTAACTATACAGCCGTTGACAACTAATTAGAAACGATTGCTTTCTTGCTGTGTTTACCTATATTCCGATGGCCATCTTTTTTCTTTCTCTTTGAACAAAAATACCTACGCACATTGACGAATGGCACATTTGGTTTTGAACCTAATTTTATACTAAGATCTCAGATTTGACTGAGACACCCAATTAGAAACATGAGAAAAAAATAACAAAAATGTGAGAAAAACTTAAAATAAAAAAATGGCACTAAGAAGGTAATGTGTTTTTGAATGGCTAGTATTTTGTCGGAAATCGTCTCTGCTTCAATACAGCTTCACATCTCCACTGGAATCGCATACCACGCTTCCTTTAACTTTTTTGCAACAAAGCATCCAAATTCGAAATGTTTTGCCTACTGACGGCATTTTGTTCCACGGGATCTTCGCCAGGACTTTGCGATGGCCAGTCAAGTACTCAAGTACTCCTTCAAAAAACTTATGTAAGTTTCGCGGTATGCTTTGCGTAGATGTCTTGCTGGAAAGACCAAATAACCGGCATGTTTTCTTCGGCCCATGGTAGCATAACATTTTCCAATATTTCAACGTATTATTCTTTATTCATAGTTTCCACAAAACGATGTATTGGGCCAATGCCGTTCCACAAAAAACATCCCCAAATTGATCTTCCGCCATGCTTTACTACTGGCGAAGTGTATTTGAGATCAAGTTCCTTGCCTTTTGGGCGCCGGACCTTCTGCCGTCAGGGCCAATCCGATTTATCTTCGATTCGTCGCTCCACAATACAAATTTCCATTGGTTTGTCGTCCAACTACTATGGTAGCAAACTCGATGCGCCGTTTTCGTTGAGTCAATTTGACCAACGGTTTCATGCGTGCGAGTTTTCCATGAAGTCCGGCTTCCAATAAACGACGTGCGACCGTTCTCTTTAATATATCTACGCCAGTTCTATCCATAATATCACCTTGAATGACCTTGGCGCTCTTTTTAGCGTCCGCCTTCGAAAGCAGGACAAGCTTTTTATCGATGGATAGCGTGGTCTTTTTTGACGTGGGACATTTTCTGTGGTCTCATATTCTTTTGAAAATAGGAAATTGCATCGAATACTATCTTTTTAAAAGAATTTAGCTGTATTGCAATGCGTTGATATGAGAGCTCAGCCCAGTTAAGCTCAGGTGTACAACGTTTGCCTTTGCCCATTTGTTAAACTACGTACTAATATAGTTTTTTTGTTAAATGTGTGTTTATTAATAGAAAAAAAATAAATACTTATCAAAATGTTTGTGATCAATCAATAATGTTAGTTTGAACTAAATCGTTATTATTTTTTAACTAAAATCTCGCATTAATGGAATAGATGCAATCCGTCAAAGTGCGTACGCATATTGTTTCAAACTCAAAGAGAAAGAAAGAAAGAAGATAACAAGGCACCGTTTTGTTATCAATAGCCATCGGAACACAGCAACAAAGCATTCGTTTATAATTAGTTGTCAACGGCTGTATGTATATATTATTTCAGTCACATAAGTGCCTAGGAACCTATGGTCTCTCAGGCTCCGCTCTTCTCAACTCTGATAGAAGCAATTATGACTTATGAAAGTATACCAACAAGGTATTTTAGTTAGAGAGAAGAAGGTACAATGACGCGTGAAGAATAAAAACACGCTTGCAAATAGTTATTACCCAAAAATAAACAGTCCGAGAGACTAAGTGTTGCACTTCTGAGAAACTCTGGAAACTACCTGTAAGGACTAGCACTTATGTATATGCATGCTTGAATATGTAGCTAGGTAAGGTCGGATGGGGCGTGCGTCCAAGATATAATGTAAAAATTCATACCCTGAACGGACGATATAGATATATATATATTCAAGAGCTTATATTAACAAATTATTACAACCAACAAATTGAATATATATATATATATTGGCAACATTTGGCACCCTCATCGATAAACCAAAGCTTGAAAAGCCAAAAACAGTGCGGACACCCGATAAAATTGCTGCTGTGGCAGAAAGTGTGCGTGAAGCGCCATCAACATCAATTCACCGTCGTTCGCAACAATTGAACATTTCGGAGACATCATTGAGACGAATTTTGCATAAAGACCTTGGTATGACGACATACAAAGTCCAATTGGTTCAGGAGTTGAAGCCAACTGACCATCCAATGCGTATTCGCTTTGCTGAGTGGGCCTGCGATCGACATAGCGAAGATGCCTCATTTTGATCTTGGCGGTATGTATGTAAACAAGCAAAATTGTCGCATTTGGGGCACAGAAAACCCGCACGCATACATTGCAAAGCCGATATAGCCAAAACGAGTAATTGGGCCATTTTTCTTCGAAAATGAGCAAGGAGTAGCCGTTACAGTCAATGGCGTTCGTTATCGGGCCATGTTGAACGAATTTTTGTTCACAAAAATTGAAGAGGAGGATATTGGCAACATTTGGTTACACACAAAGCCGAAGCTACACTCGATGTTTTGCGCCCTGTTTTTGAAGATCGCATTATCAGCCGCAGAGCTGATGTCGTTTGGCCACCGCGGAGCTGCGATTCGACACCGTTGGACTATTATTTGTGGGGTGCCGTAAAAAATAAGTGTTACGCCGACATGCCAGTGACAATTGACGCTTTAAAGGACAATATTCGTGAAGCCATTGGTGAAATACAGCTGCACACAATCGATAATATACTTAAAAATTGGACCGATCGTGTAGGCTACTGCATGGCCAGCCGAGGTCGCCATTTGAATGAAATTATTTTCCATTATTAACCGGAAGGATTGTACTTTCAAATAAAAAAAGAAATTTTAGAAAATATTCAGTGGTTTTTATATAGCATTTTCAAAAAAAAAAGTTGTTTAGCGGACCCTATATAAGGTTTATATAAAATAAATAAAACTATCGCCACTGTGACACTTTGAGGTCTAATAAATATAAAGTTAAATTAGGCAAAATAATTTATAGGTTAAGATAGGTTAAGGAGATATTTCAACTTAATTATTTTTTGTCTTTAAATGTTTGCACTTTGTGGGTGCAATGGCTTAGTGGTTAAGTGCGTTGGACCACTAAGCGAGAGGTCGCTGGTTCTAATCCCGATCTGTAACACCTGAAAGTTTTTATTCGCTGCCCCACCTCTTGCGAACGTCTGACAAACATCCAAGAGTAAGAAATGTCATGAGAAGCTTCTCAAAAACAAATTGCCGTTCGGAATCGTCATTAAACTGTAGGTCCCGTCATTCGTGGCAAAAATATAACTTCGCACACACAATGGTTGGAGAAGCTAGGCTTTAGGTCCTGTATGGGCCGTTTACGCCTTATATTTATTTGTTTTATTTTTTGCACATAGTTTAAGCTACTTGGAGGATATTAATCAGATATTTGACCATTTCATATAAGAAAAAAACCATAACAGCACATAACCACTTTTCCGCAGGTCTAACCATCGTGCAATTGCCGGTACCACTAACGCTTACCACACTGCTGGCAAGGAACCTCTTTCCACAATCAGCACGAAAATAACCGTGTTAAATTCCCCTATTGATTCGCTCCTTAACGGGGCTATCTTGTGTTCTCTCACTTTTATTATGATCGGTGGGCGGAAACTCTCCACTAGTTGTGTTGGCGAAGATGGTGGCAACGATTGAAAATGCTCGTGTAAATTTGAAGAGCGATGTGTGTGAGTGCTTTGAGCTGTTTTCGGTCGTAGGTAAATAAAACTTCCGCTCGTTTGCCACGTCGGGAGCGGCGCAGAGCCGGTATGGTGCACACTGATTCTAGTGGCGTTTGGTTTTTTTTTTTTCGATTGGGTGTGTGGCCAATTTTCTACACACACCGGCGCTGCTGATGAAGGATCGTCACTATCGCTTCCAACTTGATAAATGGAGCACTGGTTCGATCGTAAAGTAATCACCTTGGTCTGTTGAGTGCGGGTGGGAGGAAACTAAAATTCTCCACAAAATTGTAGCGCCATGCAAAAGCGGCCTACGATCAGCACTCCCTGTCCTCCATCAATCCGGGTCCCTTAGAGCGATGCGCTAACAATTAGCCTACTGACCTACATATGTTATCAATAAAATTTGATTGATCTAATTAAGTAGCCTAAATTATACAATGAATACTTTCTTTGTTCTTTACTTTTGTATCCTGGTTTGGACAGGTTATGATTTAGATTTCCTATTTTCCTGTTCTTCTATTAGGCAATGAATGTGGATCGGTAACTATTAGAATTTAAGAAATTTTTGTTAGAGCAAATATCAAATATACCTCTTAGAGTCGTAAGTAAAGAAAACCAGAATAGCTCCTCGTTGAATAGAAGTCCACGAGCGAAAGAAAGAGTTTTGATTCATCGATTAAAAGTAAGCTGCAAATCGATTCGTAAGTTTGGTATTACTTCCATTACTTAGCGAAAGAAGTTAACTAAGTTTCGTTGAGTTTTACACTCAGAATTCGGAACATGCAGTAGCAGGGATGGTAAAGAATAGTTTATAAATGAAAACATCCGTAACATAAGTTAAGGGTTAAAGTTGAAATATTTAACATTTCATTGTGAAATAACAAACAAGATAATGTTACCTGCTGTTTTCTTTCTAAATTTATTTAAAAAATCGTTCATTTTTTTAAGTAACAGTTTGCACCTTACATTAGTACGTAAAAGCTGAAACCAAGCTCCAGTTCAAGCTAAGCAGATTACACCAAATGTAAACATTTGGAATACGTTTAAAAGCACGAACAGGTCACCTATTGTTAAAGTGTTGCTATGTACCTCCGTACATAACCATTTATAAGGCTTCCATCATTCAAATAATTTCTAACCCGTAACGCCAGTTACACATTCCAAGGACGCCTTCTATACAAATCAAAGAATAAGGATCATAAAATTCGTTACATACAAATTTTATTCAATTTTTTTTCCTCCGCAAAGACACAATACCAAACCAAACACAAGCAAGCACTCACACTCGTTAAATGTGTGACGCGTAACCACTAACCACACTTGGTATCATGGCTGCCAACAGCAGCCAAGGATGCTAATGTCACGCCTCTCGCGGAAGCGTTGATTCAAAATTAATGATCGTGAATTCGTTGTTAGCATTTAACAATATTATGTCTGCATATACTCAAACTTACACAGCGTACATTCATGACTATAAGACACACACATACACACATGCACTTACTTTACACTTTTATATTCCTTCCGCAACAAATCGGTTATGGGTCGTCGCGGAATATTTTGTTACTTTGAGTGCAAGGTTCGGTTTGCTTCGTTTGCTGGGGAGTGGCACATCTTCACCCGCAACCCCGTCATGATAGATGGTTATTGAAGGTCCTCGTATGAGATGTTTTCCCTCTGCGGAAGCGTGCGTCCCTGAATTGCTTTGCGGATGACTGCCAAGACGATGCTCTGCATACAAACTGAGACATTCAGGACGAAGAGATATGGCAGCCAGCGTTTGTTTATAGACGGAGTATGTGCTGGGCGAAACATCAAACCAAGAAAGGAATCCCATTCTGTTGTCAGGAATATATGATTGCGTATACGTCCCGATGGATGTAGGTACGGCCGGCGCGCAGAGCAACGGCGATGAATAAATTACGCATCCACCTTAGCACTGCTGCAAGCGTACGGAAGATATTATACGTGAAACTTTGTTCAATAGTTGTTCCTTATATGATATATGTACATATAGCAATTCGTATATCGAATTTTGATATTAAATTTCGTGTCGGTCCTTGACATTCGTCCGACGCGTCGCCGGTTAGCTGCCATAAGGCAAGCTGTTGAACCGGAAAGAAAATATGAAAAAGTATACGTTCGACGTGGAAACGAATAATTTATATCCAGAAGAAAAATTTTACAGCGATTTAATCAGGAAACAGAATCACCATTAATCCCTCATTATGGTTGTACAAGGAATGCCTGAGTGGGTGCTATTTTGGTCTCAGGCAATATGGTAGGCAGGTAGGTAGGATCTGAAGTTGGAGTTGAAGTCGATGGTGCATATCACATACGAATGCAAATTATTTATCGCGTATTATGTCGGTTAATTACGTCGCCGTAGTGCGATGTGCACATATATTATATGTACCTTCACATAGTACATGGGTACGTGGGGGAAAGCATTTTAAATAGCGCTAGGAAATTTAAATTACCATCAATTGCTTCGTCATATTCCCAAAGGATACGGGTAGTCGACTATGATAATGGAGTGCAGTTGCTTCGTTACTGCTCCAGGCTTACGGAGAAGAATTTAATTTTAATGCGGTTCCATTAGGGCGTATATAAAATTAATAAGTAGTGAAGCCGGAGTAGAACAGTGAAGGGGGAATGCTCAGTAAGCATTTGCATCTTTTATAAGAGTGTCTCCTTTTTCATTCATATCTACCTGATTTTATAAGCTTTGTAGTTTTGCTTGCAATATTATGAAGAAACAGAACGTAAAAAGTTTCTTTTTTTTGTTAACTGATTTCTGATACGGCTTATGTTTCTTTGCACAAAATTTTGATATCTGAGTAAATATTTCTGAAGCACATGGTTTTTTTGGACTAAAAATATTTAATTTTCAATTGCAACTATTGCAACATTTAGCATGATAATATTTCTAGTACCTTCTTTGGGTCTTTAGTTCGTGTAACAGATATTACAGCAGCCTCAAGCTATACCCGCCTATGTCTGGGGTTTCTTACTTTTCTGAATTTCATTTAAGTTGTTATTTAATTTGTGTAACTTGCAATTGCCTCGTTCAGAATAATTAATTCTCAGATGCCTAAAGCTGGCATACGTGGACATATTAGAGCAAAAGATTTCGGACCAATAAGTTTGTCATCAATCAGGCTGAAAACCTTAGAGCGTTTATTGGATATTCAAATTAAGGCAAAATGTAGAAATTGTTTTTTGACCGAGTGGCAAACACGCATACATGAAGGGCAAATCTGTTGAAACCGCCCTGCACGAGGTGGTGTAAAAAATAAAAAAGAGTCTACACTTCAGTGAGTTTGCGATGATGGCCTTTCTTGACATAGAAGGAGCCATCTACAATGCAGATTGCAGCACCATAAGAAGTGCTCTGGTGGACGCAAACATTGGACAGGGCATTACAAACTGTGTTTGCAACATGCTTGCAAGTAGGAAAATAAACCGTTCCATTGGACAAAGCTCAGTCAGAATGTCTGTAACCAGAGGAACCCCCAAGGGGGAGTCATATCACCACTCTTGTGGGTTCTGGTTATTAATAACATTTTCAAAAAGCTAAGGACAATGAGTACAAGTGCCACGGCATATGCAGATGAAGTGGTCATAATAGTAGAGGGAAAAAATTAAACTACCTTAAGTGATGTCATGGACGCCCTGAGGACGAATGGCACTTGGGCAGAAAGCTGTAGTATCAGGCAAACCCTTCAAAAACAGATCAGGTTCTTTGTACCAGAAAATACACGATATCGCAATTCAAGCTCCCAAGACTCAACGGAGTAGAACTGTCTCTTTCGTATAGTGCGAAGAAAGAAAATTAAATTGGAATCTTAATGTTGAAAGAATTAAAATGAAATTGCAATTTATACAGATGGCTCTTAAACGTCAGAGGAAACAGGGACTGGGATCTTCTCAAACGATCCACAACTAAGAGAGTCTATAAGCCTATCGAGCACAAACAGCTTCCTCAAGGCGGCTAATCAAATGCAGATGAGATCAATATCCGGAAGAGATATTGCTATCTACATCGAGGTCGCACTTAAGGCAATGGAATCAACAATTATAAATTATATATAGTCAAAAATTGTCGCACAATGCTTAAGGCATAATGCAATCAGAACCGGGTGAGACTATGCTGGGTGCCAGAACACAGGCAATGAGCATGCGGATGAGCTTGCAATAATAGAAGGACTACTCAATAGGAATGAGGTTGCTCATATCAAACCTCCCCTCTGCATAATAAGGGGTTTTATTGAGGAAATAACTCTATGGACTGCCAACCTAAGGTGGTCAAGTCTTGGGAAACACACGTTGTCAAAAGATCTATAGGCACGTCTCGATTATAAAAGTTCCAGGAAGCCTACAGAACTTAGCAGAGATAAGGTTAGAATATAAGTAAGGAATCCTGACATTGCCTCTTGTGAAAATTGTCAGATACAGACATCTGCAATCTCACGTAGTCGTAGGAAATTCTTAAGTAAGCCGTTTCTTCGAAGCTGTGGAGGAAATATACGTTACAAACTTCAAAGGCCTTCTTGGGCTTTGTACGGAAATTAAATGCTTCTAAGGGAAAGTGTTTAGGTTTTTTTTTTGTCTACCGTTTGAGACCGGTTCCCCATCACTAGGACCTCGACTGATTTATTTTATAAAATCCTGCCCTTAATATCACCCGCAGGTGGTGGTGGACTAGTGAACTTAGACTTATCAGGACCGATTTCAGGAAACATATTAATAAATCCAAACCCACAAAAGACTGGAGCGAATATCGCCACAGCGACCTCGAAAAGAAAATTGAGGCAGCTTAAACCACTCACCCGTATGTTATTTGAGCAAGAAAGACCAAAACTGAGCAGCTAGCAATTAGGAGGTTTTATATTTGGGGCCTTGGAACCCACTTTTCGGGTTGCACAAATCCAGAAAGTGCTTAACATCCCTGATGCTATAAAAGAGCTGTGAAAGGATTGTCGAATGCCTCCAGGCAATCTTTTTATACTGCCTGATACTGGGTCTTATTCCTCATAGCCGGAATGAGGTGCGGCGGAGACAGACTGGAATATTAGTCACATACACATTTTGCGAATTAGCCCTTCATCACAACTATGCTTAGCAGCAGAGTCATAAAGAGCAAAAACGATTGCCTGATAAAGAAGAAGAAGAAGAAGCTGAAGTACTACTTTCTTCTCATTTTGACAAATAAAATTCTTAAATCACTTGTTAGGAGAGGTATTAAGATTGTCCTTTATGCGGATAACTAGTAATACGAAAGTTTACCATTAGATTCATTATGGAAACTGTGCTATCAGAACTATCCAAATGGACGGATAAAAACGGACTTGCGATTAATTCAAAAAAGACCGAACTCATTGTGTTTACGGTAAATATAACACAATGGGATCTACCGAAGCTGAAAGGTGTCCAAACCAAAGTACCTGGGTGTCTTCACTCCCAAATTAAACTGGAAACTTCCAAATTGCACATTGCACCGCGTGTTTCCTAAGGTCACGTGATACAGCTGGATCAGTTCTGACATGATCCTGAATTCGGCCATCGCCATGAAGAGCTCTTGATGCGTAGGCGGCTTAGAAGTCGATAAAAAGTGTGGATTTAAAATGCGTTGGTATTTTCCAGGATTTACCTGAAAATTCGGTTGTGATCAGTGAATGATGTTTGGATGAGACTGCCTTAGCTGTTTTGAAGGGACTGCCCCGGTCTTAAAGTTAGCAGCTAGTTACTTGCCGTTTTTATAAAATTTCCGTGTCGTGTTTTGATCGCAAGACTCTGCATCCTTGAGCTGGGAGACTGAGTACTCTCTTTTATGAGGAATCTTCTACTCCTCTTGCTTACAGCCCTAAATGCTTGAAAAAGTGGTTGAAAAATGGACCTCTAGACTTGTCTATATTCGAACCAGCTGCGGCGGCCACATGCCCGAAATCGTATTTAAACATTAATGTCATAAAATTATCCTTCCAATAAAGATAAATTGATTGTCATTAAAACGACTTCTTGTGGTTTATTTCAATTCGGAGTTCTATACCTCTAACAAAAACCCTCTTTACATTTATTTAATGTAGGCCCATATAGTTTTCAAAGAACTTTTCGCTCAAAAGAGTTTAGTATCTGGTCGATTTTTCCACTTATCAACCAGCACTCAGCACCATAGAATAAAAATGACAAGATAAGTGCTTTATAGAGCTTCAGTTGGTCCTCCTAGTTAGGAATTTTGAACCCATCTGTAATTATTTTAAATTGTTTGTTGAATTCGTTTTTTCCTAGCTATATGTTTGCTTATTTCTTGAAGGCATAATATTTGGTTTCGTCTTCGTAAGCTTCAAGACCAACGAAGCTCTCCTATTTGTGAAATGACGTAAAAGCCTCTATGACGGCACATTGAGAGTGGCGGATTTTGTCGTATGTTTTATTTGTTCATTAAAGGAATTTACTTTTGTTAGTTTATTTTATGGCTTCTATACCGCACACCATCGTCAAAAAGATTCCTTTTAAATACCATTACTTTCTCCGTCATCATTATAGCCAACCCACGATTCAGACGTTACTCAGACAAAAATGCTTTCACCAAAATTCGTTACCCTTCCAGTTTTACTCATTCTAATGACCATTCAAAAGTTTTTTTTTTCGAAGAAAATCTCATTTCTGCCACAACTACCATTAACGTTGGTCCCTTTGAAGGATCTAAGCCACTCCAGTGTTTGTATTTACTCGCAAACACCTCTTCTAATGGTTTTCAAACTCAAACTCAAACACTAACAAAAGTAATCAGACAAAAAGGAAGGGTAAAGACAAAGCCCAGTCACTAAGAGCCAAAGACCTTTTTCAACTCAATTATTTTTAATTGTTGTGGCGTGTCTCACATCAGATGCTTTTAAAGTGATTCTCCTCCAAAAACACATCTGTTGACCACATCATGCTATTCATGACAATGCTTTGCTCTCTTCGGCTCCATCATCGCCCTCATCCTTTTTAGCAATTTCTTTTACGAATATTACCACAAATACAACAAGTGTCATAAAAGGGACATCACACCTAATTCCTTTCAGACTTGATGCAATTGCGTGGCATATGGTACTTCCATCGGCATCATCGTCCTCTCTCTCATCATAATCATCATCATCATCATCATCGCACCATCACTTTCAGTATCCTTTTGGACTGTAATCATGTTCATTAATTTTCAAGTAATTACTACAAAGGATGTACTAAACAACCATTCCATGTCATGCTCTTTCTCTGCAAACCACCATCACATGAATCATGCAACAGATTTCGAACTCCCCAAACCAATTATGCCCCAAAGGACGGCATGACTTCTCAACCACCCATCATCATAGTCGTCGTCGTCGTCGTCTTGTTAGACGAAGTCATCATCAAAGTATGTTTAAATGCCAAAGTGAAACTTTAAACAGGCAAACTCAAACGCTATCGGCTTTCTTCGTTACCTAAATGCTAAACTGGTTGGTAGTCCTTGAAACTTTAACTTCCATTTCCACACACCGTGAAGCAAATAGCGATAAAAGCCAAATTTTATTAGCCATCCTCTCGTTTGTGTTTGCCCGCAGTTGGGTTGTGTGCGCTCCCAGTTGTTGTATGCTCGAATCAGAAATGAAGCTAAATGTGTTTATGTAATGAAATTTCCATTTCAGGATAACAGATTAAAGGGGTATTAGGTGAAGACTCTAACAAAACGCTGCCAAAAACCATTCGAGCATTAATAAAGTTTTGCTCAGAAAGTTTAGCTCCACTCGCCCCTACGCTGCTATATTCGCTTACCCCATTCCGTATAACAAAAATACAACAATACAAAACAATGCAGGCATTTTAACACTTAATTAAGTTTCAAGCAAAGTACCTACGCGAAAGTTTTCCTTGCAAAAATAAACTCTCCTGCAAGGAGTTTTTATTTTTTTTTGTTTAATTTTGTTTAGCTCAAACCGCGCGTTCTCAGGGACTCAGTGCTGGTTTAGTTTTTTTTTTTGGTAATTTTTGCCGTGTGCTGTGAGTTATTGAACTATGAAATAGCGGAATAAAGGTACCGCTTATTGGTTGGAAAGTTAAAGTTTTGCATTTTTGTATGGAATAGCGGGGAAGTTGTGATATGTAACCAGTCCATCGTTTTGATTTGAAAATCGTAGGCGAATTTTGTTAGTAGAAAAGGTAAATTTCTTTTTTGACGAAGTATCAAACACCTACCTTCACTGGCTAGTTGCAAAAATGTTCGTGTAACACGTGCAAGCCGATGACGGCGTCGATAAAACATTTAAAAGCAACTTTAGGAAGTTGACATTTAGTTCCTCTGATAAATTTTCAAAGTCAAAGGGCTTCTGCACACGAGACTAAGGCCCCGATCCATAGAATCAGTTGCTGCGAGTCCGTTTTGTTTGCCTTGCAGCAAGATATAATTCAAGTATTCTTATGGAAGGTGACCTATAAACAACGCATTGACGGTGACGGGAGCTAATTTAGCCCAACTTCCACCTCTACAATACTTTGCAACGCGCAAAAGCATCTGATTGGTTGAAAAATTAAAAGAACGAAAGCATTTGTCATTGCAGTTAGCCTTGCCATATTAGCAGATTTATCATAGCTAAAATTGCGGGTTACATGACATATGGCCGCAATCTCAAAACGAAAGGGGCGCTACAAACTATGTGTCAAAATTAATATACGCTTCGTATATAGACATATTGTTTGTATATGGATCAGTTTTCCACCTCGTTCAACCTCTTATGCCGATGGAAAAAGTCTCGTGTGCGGAGCTGACCCCCAAAAAACTAACCCGATAATTATAACCTCTGTTTAACTAAACATCAATAGAATGCAACGATTTTATAGTAGGAAACAATCCAAATATCCCATACTATACATTTAACCCTTTCGGGACGCTTGGTACACATGTGTACCATCTAAAGTGTACACACCTCTAAAGTTTCACATATCCGCGATAATAAAACCAAAAGTGTACCAGATCCTCCGTGAGTATTGTGGGCACAAAATATAACCGATTTTTGACAGTTTTAGTAACTGTAAATCACTTTACTCTAAAGTTTTTACTGGCATGTTGACACAAAATCCCGAGTTTTTATTAAGTTTTAGTGTTTTTCTCAATAAAATATAAATATTCTTGGGAAAAAACAATGAAATATTCAATATAAATTTGTAAGGTGTGAGAATATTATAAAAGGATCAAAGTTCTTGGATCAAAGTAAAGTAATTATCAACAAATAAACGTGGATGGTACAAATGTGTACCATTCGTCCCGTATGTTGGTACTTATAAGTACCGCTCGTCATTTTTCGCTACTATATTATATTTCTTTTTTGTTCTAAGACTTCAATGGACCACGAAGAAATTGAAAGATTATTGAATGATGAAGGAAAAATTCAAGAGGAGCACATTTTTCGGCTGACAGTGATGATTCTTTTCGACCAGATCCAAGCGATGAATCCGAAACAGAAGAAGACCAGGATTCAAACTCTGGAGAGGATTCGGATGAAGAAATGGCAGTTCCGGAAATTGAAAACAACGTTCGTCATGAAGCCATTTCCATAGTTGAGACTCAAGATTGGGATGTAATATGGAATATGGTCAACAGAGTATTTGTTCCAAAAAAAAAAAACTGTACTTCCCGCAAGACGTTGCACTATTCAATGAACGTTCTCAATTCTTCAAATTTTCCACAAAATTTGGCCAAGATCTATATATATATATATTGCACACTGCACAAACGAACACTTGGATATCCATCGAAGATCTACAAAAAAAAAACGGTGCAAGACCATGGATCCTACCAACGCTGATGAAATAGAGGTTATCATTGGTTGTATGTTCACAATGTGCTACAACGTTGATCTGGCATATCAAATGAACGGCCTCTACGAATACGATCGCAAGTCGGATAAATGGTGGAAGAAGATATTTAATAGGTTGATAATGATGGCAGCAGTCAACGCATGGGTCATTCACTCTACAATAAACCGAACAAAAATGTCATTCAAAACATTTTTGGTAAATTTATCAGAGGGCTTGGTTTCTCAAGGATTAGAAAAAAACTGCAGTTCGTAGATCGAATCATCGAGGTCGTCAGTCAGTAAGAGGAGTAGGATCGCGACATTTGCCAATCGAGGGCACTTCCCAACGCCGTTGTGTAAATTGTGCGAAAGCTAAAAAGCAAATTCCCACCAAAAGATTATGCAAGGAATGCGCAATTCCATTATGCAAACATTGTTTTGCACTATACTACCTCATAAATATATTTATTTATAACTTTTATAAAATAATCGAAATCCATTATCTTATTTTTACAAACAGAATAAAGTTTATGTTTTCGTTTTCAAAACTAGTGATCTATTGTATTTTGCGTTATACAGGACGAATGGTACGCAATTGTACCACCACACCACCCGAATGGTACACATATGTACCAACGCTCTAACATAGTTTGTTACACTCCCAAATATTCGTCGTAGACCCCTAAAATTATTTATGAACAGGACCAAAACCTAACACGATTCAATAATGTCCGTCCGTCGGTACGCAATTTTTAGACCTTAAAATTTAAGCTTGGAAGCTGAAATTTGAACCAAATATTCCTTATGGTTCCGAAAAGGTTAAGTTAAAAAATGTTTTTGAAACGCCCACTGCCATGCCACAATTTAGAAAATACCGTTTTATAGCCAAAGTTAGAAAGATAGAGTGTTAGAACTTATACTAGATATGAAAGCACTCCCACTCTACCCCTACTTTTTGTGAGCGTTTTTTCCTAAAATGCTGCTTTCCTCGAAAATGTTCATAGGAACCGAAATGAAAGAATATAACATATAAAAAAAATATTGCCGAAATTTGAATATATCACCCATAAAAAGTTTTTGGCCACCCTCACTTTTTGGAGGGTTTTTTTCAAATATTGCAGATATTTAGTTTTTTTTATAAATATTCATATAAAATGAAAAAAATATCATCCACCATATTCTTAACGCCTTTTTATATTAGGCATAAAGAGATATGGAAAGGGTATTATACTATTCGCCCCGAGCAAACTGTAGCCTTTCCATATGTTTTATTATGTCCTTTTTACTGTTGCAGCACTAAAATTATCGATAATTTGCACAAAGAAGTCTTATTTCAAAGTTCTTAACTTATTAAACAACCTACAGTGGCTTATGTTTTGACGCAGCAGATAAATCCAAAAAATAATTATTAATAAAAAATTGAGTTTAACTCATGAGTTATCAGTTTGCTACAGGTATAAATCTGTTAAACCGGCATTATTAATAAGATCGACATTTAGTACGGGATACCGGGACTTAAAAGAAGTGTTAAATTCTTATTGTATACCTATGTTGAAATGTATCTATGTTTTTTATGCTTTTCAAAAACATAGTTGCCAAATTACAGTCATTTAAGTCTTTAATTAAACTCCACATTAGGTCTATATCGGTATCAGATATCTGCAGCGAAAAACTGCGATTATTTATTCAATATGTGTGTAAAATCAGTTCATAGTGAGAAAAAAGCAACGCGAATGGAAACCATCACTAACGTTACGTTAGTGTACTACCGCATGTTCATATCAATATCAACTTCACCGAAGCATTGGAAAGAATGTGCGACTGTTTATGAATAACATAAACTACGCTTACACTGAAACTACGCTCACTTGTTCATATGACTTAAGGACAAAAGGTTTTCAAAATTTTGGTTTTTCAATTAGTTTAGTTTTTTAGTTTTTTACAAAATGAAATAAATAACTATACTATATTGAAATTTTTATAATATGAATGCAAAAATAACCCAGTCAGTATCTGCCGCTGCACGAACTAAATGAATTTGTAATGGCACTTTTGATACGGAGAATATTTTTTTTTGCATCGATACTCCACGATCCACTGCCACTCAATCAAATCATCAAATCAAAAACTTCAGTTGTTTTTACTACTTCACTGCTAAAATATTTGTCTACTTCTTCTCAAAAATTTCTGGCTTTGCCTGTTCAGATTCTCTTAATAAAAATGGAAAAATTAATTAAATATGTTCTTTGGGAGATAATGATGAATTTGTAATTAAAAAACTGATTTACCCAGCTCATTACAACAGACTACAGCAGACATTCCCTTCCAATTGCCATCCCGTTGCTTTTCTCTCCCAGAAGAACAGTTCATGTTGTACTGAACCTTGCATGTGTGTAGGTGCACCAAAGCATTCGATATACCGAATTTAACGTTGCAATTGAAATTAAAGACATAAAAATATGATGTCATTCAGATCTCTTGGGCGTAGTTGCGGAGCATGGGGTGTTTTTAACATTATCGCTTACATTAGGCTTATACTAAAGAGAAAGTTATTGCGATCGTTAGGAAATTTCGAACTCAAACTGAGTATGAGGGATGATATCACTACTAAAGGGAAGTTCAAAAAAATGTATCCGCCAATGCCGTTCAGTCTGTCTGTCTTTCCGGGAGTCGTATGGCGAAACTGTTCGACGGATTTGCTTGAAAGTGCGTATATAAGTTTTTTACATCTCGCGGCGTCTTTTTATTTTTTGCTTTATCGTTTGAAATAACGGTTCCTGCCATATAATTTGTTTGGGGAAATCACTTATCACTATTTTTCTAGAAAATGGTTCCAAAAATTTTAGTCTTTTATTGTAATAAGGATACTTGGGATGTGGCCAAAAAAAAGTATATACTAAATTGTTGGTAAAAAATTCAAATAATATTAATTTATAAAACCGCCAATATCTCAAAAACTAATAAATGGAATTTCGAAAAATTTTACTATTTTTTTAAGATATTAAGTGGAACAAATTTGCGTACTTCAATTTTTAAAATAATTTTGTTTTATATAACGATTTTTTTCTCAAAAAAGGCTCTAACGATTTTAATAATTGTTTTTATTTTGAAAAGTATCCAATGTGCGAAATTACATCAAATTACATCAAAACCTAAAAAGCAATTTAAATAAATTTGGTATGTGATCAAATGTTACCAGCCTTTTTGAGGCGACGTACGAAAATGTACATTATGTAGCGAGAAAGTTTTGTATGACGCAGTAGTGCACTTTATTTTGTTTTTGATCGAGCAGACTTAAAAAAAAGGACACGTTTATTCGCATCGCACTGAAATCTGTGGCTTGCAAAAAAAAATTTGAAACCTCATTGCGTTTCGTTTGACATTTCAGTCAGTCATTGAAAATTAAAGCAAAATTATTGCGTTCAAGTTGCAAGTCTACTTTTAAGCTAACAATGGTTATCTGTTCGATTAATTCACGTGATCATCGTTTAAGTAATCGGTAAGCTGAGTATTAGGTGACTCGCAAATCGGAATAGACATAACATAGTACAAAATCTGTTAAATATTTTGTGTTAAAAGATGCGTTTACTTCTATAACCTCACCATTGTAACCTGATTTTGTAGAAGTTTCATCGAAACCTCGTACAACAACGAGGTTCTGGAATCTGAAAAACCTCTCATTTCCTTGCGGTTTTAACAGGATGTTGCCCCCGGGGAGGGGGATGGTATTTGCCATACTCTCATACAGAAGGAAATTGATCTCATCCTACTGGAAAGTATTATTAGTTAAAGCTAGCTACAACTGGGGCTACATACCGTCGACTTGGTGACAAGTTAATGTAATATTTATGCTCCAGTAAGGCAATTGACCTAATGAACTACCTAAATCTTATAGACGTATAGAACAATTAGTAATAGAGGTATTGTAGATTCGACCAATCACTGCATTTGAGACATGTTGGAAAGTCGAATTATAACTTCCTGCTCTGGAGGAGTGTCGGTATCAGTTGCGACAGTAAAAGCTGCCCCCAATGAGAAGTTTTATCTCGCCTTTTTGTTGGTAATCGGCAGTCTTTTAGTCAATCTACACAGATTAGGCTATATTGTCATTGGATACGCCGATGACCAGGCAATAATGCCATGCAGAGCGATTTCCTTCAAGTTGTTGATTGGTGCGACATTGAAGGACTATGCACACCCTTCCAAAACCATTCTAGTACCTTTAACCAGGAAAAGGGTTGTTAATCTAAGTCATATTTCTGTTAGAGGTATTTCCCTAGTTTACTCTAGTGAGGTTAAATATTAAGGAGTAATCCTTGATAGACGACTTAACTGGAGCGCACATATCAGATCAGTCGCTGATGGAGCTACCAGAGCCATGTGTGCCAGTAGACGTAAGTTAAGCAGAACTTGAGGTCTGAGCTTAAAATTGATAAACTGGTTGTGTGTCATGATGATTGATTTGGTGGCCAAAAGATCTTGAACGGACAACGGAAAATACGCTACAAAGGCTTAAGAGAAGTGGCTGTCTGGGTATTACAGGTGCTATGCGCTCCTGCCCAACTGCAGCACTAGATCCTATTGTTGGGCTCTCGCCGCTAAGCCTCTTTATTATAAAGACAGCTGCTAGAAGTGCACTAAAACTGCAACTAGAAAACATATTTGAGCAACATGACCTTTTCTTTCGAAAGCAGACAAGTTTAGTAAAATCCCGGACACTATGGTTAGGGAATATTGTTTTGATAGTAAGCTGAAATCCATGCCATGAGCTGAAAAACTCTGCCACCAAGGACCTACTTACGTTCAGAAGGGTGGAAAAATACATGTCTTGGATTAAATTTCCATTGGCATTATAGATCTTTGAGGTCGCAGTGATAGCCATATGGGCAAGAGTCATAATTAAAAATAAAAAAAAAAACAGGGTGTTAGTTGCAGATCAAACAATCTTAAGTTATTGACGAAAATACAGAGACTAGCATGCATAGGGACAACTGGTGCAATGAGAAATACACCAACCGCTGGTTTGGAAGTGATTCTAAATTTGCTACCCTTGGATGCACGAATCAGCTGCCAAGAGCGCCTTGAGGATCAGCCAAATAGTTACCTGGAACCCAGGTCTCGTAGGGCACGCACACATTCTGAAACTGTATGTATGAAATAACGTTAGCCCGACTATATGATTCCCTACATGGACTTTGACAGACCATTCTCCTGCTCTCTTCTGAACAGGGAAGAATGGAAAATGAATGAACCCACGAAAACGAAATCTATATCCATATATACAGATGGATCGAAGATGGATTGTGGAACAGGTGCCGGTCTATTCTCAGAGGAACTAAACATACACAACTTCATCAGACTCCCTGATCAAAGTAGTGTTTTACAGGCTGCGGTTCTGGCAATCGCGGAAGCGGCCCGAACCGTATCAATGTTGGCAAAACCGCGTAATGATACTACCATTTTCATTGATAGTCAAGCGGCCATTAAGCCACCGCTGTGTCATAGAGCTTAGGGCTTTTGGCTCACAGCACAAGGTGTGTCTTGCTGGGTTCCTGGATATAGGGATATAACCGGCAATGAGATGGCCGACGAGCTAGCAAGAAAAGGATCCGAAATGGATCATGACCGACCAATTCAGTCGATCAAGCCGCCGCGCCGCTCTGCAATCTCAGAGAACGAGTGGAATACAAGATCAAAATGAAGGCCAATAACCACTTGTGATATACCACGGAAACTATGGCCAGAGTATAACAAGAGCCGTTCAAACAAGCTCTTACAATATGACAGAGCATCACTCTCTTAGCTGATTGGTGCTCTAACTGGCCACAGCTTCCTAAGAACCCATATGCTACCTACCACGTGATGAAATTAAATCTTAAGGATGACGACATTTGTAGGCTGCGGTGACGAGGAGCAACACGAGGACATACCTCACTATTTCTGCCACTGCACGAGCCTCTGTCACTTGAGGAGCAGAACGCTTGGAAGTTTCTTCTTCCAAGACATTATAGAATTGTCAGATGTCTCTATCTCTAATCTTTTCAGGTTCCTGGAGACATTGGGATGGCTTGACAACATTGGGTAATAACCAACGTAAGGAAGGAAACACAGCAGAGGCCACAACATCAGCTTATCGCCCCCACTGAAGGGTATCACATTCGGTCCACAAGGACCTAAGTGTGTTGATAAGGAGTTTGCTCCATATCGACAGCCAAACTAGCCTAACCTAACATAGTTACAGAAAAGTACTTTAATTTCAGTTAAACGGATGAAACCGATCCGATATCCAATGCAAAACCTGAGATAATTCAGGTACGTATTGGTCGTTAACTTATGCGGTAATTCGGCCCCTGTTCGGGCTACAAGTTATTATGTTCACTCTAATCGTACAATCACCAAACACATACCAGCCACTACGAAATGCCTTCATTTCAGTTACAAGACGAGCGCAGCGAAAACAATTACTTAGTAACAACGACCTTCTTGTATTGTAGGCGCCAATTTATGTAAGTATTATCATTTTTCTTAGCACCTAAATTTATTGCCTGGAGTTCATCAAGGGATCCATTTGGAGTCATTATAGCTCCTACATCTGAACGAACTTTGTTCCCTAAATCAAACGTTTACTATTAATATACAGGAATTCCTCTCTTTGGCTGTAATTATTACAAATGTACAATCCACAAAATGTTCCTACACTTACACATTTACATTCACGCAGTGATAAATGCGTCCTAGATCCTTTTAAATGCAATAAATTTCGTTTCTCTAACACAAAACTCGTGCAAACTGCAAACAAATGATTGCTTCCGTACAGCATTTATTGTTGTGTTCTGTTGTTGTGCTCCCAAAAATTGAAGCCAGAGTGAAAATATTCACATCAGAGATTTATTCGAACATTTCCGTGTAAATGTACGTACATCCCCCGCATCTCATACTCCCACGAGGAGCAAAAACTCTTAACAAAAAAAAGCCTTCTTCTAACAAATGAAGGGCAAGCCAATGGACCGACTTCCTTATGCATTCCTTAGAAAATTGCCATGATGATATATGACTACCACCGCCATCGGGGGCTTTTGTCCTATTCCTCTGATAGGTGTTCATGTGTGCTGGTACACATGTGACCAGCAGGATACAATTTTTTGCCCGACAAAATCAGAGCACACATACTAGTGTGAACAAAGCTCAACTCAAATGGCATTTTCTATAAATGCCTTCCCAACCAAAAGAAAGGCCAACAAGGACGGTGAAAGAAAAAAAAAGAAAACTCCTAAAATTCGTACGTCCGTCTCGTTCGAGGACTATTTTTATATAATGATTTATTAAAAGAGCTCCTTTGTGCATTTTTTTCTAGTTCGATTTTTCTGGTAAGTTTTTTGCAAACCATACAATAGGTATCATAGTTGACATGAACACAAATTGTAGCCGATGGTTGGAACGATTCAGAAGGAAGAAAATAAGAAGTTGGCCTTGGATGTTTGCTGTGTTTTTTTTTTGGTTGGCTCTTTGCTTTTAACCCAAAGATTGTCGTTCATAACTTTCTAACGGCTGCTGTGTGATTTCTGGGTCAAAAGACAAGGTAGAGCGTAGTTCTGGTTGACGATGGCATATTTTTTGGTTGTAGGTGACAACGCGTGGCAAAAAAAACGTTACGTTATTCAGAATTTCCTTTATTAAATTTTTTTTTATTTAAGATTGTCTTCCTTGTTGGTGAGACGAGGTGGTGGTAGTAAATTGAATGGAAATCAAATTAGGTTATGTTATTGCAAGATATGCGTAAGTAGAATTTCTAGGAAGCCGTTTTCATAAATGAATTGTGAAAGTTAATATGGTGGAAAGGTGGTGAGGAAGGTGTGCGTGGAACATGTGGTGCCACGCAGTATGGTAATATCATCTTTCACTGGGCTTATTTTCTGAACATTTACCTATATATGTACCTTCTTCCTTCCTTATCAGCATGTGTGGATATATTATAATATATGTACATCTTTGAGATAATATTCGGAACTTGGCTTTTATATTCGTAAAACATTTGGGTAGGTAGGTTTGTGGATGCCCTTGTGGCGGTAGTCACGGCTCACTGAGACCACCAATGTGGGTCAATTTTGTTCATTTGGGTACTTTCCTTGAACAAAAACACCTGCGAATATACAAAAAGAAGTTATGTTAACCGCTGGCCATAGATCTTTTTTTTTTGAATTCTACTGAAGGAGTCGATTTTGATTTTTCGCGCAAATAAGTACACCCCTTATTATTTCTTCGAATGCCAGTGATGCATTCATCTCCGAACCCCGATCTTGCAAGCTTGTCCGCTTCTTCGTTTCCCGGGATATTAGCGTGCCCAGGTACATAGCACAGCAGATGGTGATGGTTCTGTCTGCAGATCTGTGCCTTTTTAGTTCTGCGGCAGCCTGCACAATGGCAGCTTTTACCGCCTGAAAAAACGCTACAGTCGTCGTTAATTCTAAGGGATTTGCTTAAACCTAGGGATTCACAGAAGATGCCGGCACCTGTGCCGAAATTCTTTCTGGAACAGTCAGTATACATACATGCCGATCTCGTCACCTCTTGCAATTGACTTCTCGCCCCATCCGCTTCTTTCTGGTGGTATTGCAGTTGCAAGTTGAAAGCTATTGTCGAGGGTAGATAATCCGTAGTTTGTGTGCCTACAAATGCGCACCAATAGGACTTTACCAAGGCGTCTCCGTAGGATTTATACATCCAGAGTCTACACTCTCTTAACTAAACGGCCGTTTTTGCCGCCTTGCTGCTGCAGTATATCTCTAGTGGCGTGAGGTTAAGTAGTACTTAAAAGGCCGCAGTTGATGTTGTCCTTAGAGTCCCGATTTTACCCGTGGAAGACGCCCTTTGAACCTTGGTGAGGTTGGAGAGGTGGTATTTCTTCTCCGTAGCCTTTAACCTTACAATCGCATCGTATGTTAGCATGGGTCTTACAACCCCAATGTACAACCAGTGTACCATCCGTGGTCCCCAACTGTTACGGAAAGTTATGCGAAAGGTATACGGTGCCACGTAAACCCGGTTGATATCGTCTTCCATATTCTTTCCCCAGTTAAGTTTGGAGTCTAAGATAACGCCCAGGTATCTTGATGAACCGGAAATTGTTAAGTCAATTCCTCCTATTTTCGGTGTCATGAAGGTTGGAAATGTCCTTTTCAAGGTAAAATGCAAAACATCTGTCTTAGATGGGTTTACTCCCAAACCCCGTGCAGCGACCCAGTTACCCAAAATGAGGAGCTCGTAGCTGAGTCGATCTCTGAGGACAATGGTAAATTTGCATGGAGCCGGGATTGCTACGTCGTCCAAATATGCGTTAACGATGAATGGAGGTTAATTTCGACTGCCTTTATCATCTTTCATTTCGTAGGCTCACGATCGCTGCCCCTAAAGCTTGCTCTATCTTCTTGCCACATTCCAGAGTATATTGTCCGCTCCGTTTCTTGGAGTCAACTACAGCTAGCTGCAGCAAATTCCTCTTCACCTCGCTGTATCGGCTAGTCCGACTCATGGTCGGTCCCTTAAGGTTTTCCGTGGTCGACGCCTTCTTTGGCCTTCTTCGCGTCTTGGGTGCATCCTCGGAAGACCGCATTTCCTTCGAGGCAAACTCCTCTTCTTCGACTTTTATTCATATTTTTTGTGCGTTTGTCTTGCTTGCAATACTGCTCGCTTCTCTGCATCCAGAACTTCTGCACATGTGGTTTGGGCATAATATTGCGGGTGTGGATCTTGAGAATGTGTAGTTCTCTCATTGTCGATTGTACGTTACATGCTCTCGGGGAAGCTCGTCGCTTTCGAGTACTACAGTACAGAAAACACGGCAAGAAGGTCATACATCCATTTTCGTAGTTTTGAGTAATAGATATCACTTTTTCTGTTTCGATCTCTGCCATCCATCAAAAGCACCCGATAGGGTCATTTGGCCCTTTATTTTGCGTTTTGGCACTTGGCCCTAGGCCAACTAAAATTGGCCCTCAAAACTCGAATTTTTGTATTCTTCCTTTAAATCCTTATTTTTGCAAATAAGGTTATCTTATAAAACATATACAATAAACAGGCTAGGTTGCATAGACAAGTTTTTTTGTGAAGGCGTTCGGTTTGTTGAATTATGTACCAACAAGTGTGCAGTGTCAGACGGTATTTAACTCGGACCCGCCGCACTATTTAAGGCTGGAAAAAGAGCACACACCGACTAATTTTCAAGATTTGGTTGAAAGAGTGATGAATGGAGCTTGACTAAACTGCGCAAACTTTAGAGTTATGTTCTCCTAAATATCGCGTATAAGATCTTGTCTGCCGTATAATGCGAGCACCAAAAACCATTTGTTAATGGCCTGATTCTCTTGATTCGATCCTTTTAGTGCGATTTTAGGCCCGGTAAGTGTACAACAGGAGACTATTCAGCCATACGAGCGCTACAGCGATATTGATTGCCTTGGACGTTTGAGTTGGCTGTGCCGTGTAAATCGAATGAACACCAACGCTTCATCCTGCAGAATCTTAGACTTTAGTCCACAGGGGCAACATAGTAGGGTAAAAACTCGCCTTAGATTGCGCCAAAAAGTGGAAGAGACTTCGAACAACTTGGAATGGACAACTGAAAAATATTAGCAATAGATCGCTCAAATTGGAGAGACCTATTGGTTGAGCTCCAAGTCCGCCTTGGACTGTAGGGCTGCTTAAGTAAGAAACTAAGGTCGGTTTGTTACGCGAGTGATATATCAATGAGCACAGCAACGAAGGGGTAGGCACATTACATTTCAAGGCACATTTTTTTGAATATCTGAAGGCGCAGAAATATAGAGTATTGTTGCACGATTACTCTTAACTCAAATACTGACTTTTTGGCGCTAGGACTTTCTTACCTAACACAGCAGACTAAAAGACAATAAAGTAAATACAAATCTTTAAACCACTGCCTATGATATGCGGCAGGCAAGGCGAGCACGGGCCAGCTAGTAGTCTATAATATGAATAATACTGAGAGCTTATGCTTAGAAAACGTAGTGTTTTGCTCGGCTACATGAATTTTGGCCCAAAGAATATGGGAATATGATTTGGGGTCATTTTTCGTTTTTTAGTTAGGGGCCAAAATTATCCCAAACTTTGGGGAAAAAAAGGCAAAATGGCCCCAAAAATTAAAATGGCATACAAAAATTAAGTGTTAACTGTTAGATTTGGAGTAGACGCGAGGTTGAGTATATGATAGCTTTGTTTTTACCCAATAAATCGTTGCATATACCCAACTTCAGAAATTTTCGTGTTGTTGTTTCCCATATACATTTTTGGTTAGGGGCCATTATTCATTGTGGTCAAAATTCATGTAGCCGTTTTACTCTGTGATGGTATTAAAAAAAATCTGATGTTCATAATACGACCTTTGAAGCTAATCGGTCAAACCACAGGGTTTCAGTATCGCGGGAGGACCCTTTTATAAATTCACTAAAATCGTAATTTCATAACACCTCATTCAGAGATGGAGTTTGAAATTAACGCTCGATTATAATAGCCTTCTCAATATAGGAGAATGTTAAAAAAACATCAAAACACGAAATTCCAACGTCTACGTGAATACGTAGTATTTAGTAGAAGGAAAAGAACATAATTCCATAGAGTAGGCCGACATCGACTAATAAATCTACCAGTCAAACAGAACGAGAAAGAACGGAAAGGAGCAAACGACCGTGGCCAAAACGAATCCATCCATTCTCCTAACTATTCCCATAATATGTATGTATGTATCTATGTACATAACGATTTGGTTAAAGAACTTTCCTATGATTTATATTCATTATCAAGCCAAGAGAACTTTTTCGTGTTTGCCAAGCTGCATTAGCACGGTCTCACATCAATGCAAACCGTTCAAGAATAGTAACAGTGAGTGGCTGCAAAAAAATAAAAAATTATTCTCAAAAATCGAAACGATGCCAACCATGCAAAAAGCACAGACGATTTTGTACACAATATTACCCGTTCTCAAACTCTATTGAGCGAATTTTCGCTAAACAGCTTATGTGTGTGGCTTCCTGATCCCATGTGCTAGTAAACCTTTCATTAAAAAGTTCCGTGGTCCATGAATTTTCCTTGTCCCTGGCACTGGCACTGGCTCTGGCAGTGGCGGAGAATAACACCAACTTTGGCGGAAAATTGCGTCTGTTTCTGTGGAGCAAATGGAACAACTTTCTGTCAACAAGAAGTGCTGCAACTCCAGAGTGTATATTGTACTTCCGGATTATACTTAATTGAAACAAGGGGCAGTGATAATTAGTGGGCAGCTTGAGACCGTGATGGTAAAAGTTGTTCGTCTCAAGGAAAATCTATTCATCGTTTTTCTCTTCTATTTTTCCAGAGAACAAGAACAAATTAGTTTTGATGACTTTTCTCAGAAATTAGTTAAGTATTAGGTAGGTATGTGACCAGTTTCGACGGAAGAGTGTGTGTGCGTTCTTTAGTTTTTGTGGACATCGTCGTCAGAAATGAATAGGCTATTTGGGTGGTTTAAGATTTGGTTTTACGATTAAAACCGGCGTGATGAAAGTATCATGTGGTCGTTAAAAACATCTTTCGAAGAATGTATATAAAAACAAATTCATTTAAAACATTAAAACTAAGTTGATTTTGTGAAAATGTTTAGAGAAGTCATGGAATAAAAATTATAGATTGTGCAAGTAATTAAAATTGTTTCGCCATAGACTACAATCTTATTTAATCTGTTTTTTGGGCAAATACTTCCATTGCATTAATCATGCATATTTTGACACTCGCTTTCGTTCGAAAAATTTTCGAATATGTGGAATCTGTATTTTGAACAGAAAGCTCATTCTGTCGTTCATGCCATTTTTTATTCGTATACAATTTCCCGATATAGGTTGATCGTTTAGGAGATAAATTCTAGGAGCGGATTTGTTGCGACTTCTGCACTATTCTATATACTTGCAAGCATCATCACTTGGCATGCTTGCATACGCGCGGCTAGGACCGTCGGTTGAAATAAGAAAAGAAAATATATTTCATGCCAAGATTTATCTGTGAATGTTGGACGGACACTATTCATCACCCACACCTCTTCCCTATAGTTCGCGGGCAACAAGATGTAATGTTGCCTAGAGTATATTTGACCCACCCCTTTTGCACTGAAGTGCACCATGGCAGCTCCGGTACTCGTTTTATTTAGAGCTGCCCCTAAATTAATATTAGACCGATTTACCGAACCTCACTTCCCGACGTTGTTTCGAAAATCACAACACTCCACCCTAACTAATAATTTTAACCAAACGGCATTTTGTTATGCTACGAAATCTTTAATGTTTAAAATCTTTCCCTACCAATAATCATTTCAGTTTAGATTTTAGTTCATTAATTTATCTTAGCTAGGTTTATTTAATTTAAGTTAGTAATTACAACATTAAGCAAATTTTAAATTTAAGAAAAAGTAGATGTTGTGCGGTTTTTATAAATATATATTAAGGTGGTAGAAAATAATCAAACTACCAATAAATAAAAAAAAATCACCCTTGTGCGTCTAGAAATTGTGCACTGTCCCACGTGGTTGCGGTATCCAATTCTGTACCAAATTTCACTTGGTGATAATTAAAAAAAAAATATAATACTTACAACCCAAACTCACTATCACAAACTAATTTATTTTACGTATTGTAATTATAAGCAAGTTAGAAAATTTTATTTTTTAGAATTTAGATAGGTAGCAAACTTCACTTCTCTTTTTCTCTTATTTTAAGTTTTTTTTTATTTTGTTTTCTATCCCTTTTTTTTAATTTTCTTTAGGTAAAGCACTCAGGTAAGTATTAGAATAGATCTTTTTTTTTACAACGAGTTGACCCACTTGCGTGTCCAAATCACCGCTCAGCATAGCAATAGTATACGGCATAGTATATAACGGTATCCTTACTTGGGTAGCAAAATACCAAACACTTGTTTTACAGGCACAATCCCTCCCCGAACTTAACCGCACCGCCCGACTCACCTATGACCGACACACCGTGTATTTGACGCTCCCGACCGATGAACGACTGCGCCGAATGGGCAATGATCGTGGATCGTGATGTCGCAATTGGTCTATGCTTGAGAGTGCGGGAAAGGTTGGAAGTCTCCAAAGGGTTTTGAGGGGCTTTTCACTGGCTAGCGTTTGATATTCTATGGAACTGTATGCTAAATGGTATAAATGGATGTACTTAATAGAAGTATATGAATGGTGACTTACGGTGATTTAGCCGGTTGATGAAATCCTCTTTTTGAAATGATGGGGACTTAGGGGCGCTGGAAAACGTAAAGTGTTGCTTTTTTTCGAGTTTTTCCCTTCTTTTTTTTTATACCTGAATGCCTACATTGTATATGTATTCGGAATTAGTGAAGACCATAGGGTAGTTTGCAAAAAAAAAACATTTACCTGTCTTTTAGGCTTCGGTCAGTATACGAAAAAAACTCTATCGGTTTTGATAGATTTAATTTTGTTTTTCTTTATTTAATTTTTCTTTGTTTATGGCTTGTGGAAATACGACTTTATTTGTGATGACGCAAAACAGTCTATTTATTTAGGGCTATATAGGGAGAACCGTGTCACTTACGCAAATGGCCAAGTAAAAACTCCTCTTAATCACAAAAGAAAGTTAAAGCAAGGAGATGTGGCTAGGTATCATAGACAGAGGGTATAAATGCATTATGCATACATTGAACGAAAAAAGAAAAAAAATACTGGTTCCGCTGGTCAATATGTCGGTCAAGTCGAAAGCTAAGAAATTTGCCGAAACAAAATAGAGTGACACGAAAGAGAAATAAAAATATATTTTTAAAAAGTTTTTTTTTTTTTTGTGAAACTATAACTATAGGGTTATAGTTCGGCACTTGTCTATGTTAAGTTCTAAATAATTATGTTGACACCAAATAGAAAAACTATTAAGATCTTCTTAAAAAAGGCTAGATCTCTGTGAGGAAATAACTTTGAAAAATTTCGTATCGTCGGCATATAGTGACAAGGGGGGAGTGCTGGATTACCCTTTCTAGATCGTTTATAGTAAGGACGGAGAGAAGGGGGCCGAATGGCTTACTTGTGGAACACCCGAAGTGGCTAAAAAGGGGAACGACAAGACGGATAGCGAACACCATATCCATTTTAATAAAATGGGCTCAGAACCAAGGTTAGATAATTTAAAAATTATTAATTCAGCAAAAAATTCATCATTAAAAATTAATCAAAATCAGTCGCAATCAATCGAGGGCTAAGAGGGCAGAGGACACGAATTCGACAAGATTTGTGGTAGTTGATCTGCCTTTGAGGAAGAGACTAGGAGAAATAAGAGTCTTATACATGATAAATATGAGTAAGTTCAGCAATTGGTCACCTCATTTTTTAATCCCTTTGTATGAATTGGAGATATATAAGAGGTCCTCTGTGAAAGATGAAAGAGGTGAGAAATGGGTAGTGAAAGATTGGAAGAACGATTTTTTAAGAAATATGGTGGGGATACCATCAGATCCCGGAATGAATTCGTCTTTGAGTTTTAGTAATTTTGTTTCTATAGCAGTAGGGGCAAGTGGAGAAATAGAGTAGGTAACTAAAGTAGGTAGTGTGTGGGATGAAAGAGTAATCCACATATAACTCTTTCATCCCTTTTGTATATCTTACTGCCTACCCATGAAGTTTTTGACCGCACTTATTTGGCTCAAGCTTAAATAAGTTAGCCGATCTCAGAAGAGGCATTCTTTGGCCGAGTAAACATTCAAAGAGAGGAAGAAGGACTGATCATATGAAGAAGTCCAGCGACATTCGACATTGCAGTATTGTAGTTCAACATTGTACTATCAATAATTTGATAAGTTAGTTTGGCAGAAGGAGGCATAAGGGGATCAATAATAGGGGGAGGAAGGGAGCAAAATGTTATGCTTACTAATGCATAACATTTTGCTCCCTTCCTCCTTGTTTCAGTTTCAATTTCAATTCAATATTGACACTTTTTGTATGAAACGCAAACCTATTGGAAAGAATATTCATTAGAATGTCTCCATTTGTTCGAATAAACTTTTGGTATTTTGAGATTCGAACGAATAATGTTCAATTATATACAAAAATGAATGATAATGAATGCGTTTGACAATCCTTTATTTTATAGGATGACAAAACTGTATGGTTTTGTTTGAAAATAGTATTTCTTTAATTATTAAGATTATTTATATATTCAAAATGACTATCAAGCTAATATAGCCAATAAACAAAAAATTTTAAATAAAATAACAAAATATACATATTTATTGGCAAGCTACTCCGTCATGAATATGGTCACCCTGCATTTAAATTTAAGCGAACCTAATCTTCAAAAACCAAAAAAAATTTGACGGTTTATATTTGCTTTTTAAAGTTTTCATTAAAAAATAGTTTAAATAGTGATTTAAAAGAAATGGTAATTGTTTTTCGTCTCTAGGAGAAGGATAATAGATAGATTGAATCCATTGGAGCTGGAAGATACGAAGTATGTACCCCTTATAATTTTGTTTAAAATACTAAATGTTTCCATTTATTCGAAAATTTGTGCGGAATTTTTGCACAACCAAAATTGCATTTAAATATGATTTCGATGAACTAATGACGGAAGTTCAAGGAAAGTAGACTTTGTCGATTCCTTCCATCATAATGCGCTTGCGACTACAATGAGATTTGTAGCAGAAGGTGGTTTCCAACTTGGAGTAAAGAAGGACATAGACATAAAACTATCACAATTATCTGTATCCAAGTGTAAACATAGAAAAACAACCCTGTCAAAGTAATAAGAAAATCTTTGTCTCTCATGGATAAACTTTGAAATTATTAATGATGATGAGAAGAAAGGAATGAAACTTAATTTTTATCAAAAAAAATATGGATTTCCCTGGGTACTTGTCTGTGTTGATGGAATTGATGTTGCCACCAAACCCCCTTGACAAAAAACCGGCATTTATTTTATAACAGGAAGTAAGTCTATTAATTAAATTGTTCTGTTCTAAATTAAATTGTTTTTTAATATAAACAATAAAATATTTTATTTAAACTTTTTAATGTCTTTGAAAAAGAATTTCTGGAATGTTCAAAGGAAAATATTCAAAACTCCGTCATTGTGATCCCTCGGAAAAAAAGGCGCGTCCACGTTGATAGTAGAATTCGCTAGAATTTGGACAAACCAAAAAAAAATTGGATATAGGATTTTTTGCAGACTTTTTTACAATAAATGGTAATTTTGGTAAAATTTGCTCAACATTTTCTTTAAATAGTTGTGATTGAAAAAAAGTTTTTTGTCTAAGTCCTCGTTAATTGCATATCGAAGACCTGTATAAAATTTCATCAAGATCGGTTAAGTGGTTTTCGAGAACATTTGACAACACAATTTCTAGAAAAAACGCGTTTAAAGTCTGGATAACCTCAAATAAATCATTCAATTGAGTGCGCCTGAAAGAATGACTTGAAAATTTAGAATAATATTCTCGAGATGGTGTAGAAATTAATAAGACAGTAAAAAGACGCCGTTCCTCTTCGTTGCTTATTTTTGGCGGTCATCCGCAGCTTTACCCATTTATTTAGTCGGTGTAATTCATTGGTGATGTTATATAATTTGGAAGGCATAGCTGCAAAAAAAAAAAAATTCCTGTTCTTCGTTTTACGTCTCTTCTGTGGTGGTGTGGACTGTTCCTCCTGACTCTCATTAATTGACTCTGGATTGACATTTTCTTCTGGATGCCATGGACACATAGCTTAAGGATAATGGCGTCGAAGGTGATGGATCAGGTCTTGAAGTCTCAGCTGCTTCCGATCTCTCTGCCTGCATAATGCCGTATACCCTGGCACCTACGCCTGAAAAGTACGGGCTTAGGGATGTAATTCGTGAGACTGCCTGCTCGAGTTGAGAAAAAACAATGAGGTTGTTATCGTTGCAGCCTGACTGGTTTAATTTCATCTCGTTTTCCTCCAGTTTCTTCTTCGTATTAAGAGGCGTAATAAGCCTAAACCTGAAATAATAAAAACCAACTAAATCGTAATGAAATACATGTCAATTTTAAACCTTTTTCCAATTAGCCCCGTCTTTACCCGGCGGTAGCTGTTTAATTTCTCCGCAGCATATTTCCAAAACCGCTCGGTGTCTATTGAATTAGTTATGAAACCCTTTGCGATTTCAGGATTTTCCTCCATCAACCCAACTAACACTTCTTTCTGCTCAAATTCGAATATCGAAATAAGAGTGAATACCTACGAAGTAAAGATTTTGTGGACAATCATGGTTAAGATATACTTTACCATTTCGGAACCCTTGGGAGTGTTTGTTTGTTTCGAATTTCAGCTTCCTAGCATAAATTTAAAGACGTCAAAAGTTGATACGGACGGACGGACTTTGCTAACTAGTCTTAAGTTTTAGTGCTGATCATATATATTATCTTTTAGGAGTCTACGATAAATATTAAAGGGTGTTACAAACTATGTGTCAAAATTAATATACCCTTAGGATAGGGTATAATTATTCTTGTTAGGGAAAGATTTTAAGCATTAAAACATTCGTAGCATAACAAAATGCACTGAGTTTAAATTTATTTTGTGGTGGAGTGTGGTGATTTTCGGTATATCGATCGATCTAATATTAATTTAGGGGCAACTCTAAGTAAAACGAGTACCGGAGCTGTAATGGTGTACTTCAGTGCAATTGGGGTGGGTCAAATGTACTTTAGGCAACATTACATCTAGTTGATCGTGAACTATAAGGAAGAGCTGTGGATGATGAATAGTGTCCGTCCGGTATTGACAGATAAATCTTGGCATGAAATATATTTTCTTTTTTTGTTGTGTCTGGTACTTGCGGATACAGAACCACTCCCAACCGACGTTCCTAGACGCGCGTATGCAAGCATGCCAAGTGATGATCCGTGCAAGTAAATCAAAATAGTGCAGAAGTCGCAACAATGGAAACTAATTTTTTCAATCAGGCAATGCTTTTTTCTTATCTCTTCAGATCTTTTGATTCTTTTTTGTCGGGATTCGTAGCGGATTCTCCGAAGGGAACTTGTGATAGGCCTGATTATCTTTGTGTCGAAAATATCCCAAATTGTGTCACCCTGTTTAAAAATAATACAACAAGGTGCAACATTATTTTTTGTTTTCAAAGTATATAAAGGGATCAGGGAAAATTTAGAATTTTTAGACAGTGTTAAGGTGTTCTCAGTTGAATGTCCTTTAGAGTTTCATTCTGTCTGTAGCCGTGTTTTCATCTAACCAAAACAAATCAAATCATTGCAGTGAGATATCCCCAGATGTTTGTATCCTCACGCAGGATGGCATGTGAAATTCATCGAAAACCTTAAATAACCTCTCCTTGGGGAAGTGGTTAAAACATCGCATCGCTTGTGGGCTGTGGATGGCATCGCCAATTGCGCATGTTCTTCAAAAACAAAAATTCCATGTAAATATTGTTTGCGATTCAACAAAATTTTCATCGTTCTAAATTGAGCCAAGTGGCAGAATGTGGATTTTAACCAAAACATTGAAAACACCAGGGACTATGGTTGAGTACGTTAATAAGGATTTTTTTTAACTACCAAATTATATGCGCTGAATGTAGGAAACGAAGATGAATACATTGTGAAACTGCCAATTTGTCTCTTATCCGTTATAACTACTATTCTCTTGGAAAGGGTTATAAACCCGAGGAGATGGAGAGCGCTGAAATTATATAATAGCAAGAGTCCTGTTGTCACAATTGCGCCCTTTTTAACAAGGATTTAACGAATTGCCAGCAGCGATATGTTAAAAGGCACTTTCCTTGAATCCGATGTTAAGTTCATTGAAGTTTGAGGAATGTTTAAAAGTCTCTTAAGTAGGCTAACAAAGTCCATCAGGATGTTAATTGGTAGACAACAAGTTTATTGTTTTACATTCATAGCTTTGTTGCTGGAAAATCTAAGCAAAGTTTGCCGTTTGAGAAGCCCGAAGTTCATTGATGTGTTTTTTTTTCTACTCTATTGCATCTACTGAGGACCTTTAAAGTTTTTCTCAAGGACTTGTTCGTGCAGTTGAAAGATAGATGCTAACAAATATGCATGACGGTCTAGCAAAGAATGCGTTTAGTGTAGTAGTTAAGTAACTGCACCTTAAGTAACTGTTTTGAACTACGATAAAACCTGTGAAATATTTTGAAATAATTTTTTATAAGAAAATCCTACTGCCGGATTGTTTTATATTAATTATTTTTCCAAGCCTAGTACTGAAAATCAATGTGAATTATATATAAATACTTTCACTTGGAAGTTAATCCAGCAAAGCTAATTAACACAAGGATACACACACATGAAAAATACAAGAGACAATAATAAACGTGACGTGGGGCTGTGTTTGTAGATTAATTTTAATTGACGCTTGTTTGATCTTGTCACTTGGGAAAGAGAAAGACTTTACAATAATGGCAAAGAGTATTACATGTTGTAAAAAGTTCCACAGCAATATTTATTGTAATCGGGTGAGATTTGTTTAATTGTATGTATATTTAAATAATATGCAATTTTTATTTAAAGATACAGCAGATAATTAAAATTACATAACAATACATGCAATCTCGTTTGTGTTATTTTTTATGGATGTAAATGGCTATAAGCCTTATAGAGAGTTAAAAGAGGGTTAAAAGTCTCGTTCATATTTACATATTAAAAAGCGGAACCCGGTCAAAGATGTTTGTCCTTATCCCGCAAACTCAAACTCTCAATTTTGTGCTCTGAGCGTTGAGATGAAAGTTTGGTGTGAGTCAATTTTATTTTGTATTCTATTGTATGGATGGAATTTTGGAAATTTTAATGTCTAAATATTTTGCTATGTATTTAAACTTTATCGTATACTACTTAGAATAGTAATGGGAAAGTTATTGTAATCGTGCCGAAATTTCGAACTTAAACTGAGTCTGAGGGATGATATTACGACTATAGAGACGTCCAAAAAAGTGTGTCCGCCAATGCTTGTTTAAAAGTAGCTTGTTTTGCTTGCTGAGCTTGGAGAATTTTCCAATCAGCCAATGCATTTTAAATCTGTCTGTCTGCCTGTCTGCCTGTCCTGGCGTCGTATGCCGAAACAGTTCGACGAAAACGAATAAGGTTTTTGGGGTTACATCTCGCGGAGTCTTTTTATATTTTTTGCTTTATCATTTGAAATAATGGTACCTGCCATACATTTATTTTTTGTGAAAATCACTTCTCACTATTATTTTAGAAAAGGGTTTCAAGGATTTTGGTCAAAATCGTAGGTGCCGTTTTTTTCAAATGAATACAACATTTTATTAACAAAAAAAACGACCCAATTAGTAAGCGTGCCAAAAAATTGTATATGCAAATATGTCAAGGAGGTCATTGTCTACATATTTTTTCAATGGCTAAGTGCTCAATCCTATCAACTTTAGGCTTAAAACGTTTTTTTTAATTGTAGCAGTGGGCGTATCAATAAAAAACCCTCTTTACACTCTACCATTTTGGAACTCTAGGGAGTATATGTTCCATTCTGCTTTGTAGCTTAAACTTAAAGGCCTTAAAATTGGTGACGTATATATTCTTTTAAGGGTCTACGACTTATATTAAGGGGAGTTACAAACAATGCGTCAACATTAATATACTCTTAGGATAGGGTAAACGATCTTTCCCGTCGCAATAAAATCAAAAACCAAACCCTATAAGGGGGAGAGAAGGGAGAGGGGGTCTAAGAAATTGTCCAATCAGAAACTTGGGCAGTGGCAGATAATGAAAATGACACAAGCAAGTTCTGAATCCTTTGCGGGCGAACGATAGATCAGGAACTTTAATTGTTTTTTGTTTCTTTGAATTAGGAGCTATTGAAAGTGTTGTAGACCTCCTGGGCAGTGGCAGATAATAAAAATGACATAAGCAAGTTCTGAATCCTTTGCGGACGAACGATAGATCAGGAACTTTAATTGTTTTTTAATAAATTGCAAATGACAATTGTAAATGAAATGTGATACACGTATATGTTTTCATGAGAAAGAGTGATAATCAAGTAGATTTATATACGGCTAACGACGAAATAGCCCCATTGCATTCCACCCCCAACATAAGTTAAGGATACAGTCCGCTCTGGGCGAAGAGTACAACACCCTATCCATATCCCAATGCGGCCACAACGAAAGGCGTTGAAAAAAAGGAGTGGATGTGTGACCTTTATTTGTTTTTATTTTGGATAAAATTCATAAAGAAATAAGTATATTTGAAACTCCCAAAATTTGTGCGTATTTCCAAAAAGGCACTTTAACCTCAACTTCCATTTTATAAATTTCGTACAATAAAAACAGAATTCTAAAGAAATGTCAAATAATAGACATAACAAAATATTAGTTTGAATATCGATAATATTTTTTATTCTTTTTTTACCACGTTGGGCAAGAATATTGATACCTTATAGTATCTATTTGATCCATATCGAAAAAGTGGTTCAAAACAAGCACGGGTCTTAACATATGTCTGATTTCAATTTTCGCTCAGATCGGTGTAAAGAGTTAGCCATCTTGTGGTTGATTTTTAAATCATATGTAATTTTGACGCTGACAGCTGTTTCGCGATCGAAATCCTTGCAGAAAGTCAGTATCTTACTTCCGCGGAAGGAAATGAGTCGCTTTACACTTAAACGACGTTGGGAATATTGAAAACTTATTTCCCAAGTGATAGTCCAAGAGCTAGTGAACGACTTGACTAGCGTGTTTTTACAAGGATAACATTTTTTTGACTAGTAAGTTTGTCACTATGTACCAGATTTTTGCAATTGGAAAAAATGAGCGAAAAAAAAACTTGCTTTTACAAGGCTACAATTTTAGTAGGTTTTAGTTTACGTATATAAGTGTCTAAAAATAAATAATAGTCTGGCAGGGTTCTGGTGGCTGCAAGTGCAACGAGCGTATAGTTACTGCTTCGTTTGATGGGAGTAGTAGATAACTGTTTTTGAAGTGCAATATCTTTGTGAATAATTACTCTATAGATATGAAATAAACACCGTTTTAAAGCCCTAAGCTTATAGTTTTTAAATCTGCTACTTAAATCTATTCCTCAGAGCTATGCTTATTATCGCAATTTTAAGAAAATAAGTAAAAAAATATTTTCTAATTTTTGAATGTCCTATTTTAAGGTCCACAAACCTGAAAAAGTAAAAGTGATTTTTTAGTAAAATCAATACATTACTCAGATTGCTTTAATTTGATATGTCTCCCTACGTTAATAAATGTCAGAGATATCCCACTTTCAATTGAAAATCATTTTTTTACTTTGATCATCCATAGTTCAGTAACGAATTATCGCACGGTAAATCTAAGGGGAGTTTTATAAAAAAGTTTTTACATTTAGAAAATGTATTGAAAATATGTCTGGTCGGGGACATATAGGCGGGCCCAAGAAATCACTGGTATTTTCAAAGAAACGAGCGAGAACACTATTGTGAATGACTCACGCGTGGTTGTGTATCATAGCCGAAGGAAAAGTTGTCAAAGCTCAGAATATGACTCGCTTTCCTCTGACAACTAATGTTACAACGATGACAGAAGGAGGGGAATCAGCAATAAAACAATCAGGACTTCTCCCGCCAAAAAATAAACAGGGCGTCAAGAATATCGAATTTTAATTGAATATTATTTCAAAACATTTAAAAAAAAAACATAAAAAATGTTGGAAAATAGGTAGATAACCTTTTATTGAAGAAGGATAAGCTGATAAGTAGAGTGATTGGATCTAAGGTTTAGTTAACTTTGCAGCCGTTTATTTTATGGTGAAAAACTGATCGATATATCTTTCGTTGCTTCTTTTGTTTTCATTGTTCAGTAAAGAGAACAGTTAATTAACGCGCCCCATTCAGCCGTACGGATTCACCCGTTATTTGTGAACCGAATGGTATTATAAAGTTGCCCTCCGGCCCAAAATTTGCAAGGTTTTATTTAACGTGGTATTTAAATTATTTTCTTAATTTGCAATTTGAATATCAGACACTTTTCATAATTTTAAATTTAATTTTGTTTGTTTAAGAACCTTGCGTTCAGGCTTCTCGCTCATGCCAAACAGAGAAGAAACTAAGTCGCGCCGCAAACATTACTGTATAAAGCGATGTTGAGAGCTCCCCAGCTCTGTGATATTTTCTAACAAAAACTGCGGCCTGCTTTGGAATATATTAATAAATTCTGCATTAGGGAAACAGATTTTTTTTTGTTGACAGATCAACAAAAAAACATAAGGAAAGGCTACAGTCCGCTTGGGGCGAACAGTATGATACCCTAACCTTATCTCTACATGCCCCAAAGAAAAAAGCATTAAGAAGCTGATGGATATCATTTCATTCTATGAAAATTTATAGAAAAAAAAATATTTTTAAAAAAAACCCCCCCAAAAAGTGGGCGTGGCCAAAAACTTTGTATGGGCGATATATTGAGAAAAATATTGGCTTAATATATTGGTAAACATTTTTTTTCGATTTCTATGAAAATTTTCGAAGAAAACATCATTTTAGTGAAAAACGCCCACAAAAAGTAGGCGTGGCAACAAAACTTTTTTTTAAAAAATAATAAAGGTGGGCGGTATCTACATATATTGTGAAGGTTGTACAAATTTATCTCTCTAACGTAAGCCTTAAAACGGTTTTTTCTAAATTGTGGGCGTGGCAGTGGGCGTATTTTGAAAATTTCGGAACCCTAGGGAGTATATGTTCCAAATTTCAGCTTCCTAGCATAACTTTAAAGGCCTCAAAAGTTGATACGGACGGACGGACATTGCTAAATAGTCTTAGATTTTGGTCCTGATCGTAAATATATATACTTTTAGGGGTCTGCGATGAATATTAAGAGGTGTTACAAACTATGTGTCAAAATTAATATACCCTTAGGATAGGGTATAAAAACCCACATTTCGACTTGAACCTCTCGGCGCAGCGGCAGCGGCATTGATTTCGCTTTTTTTTTAAACACAATTAGAATCGTCCGCGGTTTAAAAGTGCAACTTCCTATCGCAGATTTTCCGCCACGATATTCATGTCATTTTCGATTGGAAATCCGGAAGACTTCCGGACTCTTCTGAAAGTGTTCGTTTGGCACTACAATTACAGTTCCTCTCCTGGAAAGAAGAGAAGTTTTCTTCTGGCTTTGAATTCAGAATAAAATCTGGAAGCATTTACACATTCAATCAGCATAGATTTCATATTAGTTGCTGATGCATTTATTCATTCTTCAATTTTACGAGATTAGCTAGAAGTTATAACCAAATTTAACTAAACTAGTAATGAAATAATTGTGGGGGCTAAACCTATTCGTCAACGACCCCCCTTCATATACACTTCAAATTCGAATTTAATGCGTTTGTTTGTTCGATGGGCATTCTGGATCGAAGAGCTCTTCCGGATTATCAATCGGAAACTACATAATTCTCTAGGCTCAACTGGACTGACTACAAGTGCATATCTAAACGTACATACTATTTCCCAAATTTATTCACAGCTCAGCATTTTTAAGTAAAAACTGCTTATCAAAGGAAGTTCATATTTCTGAGAAATTCGCCTAGGTATGTATGAATAGTTGCGCAGCAATTTCAGATTTATAATTCTATAAACATCTGTTAAACTTCACTAACGCAATCATTACAATTTACAGAATATTTAAACCTTCACAAGGCTGTTTGAAGTCTTCGTTTGAAGTATAGTTACAACGCCACTTACAAGAACTCATATTGAACATTTCACAATAATTCAACATCAATCATGAAAGTGTTCAATGACCGTGATGCTATTTTCCCTTACATGTACGGAGGTAGGTACCCATTTGTTGGAAGAAAAACTCCCTTTTCCCGGAAAAGCAATGAGTAGGTAACTACTTTCCGTCATTTCTCTTTGATTGCATTCGCAAGTCCTCGACCCATTCAACTTTACTCTCTTATTGATTTCTCTGATTACCTACCCCGCGCAGCACGATTTTCCGAGGGCTAACCATCCATTTATCTGCCAACCGGAGCGATGGTAAAATTAATTTTCCAATTACTCTCATAAAATTTTCCGTTTTCAAATTCTCGCTTAATTAACCCTCAATAATTCGCACATTCAACATTAAATCCTTGAAAAACATTTTCCAATTTCAATAAATCTCCTGATCATGGAGCTACTACCCAACTAAATACCTACCACCCCACCCTCTGTGCGTTCTTGTGGTGGCAAGTAGCAAGTGTCAAAGTTTTAGAATTAATTCACGAGTACTATGACGCTTATCCGTGGATATCGCAAGCACACGTCACATGGACGAGACGAGAGCAAGGAGACGGAAGGCAGCAAAGACTGAAGTAAGCTCTTATAGACAGATATATCACGCAGCAGCATCATAATCATCACTATCATAATCCTTATAGTGTGTCGTATGGGGTTGATGGCAGAGAGGATATACAGTCAACCACACTAAGAACAAGCACCAAAGCAAATCAAACTTAAACAGAAGTGAAATTATCATAATGAGATAAGGTCTCGTCTCTTACTCATATATCATTACTCTAATGGGCCACATTACGAATGAGTTGGGTTAGCGGGAGTATTTGCACAGATAGGGCACACCAAAGACAACGATAACGACGACGACGACGCTGTTCTGATGATGAACCGAACCGAAAAGGAATCGCTTGCCTGGCAAGCCAATATTGACTTTGAATATGCTCATGATAATGATGATGCTGACGACAATCGTAAGGATTACGATGATGGATGGTGTCCTTCGTAAAGGTATGCAGTGAGACAACTGCTGCGGTGGCCTATGGAGAAAATGGGAACCATGTCAATAGAAATGTTGTTGCTGCTGCTACTTTCGTCACCCCCCTCATCCACGCGTCATATTGAAATTCCAATCGACAGAAATGGAAACTGAATGCTGCGGACGGACAGCAGTTGTAGTGGGGCAAATAAATGATTTTCTGTTTACCAAAAGCAAAACGCATCCAACACACACACATATATACATATATATTTCCCCCATACATAAAAGGCATAGTCCTTACAGTTTCTCTATTCGGTGTTTACTTTGGTATCTGATTCCATTTAGTTTGCTGCAGAAGATATAACTTGAACTATTCCTCTGGTTATACAGTTAAGGGCGGTGGCAGGAATCCTATATATCACGTAATTGAATAATATTTTCTTGATAATAAAATCAAACAAAAGACGAAGCAGTGTCTTCGCAGTCGCAGTTGTAGTAGTCGCGAGGAAAGTTTCACTCGAAATAGTGGCCATTTGGGAATCCTTAGTTCCGGTTAAGTTCCGCCTGAAACAGTTTTCCCCAATGCCCGCCGACTGGAGGGTGGAATTGAAAAGTGTAATGGACTGCAATTGATTGGGGTGGGGGCAATCATAGAGTGCAGACAAACTAAATGTCTCCAGTGTGCGCTCTGTGACTTATACTCCACAGCAATCGGTTGTAAAGTTTGTCATCGTGAGTTGTTGGATAAACACGACGACCGCTGGGGAGGAATTCCTGAAGACAGTTAGATGTAGTAGGGGGCATGAGAAAACTATAAGTTTGTTGGTGAATCAATTGTAAATAAGTTCCCGAAGACGAATAGAGAGCAGAGTTCTTGACTTCTTTGTGGCGACACGATGTGATAAGGAACAGTCGTAGTTTGGAAGAAATATTAGCGAAGGAAGATGTTAGATGATTCATCTTCTAAATCGTGGATTGAATTTCATCAAACTTGTTAAAGGGCTATATTCGAATGCATGTTAAGCTAGATAAATTGAAATTTAATGAAAATTATTATTGCAATTGTATATATCCTGTTACTATGTCGTGTGATCTACAAATTTGGTTCCCTTTGTTAAGGATTACCTTAAAAATAACTTGTTTCTGCCTGATCCAAACTGCAATCCATTCTTACTCCTTAATGAGAGCATGCTGCTGCACAACCGTCAGGCAGAGCGTGAAAACAAGCACCAAAGTCTGACTGGCAAATTAGAATAAATGGCTTCATGGCTTCTGCAACAGAAATATATCCATAACAATCTTACATCTTCCATATATGATTTTAAATATATTTTCTGATCCAACAATGTCTTGGTATGTAATTTGCAATGCAATTTTCAGAATTTTTTAAAAAAACAACCACCACTATTATTGAAAATAAAGATGCTTCCAAAACACGAATAAATGTTGAAGCGACGCAATCAGAGAGTCCTGTTCGTTTTGGTGTGTTGGTGTGATGACCACGAATACGAATTCTGGTTGACCTGGTTTGATTCTGCCAGCGTCTACACATTGGCGACAGGAATGTAAAATAAAAATGAAAAATTGCAGTTTACATTAGAATATCAAAAAAGAATAAATCACAAGTCTGATGTAAAGAGAGAAGAAGAGCAAATGATATCAAACTGTAAAAATTAATCACATTAAAATATAAGCAAAAAGGTAGAATCGCACGCAACAGTAGAATAAGGGAGATCTTGGTCTTCCAAGACCAACGTGCTCACCGCGCATTTCACAAGCGTCTGTTTTTCTAGCGTCACGCGACACAGCTGGATTAGTTTTTCCGGATTCCCGAACTCGACCATCATCTCTGGACCACCAGCTCTGGACGAGGAATATTTTCATATATGCCCGGCCTACCGATTGATAAAAGAAATTAGTTTATTTATTTACTATCCAACTAAATAAATATTAACTATTTTAAGTCAGAAGATCGATACATCTATACAGCGACTTTATTGTTCTCGGATTGAAATGACAGATTGCTGTCATTGCATAGAAAATAAAAATATTTCGCGAGAAACTAAAATATTCACAGCAAATACTCCGATTGATATTAACTTATTGTTAGTTAAAACCTAAATACTTTTTCGTATGTAAACCAAAGGTCCTAGAGAATGTGGTTATACCATGAATATATTTTTAGCAGTAAGACAAAACTTCTATTAATTTCATAGAAAATATAGGTTATTATTGTTGAGGTAAACATAACTACTCTAATATAGATGGCACTGCAAGCTTAAAGCTTATAAGTCGCCTCGGTCTTGAAATTAAGAAAATGAAAATATATTCCTGCACCTTTTTACGTCATGAACTACCTATATTCCAAATGTCAGCTTTGTAGTCCTTACAATTTTCGAGTAATTTTGGGTCCAACGAAAACTCAGTGCAGAGAAGAGAAAATTGGCTTGGCTATTATTATATAGAGGATGCATTAAAGTCAACTTAAAAGTCGTTGGTCTTTTACAGAATTTGCTTTGATATGAAAATGTTGTAAATACTGGTAAGAACCAATAAGTTTTTTTACAGACATGTGTGAAGGTGCGATCAGACCGTCATGTACACTTGTCACCCGGACGATATCCTGACGTAATTTTGTACTGGATGTTAACTTTAGTACAAATAGTGACGTCTGGATGTCATCCGGATGACACGTTTGGTTTGGATTATGATAAATAGGTGGACAATAGGTGGCCCGTATTGGTGTCATATGACCCAAAAAAGTTATATGGCACCGTTTTAAAAAAAATGTTAAGGCTATCTTTTTCGAAGGATATTACTCGGCTCAGAAAAAAAGTACAACGAAGTCAAATGGTGATTTTTATAGCAAATTTGTTGCTCTTTTTAGTCGACAAATCATCTTTAAGCCCACAAAGGGGATGAACTCCTTAACGACATCGAAGTTGCTGCTATTAACAGAGACGTTTTGTCCTAGTCGGTGGACAGATCTTTATTTGTTTGTTTACAGCATGTGTTTAGTGGGCCCTTCGGACTAAGTACCATCTGGAACTAAACCCCACTGCGAAATTGGTGGGTCTTAGTTCATTTGGCTATATGTTTAGAAGATAGTTTGTAGTTCATTATAAATAAATTCCCAATGAATTAAGTCCCAATTTGAGAAAGTGGGAGTTAGATCATTTAACTTGTTTTGAAGACAAAATAATTCTGTTGAAGAGTTAGTTCGTTTTGGCAAAAAATTTTTCAAATGTTAATCAGACATATAAATACGGTTTGTATATTTTGTGCAGTACATACATATCCCACGGTTTATGTTCACAATGCAATCGGTTTCCAATACACTTCACACGATTTATTTGCTTTCAAAATGGTTTTGTTATTGTAATATTTACTCTTTCAAAATACTCAATATATATTACTGGGAGCTGATTACGGCGCAGGGACATAAGCCCCGAAGACATAAGACCCGAATTCATTTTTCGGTCGAATTCATTTCTCGAAATTTCGAACTCAAACTGAGTATGGGGGATAATATTACGACTATAGAGAAGTCAAAAAAGTGAGTCCGGCAATGCCGTCGGTCGGTCGGTCTGTCTGTCTGTCTGTCCGTCGGTGTATCTGTCCGGGCGTGGCATAGCAAAACGGCTCGACGGATTTGCTTTAAAGTTCGTATATTAAGTTTTTGGGGACATCTCGTGGCGTCTTTTCATTTTCATATTGATATTCCCAATTTTTTTTGTACTAAGGATACTTGGGATGGGGCCAAAAATACTGCATACTCAGTTGTTGGAAAAAAAATCGATTAACGGTAGTTTATAAAGCCGCCAATATCCCGAAAACTAACAAAGGGAACTTCAAAAAAATTTACTCTTTTATACTATTAAGTCGAACGTGCATACTTATTTTGAAATTATTTTTTTTTTCTTATAACGATTTTCTTAAATTTAAATTAAATTCGTTTTCTCAAAAACGACTCTAACGATTTGATATTTTTTTGTATATCGAACAAATATTATAAAAGCGTGCGAAATTTCATCAAAATCTTAGGTTCCGTTTTCGAGAAAATCAAATTTTACATAACCTAAAAAGTGATTTAAATAAATTTGATATGTGATCAAATGTTATCATTCTTTTTGAGGCGATTAAAAACGCATCTCATTTAAAGAAAAAGTTTCATATGACGCAGTCGTGTACTTTATTTTTTTAAGTTTTTATATTATTAATAATATTGTTACTAAGTAGTCTATAAGCGATTGTTCTCGGATTGATAAAAACAAAAAAAATGATAATAGAAATAACAAAGATATAATTCACGTTTACTTACAATAAATATTGTATTATACATATGTATATATTTGCTCTTATTTTATATTTTGTAACAAACGTATATACCTATGTACCTATGCAGGATTAAATATTTTTGGGACTTGATTTATTTCAAATTGAATAGAAAATGAAAATTTGGGAGTAAGTTCTTTGGGTTTTAATTCATTATTATATTGGGGCTTTGTTCATTCTTAGTTGGGTCTTAGTTAAATAAATTCCAAATTTTCTGCGACTTATTTTCAGTTGGGACTTAGTTCGTAGGGCCATATAGTTTTGTCCTCATTCCATTTGAGACCAAAAAACTTTGCATGTTCCTCAAAAGCCACAATCTCGGCCCGTTATAAGCGCCAAATGCTTTCATTGTCATCAGCACACCTCAGTAACTGGACTGATCTGTTATAGTGATAGTAAGATAGTGCCTCCAATGCTGAGACCTGCCCTATGCACTCAAGAACAAAATTGAAGAATCCGGTTCATGTTTCCAAAAGTTCTGATTAGCTATTGCCAAATTGCACATTGCACAGCGTATTTCCTAAGGTTACGCGACACAGCTATATCAATTTTTAAAGGATACTGAATCAGTGGCTAACCTACCCTAAAACACCCATTTACCACAGTAAGTAAGCAATCGACCAAAATATGCGCTTGCCTACCCACCTAATGATGTACCTAGTACAAGTAACGTCAAGGAATAGTTATTAATCTTTCTTGACCACATTTATTCGAATGACATACCTATTTGATTTCCTAACGTTGAATCAATTTATTGTTCAAAAACCAATTCCTAAAATACAGAACAATAAGTTGGAGGCAGCCTGTACATGTACCAAGACACACAGAAACACATATTGTATACATCATCAGGTGATGTGTTGACCTCGATCTAACAAAAACCACTTGAAACATATCCTCCACTTTCAGCAGTTTACCTAGTAGCAGTAGAAGTTCGACTCCTTTTGACATTTCATTCACAAAACAAACACACAAAGTTAAAATGGACATGTGTTGCAGGTATAGCGATATCCTTAAACAGGAAAAAGAACCCACGACCTGTCAGCATGCCTTGATATTTGATTTCTTTGAATGGTAGTACTGAACGGGTGCTGAAAATTTTATTGACTTAAATAAGGATCATTGTAGTTGCATTCATTGTCATTCACTTGGAGCGATAGCTTTTTTCAATGCGTGTGCTTGGCATTGTTGTCTCCATCGTCTCTCCCCCATGGGATCCTTTTAAATTGAAATCCTCTTTTTAAGTTCTCCTGGGGATTGAATTTCAAACGTTTTTTCTCAAGATAGTAGGTACACGACTGGTATCCATCTATTGTCAGTCAGTTGAAAGTCGAATATTTATATCTTGAGATGTCCTTTCTTCGACGAATTCGTTCATGCGACATTGCGAGCTATTCCCACTGGTAGACCTTGTTGTGTTGTGTTTCTTTTCATACAGACATTCAAAGTTTATTACTGCTTCTTTTCGCTCGCTTGATCAACTTTTTTCGTCAGACTTATGCAAAGTGTCAAATTCAGAAAAAGTCCTTCAAAGATTTCTTTTTTATTTCTCGGTCAACAGGTTCATAATTCTTTTTAAATGTTCAAGGGTATCTTTTCTTAAATCCGTTACCCCGAGGTATTCACTCATTATTTATTTTTCGACCTTGCAAAAGATATCTACAAAGTAGACTGGAAATGACATCAGGTTAATCCGTTTTAATGTCATTGGTCTAAAAGTTCGCTTTTGGGTAGCAAAATTTTAGTACAGGAAATGAATTTCACTTAAAAGCTATGCTCTTTTGCTAGTTTCGTTCACCATTTCAATGTATTACAGCGTAGCGCATTAGTCCACCGTACACGCACACTCCATCTATTCGGCGTGGGTATGTAAACATTTCGCCAAGAGTTCACCCTTTATCGGACACCTTGAACGGAAGCGTAAACTTATTTTAAATTTTCAGCGGTATTCGGCGCAGCAAAGCTTGCTTGCTCACTCGGAGACATATTGTTTGAAAGTTGGTCTTTGGAATATTCGTTGGCTGCTGCGGAGAGACCGAAAGTTGTCGAAGCGATAATTTGAAATTAAATAAGGATATGTCGGTCGGTCGCTGTGAAAGTTTCACTGAGGAATCTGTTACTGACAAGGACATTTTATCGAAAGAAAAAGATGGATGAACTGGTGCGCTACCCGAGTAGATGTTTGTTTTAGGAAATTGGTGTACAAACTTTGACACCAACTCCTCCATTCATTCCATGAATAGACTGTTCCGCTTACCAACAAGTAAGACAATGTTCTTCATTATTGCGCTCTTCAGAGTGATAAAGCGAAATGGAGCGCGAATGAAAGTATATACATTAAACCATATACCGAGAAGGGAATAGGGAAATGAAGATAGAAATATTAGTATCCATTCAGAGTTATGAATTATGTTGTGACAAAACATAATTTACATTCTTAAAATTTTTTAAAACTGAATCCTTTCAACCCTTTTGGAATTTCATGATTTTTTTACTGAATTCGTAGACATGAATTTGGAATTTTTTTTGTGGGAAACCGTGGAGAACCGATGTTATGCCAACAATCCGGAAACAAGCACTTAAGGCCAATATCATCCAAGCAATCCGTGATATAGAGCTCGAAATCATCAACAAGGTCTTGAAAAATTGGAGTGCCAGAATGTGCTACTGCGAAGCCAGCCGAGGCTTTTTGCTCTACATCCAGCTCATAAATTCGCGGTTATATCATCTCCTTCATTCCCCCTTCTCGCACACAGGACCAAATATCCTCACTAAAGACCAAATATCCTAATAATGATTGTTTCCACTCCACTCCGTGATGATCCCTTAGTTCTTGGCGCACTGTGGAATCTCTCAGTCGATCGATGTTGAACGATGGGCGTTCTCATGTTCTAGTATCTTCGAACGGCGACAGTTCATAGCTGGACATAGCATCGCAAAATGGTGAGCTCGTACCAACCCCATGTCCGCCTCGCCTGTTTTTGATGTCTCAGAGACCACTTCTAAAACGGCGACAGATGGTAAACTAAAACAAAGTATTTGTTTTCATAGCGGAAAGTTTTCAGGCTCCTCAGAAATCCCAATTCACTAGGCAATTCACAATTTTGTGCTCATATTATAATACATTTTCGATAATGTTAATCAGCCAGATATACAAATTTAAATACCTATATTCGCCTTCGCTTAATGAAGTGAATATCCTTCTACTCAATTAAGGTCACTCTCGTCAGCACCCTTACATAATGTAGATATTCTTAGTTTCAACTGAGGACAAGTGTCAAACAGGTTCCATTTATTTGCATTCCTAATTTCTCTTTTCAAAAACTCTGTTCGAATAACTGAACCAATTCTGTCTGTACCTACCAACCCCAGTCCCCAATCCTCCAAATGTGAAATGAGTCCATTATTCACGTACGTATATCAATCTTCATCTGTAATAGCCTTCGAGCAGTGTTAACCAAAGCAATGCAAATAAATCATCATCGCCATCATCTTCAAAGGAGTCGCCTCCATAGGCAACTCTCAACCTTACCTGAATGTACGCTTGGTTTTTTTCCATAGGTAATTTGTCAAAGTGAATGTGTAAAAATATTTTCAATCAAAGCGAGAGTCAAAGAAAGTTCAAGCAATAGAATCCAGTATGCGGGTAGAATGGGAAGGATATCATTACTTCCGACCTGCCGCTACCACACTCGCAGTTACCTACTCAACTCCCTGCGGTTTTGCTAAAAACCTCCTCAAATCCAAGTCTGATGATAAATGACATAGAAGTAAAACAAAAACGAGGACACGAAAATAAGGTAAAATCCTTTGATTGTCATTCAACCCTGGGGTGTGCCAAAAGCACCCTTATACTCGTATTTTTTTTTTGTTTTTTTTTTCTACATAGGTACCTGTAAATCAAGGTGTTGCTTCCAGACCATCACCAACACCGGCGTGGTGGGTGTAACTTACAAGATAGAATGAGGGTGAATTTTAAATTCAACTGTCACCAAACCTTAGAGGTAAGTCTGTTGAGTAGAAATAGAAACTTTTTAAGGACATCTAGAATGATGGCATGACAACAACTACAGCAGCAACGCCGAACAGGATTGAATGAAAACGGAAACAGACCCTCTCATTCGTAGAGGATGAAAGGACAGAAAAAAAGAGCTCATGAATTTTTGATCCGGGCCAGCTCCCAACAACCCATGTCAGTGTGAAGTCGAACAGGGTGTGCCAATCTATGAAGTATATTGTTGTTGGTCATTCTTGAAGTTTTCTTGCCAAAGAAGAAGTTTAGGGATTACAAAATCATCTGTATATTTTGGCGAAATTCTATTACATTGGCAGTGTCAAGTGCTTAGACTTTTTCTCTCCATGTAATCTGTCATGCCAGCGTTTGTGATTTTTCTCTGAATAATGCAGGCTAAAAGTATATTGTCCGATAGACATGAGTATGTACATTAGATTTGATACTCAAGCAAATGTATCGGGTAAGATTTAAGTTGACCCTTATCGTCAAAGAGAACTATTGACGATACAGGTATTAAGTTATTATAAGACCCTCGGATTTTGCATATTTGCATATTTTTGAAGGATTAAGATAGTTAAATTCTGATGACAACAAGGTTCGTTTTATTGCAAATAGAGTTAAGCGTAGTTTTTTTAAAAATCGAATAAAACACTCAAATTGGCATCAAATATTCAAAAATTTTATTGTAATCGATAAAAAGGCCTTTGCCATTTACGTTTTAAGGACAACTTCATGTAAATGCTGTCCGCGGCTCCGTTTCAAATGGTCCATTCGGAAGGTCCAATTTTGCGTCACTTTTTCTAGCATTTCGGCCTGTATTCTACGAATTACACGTGTTATGTTAACCTGTTAGGCTTCAATCGTGTTCGGCTTGTCCACATAGACTAACTACCAAGAAATAATCAAGAGGCGTTAAATCGCATGATCTTGGCGGCCAACTCATAGGGCCATTTCGAGAGATATGCTACTCACCAATTTCATCCTCCAACATTTTTATTGTTTCACGAGCTGTGTGGCATGTGGCACCATCTTGATGAAAGCACAAGTCAACCAATTTCAACTCAGCCAACTGGGGCAAAAACAAGTCGCGTATCACTGCTCAATATCGTTCGCCGTTGATTTCAATAATTTGCAATCGTTGCTCGTTTGTAAGTCTTTCCATGATTAAATGGCAGAGTATACTGAAAACTTTTAACTTTGACAGATGATGTTTGGACGCCATTACTAACCAGTGCTGCCAACCTGCAAAACTTAACTCTTAAAAAATCATCCTTATTATTTATTTATTATTATTAGATATTAAGGTAGAGCAAATGATACATAATACATAGGATATTTTATAGGTTTAAAAATTTTTCAAGATAATTGGTATTACAATATACAACACTAACTTTGACGTTTCTCTTCAAAAACCATTTTGTAAGCGGAAAAGCTTATTTCAACGTCACAAAAAGTAACTGGAGAAAATTAATATTTAATGGCACTTTCATTTGTGACGCGCGCCGCCTTCAACCATGCATACCAGTTTTTGGGTGCACTTTACTTTGCATAACAACAGGATTTAAGTCGGGCTTGCGATAAGAACTTGAAAAAAAAACACTGGTTTAAATAGCGTTCGCGAAAAGTATTAAACAAATATCTCTGAAAAGTGTGTGAGTAAAGATAAAAATTCAGTTTGCGGTATAAACTTTCTATTAAGAAGACATTAGTAGAATCACGGAATGCGGCAACGGATTTGCATTAAAATGTTGTTCTCTTAAATTTCCTGAAATCATTTAAAAAAAAAATATTTTTTCTCGTTTCTTAAGATCCTGAGAAAAAAGAGATCCTTTAGTTTTTTCAAAAATTCGATCGACTATAACAAAAAAATAAAGTGCACGACTGCATCATACGAAACTTTCTCGGTACATGAGATGCGTTTTTGAATCGAAAATAAATGGTGACAAATTTATATAAATCACTTTGAAGGTTTTGAAAAACTAGATTTTCTCAGAAACAACAACAACAATTTTATATTAATTTTGTTAATTTTGTACTTTGGACACTTTTTTGTTTGTTCAAAATACAAATATTATCGAAACCGTTAGAGCTATTTTTGAGAAAAACGAATTTTATTTAAATTTAAGAAAATCGTTATAAGAAAAAAAAATTAAAAAAAAAATATTTCAATAAATTTGTTCAACTTTATAGTATAAAAAAACAATTAATTTTGTTTAAGTTCCCTTTGTAAGTTTTCGAGATATTGGTTGTTTTATAAATTACGGTTAATCGATTTTTTCTCAAAAACTAAGTATGCTGTATTTTTGGCCCCATCCTAAACATCCTTAGTACAAAAAAAGACTAAAATGCTTGAAACCATTTTCGAGAAAATGAGTGCCAATGAGAATTACGAAGATGCCCCGATATGTAATCCAAAAAACCTTGTATAAGAACTTTGAAGCAAATCCGTCGAGCCGTTTTGCCATACAACGCCCGGACGGTATTGGCCGACACATTTTTTTTAACTTCACTCTAGTAGTGATATCATTCCTCATACTCAGTTTGAGTTCGAAATTTCCGCACGATCGCAATAACTTTCTCTTTAGTATACTAATGTATACGAGAAATTTAAAAAAGCTGGCAAAAAAAATTGTTTCTGGTGGAAAATAAAATGTCTAAATACAAAGTATGGTATCATATATGAAATATCAAATATGCTAAATCCGAGGTATAGTTACTATTATCCAGGCTGAGTAGCGTTTACTTTTCTATTCATTTACTTTAATGAGTTTAACCTAATCCAACTTGAGTTACTATTACATACTTGAGTAACGTTTTCCGTATTTCGTCCTAAGACCACCTTATATGTTTTAAAAATTTTATAATTTAAATTAAGTTATATGGTTTCTTTAACTTAAAAATGGCATTAACCACATTAATCCTTCTGTTCGCAACATGGTCTGGCCAGACATTTTTCTACTAGTAGTACAGTTTTTAACTTTCTCATAGACATTAGTATACTAAAGAGAAAGTTATTGCGATCGTGCGGAAATTTCGAACTCAAACTGAGTATGAGGAATGATATTACGACTATAGAGAAGTCCAAAAAAGTGGGTCCGCCAATGCCGTCCGTCGGTCTGTCTGTCTGTCTGTCCGGGCACCGTATGGCGAAACGGTTCGACGGATTTGCTTCAAAGTTCGTATAGAAGGTTCTTCGGGTTACATCTCGGGGCATCTTTTTATTTTTTGCTTTATCTTTTGAAATAACGGTACCTGCCAAACAAATTTTTTGGTGAAAATCACTTATCACTATTTTTCTCGAAAGTGCATCCAAGGATTTCGATCTTTTTTTGTACTAAGGATGTTTAGGATGGGTTCAAGAATTCTGCATACTCAGTTTTTGGACAAACGATTAACGGTAATTCATAAAACGGGCAATATCTCCAAAACTTACAGTTTTTTTTATACTATAAACTCAAACTAATCTGCGTACTTAGATTTTTTCAATAATTTTTTTTACATAACGATTTTCTTAAATTTAAATTAAATTCGTTTTCTCAAAAACGGCTAAAACGATTTTGATATTTTTTTCTATTTCAAACAATTATGTTAAAAGTGTACAATGTGCGAAATTACACCAAAATCGTAGGTGCCGTTTTTGAGAAAATCAAATTTTAAGAACCTAAAAAGTGATTTAAATAAATTTCTCACCATTCATTTTCGATTCAGCTTACGACTCAAAAACGCATCTCTATGACGCAGTCGTGCACTTTATTTCATATAAATATTGAATATACCTACACACCTAAAACGTGATGATGTCCTCCGCTGCACTTCTTCCAACAGATATTATACAACTTTTTTCCATTTCCATTTTATGTATTTTGCCTACCTAGGCGTACACCAGTGGTCTGGATATTTTAACTGTAAATATTTTTCGCAACGACTTATATTTTGGTAATATTTCCAGTTCCCTGAAGCTATGAAGTTTATGAAACATTCGCAGTTTAGTGTTCGTAGTGATTGTATTGGTTTTTAGTGTAAAATTGAAAGAGTGAATTTGACTGGAGGTTCTGAATATGTATCTAATTATAGATTGAGGTAGATGATTTGGTGAATGATCTTGAACAAAAACACCTCAAAATATACAACAAGAAGCCGCTGCTAGAGGTTTCTTAGCTCGACTTTGCTTACATCCTCCAGCTTATCATAGTAGATACGTATCTGCCGATGGTCTACCTCTAAAAGCGCTTTAAGGATTAGCCAAACTAACACTTGGAACCCTAGTAATTTTGGTCATGCACAGATTTTAAGCAATTACATTGGAAACATTGCCAATTCTGATTACATTCTGTTCCACTGGACTTTAACAGTCCATTCTCCTGCTCCTTCCCGAGCAGCGATGAATGGGATAAGAATAAATCCATGAAAAGTAAATTGTTATCCATCTACACAGATGGATCCAAGATGGACTGTGGAACCGGTGCTGGAGTATTCTCGGAATAACTAAAGCTAAACTGTTCAAACAAACTTCCTGACAACAGCAGTGTCTTCTAAGCAGAGGTTCTGGTTTAGGTTTCACTGTTGCATCATAATGCGAAATTATATTTTCATTTTTATTGACAGTCAAGCAGCTATGAATAAAAGCAGTTTATGCTATTGAAATAAAATCCAACCGGTCAACTACCGCTGCCGTGAAGAGCTTAAGGCTCTCTGCTCGCAGCATGCTATAAATCTCTATTGGGTCCCTGGACAAAGTGATAAAGCCGAAAATGAGAGGGCTGACGAATTAGCGAGGTATGCGTCTGCAATGGACCATGATCGAGCACTTCAGCCGATCGAGCCACCACTCTGCGATCATAGGAAACGAGTGGAGTACAAGATTCGTATGAAATCTAACAATAGGTGGAAAGAATTAAATACGTCAAACGTATCAAGGAAGCTCTGGCCAGAATACAACAGTGGCCGAACCATCAAACTTCTACAGTTTGTCTAGGTGTCCCTAACGGGTCATAAGTTCCTTAGAAATCATGCAATTAAATCTCAAGGTTGACGAAATATGACGAGAATGTCCTGATCATCAGGACACAACTCACTCCCTCTGTCACTGTCTAAGTCTGAGTCATTAGAGGAACAGAACACTTACTAGCTACTACTTTCATGACTTATATTAACTTTCTGATGTCTCACTTTTTGATCTTAATAGGTTTCTAAGGATATCAGTATGGCTGGACGGCGTGGGGTAAAGGGACACGAAGGAACACCAATGTCTAGCTAGACTAGTGTTGGCCGAATTAACTACACTATATTTTCTACATCATTAACTACGCGAAGTTAATTAAGTAAACTACACGCTTTATTTACTACAATTTATTACATTTGCTACAAACAAACTTCATTTAGAATTTGTGTGTTTCTTTTCATCGAAGCGTTATGCACTAATTCGTTGTTAACCATTTTCCTTTCGCTTTTTTCTCTCAGAATCGCGTCTTGTTGCAATCTAAAATGAATTATTTATTAGTTAAATAACTGCACTTTTGATTTTCAAATTCAACTCAAAGATGGCAGTTGACAGATCATTTGACAGTTCAAACTAGATCTGCTATATTACCTACATTTAAGTACTTTAAACTACATAAATTACGTTGCAGAAGAAACGTATGTATGTATGTAGTTTTTTCTGAAAAATGGCAGTTCGGCCAACACTGATTACGACTATGTGTTCCTATATTATGTTAAAATAAAAAATGTATATTTCAGAATGACAGAGAATGAAAGGGATGTAAATATATGTCGTGTATCGCAGAATATGTGATTGATTAATGTTAATACTGATCATAGATAAAATTCTGTATCATCAGATCTCTCATTTGGTGTTTTCGGTCATGCGGCAAATGACAGATAAGGCTGAGGCCATAAGTGATATCTGGACTATGTTTAATGTTCATTTAGTGATACTTTTTGTTCCTAAAGGTAACATTTCTCTGGCATCAAATACTTCCCTTAAAAATGAGTTTTATATATTTAGGAAGGAAACAAGGTCAAGATAGAGATAGTAATCAAGGCGAACGAATTCTTCTTGAAATTTCAAAATAATATGCATCATCAGGAAGAACAATAGTTGCGGACAATTTCTTCAATACGTTGGAAGGTAAAAAGACTTAGAAGTGGCCGATGTTGGAATTATTTGCCGTAATAAAAGGTGCATAGCTAAGGAGATGTTAGCTTGTCGCAGTAATCCGATAAATTTCACAGAATTCGTGTTCCCCCACAATGACGTGGAAAAAGGAAAAAATAAGGATGTGCTATTGATATCAACGGTGCACTATGACACGGTAACTGTTGGGTAATCAAAAAAAAAAACACTACAGCAAAAACAAAAGCGATGTGAATATTATGGACCAAATTTTGGCCAAGTATTTTTGCAAAAGATGTATCCGACTATTGCTATTGACGCTATTTTATAGTATGTTAGATCTATGTGTGTATATATGTATACGACATAATGTAATTCAAAGTGAACTCCTTTTACTCCCGACTCCCCTCAACAGTGCTAATATCGACTGCAATAAGAAGCTTTGCAAAATTTATTGTGAGAACGACAGTTTTAAAGGAACAACGAAATGTATCTTGAATTTGTTTGTTTGCAGCGCTCTAAACAATTTCAAAAATGTTATAAATGTCTTAATATTACAGGCGTACAATACCTGAACTACATTTTTTCTAAATCCCTTCCATTGTTTGTGTCTTCTTTTTTTTTCTTTGTAATAAAAATGAATATTGGTTGTTATTACCTTATGCTGTATTGCTTTATTGGCATTTTTTTATCATCATATATCCTTTGGAACAGATATCGCAAAAATGCTAATCCCATTTATTACAAGATAAATGGGACAAATTTATACTAGAAGAAACAGCATTGGAAATCCACGATATGAGTGATTGTTCATTTTCATGGGAGTGAAAAAATAGGATGTGAACAATAAGAACAGAAAGGGGAGATTATGGGTGGCAATATTTAGGATAAGATACCGTACTTTCAACATAACCAATTTTTCTACGTTCGCCCCTGCTACTCGTCGTGGGTAATAGATAATATCTGTGTTTCGGTACCATTGTTTCTTTTTGAAAATAAAATCGACCATTTGGTTATATTAAAAAAAAAAATTGTATTGAAAAAAGATAATATTTGTACGGCTTTTATTGTGAATATGAAATAATTGTCCTTTGCAATTTTAATGTGTTCGGGTGCAAAGTTGTGTACTCGATTCATTGCCTATGTGGCACTAGCACTGCATGCTCCGGAGGAGTTAAAGCTGTCACGTATTCACTTCATAATGTAGTAATAAATATTTTCATTGGGCCTTATTAATAATCACATTAAGTTTAATAAAAATCTTCACACTTTACAGAAATCATGTAAAGGGTCCGCCATCTAACGTTTTTTTTTTTTTTCAACTCGTTCTTATTTCGCGAACACTAAGCTCATGTCTGATTTGACAGATAATTAGTTTTATCCTTCCGCTAAACGAATATAGTTGTGTATACGCTTGAACAACGAACAACAATAACAACTTGAACAACAACAAGGAGTGGCCGTTACCCGCGATCATTATCGGGCCATGTTGAACGAATTTTTGTTCACAAAAATTGAAGAGGAGGATATTGGCAACATTTGCTTTCAACACGACGGCGCTACGTGCTACACAGCCGAAGCTAGACTCGCTGTTTTGCGCAATGTTTCAAAAAAAAAAGTTATTTTGCGGATTCTATACCAATAAAGAATTAAGTGCCTAGGTTAATCACAACCGAGGGGATAAAATTTAATAGTTGGGAAGCCATGTTTAAGTCGTAACTAAACACGTATAAATTGGCATTTGAATGCAGGTGTTACCTGTTGTGCAATATGATAGTACATTAAGTATGCATTTTAGTACATAAATGTATTGAAAAGTGTCACGTTAATAAGCAAGAAATTTAAATACATGTACGATTAATAACAAAGGGTGTTTTTTTTAGAGGTATAGAACTTCCATTTAAAATAAAATACAAGAAAATCGTTTTAATGTCCATCAATTTGGTTTTATTGGAAGGATATTTTATGCCATTAATGATAATAATATGATTTTGGGCATGCGGCCCCCGCGGCTGGTTCGAATAAAGACAAGTCTAGAGGTCCAATTTTCAACCACTTTTTCAAGCATTTGGGGCTGTATGTCGGCAATAACGCCACATATGTTGGCTTCCAAGTCCCCTTACGTTTCTGGTTTGTTAGTGTAGGCGAGTGACTTCACATATCCCCAAAGGAAATAATCTAATGGTGTCAAATCACACGATCTTGGTGGCAAATTGACAGGTCCATTCCGCGAAATTATGCGCTCATCGAATGTTTCCTTTAATAAATCGATTGTGACGTGCGCTGTGTGGGATGAGGAGACATCTTGTTGGAACCACATCTCATCCACATTCATGCCATCCAATTCGGGAACAAAATAGTCGGTTATCATGGCTCTATACCGGTCTCCATTATCGGTAACTGACTCTCCAGCATAATTTCGAAAGAAGTATGGCCCAATGACTCCACCAGCCCATAGAGCATACCAAACAGTCATTTTTTGTGGATGTAATGGCGTTTTAAGTGACTCATGTGGATTCTCTTCACTTTCACTTTCAAAATTATGATGATGCAGATTGTTAAATCATTTCCAAATCAGCAGACGAGTGAGGAACTCGAACTCAGTTTATTATTTAATTTTACGATTCTTTTTTTTAGAAGTACAAAAGTTGGCATTGTTGTATTGTTTGATAACAACTGTAAACCGAAGAACACTTAACACAAGCCTTAGAAACCAAATTAAATAGGAATACGTGTGTACTTTGGTAGTGACCAAAAACATAATGTGGTACCTCGGGCATAGCAGTGGTGTGTTCAATTCGATATCGGCTAGCCACAACGTAAAACATACATATGCCTGAGTTCACTTTTAGAGAGGGAGCCTTAGGTCTTATATAACTTGTGTATTTTTGTTTATACAACTGTGATGGAAATTGTAGTAGAAATGAAAACATTTAATAGTACGATTCCATTGAAGCTGACTACTTTACTTTAACTTTTGTGTTTGATTTGTGTCTAAAAATTAGTAAGCCCCATTGACGCTTATAAAGATATCATATAAGCCTTCTTTAGCGCAGGCTATGGTGATAGGATAACAGCGAAGTCATTCAGCCCCCGTACATATGAAGCATTTTATTAAGGGACACAACCATCTGCGATGTCTGTGGGATAGCACGGTACTACCTATCATCAGTTTGTCATTGTGGCTCAAATTCAATTCCTACGAATTAGCTGCAAAGAAATTAACTCAAAAATAAAAAATTATGAAATGAGAACCAATTTTAATTCCATGAATATTTAGAGAAGGTTGCATGCCTCGTCACCCAAAAACGCTTACGACGCCATATGACATGACATATTTTTGTTTTAGAAATTGGCATTTGTCATAATTCATTTACAGCCCTAACGAAAAGTTGAAAAAATGTCAAATCCAACAGGAGATTTGAATTACTTTTCTTTTTCTTTGGGCCATGCTCTTTGGGTCGTTCTACTTTGCTTTCATTACGTCAAAATACAAATTCAATTTATTACTTATAATAAGTTTTATATATGTAGGTACATGTAACTCCTCAACGCTTAACCAATGGAATGTTTTGCATACTGCCCCCTGCAATCCCCTGCTTGGGTTCACTGGGGAAGTTTCTTCAAAAATAAATTATCATTCGGAATAAGCAATAAAAATAGGCCCTTTTCATTCGTCTTAGAAAATATATGCTTTGTCATTTAGAAGTAGGACTTCAGTCTTTACCAAAAAATGGTAAGTTAATAGTATCAGAGCTAAAGAATAAATGGTGATTAGTAATTTAAAATGTAAAAAATGTGCGAAAAACAATTGATTTTGCAAAGTTACAGTTTTAGTTTGCGTATGTGAGTACGTAAAAAGAATCGTCTGACATTGTTCTGGCAGATTTAAGTGCTTGCCAGACGAGTCTATAGCTACTACTTCGATTGCTAGGAGTACTAATCCACTGTTTCTTGTTTGGTTTTTTGAAGTGCAATATCTTTCTGAATAATTACCTTATCGATATAAAATAAACACTGTTTTAAAGCCCTTAACTTCTAGTTTCAAAGTCTTCTAGCTGGATTGCTATGATACACTCGGATAGAAGGAGTCTCCATATCTGAGATATCCTACTTAAAAATATTACCTACAATATGCTTCCTTATTTTTTTTTTAACATTATTATGTACAGTGGCTTCAACGAACAATCGGATAAAGCTGCCCAATTTACTTAAAGCTCATTTAAAACATATATAATAAAACGTTTAATACTTGGTAGAGTGCCCTTTAGCTTGTCGTTCTGCCTGAAGGCGTTTGGACATTGATTGGAGGAATTTTTCGCACACCTGGGGTTCGATAGAGTTTAGAGTGATTAGGCGAGCTTAAACTTCCATTAGTACAAACACTTTCCTTGCAAGTTTTTCCCGCAAATGCTCAATCACGTTTAAGTTCGGTAACTTAAGTTTGGGGCAACCAAAGCTTTGCTACTCCCGATGCAGTGCTTGGGATCGTTTAGGTAAAAAGTGAAATTGTCTTAAATAACCAATTTTTGTACGTTCTGCTTAACATTATATTTTAGAAAGTTGAGATTGATAAATCTGTCCATTTATTATACATAAAATGCAGATTGCCTACTGCAGCGCTAGACATATTACTGCAAACCATCACAGTGCTTTCCTTCTGATTCATCCGATCCAAATTTGTTTAGGTTCTTCAAGGTACACAAAAGTCGAATGAGTTTTCCCGACTAATTCAGCAATTTCTCGGACTATTTCTTGCCTGTCTTTGGAAGAGGCTTGTTTTCCGTTTGGGACCATGACTGATAATCACATCGAATAAAGTATAGCTGTTAGTACAGACTTAGTGTGGAATTATGGTATAAAATGCTTCAAAAAAAAAAATCAAAGAACCGGGTGATGGCAACAATTAATGGAATTTTTTCTGAATTGTCCGATTATTTGTACGAAAAGTTGGTTTGTAACATGTTTGCACAAATATGTGAGATCTCAGTTTGTTTTCATTAATTGTTTAAAATTACGGATTTCCGATTATTCTTTGGAGCCACTGAATATAATTTTGAAAATAATAATTATAAAAGTTTATAAAACTGGCCTTAGATTTACCATGCGATAATTGGAAGAAAACAATATCCTTTTCCATTCAAAGTGGGATATCTCAGACGTTTATTGACGTAGAGAGACCTAAAATATAGCGAAACCTTTAAATAGGAACTTAAAAAAATTAAAAATTCTTGTTTTTCTCCATTTCTTATAGTTGCGATAATAACCATAGCTCATAACATTATTCTGCTAGAAGATTTCGAAACTAAGAGTCTTGGACTTTAAAACGGGGTTTATTTTATATCGATAATGTAATTACTGACAGAGATATTGCACTCAAGATGACAAAATAGAAATTAAACATAAGGAAAGGCTAAAGTCCGCTGGAGTCGAACTTTATTATACCCTATCCAATCGCTCTGTACCCCAAAGAAAAAAGCTTTAAGAAGAAGATGGATAGCAATTTATTTCATTCTAAGAGGTTTATAGAATAAAATATATATATATTTTTTTAAAATAAGGACCCCAAAAAGTGGGCGTTTCAAAAAACTTTGCATGGATAATAAATTGGAAAAAATATTGGCTAAATGTCTTGTTAGAATTTTTTTTTTCGATTTCTTTAAAAAATTTTCGAAGAAAACAGCATTTTAGTGAAAAACGCCCACAAAAAGTAGGCGCGGCAAAAAACGTTATATGACAAACTTATACAGGAGCGCATTGCCTGCATATCTTGTGAAAATGCTAACCCTTTATCTCTTTAACCACAGCTTAAGAGCGATTTTGTATAAATTGTGGGCGTGGCAGTAGGCGACGTACACTTTGCCATTTCGAAACCGTAGGGAATATATGTTCCAAATTTCAGCTTCCTAGCATAAATTTAAAGGCCCCAAAAGTTGATACGGATGGACGGACATTGCTAAATAGTCTTAGAATTTGGTCCTGATCATAAACATATATACTTTTAGGGGTCTACAATGAATATTAAGGGGTGTTACAAACTATGTGTCAAAATTAATATACCTTTACGACAGGGTATTAAAATAAATGAATGGTTCAGCAGTAAAAGCTATTCTTTGGGAATCTTTACTCAGTGCAAAATATTGTGTAAAATTTGCCTATCCGACTAAGGCAAAAATTTGTGTATGGAAATTAACAATCGCAGCTATAATTTAAATTAATTTATGTTCTAATGATAATGTTGTGTTAACTAATAGTACCTATTTCATGTTTTCTAAATGCATACATATAATAACGTGACAAAATCGTATCGCCTACAGCGAGAAAATTGTGTACTTCGTGACCGACCGTTTCGTTCTTTGCCTCGAGGCTTTTTAAGTGGACAATGACATGTACATAACATGTGCACACGAATTCCTTAGGTATACCGCAGAATTCTTATTTAAGTTGCGGAAAAATCAAATATTGTTTCCAATCCCAATGAGCGTTCTTTTTTTTTAAATCCATACTTTGATCAGCTGCAGGAGTGTAAGATTGTACTTACGCTTAAAAATTCCAAGTTGTCCTCATTCATGTTTAAGATACTTACTTACGTCGATTTGAAACTCTTCACAAGCTAACTAGTACATCTGTCCATACCATCATGTTATCTTGTCATCATGAATTCTATCTAACTCCCTCCTAACCAAAACCAAGGAACACAAATTATTTATCGTTCTATAAAAAGTTTCTATATAACTGTTTACTCCCCAATGTTATTTCGTTTCATTCACCACATGCAGCCACTATACAATACAATGTGAGCCAGCAAACAAAATGTATAACTGCCTGTAGGCGAACGTCCGGCGACGACAAACACTCAGCCAGACGTGTGTTTTTCCTTAACCATAACACGAGTAAATCGATCTGACAAAAGCGACAAACAAACAGCAAAGAGTTTAAGTTTAGTAGAGTCATTCTCATTCTGCTGCCGGATAAGGACGCATTTCAGTTGAAAACTTCTTCATTATCCTTATCCCAAAACCGAAACGCCAACAGCCACCACGCTCCAGCCATCAACCACCTATTGCTTTGTTTTCTTTATCTCGCTTGAAAACTCTTTTTCATCCGTTTACTTCGTCGTTGTGTTCAACATCGAATCGACAGACGACAGAGCTAATAGTTCCTTGCAATCTCCCTTTTTCTCCATTTGTCATCGTTTAAGGGGCTTTTAGATACTTTTACAATAGAATAGACAAACTATATCACTTTATTTCCCATCCCTCTGCTCTAAGGTTGCAATCACAAATTTGCCACCCCCACAAACACTGTCACATAAAAATTTGGCACAAATCTGGTAAAATTTGGGCGTCGTTATTTGTCTTCTAACTCTGGCCCGTTAAACCGGCTAGCATTTGTTTTGCAAAGGTTCGCAATTCCAGTGGGTCCTTGTTATTGAAATCATCCATTACCCCTTGCATTTGATCCTTCAGTCCGTCTGAGATTGATGTTGTTATTCTGTCTCGGAACATGTTCGTAATTGGACTCAAAATGACTCCGGTTAGTTCTTGGATGAATCTCCTTTGACTCAATTGAACATGGATATTCCTGGAAAGATACAAGCACACAAGGGCCATACAAATCAAAGCTGTTAACTGAGTTCATGTATTTTGTGATGAAAATGGTTCTGAATATGGGAATAAAACTAGGAAAAGGAAACACATTCATTGGCCCAAAGGACCGGAAAGAGTTCACCAGGTGACACCGGACACACATATGAATGAATGAGTTTTAGTTTCTGGTCAATCAAACCCCATCTTGGTTAAAGGCTTGTACAATTAAGACGAATTTTGAACACACACGCATTATGCAGATTGAATATTCACTTGGAACGGAAAAGCAGTTCGTCCTGAAACACTGTGCTGTGGTTTCTGGTCGCCTTGAGGAAGACATTAAATTTCTAATGTAATTAATTCAGCAAAGATGATCGATTTATTGGTAAGTAATGAATATTTACACAGACCTTATATAGCTGAACTAATGTCACATGATTCATAGCATGAATATGGTTATTTAAGACCGACGAAGGAAGATAGAAGGAAAGACACGATTGGATTGATTGAGAGATTGCACACTTACCGAAACTTAACAATCCGGAAGTCATTCAGTCGTAATCGAGTATCTTCTACGTTGATGTAAAGATCCGCATAAATTACGGTGTCGTCCAATGAGCCGACCACTTTGCCATTACCTTCAATGGCCATTAGCTTAATGAGGAAGTCATAGTCGAACTGAAAGAAGACAAATAAGAGGACATACAGAAAGATAAAATGTTAGATAGGATTAAGACTGGAGTTACACACGAATAATATAAGAGTGTTTGTATTTCGAAAGGGTAAGGCAAAACGGAAGGCCGGAAAATTGGACAAAGTTATCCTAACAGATAAGATTATTGAGTAAACCGTAACCATTGATGGCAAGCACATTTTTTTAGAACTCGTGTTGAACCAAAGTACTTCGCCATATGGAAGGAGTTGTTTACAAAAGCGTTTATGTTTGTAATTATGTTGTTCTATTTGTACAAAGTCCAACGACAGATTTATGTCGCAGTAAGTAACTCAAAAGAATAAGAATGACAGTTTTTCCATAAAACCACTTTAGATGAGCATGAAAATGAAATCGATGTTGCTTGCTATTTTTTATTGGTACTTATATATCATAGTTGCTTTGAGTGGGCTCTAGGTCTTATATATATATATATGCATTTTATATAACAATGTTAAGGGTTTAGTTATTTACCCTTAACCACAGACCGCAACGGTTTTTTAAATTCAAATATTTCAATGTGTGCTTGTCGTACGACAAAGTGCATCCATGTAGCTTTTCTTCTCATCAAACACCACAGATGAGGAATTAACCAGATAGTCAACTCTGCAATCCCCTATCACTTTCAACCCGCAAAAAATATTTAATAACGGCCGAAAAATCCTCTCTCAATTTTCCCATCTGTGAATACGAGTGAGTCAGACACATGAAGTTAGATCTAATTTACTAGATCACCCGCCAAAAATAATTGGGGGGAGTTTTGCAATATATCCAAATGGCAAAAACAAAACAGCTGGTCACGGCGGATGTGTTGGGAAATAGGAAATTCTGCGAAGTGTTGAGTTTATGTGATTCAACTTGTATAGCTATTTTAATGTAAATGTTTATAAAGAAACAAAATATTAGTTACCCAATAATGTTGTTACAATTTAGTTGGAATATTTGTTGCGGTTATAAGAAATAGTTCTCTATTTTTTATCTGCCTTAAAATAAACATGCATATTTTATTGTATTATTGCATAAATATTACTAAATTAGTAATGTTTGGGTGTAAAATATTTGTAGTAAATAGTTTGCAATGGTTTTTAATATATATATTAAATTCTTTGATGTTTTATTACTTATTTATTATTTGATTGTTTTTTTTTCAACATATGAAAGTTTAATGAATATATGTACATATTCGGGTTCCGTGCATGGATAAAAAAAAGTGAAAAAGAAGTATTTGTAATCCTTTTTAAATTATGTTGTGTTACAAGATTTGTACGTTTAGTCAATCAATTTTCTTAGCTGTTTCTTTTCTAAGGCGGTTTTGAAATTTTTTATATAAGTTAATACGCTTTATTTTAAAATTTAAAGTAAGCGATAGATGGAAGAACGAGAAAAAAAGGTAGCTGGAATGCACTGCATAAATATATTGGGGGTGCATTTTTTTATCGAAAATGCTTGGTAGTTGAGTATATCACGAAATTGCTTGGTATTTGAGTACATATCATAAATAAGCATGTACCTTATGTTACATATATATTGAATTAATTAGCCACTTTTTTTAACAGCCGACTTTATTTGTCAAGTTATAATGTTTTGTAATTTTATTTTATATGAAAATAAACAAAACAATTTACTACTACTTCTACTACTAGGAATTAATTGCAAATTTTGTTAAAAAAGTGTTTTGATGTACCAAAAATAATATTTGTAAGAATTTGGATTACGTTTTATTAAAAGCGCTTTGAACCAGTGTTCAATTGTGTAGAGTAACTTAACTGCTTCAATATAACCATCCATAATCTACGAAATCCTTGCTAGTATAGTTATACTTACATTTATTGTCAACCGAAAATATATGATGAACTTACTTATTATATATTAGTCACGTTAATCAATATTATTTTGATTATTTTTCATTAAAAATTAGAATAAATTAGTTAAAACACAGCTTTATTCTTAATATTATAATATTTTATTATGTTATTAGTTGTGTGGTAAGTATGTTTTTATCAATCCATATTCACCGCATAATGACCATGTTTATTTTACACACCCAAATTGTGAGTTGTAATCTGCTGAAATTCATCAACTGTTCCCAACTTCTTGCTATAAAAAATGACATTTCATGGGCGCGGCCATTAGCCCCATATAATTCGATTTATGTGTGCGTGATTTCCATTTGATTTCAAAAATTGGCCTTTTTTCAAGTTTGGAAAGTGTCTCGAGAATAAACATACAACATAGTTTTTCCAAAGTAATAAACTTTTTAATTTAACTGATTTTGGCCAAAATACGAACGCAGAAAAATTCACATTCGATATTGCATCATCAGGGCTCTCATCGCGTAAGGCAGAAACGATCGAACGATTGTCTTAGCGATGTTTCTTCGTCGTGTAGCTACTAATTTACAATGATCGTCTTAGCGATTCGAAAGATCGTTTTTTTGTTTTTAGTTCACTCTTTTGGAGTGAATTTTATGTGAATTCTTGAAGGAAATAAAATAATTTTGAATTAAAATTGAGAAAATAAAATAAAGCTGAAGCAGTTCCTAAACATGACGTACTTTTCGAAATAGCTTCAATGTCTGGTAGCTCCAAATTTACCATGTAATGCGATCTGCAATATTCTTTCCAATAATCCCAAACAATTCTTCTTGGAGAATTTTAAGTCCAACTGAACAGATCGGCATTTGTTTCGGCCATTTAAATTCATGACTCTAACTCTGAGTCTTTTGGCCGCTGAGTAAAAGAAAAGGGGTGGCTGCCATGCCCCCTGGATAGAAAATCACGTATGTTGGATTTTCCCTCTGTTTACTCCGCAAATCCTATTACTTTGCCAAATTTGAAGGTTCTGAGATATTTGGAAGTGCTCCATAGTTTTGATGATCTGTCAGTGAGTCAGTGAATTAGTGAATCGGTGTGAGTCAGTGAGTAACTATGTTTGCTAATTTTGGGGCCTTATAAGTTATAACCCAGGAACTGCTCATGTTAAAAAGTGAAATTTACCCTTAATATGTAAATGGGGCTTTGATGAAAGCTCTAGTCATAGGCCGCGTTTCCATTTGCAAGAAATATTTATCCAGAAATGTCTCACAGTCTGTCCGAAAGTGACTGCGGAGCAAGTTCTATCGAGACAGTTCTTGCATATTCATTGCAAGAATTCATATGATAATGTAAACTCCTCTACAAGAAACTTCTGCAAGACTTCCGCGGGTTTACTTGCAAATGGAAACGCGGCCATAGATATTATAGATAGGGGTTTCTGAATATTGACATTACATATGAATTTTTATGTTTACACTTTAGTAATTTTGACAAATAGTTTATAATAACCTTTGATATTCCTCGTAGACCTCTATAAGTATATATGATCAGCACATTTTTTCAAATATTAATGTTTTTTTTTATAAATTTTTCTTTACGTTTTTTGTTGGAGGCATATAGGGGTATGGATAGGGTATCATAATGTTCGCTCTGCTAGAGTTCATTATGCAATCTAAAATCTTTTAAATTTTTAAATTTAAACTATGCCATAGAACTGGCCCTCGAGACATAATTTTGAAATTATCAACCAAAATAACGCGAAAGTTTTTTTTGATTATAAACACTCTTGAGTTTTGTGCTGAATAGATATTGTCAGTGCACTAGTTAGCTGCATCTTTGTCTTAATCCTTCTGCAATTCAACACAGTTTTACAAAGAACTTAATGTCTTTTATTATTAACCACAAACATTAGACACTTTAAAAAAGCAAGAGCCAAAGGTAGAATGTTAATAAAGTTGAGAAACCAGAGTGGTCCTAAATGACTCCCTTGGGGAACTCCAAAATAATGAGGAATTCGTTTGAAAATTGGCGATCCAATTTTAACCAACTGAGTTCGATTGGTGAGATTGCAGCTTTCCATTCACATCAGCAGAGATGAATGAAATTCACATTTGTTAAATAGAAGTTGATTAATATAATGCTGGGGATCTTCCACTTACAAGTCCGTGCAAATATTTCCAGTTCTCCAAAAGAAACACCAAAACTGAAAATGTCTTCTTTACAAAAATTCAATTAGAACAAAGTAGGAAACGAATTTATTTTCGAAAAGTGTGTTAATAGTTGTTTTCCTTTTTTTATTATTTTGATGCGCTATAACGTTACCTAAGATTTTGCCATACAAAGTTTTTACATGGATGTTAAATTTTTCCAGTAAAGTCTTTTTTCTAACATTGAGCTCTCTTAAATGGAGCATTCAAAAAAAGTTTTGTTTTTAATGAAATATTGTGTTTGAAGACCATGGTCTCTCGAAACTGGAAGAAAATGTTTTTCATACCATGAAGCAATAAATCAGATCCCAAAATGTTTGTATTCCTCATTTATCGAACTCCTACTGCTATTTAAATATATAAATAATATTAAAAATATTTATAATTGAGAGTATCTACTATCTACTATCTAATTTAACAAGAATATTTGCTACCATTTTATATTCTTCTATCGATCCACTTACTGGATCCAGTACTGTCCAACGAACGTGCATACACTCGGGTAAGTCCCTTGCCACCTATCTCACATGTCTTTCATTACTTTGCCGATGACAGCGTTAGCACTCACTACTTATAGCGATGGTAAAAACCAAAATCCTCACACATATCCCCCAATTGATGCTGTGTCCCTGCACGGAAGCCCGTCCAAATATACGTGAGTGTGCGTTAAATTGATCGATTCGATGTCATCGGCGTCTTGTTTATGTCGACCAATTGACATTGACTGATTATCCACGGCAAAAGCTACCTACAAAAGAAGTCCTTTTTCATCTGTCAATTGTTAACCCATTCAGAGCTACCAACTTTCTCTAGTACATGCGTGGCAAATGAAAACAAGCTTTAATGTTTTCTTACGGTTTTCAATATGCTCTCGTAACAGCTAAACATTGAAAAATGAACAATTTACACCGCTCATATCGTTGAAGCTGAAGCCCTTCAAGGAGAGTTCATGCTCACTTCAAATGCTCCCAGCGGTTTCATATTTTTTTTCTTTGCTTTATCCTTTCCTGCTTGAAACTTAATCCCAGACACACTGCAAGGGATAAGTACATTGCGGACAACACAAGTGCTGTGGCAGAAATAAAGTGATTGTGTACCGCAACAAAAATGCATTCACCCTTGTTGCTTACCAGGCACTCAGGTTCCCATACCAGAAATCAGGGACACCTCTCACACTACAGTATAAAGTATAATGGAAATATGGACAAATGTGCGACGGATCACTTAAAAACAAAGGATTATAGAGCAATGCAGGCGTATGTCATGAAGAACTACCACAATGGCAGTCCTTACCCAAGAAAACACAAAAACCATGCGAATTTTGACTCCCTCCTTTCGTAATTGCTCCCAGGGTTCAGATTGCATTCGAGAATGCAACGAAGACAGGTCCTTAAAATCTCATTTCCGAAATCAAGTTTGAAAAATGAATAGGAAACAGTATCATAATACGATTTTAATGAGATTAAAAGAGGCATTTGGGAGTCAGAGTCAGTTTCGAATCCCATCCAAATGAGGAATAAATGAAATGACAATACCCAGGAAGGGATGAGTATAACCCCCGCGCCGGTATCGCAACGAAGGATATTCAAACTTTGTTTGTCAGTTGCATTGTGTTTTTTATGTACGTAGCTTTTGGGGGCTCCTATTTTTTAGTTTCGCTGGTGAAAATATATTTCTTGGAGTAGCCAGTTCTGGTGGGTGATGGTGGCTCCTTCTCCATATAAATGGCAAATTGACTGTGTAATGCAAAGTGCCTTACGAATGGTATGGTATGGTACTTTGCGTGCCCCTAGGAAGGATGAGTGAAGCTTGAAGAAAGATTATTTTAAATTCAAGTCATCGTAGCTTTTCTGTTGCAGCAAAAATGCCACAGATGAGGAGGTGCCTGATAAAAAATGCAAAATTTTTAGTTTCCTTCCTTTCTTCTGACGCCAATCTTGCTGGGTGGCATATTTTTTTATCTTGAATTTTGTCCTTGGTGAATACATATCCGTCGTTAGGAATTACCGAGTGGTAACTCGCTGAGATTTCTGTATAACAAATTACCTGCAATTTACTGTTGGGAGAGAACGAGATAGAAAAAGAAATAGGGATGGGGACGGCGACAAAAAAGGAGTCTTGAGAAAAAAAAAATGTTTGATAAAGTTTTCATTTCCATCTTTTTGTCGCTGCACTTGGGGAGGAGTGACAACAAGTGAATGATGATGTCGCTTTGTTTTTGAATAAACTTTAAAGATTTGCTGGTTGCGATGCGGTTGGTCCTTATGCAAAACAAGTTCTGCTTACAAGAGTTATTCTCGAAGCTATGCATTTCTAAGCAGATTTACGGCCACTTCGGTGCTACGATGGATATTGAGAGGAGCAATATCAATGCAGACGTGGTTCAGAAGAGGTAAGAGAAAAAAAGCAAATAGATGGTTTTATCTAGTGAAAGATATCCGAAGACATATTGCAAAATACAATAGATTGTTTGTGGGGGTAATTGTGGGATTTAGCAGCGAAGGTCTGCATTAGAAAAGCTCAGCAATGAAAAATTATATAGATAACGATGGTGCAAAGTATATGAACCTTGCGTATTTGTCTCGTGGAGAGTAACGGGTGATGGGAAGTAATGTCAAAGTTTATGTATTGCACTTACAGATGTCGCTGATGGTCAAAGCTGCTACATTCAATTGCACAGAAGGAACTTAAAGACGCGCATTAGGTTCATTGAACAATAGAGGAATTAAGATTTATAACCATTTGCGTGGGTTCTGGAGATACGGGAGAACACCGGTGTCATCAAATAAGCAAATTACAGCAGCATGCGCGTAAAATGGACTTATGTAGGTATATAGAAGTTTTAACATAAATAACCATTAAGAGCTGTAGATCGCAGTTTTATGTCAATTCCGGCAAATTTGAGAAGCTTCTCATGACTATTGTTGGCCTACTCGAGCGTTGAACTTGCCAAATTGTAGGGGCTTAATGATTCTCGTGAAGCTTTTCTCTAGATGAAACCAAAAAACGTTATTCCCCGTTCACCCCTTTTCTTCACTTCCTAGTTTTCATTCTTTCTCCTAATCCAGTCAAAAATCTCAGTCGCTAATAGACTGCCCGGATACCTCCTATCTCCGCCACTCGTAGGTCCTTATTATGAACAAACAACAAATAAGAACGGTATCCCTTCCCGTCCGCACAGACGGTAGTACGGTGCTTAAACTGTCTACCGGTATAGCTCCTGCTACGACGAGCGGAGGTACGACTCGTGGTTCACCCCGTATTGGCAACAGCAACTATTCAGAGCAAAAAAGAAGGTATTCTCCCCAGCAGTGGTGGGATGGTGGCACTTCTTGGCACTAACCCCTATCTCCTTCGAGATTATTTCTGCAAACAATGATGTGAGGAAATCCGGACTCTTAAGGTCTTTGGAGCTATTCTGGAGACCAACAGAATTCCGAAGCAGGTTGCCAAACTCAAATGGGCCGAAATTTTAATGAACATGGACAAGCAGACCAGCAGGTTCATCCGGCTCGAGGTAGTAGCAAAGGAGAAAATCCCTAGAGCTAAGAGTCGCGCCTGGATCCTCATCGAACCACCTTGGAAGTCTACCAGCACTGCAATCCCATACTACCAGCTCATGAATGGAAGGTCGCTAAGCTGGAAGAACTTCTTCACAGACGGGTAAAAACCAACTGGTTTTGCCAAATTTAAAACCCTCAAACTATTGGAAGGCATCTGGAAGTGCGGTCACTAGAAAAAGAAACAGGCAGAACCAGGTGCAAGATTAACCCTCATTGTAGCAATAGGAACCGAGTCAAGCGATAGGAATGATCTCAAGTACTGATCTTCAAAAAAGCTGAAACGATTCAAATGGTGAATGAATACAGATACCTACTTTGGAGTATATCTGACCAAAAACCAGGCTATGGAAAGGCATTTAAAGTAAAGCTGTCCAAAGCAAAAATTGCTATCAACACGGTCTGAAAAAAGTCCCCAAAAAAAGATATATTGCTCATAGCAGTAAATTTCAAGTTTTTGAAGCACTTTCGAAATTGATCTTCTTCTACGCCGCTCAAGTAAAGGGTGATTTTTTAGCTGGTTTGGTTTTGGCAACACTGGTTTTGACAGCTGACGTGTGTTTAGTACCTTGTGTCACTGTCAAACAGCTTCAGTTTGGTTTGCAATTTAACCATGGATCGTCTTACAAATGAACAACGCTTGCAAATTATTGAATTTTACTATCAAAATTCGTGCTCGGTTCGAAATGTTCATCGCGCGCTGCTTCCATTTTATGATCGGCATTCTCGACCTTCTGAGCAGTCTATTCGGAAGATTGTGACCAAATTTCGCACCAAATTTACTTTGTTGGACATTAAACCACCAACACGTTTACGTACTGTGCGTATTGAAGAAAATATTGCGGCCGTATCAGCTAGTGTGACAGAAGACCGCGAAATGTCGATTCGGCGCCGTTCCCAGCAGTTAGGCCTTTGTTACAGCACTACGTGGAAAATTTTGCGGAAGGATTTGGGCGTAAAGCCTTTTAAGATACAGCTGGTGCAAGAACTAAAGCCAGCCGACCTACCACAACGCCGAATTTTTGGTGAATGGGCTCTTGGAAAGCTGGCCGAGGATCCGCTTTTTTATCGAAAAATTGTGTTCAGCGATGAGGCTCATTTTTGGTTGAATGGGTACGTAAATAAGCAAAATTGCCGCATTTGGAGTGAAGATCAGCCAGAAGCATTGCAACAGCTACCAATGCATCCCGAAAAAGCCACTGTTTGGTGCGGTTTATGGGACGGCGGCATTATTGGGCCATATTTCTTCAAAGATGATGCGAATCGCAGCGTTACTGTCAATGGTGAACGCTACCGAGCGATGATAACAAACTTTTTTTTGCCCGAAATGGAAGTTCTTGACTTGCATGATATGTGGTTTCAACAAGACGGTGCTACATGCCACACAGCACGCGAAACAATGGCGCAATTGCGAGGCGAGTTTGGTGAACAGTTAATTTCACATTTCGGGCCGGTCAATTGGCCGCCTAGATCGTGCGATTTGACACCATTAGATTATTTTTTGTGGGGGTATGCTAAGGCTAATGTGTATAGGGACAAGCCCGCTTCGATTGACGCACTGGAAGCCAACATCCATGCATTCATTCGTGAGATACCGGCTGATATGTGTGAAAGAGTATGCCAAAATTGGAATCAGCGGATGGGCTACCTGAGACGCAGCCGCGGTCAACATTTGCATGAAATTATCTTTAAACATTAAATTGCAAGGTTCAAACTATCGATTCAAATAAATATTTCATTCATTTTTTCGAATTTTTTGTGTTTTTTTTTTAAAAAAAGTTCTAAACCTCTTAAAAAATCACCCTTTATGAATTCAAAGATAATACTTGAAAAGAATATTTCATCTACCACCTAAGAGTCCAAATAACATGCTTATGTTGGAGACGATTCCATCACATCTCTTTGTAAAAAACCTAAAATTATAGATGGATTACGTACTTGTGGATGAATTTCAGAAAGAGTAGTTGGAACTTGCTAGTGGTTGTGGAATCGATCTAAGTCTCAAAGGATTTGGAAGCCTACAATTTACCAGCTGGTCGCACTGGTTCCGCCCATCGATCAATTTAATGGCAGCGATGTCATAAATTTGAAATGAATACCTACTTCTGTGACAAGCACAGTGTCAATAACAGGCACTGTATCCAACGCACGTGGAGAGCTCCTGAGACTTAACCATATAACTCACAGGGATGATTTACCACTGTTCTGCAGAATGTGCAATTAGTAGGAAAGTGCCCATTACTCCAAGATACCAGAAGATGTTGGTATCTTGGAGTACTGTTGACCCAAGTTTTGCAGATTTTAAATGAAGTAAAGGTTCCAATACTAACTACATGGGTACTTCAGGCATGTTTGGGACTCTATTCGAGGTCTTTATATTTTCTCTATTCGAGGTTGGCCAAATGGTGTTCCGACACTACGTCCGAGAAGTCTGATCTTTTACACCGACAAATCATAAATGTAAACTGCAGTTGGAGTTGATGTCTTTGGACCCAAACCAAAGTCTAGATACAGATGGGAATGTGTCTCACAGTATTTCAGTGACAATCCATGACATTGAGATCCGCGCAAATTCGATTTCCCGAAAAGGAATTAATGGTGACAAAATGTCCATCTTCTCAGATAGTCAAGCAGCACTGCAGGCACTATCATGTAACACTGTTAATTCGGTGACAGTAAAGTGCTGCTACAATGACTTGCGATGCCTAGCCAAACACATCAAATACTAACTTAGATACCTTGTGCCTAGAGCTGAATCAGACACTACATTCTTAGGAGCAGAACCCTACTGCAGATTCAAATTGGGCTGCTGTTTTAAGGCCAATTTATGATTGAGAACAACAACTTCGTCTAAGCCACTGCGATAGTTTTCCTGGTTTAAGGCAACCCAAAATATTTATTAAGCCCTGCTCCTTCAAGGGAAATCCTTCGTAGTAAGCAGAATATTAGGAAGCCGGTGGGCGTCCTCACAGGCTTTTACGGCCTGAGATATCATCTTAACAAAATGAACTTGTGCCCAGAGACTGAATGTCAGTTCTGTCTAGAGGAAAATGAAACTTTGATAACTTCATTGGTAAAGACGACGGATCTTCAAGTAAGACTTCCGTACATCAGACGAATTCAGAAACTCTGCAACTAAGTACGATGAGACATTCAATAGGGAAATAACTCGTCTCTTAGGCTAACATCACCTTTTTGATACACCAGTCGCAGTGTCAGCCGTTTGGGCAGGCAGGAAAAAAATGTTTACTGCAATATGTAGACAAAGCTTAGTTCTCAAAGCAACATGACAAGATTTGTTTATTGTATATTTTTTTAGATTTGTAAATTTATATTATATCGCCAATCAGACTGACGGCAAAGCCTTGTCAAATGATTTTTGTATACAAATTTATTTATATTTAGGTTATTTATTCAAACAGGGGTGTGATGTAAAATCATCACAGAACGCTAGGCATCGAAACGGTACACAAAAAACCTAAACATTTTTCCTAAACCACACCAATTACCCTACAGAAGCCTTTGATTTGTTTATTCGGTTTTTTTGCTCCAAAGCTTCGAAGAAGTATTTCCTAAGAATTTCCTATGACTACGTGATATTGCTTCGCATTCACACATTATGTGCGGTATATCCTCAACAACCTGATGATCGCCAAGGAATCTGCAGATGTCTATATCTGACAGTCCGAGTCTTTTTGCATGTTTTCGCCCTGGCAATGCCCTGTCACGACCCCTACTAGTATTCTTAGCTTATCCCCGCTAATTTTTACAAGCTTCCTGGACCTCTTACAGTCAAGAAGTGGCCATAGAGATTTTGACACCGTGTGTCCCTCAAGACTTTTCCACCTTAGATTGGCAGACCTAATAGTTTTTTCCTCAATCATTTTAGAGGGGAGGTTTGATGTCGGCAACCTCGCTGTCAACAAGCAGCCCTCCTATTCTTGCAAGCTCATCCGCCTGCTAATTTCCTTCAATACCGCGGTGTCCTGTTTATATTGAAGAATGCAAATAAAGTCCTATCTTATCTTACCGTCGTGGGGTAGCGCTCAGCGCGAGGCCTGAATTGTCTTAAGTTTTCAGCTTTCGGCTGATTGCTGGAGTATTCATTTTGCACTGATTTGTTTTAGTATTTCAAGATTTATTGTCTACAAAAAGACCTTGGCTTTGAAATCTAGACAAGTGAAATTTCGTGGGTCAAGTGTTTACTGTTTGCAAAAGAGTGCAACGTGATTGGGTTATGAACTTCAAAAAACACCACGTTTGGGCTAAGGTTCGAAAATTGAAAATGTTAACTCCAAAGAAGACGTATTACCACCATGGGCCCACTACAAAAAGCTACAAATTTACTTCTCCGAAATGTAAAAGTTAATTCCCATACCGCTAGACGAGTTCTCCTCGAGTAGGAATAGGAAAAATCTGAACAAAAAAATATATCATCAAATAATTGATAAATGAAATTTTTTTTTAATGAAAAGCAATCAGAAATAATATTATTCGATGACATTATTCTCACACTTAAATCGAAGCAAAAATTTTATTCTAAAATTGGTAGTTAGCGAAATCAATTACCATACCATCCATCCACTTCCGGCATCCATACCATAAACATGTTGCTATAAAAACAGAAAAAAATTCATTCCCCTAACGGGTTCTTGAGCATCATCGTTATTACATTCTTATCTCCATCCACTTGGGAAAGAAAAACGAAAACGAACAGACAAATTAAGCGGATATGCTAGTAATCTCCACACAAATACTACTACTTGCCGACTGTCCTCTCGAAGGACACTGGAAAGAATTTCAGTCTGCACATCGCTAACGATGTCATTAAAATTGATTCGTTCTCTGGTCGATCTCAATGACTTTTTGATGAAATTACTCTGACTACCCATCTCTATTTCTCGTTTTTCCGATTTTCTGCAGATAAACTGTTGATAATTTTTTTTTTCGCATAATATTTTAAATATTAAATTCCGCATTGTGGTTGGTGTTATTGGAAATATTTAAAACACTAGTAAACAAAAAAAAAACAAAAAACATCCTGCTACCAGTGGGTGACGGAAAACCTTTTCGGTATTTACACTCTGGTTTTAAATTTTTAAGCTTCTTGAATGTACTTGAAAGTGACTTTTTGTATTCAAAAAATTCCACTCATATGTCAGCGTTTAGTAATAACCGAAGTTTAATTATAGTAAACATAAACAATTTAATCTATTCATTGGGTAAATATCCCACTTTCTTTTAGTCTAATGCAATATACATCAAAGTAGAAAACGTGTGTTTTTGTTATGAATTTTTGTTTTTTTTTGCTTTGCAGCCCTGCTCATGATACCTACAGTTTTGCTAAATTATTATTTATTTATAAATTACTTATTTTGAGCCTAAAACTCCACTCAATTGAATTTGCGCTAAAACATTAAATTTAAATTCAGCAATAAGTTCGAGAGTCTTTCGAAGTATGTTTTTTTTTTGAACCTATTTAGTATACACTTAACATATACACAATAGTATTATTCCTTTTACCTTCGCAGACCAGTTCCTATTGCCTTTCACGTTTTTAAAAGTAAGTATTTTAATAATGTAAGTATTTTAATAATGCACGTCTTTATTTTTGTTTATTACAACTTTTTAGGAATTCTTCGATCAAAAATACATCTGACCTAGATTATCATTTAAGACTTAACCCATTCCTTATAAAGCCATTCTAAGTATTAATTAATTCCGCTTACAGTTTATAATAAGCAGTTTTTTTTTTAACAGAAACCTTGAAATTCCAAAATAGTTATTTATTTGTCTTCAAACGAGAAAATACTCTCCGCAATGATAATAAGTAGCGGTATGTCATAGATCTTGTCTTCCGTATTGTGCGAGCGCATCAATATGACAATGACAATGACGATATACCCTATCGTGTGTTAGTTCTCAACAACTTTTTATCGATTTTAATGCCGCATATGACAGAATGTATTTAGAGACGAGCTATACAAAGTCGTGCTGAGGTTTTGCATCCCTGCCAAACTCATCTGCCGCTACATCAAGTTCACTAACAACCTAACTGAGACCTTTGATTTTAAAAGAGGATTTGTTCAAAGCGCTATGATATGACTTCTTTAACATCACACAACCGGAAAGTATTGTGCAAAATTTAGAAGCCAACACGATCTTTCAACAGTTTGTTCATGCGCAGCCGATATCAATATTGTTCATAGAATGCAGCGACCTGTCACCGGTGTGTTTGCGAGTATAGGAACAGAAGTGGCAAAAAGGGACTAAGGACTGGTAAAAAAATGACTATGCTTCAAATGCGACCCAAAAATTGGCATTATCGATGAATACAAAATTTCAGTGCAGTCTCTTTAAACTCCATCGTAGCCCTCGACTAAAATTTATCAAAATATATTCAATATCAACATCAACAAAAATGTTGTTGGCTCAGCATATATATATATATATATATATTTTGTCAGTCCTAAAATGTACTGTGTTTAGCTGAATCAACAAAAATATTTTTGCTTACGATGGTCATTTAAATCAGATGGAATTCTATACATAAATTTAAATTGTATGCTTACACCTTTCAGCCGATATATATGAATTATATAATACAAAATTGTTATATCGGAATTGCAAAGCATTTTTGTAGCTGCAATAATGGCGGTGAAATTGATTACATGGTTTGGGCCGTGACAAAGTTAAACTTGAGATTCTGTGAAGAGTTTTTTTTATTTAATTTTATATTTACGCGCCACCTAAGATCTAACTGTATTTTGTTCAAATTAAATTCTTAGATTATTTCAACAATTTTCCATTCCCTTAAAATGTAAGAGAACCTTATCTACATACCTAACAATATACGTTACATAATGACAATGAAATTGTTAACATTTTAGCCACGTAATGCTCATAAAAATCATAAATAAGTTTGAAGTTATAAAAACCCTGGCACTTTTCTTTAATCAGAAATAATGCGTTAAAGGAATCCCAGACATGCATGAAATTGTTAGAAGTCCCAAAAGTATAAACGTAATAAATTTGTGAAGCACACCTATACAAATGTTATGTTCGGCGCTCACCGTATTCCGTTAAAATTATTTTCTTTGGTAGTCTATGGCTGCTTTAGTGCTCTAATGATAAGATGTCAGACTGATTGAACAACTATGAAATGAATCAATGAGGTAGTTTTCTCGCTTGATATATTGTCAAGTTTTTAACCGCATTTGCACAGTAATTTTATAAGTTCGATCGTTTGTACTGCTGGGGCTCTTGATTCATTTCCCCTTTGCCAATTAGGCATTAAATTTATCATTGGAATGCAAAAATGAATTTCAGTTTCGTCAATTTCTAAATACAAAAGACTCAAAGTATTGTTGCCTTTTGTAACGATAACTTTCACTTTCAATTTATTTTAACTATAGGTTTGTACAGTAAGATTTTTATCTTTTGTAGTATTTACTTAGTACTTTACAAGTAGTTGAAAAATTACAAAATTAACCTTAAAACAAATAAAACCATAAACTTAAATAGGAGGATTAATGATAGGTAATAAAAGAACGATAAAGGATAAATAGATAGGGCATTAATGAGGTGCCAAATTGAGGCGAAATGGTGAAGTACTGCACTTTTAAAAAATAGTACTGCTACGGATGGTTTTGATTCTCAAAGGAAGAGAGTTCCATAACTTGACAGCATGAACGAAAAACAAACGAGGCGAATTCAAATAGCGATAGTGAGGTAAGTTAATGTTAAAGTCTTTTCAGAGTGCGAAAAGTTAAGTTTGCTAAATAAATATGATTGGCATGAACTGTTATAATTTTATGTAAGAATATACAGTTTCTGGCAATGATGTATTGTTGGAGCGAGCAATCTGGAATATTGAGAGAATATGGTCGTATCTGCGAATGCCATAGATATAACGCACTGCGTCGTTAAAAGCTACTTGTAACTTCCGCTGAGATAAGGAGTCCAGGGTGCAATAGGCTACTTCAGCGTACGTTATAATTGGCACCACCAAAGTGGTGCCTCTCCAAATCTCAGTAGGGGTGAAGCTAGCGCTTAGCCAAAGTTTACGAAGATAAGCGTAGATTCGACCAATCACCATGTTAGTGTTATTATACCCGGATAAATCGATTGATCACGAAACCCAGACTAGTGACATTCTCCGCGGATTTAAGTTAACTCTTAGATACGGTAACTTGTTGACGTCAAAGGATTTATTAGAAATCGCAATAAACTGTGACTGCCATTAACCTGAGACCAACAGTGGATTAGTTTAAGATCTTCATTGATCAGAGAAGCAAGCTTAGTTACGGTATTAATTGGTAGAGCCAAATGAAGCTGAACGTTATCAGCTTAAAGTTGCAGAGCTGCCTGTTTACATACAGACGGCAGGTCATTAATAAATAAACAAAACAAAATCGGCCCTAAAATCGAACCCTGAGGAACACCTTGATTCACAGGTTTAAGATCGGAAAGCTTTTCACCTGCAAAAACTAATTGCAATCTCTCCAAGAGAAAGCTATTAACAGGTTGTTGGGCTCTGTTAGTAAAACCAAACACATTCTTTAGTTTCCAACAGAGGATATCATGATTGACGCAATCAAATGGCTTTGAGAAGTCAAGCAGACACAATATTGTGACGTATCCCTGATCATAAACTTGTGTTATTTCATCTAATATGTTGACCATTGCTGTCGAGCAACTGTAGTTAGCTTGAAGGCCAGGTTGGTGTGGGTTAAGCAAATGATGAAGAGAAAGGTGATTCGTTAAAATATTAATTTACCAATATTTTCAAATCCATCTCGGTGATGTTAACTTTTTCAAGTTTTCTTTCGACGTCTATTCGTATTTTTTAAGAGCACATACAAATCCTGTGGCGTGTGGCAAGGTTGCCACTCGTGGAAAATAAATCCTATCTTTCCAATAAAACCTACCAAATTTGATGTTCTGAAAAAGGGATTCTCCATGATTTATGGCGCTATGTAAACACTGAATAGTGGCCAATAATTGTCAAATTTTATTGAGCTCGGCACAGTGGGAGATCGCACAGATCATCCGCGTGGCTTGAAATACGGTCAATCGCTTGGTTGACACAGGACCTTATTTTTGGGAGCAAATTTTGATGAACGACGGGGCCCTTTTCACGCTCTCACACGCCGTAAACAAGCAATTTGGGCGAGCATTTAGGGAACGAATAATCCATACGAGATTTATGAAGGACATATTTGACCACTCCGCACTACTTTTTGTGGGTTATTTGAAAACCATTGATGAGTTCAAGCCAAGCTTCTTCTCCGTATTTAACGACGAGAATATTATCAGGATTACAGGGATCATAACCCTCCCACTTCACTGCATTCCTACTGGTCCGCCTGGGGGTTCGATGAGCTCAAGGCAAGCATTCGGGCCGAAATCATACCTATACAAGCTCACGCACACAATTGCAGTACCGCGCCAAGGTATCCATTTTGGAAAAAATGTATTCACAGATAGAAAAAATGATAGGCCATAGAAACTCTCTTGATGTAAAGCCGCTGTTTCAACGTGCAGCCGCAAGAGGGCGTGGCGGCGTGAGTAGTGTGCACAGATGAGATGAGGTGCAACGATATAGTCAAACTCGGATGATTCTTAAGCTGAACCTTAATTACCCTCACTTTAATTATTCGCCTTTTGTACCGCCTAACTTTATGTTCAAAAGTTAGTTCTTCATGGATAAGGATTCAAGAGAGAAAATTAAATATCTATGGTATAATGCATCCGAAATCACTGCGGCCGCAAGTGGGCCTATTGTGATGTGCTTTATTTACAGTTCATTCATAAAGCCGCAGTTTCTAGACAGTTCTCTACAATTCAACGAATGAAAAATTCCTTACATAATCTTCAAATTGACATATCGTGGTCTTCATTTACAAATCGGATTCGCGATTAGCGGTAGCTATTTGGAATAAAAGGAAAGAATGACTTTTTTTAAGATGCTAGTGTACTAAGCCATGCGAAAGGTGCTGTCGATTCATGGGCGTTCTTAAATATTTAAATCCTGTGAACGCCCTTTTTTCAATTAGAGACGATAATGGACTGTGTCCGTTCACAAAAGTAAATTCCCTTTCATTAGACTTGGTGCACTTCCGTTTTCGTCGTTCGCAAAAACGGACTGGGAGCTACATTCAATGATGGTTGATGATTGTGCTACCGTCTATCAAAAGGCAGGATTAGTTCTTGGTCGCCACTGCCACTCTATCTGATATCATTTGTCAAAGGGCAGGATTAATTTTCGGTCGCAACTTCCGCTACTTGGGGGCAATCGCCAATGATGGTGATGAATGACTGTCTTACACCTGCAAGTGCATTGATTTTGGTGACCGTGGCTTGGCAAATGTAATGTGTGGTCCAATATGATGGTTGTTCAAAGCAAAATAATTTCGAATAGGGTACGTTACGTGAAATGTGGGTTTAGTTGGTTAGGTGCGCTGGACTAATAAGCGATGGGTCTCCGATTCAAATCTCATCCATACCACTTGAACATTTTATTCACTGCCGCACCTCTTGCGAATGTCTGACAAACATCCAAGAGTAATAGTTGTCATGAGAAGCTTCTCAAAAATTAATTGCCGTTCGGAATCGGCTTTAAACTGTTGGTCCCTTTGATTAATGCCAAAAATATATTTTCGCATCCACAATGGATGGAGAAGCTAGGCTCAAGATCCTGTGGACCGTTTACGCCTAATATGTATTTATTTACTTTTTTACGTGAACAATCAGATACAGGCTTTATAAAGGGTGATTTTTTAAGAGTTGAGGTTGGCAGCACGTAATCTGTCCAAACGTAATCTGTCAAAGTGCAAAGTTTTCAGTATATTCTGCCATTTAATCATGAAAACACTTACAAACGAACAACGATTGCAAACTATTAAAATTTATTATCAACATTTGTGCCTTGTGAAAATTGTGAAAATCCGCTGTTTTATCGAAAAATTATGTTCAGCGAATTGGCTCATTTTTGGCTCAACGGATACGTAAATAAGCAAAACTGTCGCATCTGGAGTGATGAACAGCCACATGCTATACAAGAATTACTGATACATCCCGAAAAAACGACAGTTTGGTGTTGTTTATGGGCTGGTGGCATCATCGGTCCATTTTTCTTTAAAGACGACCGGCGAACGATATCGAGCCATGATGCGCGATTTTTTTTTGCCCTCAGTTGGCTGAGTTGAACTTTGTTGACATGTGCCACACTACTCGTGAAACAATGGAAGTGTTGAAGGATGAATTTGATAAGCGGCTTATCTCTCGAAATGGCCCTGTGAGTTGGCTGCCAAGATGCGACTTAACGCCCCTTGATTATTTCTTGTGGGTTATGTAAAGTCGTTAGTCTATGTGGACAAGCCGAACACGATTAAAGCCTTACAAGATAACATAACACGCGTATTTCGTGGAATGCAGGCCGAAATGCTCGAAAAAGTGACGCAAAATTGGACCTTCCGAATGGACCATATGAAACGGATCCGCGGACAACATTTACATTAAGTTGTTTTTAGAACGTAAATGGCAAAGGCCTATTTATCGATTACTATAAAAAAAATTTAATATTTAATGCAAATTTGAGTGTTTTTTTTTATTTTTAAAAAAAACTACGCTTTAAAGATCACCCTTTATTTATGCATAGCATAGGTTTAAAATAATTACTTATTCCAACAAAATAAAAATTTCCATATAAATATATTATGTTTTCAGAATATGTTCGTGATACAATGGCGCATTCTTATAGCTTCCCTGACTGGTATCAACTTGGCTTTGCCTGGTGATGATATACACATTAATTGTGGTTCTTTAAGCTCCTTGTGTTGCGAATGTTGATCAGAAAAAAAACAACATTATATTGACCTGTCTAAGATGAGTGAATGAATGAGTCTCATCAGTCAATATAATCACATCAGAAAGACGAAGTGTTGCTAACGATGATGATGACAGAAACTTAATGTGAGCTACTTCGATGGTATTTACTGGTCCCAGTTGCACAAAACTCTCGATACGAAATGGTCAACCCGCAAACCAAATCTAAACTTTTAAATGGAAATACATTCCGAGATGCATACGTTGACTATGGCCACTTTCTTGTAGCGACTGTAGAAGCTGCAGCTGCGAAAGCCTCAGTACGATTGAAGTAATCAGCGAGCACAGAGTGCACCTGAATCCCATTCATGCGAACACCATAAATTTCGTAGCCAACACGGCTAAAACTTACAACCACTCTCATGTTAACAAAAAGTTAACAATTACAAGGCTTTTCGAAAGTAGATACTTTGTCACCGAAAGTGCTAAATGGACATCTATGTGAGAGAAAGTGGTTGGTTAAGGATGACTTACCTTCAGTCAATGTAGAAGTAATTATACTTCCCAGTTCAGAAGAGGTCTGAAAGGCATTTATAAAGTTGAAAAACAACAACCCCGTAATTGGATAATAGACCAAGTTTTCAAATTTAGCCGGAAATGTGTATACTCCGTTAAGATAGGTCATCTTTTCATGGACAACAAAGGCGCATGATATTTGCTGTCATGACATTCATCGTCAGGGCGCAACAACGCTCTGGCCTTATTAAGGATCCATGTTTTCTCATGCCGAGAATACATCATTCAAAACGCAGCAGTTCAACAGAACTATTCCAAACATGCACTGGATTTCAGTTATCCGAACTTGTCACTCAGATGCTATGGTGACGTCACAGTGTCATCTGAGTTAAGTCTTTTCATATGAACTTTCAACGATGCAAACGTCCTTTATTTGATCACACTGTGCAAAATCGAGCGAAGTCATCAAAAAAATTTGGTCATTCATTCATAAGCAGATGACAAGCGATCACACAGTCCATCAAATCAGTCATCTGGATGAGATAGAAATCGTGGCATCTGGTATGTCATCCGGTTGACACGTTCAATGACATGCCGGGTGACAGATCATGCCGTATGACGATAAGAAGTTTGGATGACCCTCTGATCGCACCTTAACGCTATCAACATCATAGGTCGCTCTTAATGAACCGTGATTCAGGCTTTTCATAATAATTCATATAAAATAACCTCAATATTTTTTTTCTTCGTCTAACTTTGATCATCTAATGGATCCATTTTTCAAAGTACATACATACGTACCCATTCTTTCTGATTATTTTTTCTATTTCTGTTTTTCTTGGAATCAATGCTTTGTTTGTGTTTATCTTTCCAGTCTAATTTCAAGCACTGTAGGTGGACGCAATTAAAAAAATAAGCAAACAACAGTCCGCTTGGGGCAAACAGTATGATACCCTATCCATATCCCTATACACCCCAAAGAAAAAAGCGTTAAGAACATGGTAGATAGCATTTTGGTTCATTACATGAATTTTATAAAAAAAAAACATTTTGTTGGAAATAAAACCCCAACATTGGGCGTGGCCAAAAAATTTGTATAGGTACATGACACATAATTTGTAACACCCTTAAAAGTAGGTATGTATATTTTTGATCAGGGCCAAAACCCAAAACTATTTAGCAATGTCCTTCCGTCCCTTCGTCCATACGCAATTTTAGGCCTTTCAATTGGACCACATATTCCCCAGAATTCTGAAATGGTTAAGTGTACAATTTGTTTTCTATGCGCTCACAGCTCAGAAAAAAAACGTTTTAAAGCTAAAGTTAGATAGATAAAGTGTTAAAATTAATTATTCTTATGAAGGCCACATTAACTGATTGGTTATGTCAATTGTTGAATATATTTTCTAGCCAGTGGCCTTTTTCACCAATTTGCATATTATCAATTACATCTGAAAACAAACAGATCTTTTTCTACAAATTTTCTAGAAATTTTGTGATGGACATTTACAAGTTTGGTACCTGACTGATGCCTCACATCTAACCTGTCCCGCAAGTCGGTCGATAGGCATTCTTTTTAACCTGCATCTTCATTGGGCCGACCATTCACTAAAATATGAATGCACAAATGGAAAAGATCCTAGACATCAGATATTATTAAGCGGAACGATGAAGTAATGCCTCTTACATACATAGATACTAATCTATCCGGCACATACGAGCAGCAGCGAGCAGGCAAGTCCCCACAATTTGTTTTTCTATAAAAATAATATGCAACAGCAAAACAATTGGACATCCTACACTTGCACTACATTCCATTCCAAGAAAGAAGTAGAGCAAACTAGAGACCAGTGGAAACCATCTTACCAATCCGCCGCAGCCGCACCCCCGCCCCGTTGGTTTCCTAAGCAATTTCAGATGAGTTTGGTGAAAGATGCTATAAAACAAACACTGCAACCCCAATCACGAATCACCCACTGTCGTGGTAGCGGAAGTCAGCTGGGATGATGAATTTGCATTTTTTTGTTTACATATTCATAATTGCATTCATATGAGTTACTAGGACAGCTGCACATTGGGTAAAAACTGAAAGGAAGAGCCTTCACCATAGATATGCTGATGGGGAGCTGTGAGCAGAAAAATATATATATATAAGAAGATATGCAAAGTTAACCTGGCTCTCAACCTGAGATACTCTCTCTCGCTGCCACAACTTGTATGTATGTATGTCTGAGCATGGGTATTTTTTTAGGGGTGGCAATGTAGCAAGATTTGCTCTTAATTAAGTTCTATGAATCAAGGTACTCATGCTGTATGTGGTGTCATAACAAACACACACTAGCATAGACATATTTACATATCTACAAATGTTCATAATAGAAAAAGTTGAATACTAATTTGAGTCAGGATACCGCAGCGAAAGAGGACTTGATTGAGTGCCCTCTTGGAGCGGTTATTTTTTTGTATTTTCGTTTGCCTCCGATGTGGGTAGAGAGTAATGCTTGTTAAAATGCGTTTTCAACTTAAGCTACTTCTTCTGCACATTCAGAGTTGGGAGCATCCTTTGAATTCTCGTCGAGTAGGAGAGTCGAGTGCTTGGGAAAATTTCATTCCTGCTCTCAGCACACAAAACGGTTCTCTAAACAGTTTATGTAAATAGTGAAAAACGAGAGCAAGAAAACCGTCGTCACCTAAGGACGCAGAAGGGCGCTGCTGCGATGTTTTGGTCCTATTTGTTTGTGCGTGTTTGGTGAAGCAGTGTTTTTCCTTAATTACCGGTGAACTGGATTACATATACATCTGTACACTTGAAACCATAACTAATTGGTCTGAATGAGGTTATGAGAGGTTTCTTTGTGCAGTAGTTTTTGACTTATCGTGGAGTTTGTAGGGAAAAATATGCGTTCACATATCCTTTAAGGAGATGTTTTTTCATAAGAAGTTTTGTGAGAATTTCTGTTGACCAAGAAAACTAAGAAAAACAATCATTTATATCTGAGATTGTTTCACAGCTCCATCTGTCTCCATCCAGCATTTGGGAAGGATTCCAAACAAACTTTTATGCGTTTTCTAAAACTGGAATGTTTTATTGGAAGTGCCACAAAATCACCGACGTAGAAAGCCATAGTTACCATAAAATACCATAAATGCGTTTACTCAAAACTAGGGTTACCAACAGGGGTATTTGGCCCGGAGACTCTGGGAATTTTTTCTAGTATCCAGGTGGCAGGCCGAGACCTAAAAAAATCATTTACATTGAAAATTTGTTAGCATTCGTTTACAGTGATAAATAATTTTGCAGCAGTAAATGTTGGGCACATTAGCGCTTACCTAACATAAGCTAACCTGAAATGGAAAAATTATTTTTTAAACATTTCACAATGAACTTACCTAGCTCGTTATGTTATCCTTAGGTAATGCGCATTCCATGTTTCTTTCTCTTTTGCCTACTGCAGCTCGGCCGCCGTTTGGTTGAAATATTTAAATTAAATTAGAGAGTTTTTTTACGTCTTAGGCAACAAACTTATACTTTATTCACACGGCATTGTTATCTGAGGTTTCACGAACACTCCTGAAATCACCATCAAAATCAGAAGGTTTCCCAAACATTTTTCAAAATTCAAAGCCTGCTTGATGTGTCAAAATTATTTAACACATTTTACAAGTTCCACAAATCAGTTAGCAAGCAGTTGAAAGAATTTCAACTTTGTTACAATCAGCGCTACCAGATTAATTTCTTCAAAATATGTTAGAGGCGTCCACTATTAAGAGGTCTTGAATTTGGAGTGGAAAACCTTAAAATTTGACTATTTATTATATGTTACGTTTAGCGATTACAGTTTTTTAAGCCTGTGAACCCTAATTATGAATAAACCGTCGATTCGATGAACCAGTGAACTTTCCAGTCACAATTGATTGATCTTGCGTTGTTAGTCTTTGAAAAAAATTAAATTTTTTTTGTTCATTCCATGATACTGCGGTTCGGTTATACGAAATAAAAACGTCGATTTTTTATTGTAGCTTCTTGTTAGGTAAATAAAATCACATGAAGTGCGCAATTAAATTAGTTAGCCTACTTGCCAGAACCTTACATTTTTAAGGTTTTATTTATTTTGTATTTTGTAATAAAAGAAATTACAACACTTTTCTTGGCAAAAACAAAACCTCCGGACCAGGCCTTTGATAGAGTTGGTAACCGTCCTCAATACTACCAACGAAATTGAAATTAGTAGGTAACGCATAAAAGCCAATCAATAACTTTTAACTATAGTAAGGCATGCACCCGAAAAGGACCTCGGGGCAAAGTGGACCAAACTAACTACTTGAAAGAATAATTTTAGAAAGCATCCATTAGTTTCTTAGCCAGAGTGAAGTTGGTTTTAGTTTCAATCACAAAATCATGAAAACAGATCATTTGCGATAAAAATCCACAGTTTGTGAAAGATTCCTGGGACAAATATTTGTTTACTACATGTCTCGCTAACTATAATACCAATAACGCAGACATATCGCCCACTGTGCCTCCAAGAAAAAAGAAAAGAGAAAATGAAGTCTTACAAGAGCAAGATAGGCAAAAATTTAGTAAACTTCTCGAAATAGAAAACTCCAGACTTCAGGTGGAACAGGAAAAACTGCAAGAGTTGAGAGAACTAAAAGCTTTACTCCATTCTCTACTTGAGTGACTGCTAATGGTGCTAATTAATCGGTCCTAGCGAGGTATCCATCCGTTCCGACGGATGCCTCGCTTCTTCCGACTTAAACCTCTGTGAATTGAAATTAATTGTGTTAACTTAAGTTTCCTATATATTTATTTTTGTAACATTAAACATAATTAATATTATCTTTGTTTTATGCGGAAAAAAGGATTGTAAGACGTTCCCTTTTAAGTTTAGCTTCGTTGTTAGAAATTATTTGATGATGTTCATTTGTTTCAGTTTCCACCGGTAACATTTCAGGGATTATGTTATTGCTGTTTGGTAATTCGTGCAATATAATAAAATTATGTAGAATTCCACAAGCCATCACGATTTGTTTTGAATGCACAACACTGTGAACTGGGATATTTTTTAAAATTCTGAATTTCTTTTTTAAGACTCCAAATGCTTGTTCAATAAATACTCGTGTTGAGGTATGAAAGTAGTTAAAACATTTTTGTTCTGGGCTTAGGTAGCCATTGTCTCTGTATGGGACCATTAAATGGATATCTAATGGATAGGCAGAGACCCCGAATAAGTGATAGTCTGGTGGAATTTTTATTTTTCTTATTTCTATAGCCCTACGTAAAGAACAATGGCGCCAAAATGCAGCATCGTGGCATGACCCTGGGTAACCGACAAAAGCGTCAAAAAAAACTAGGTTACTATCCCATACACCCTATGGAATAAATATGTATGAATAACAATTGTTAACCCAATTAGTTATTAAATACATACTTGCATAATAATAGAATGCGTTCCTTTTCTATTATAATAGCTAACAGAATCTTCCTTAGGTATTGGAATTTTGAAATGCGTTCCATAGATACAACCCAAAACAAAGGGGTGGATTTGGACGCCTCTGTTCAAATTCCTCCACAGTTTTATTAAATGATGCTTCACATTCCGGCCATTTGATGATTTTTGCTTTCAATTTCAATATAGCTAATGTAGTTCGCCTAAATATTCTGTAAATTGATCCTTTCCAATTCCAAATTGGTCAGAAACTTCTCGAAAACTACATTGGTTAGAAAGTTTCCATAGGGTTATATAAAGACAATTCTGTAACGAGTTGTCGGGTCTACCATTTGTTGAAAATTTCTAATTTGGCTTTACAATTCGGATAAGCGCCTAAGCATTAACAATTACGAATTCAATTTTAATATGACCTATCAATTTACGAAAACTTACTCTAAATGTATTTTTAATCATTCTAAAGTGACTGAAAAATACATCGACGGGATATGTCTAAAAAACTTTAAAAAAGTTTTTACATTTGCGGACCTTTAATTTGTACCAATAATTTGCGACTATACCAATTTTTCCTAGTGTTTATAATTTTACTATATGAAATGTATATATGAATATCATATGAACCGCAATTATTTATAAGGGTATTTAGAAGTATTACTTTCGCAGCCTTTTGAGTCATTTTGTATTTAAATATAAATCATAGCTGAGAAAAAAAGGCCGAAATATCGTTTCAAAACGTCAAAAATTTCAATGCCTCACGTATGCTTTGCAGTAAAAAAGCAGTGTATGATACCCTATCCATATCCCTATATTCCCCAAAGAAAAAAGCATTAAGATGATGATGGATAGCATTTTATTTCATTCAATTAAATTTACGAAAAAAAATAACTTTTTTTTTAAAAAAAAAACGCCCCCAAAAAGTGGGCGTGGCCAACAACTTTGTATGGGCGATATGTTGGAAAAAATATAGGGTAAATATCTTGTTAAACATTTTTTTTCGCTTTCTATGAACATTTTCGAAGAAAACAGCATTTTAGTAAAAAACGCCCACAAAAAGTAGGCGTGGCAGAAACTTTATATGACAAACTTATAAAGGGGGGTAGTGCCTACATATCTTGTGAAGGATCTAATACTCTATCACTCTAACTTTAGCTTTAAAACGGCTTTTCTAAATTGTGGGCGTGGCAGTAGGCGTATTCAAAAAATGTTAACACTTAACCATTTCGGAGCCCTAGAAAATATGTGGTCCAAATTTCAGCTTCCTATCTTAATTTTAAAGGCCTAAAAATTGCGTACGGACGGACGGACGGACATTGCTAGATAGTCTTAGGATTTGGTCCAGATCATAAATATATATACTTTTATGGGTCTACGACGAATATTAAGGGGTGTTACAAACTATGTGTCAAAATTAATATACCCTTAGGATAGGATATAAACATGTACACGGTTGGTAGAGTTAAGTTGTACTGTTGCCAAACTGCGCTTGCAACGCGTGTTCTCCGGCGTCACGTAGACGCAACGTCTTTCCGGGATCCCGAAATCGGCCGTCGCCACGTAAAGCTCCTGAAGGTGTATAATATCATATGCGGCTATAAAATCGATAAAGTTCTGGTATTTTGAATTAAAGTTGAAAATTTGGTCTATGGTCTATGTGCCGAAGGGTTTGAAACGCTCATACAGTACGTGGGATAGGAATTTAAATGCAACATTTAGCAGGGAGATGCCTCGTTAGTTCTTGCAAGACATAGGATCGCCTTTTAAATAGATGCGACATATGAAAGTGATGGTCCTGTCATCGGGTAGGCACTCCACCGAACCTTGATTGATGATTTGGTGCATACGCCCTACCAAAGCATCCCATCCGTATTTGAAGAGCTTAGACCATCATCGGCCTTGTTGTACTTATGCTATTTTCATAGCTAAGTCAGTACTGGTTCCTCATTGACTGGACGTGGGTTGTCTTCTTGCCCCATTACTGCCTCTTCATGATGCCCGTTTAGCAGCTGGTGGATATGCTGCTCAAATACATAATGGGACTTCTGTTTTATAATCATATTCCCAGCGTTAAATTAATTAAGGAACAACAATAATTTTACTCCTTATTAGCACAATGATGAACAAAAGTGCTGTAAAGATTTCAACCCACTTCAAACAGAAAGAAAAGAAAAAAAAAAGCAAATAACCCTTAACTTAAATCAAGATACAGGACTCCATGTGAATGCCATTCATTCCAGCATCTGTACCAGACACATTCCGATAATCCCTTCCCAAAAATATTGTCCCCAAATGCCAAGCTATGCCGAAGTATTCCTGCTGGATTCCTTAAATCTGATATGCCATGATACGAGTATCTAGTTCACAATCAGCAACATGAGATACCAGCATCGTCATCAAGAAATCAAGTTATCGATAACAATGCAATAACTAATCACAGTATTAACCAATTATTCCCAACGAAATTCAAGAGGGATGGTGAGGTCATATAATTCGGTTGTTCTATGTGACAGCAATAAACTGGACATGGATGTCTCGGAGTATTTATCGGGCGACCGCTGACAAAACATAAATTTAACTAAATCCGACATTCGATGGGGAATACCTTCGAAGAATGTTTCCACTTAGTGCACCGGAAGGAAGTGTAATAGGTACATATACCCATGTGCTGATCCGTTTCATAACATCTGGGAGAGTGTCATCTAAGAGCCACAGCAACAAGACATGCTCGTGCGGAACGTCCCAGAAATTTATGCTTCACCAGTAATGACAACTTGCGCATAGATAGGCATTCACATTTGATTTGGAGAGTAGTCGAGTTGAAAGTAGCACTTCCATGGCAATGAGCTTGTCATATAGTATGAATAGATACGATTTAATAAGGGGCTGCCTTACCACCATAAGCTGCCTAATCTTTATCTTTGAAATGCAGACAACCTTTATAGGATGTAAATAGATACCCCCAAATGTATGTGGGATGGGAGCTACATGGTAATACTTTCATAACTCACCTGAAGACTCCTAATGAGCAGATAGAACCGGCATATGAATGACTTATCGGAATATGTCATCAATGCGTCCCCATGCCTCTTTATTCCGGCCAGATTGTACACTAGGCCATTGTTTAGATACAGTCCGGCAGAGTAGGTGATGAACAGCGGCCTCTGAAAGCAAAAGGCGAATGGTTATGGAACGTATTCACTAAAGCTTAAATTTTACTAAACTCATCATCATAAATGGACGATAAATCTACCTACCACCGATATACTCTCCTGCATGTCGGGCAAGTCGAGATGTGCTAGGCCAAGCTCTTGTAAATGTGCTAATACCATTGGAATTACCATATCGACTTCTTCATTTATGTTAGACCAACCGACTTCGTCTGATGAAAAGCCACTGCTGGCGGTGGCTGCAGCTGTAGTCGTGGTCTGCCCATATGTCATCGGCTCCATGTTGTCATCCCGACGTAATCGTCGCAGTTGTCGCTGATGGTTGTTACCAAAGGCTGAGGATGTCGTCGTCATCGTTTTATCCATTGATGTGGATGTATTCGTTGATTGCAACAGGAGCAGGGCTATGTCATTATTGACTTTGGTTCCACCATCTCTAATAATCCTAATCGGGTCCAGCGACGAATGCTGAGAGCTTGTTAGTCGATGGTCCTCATTCTGGCTTTAAAGAGAGAAAGAGAGAGGGAGAGAGAGAAAGAACAAATGGAAACAATGAGTGGGTGGAGATGTTACAATAACAATGAATTCTCTTCTCTATCTGTTAACTGCATATATGTTAGGAAAACAGTTATGTATGTGCGGAACATATAACATAAAAGGCCGATTCTCATTCCGACATGGGATTTGATTAAATCTCAGAAAAGGATTTCAGTTTTATCGAAAAGGTGGATGTAACGGAAATGGATGAAAGCATTCCGCAAATTCACATTGTGTTTAATATTGATGACTTTATGTTCACAAAATCGAACCGAGCTAGGGTAAGGTTTCATGCATTCAGTGATTGCTAGTCGATGGTCCTCATCGTGATAAGTGTATTCGGTTGATATGATTGTTAGAATTAATGCGAAAGACGACAGAGGTTATTGATTGCTTGATTAGTTCAAATGTTGGTTGAAATTTAGAGCTTAAGTTCATTGAATTTAGCTAATAGATTTAGATCCAAGCTCGTGAATCAAGCACAATGAATTTATGGATATACTTTTTCTATTATGAAGTTGATGTCCTTAGAAATTCGGCATCGGCTGTTTAATATATGTGGCAGGATTTGGCAATGCCATGTACCTACCGGACTTTATACGGTATCAACTAAGACAAAAGCTTGTATCCCAAGTCTCTGATGTGGTCTACTTAGACGACGGTAAATAAAATAAAAGTTATGTTTTACAAGGTGGCGCCATGTCATCAACCAAGATGCTATATTTTTTGCAAATGCCGGTAAATTTAAATTCTGCTTTCAACAGATTCAAAATACACGTCAACAAGACATGCTTCTAGAGAAAGCGGGAGAATTGTTTCGATTTCTTTCCTGAAATTCGTTGGTGATGATGCATGTGATGCATGATGATGAAGACTTTCCGTTCGTCCGACACTAACTGGGTAAACACTACAACGTTTTTCCTCTCGCCTAGAAGTGTTTAAAATTCGAGATGCTCCAGGACTGGAAGATTGCGCAGAATATCTGTGAGTAGCGACAAGACGACGTTCCACGCATTTGGCCAGCTATTTTGCAGGAGAATTTTGATGAAAGACAAAAATGTCCCCTTACAAAGTGCAGACAGTGCCTATGCTCGAAACCATTTTGAATTTCTACACAAGAGAGACAAGTTTTCATTAAAAATCAACATCAGCGACGAGGCCTATAGCCAATTTCCATATCCAAGGGGACCGAAAATCCGCGCTACTTTTTAGCGTGCTGTTTACGCTGAAGGCATTATCAAGTCTATTTTTTTCGAAAACGAAGCATTCCCAACGACTTCTTCTGTAGAACGCGAGTGCTGCAAAGCCACGCTCAACGAATCGAATATACATAGTCCAAAAGCAGAAGCATAGTTTCTCATTCATAAAAAATGACATTCATAAACATCGTGTAACAACTTTTGCACTATAAGAAATGCTGAGCGACTGCATTATCCGCACTTGGATTTAAGATGCAATCCTACAAATATTTTCATCCGAACTGGCTAGAAATTTTTGCTGAGCGATTTTAGAAAGAATCAAAATCAGGATCAAAAATTGTGTTTTATATGTGTGAGTTTTATTCGTTCTGAAACAGTTTTATAATACCTTGTACAGTAGGTCATTTTGGGATGTTTGGCGCTGCGACCAAAAAATATCTTTTGTGCTCCATATGAGTGGTTAATTAGTGTTTTGGTCTGGCGACAAACGTAGGTCTTTGATGAACCTTAAGATTATTGAGGCCGATGATTTCAAAATGTCCTAAGGTTTGGTGTTGAAGCCATTTAAGCCTCTTCTGGCAAGGTAATCGAATAAGACATGTTCTGCAGTTTCTGACTGTTCAAGGCAGAATCTTAGGTTAGATTACATTCAACAGGGTTGTGGTGAAAACGAAATCCGCGCCACAATACTAGGCATCAAAACGGGACCATCGCGATCCCTGGGGGAACCAGCTAAATTCACAATTCAAAAGGGAGAAAAACTTAAACAATTTCCCTGGTAAAGCAACCAATTTCCCTGCAGAGACCTAAAGGGCCGTTGAAGTACTTGCCATCTATTTCCTCTCAGTTTCCAAAGAAGTAATTCCCCAAAAAATGTCTTCGACTATGCGCTATTGCCTCACATTCACACAGTGTATGTGTTATGTCCTCAGCAGCATGCAGATCTCCGCAGTATCTGCAGATATATGTATCCGATAATCCGATTCTTTTGAACGTTTCCGCAGGAGACAGTGCCCTGTCAGAATTCCTGTTACCTCTTCGGATATGTTATGTCATGTGGAATGTCAAAGTCGACAAAGGAAGGGATTTCATCAGTTATAATTGGATTGCCTGGGAGTACCTCCGCTAGGATTATACCATGTCCAAAAATATTACTCCTGAAGAGTCCCAAATTAGTAAGTCGTATAGCACTGTTACCGGCAAGTTTTTTGATCTGTTAATCAAGCGGTGTAAGAGGGAGAATGGTGTCCAGAGCTGCCGTTGGAGTGGTTCGGGGCGCACCCGTAATGGCGTTCTCTGAACCGCCGCCTATTTTCCGTATATTGTTTTCTTTTTAGAGTCTTCCCATCATATTGTGAGCCATATGTAAGTACGGGCCTTCCGACAACCGTACGTAGCTATTGCACCATATCAGGTTTAAGCCCCAAGTTGAGATAGCAATATCTTGTATTTTTTGGTAAAAGGAACCAGTTCCGTTTTGTAAGGGTTGGCATTGAGACCATAGCTTTTTGCCCAGTTGCTGATCTTAGTTCAAAGAAACCTCCATAACCTAACTTAAGGTGTTTAAATATTTTTCCTGCACTATTATGACCACGTCATCTGCACTTTCCGTGGCATTTATATTCATTGTCTTAAGCATTTTGAGGATGTTATTTAAAACCATCACCCACAAAAGTGGTGAGAATACTTCCCCCTGGGGATTCCTCTGGTTACAGGCATCCTAACTGAGCTTTGTCAAATGGATCAGTTTATTTTCCTGCTTGCAAGCATGTTGCAATCCCTGCAATGTCTCTTTTCGCAGTAAGGCAGTGTCTTCATTACCAAGAATTCCTTCGTGACCTGGGACCCGGTAGAGAATCACTCTGCTGTAAGCTGTGAGTTGTTTAAGGGTGATTAGGCAGTTCCAAACAAGTAGAGATTTGAACTTTTATGAGCTTTAAGTGCTGCTTGACTGCCCGAGAGAATGTAGATGTTTGATATTTTGAGATTCCGTCTCACCCATGTTAAATTGTCGATGTAAGTTAAATTTTGTGCGCATGAGGTCGTCGACTTGAGTCGATGGGCTATGTACCATAGGTGCATAATATATTCACTTCTAAGAGGAGTTTACTTAATTCGCGCAAAATTTCTAAACGCTAAAAATTTCTAACATTCATGTATTATTGAAAAATTAAATAAAATACATATTAAGATTACTGAGTCCCTTGTTTTGTCAATACATCGACCCAATGTGACATTAGTTGTGCATTGAATCTTGATAGTGATGATACGTATTGAAGGAACTAGAAAAGGCTTAAACTTCCTATACCTATAAATTTATTTGTGCTGACTAACTGGCTGACAGGTAATTGTCATCATATGACCACGGCCGCGGTACCCTTTACTCATTTCAAACGCTCATTTGTCGAAAACAAATAATTATCGTACAAATGTTTCGGCATAGTTTTAAGAGGTAAATGATAGGCAAATTAGTGAAAGACTAATATTTCGTGTCATTGTACAAAATTTAACCTTCCTTTGCATATCTGTGGAAGTTATAATAATTGAATTATCGTGATTATTTCGTCAACAAAATTTTAATTTTTATTTGGTTGTCGGGGACGTATACATCGTAATCCTGCCGTATAATAAACTAAGAAAATATCCAATATTTGAAAAAAAAACGCCCCCAAAAAGTAGGCGTGGGTAAAAACTTTGTATGAATATGGGTGATATAGATGAAAAAATATTGGCAAAATATCTTGTCAAGCAATTTTTTGCGCTTTTATTGAAAATTTTGGAGGAAAACACATTTTTAGGGAAAAACGCCTAAAATTTCTTTATCTTTAAATTTAGCTTTAAAACGGTTTTTTTCCAAATTGTGGGCGTATCAAAAAAAACTTTACCCTCAAACATATATACGTTTAGGGGTCTATACGATGAATATTAAGGGGTTTTACAAACTATATGTCAAAATTAATATACCCTTAGGATAGGGTACAAAAACAAATAAAATGTCATCGTATTTTCAGTGCATTTTTCTAGCGAGCATATATAGATATTGAAGCCCAAAGCAGACTGTAGCCTTTCCTTATGTTTTTATTTTTACATATTATATTTGCACTGATGATATAAAACCAGCACATAGGAAATATATGTTCTCTGTAAAGAAGACCGTCATTTTTATTCTCACACAATAAACTCAACTGGGAAAGGTGAATATCCTTGTGCATACATAGATCTTAAATTTCATCCCTGAAATAATGATTACGCAATAGGAGCTCTGCAAGGAGGAACACTCCTATTCAATGATAATGTAGGGATAACTACATTATTTTCATCATTAGCATACAATATAGCCGCGGGGTCCCGATATAGCAATCGGGCAATAGAAAGAATGCACTCACTGCGTATTTTATGTATCTACATCGTTGGAGAATGAAACTTTAAGTCTATTCCATCTGTGAAAAAATGTGCTCTCAAATAAAAAAAAACTGGTTTCAAACATCTAAGTATTTGCCTACAAAATCAATTCCTCAGTTTGTTTTTATATTTAATATACTCCAATCACCAATTTGATTAAGCTTATCTTTTCAGCTTTTCTGCTGAGTAATGTGAAAAGTATCGTTCCGAAACGCACTTCCGCAAGTCTAGTTCAACTTGAAATACTTAGCTGTTTGCATGAAGCCATAAATAAAGTCCATGAAATAACTCTTACTACTACCTGTTTTCATTTAGCTAGACCCCTTAAATGTATAAATAAAGTACTCTTCAACTCTTGGTTGAAAATGTATTTTCTTTAAATTCCATTCGTATCTTTTGATAGCCAATTATTAGTGCAGCTTACTAACTAAATCAGTTCAGCCTAACGAAATAAACGTGTGTCCTTCTCTCGCCTTAATTTTGTTTTAGCGACAAAAAAATACTGTTTCAATTACCCCATTTTCGAGGATTAAAAGGATTTCAAGAACTCAGCCACTTAATGGGTGTCGGTCTAATTTGTCACTCGCCTCCGTCAATGACCCTAATTGCGAAGCATACCACAACTGTTTTTTTTTACTTTCCTTGAAATGGCAATTAAATTAATAACCATAACCACTTGAGCGGAGGCAACACTCAATGTGCTCCCGAAGAGAAATAAAAATTATGATTTCCAGGCACGCAAGCATCCATGCCCCACGTGTACCACCCCTTTCGGTGAAGATAACCAAATTCATTGGAATGCCGTTTATACGACACCCCATACAAACCCTCAAACACAGGCAACAATATCTCAAGCAAAGTGTGAAAGGAAGCCCAAATGGGCTTGTTTATCAATTTATGCTCAGCTCCGGGAGACTCCCGAAGAGTTTACGATTTCTTTGCGTGTCTCGAAAACTGACATGGCACTTGCGGAATCCGGAAAGGGAAGGGGATGGGTCTGGTATCTCTGTCAGAGAAGTATGGGATTGTTTTGCGGTGAAGAAAGAAATGCTACCATAGCGGATAAATAAAATTACAGATCAATTTGGGGATAACGGATAGGGAAGACTCGTATACATTTGCGTTTTTTGTTGTTTCTTGTGCAAAGGCAGTAGTATATAAAATTCATAGCGTATTGTGTATATCTAATCTAGTGTAACTGGCAAGATATCGCCGTAAAACAGGTGACAAAATCGTATTTAACGCATTTTCTGGGCTTCTGGGCTGGGCATAGCTAAATAGTTTTCCACTTTAAAAAAGGGAAAGGGAGAGGGAGAGAAGAAGAACATTCACTGTCATCGTCACCCTGACACCCATTTCGCCGAACCATCTACAACTGAGCGTTAGCAGACCTTTTAAGGTGAAGGAAATCGTGTTACCCTAGAAAACATTAGTGCTGGATGCTGCTAAAGAATGGCACGTGATAACCATGGGCGAGACAACAATCAGCATTCAAATTAAAGTCGTAATGGGGTGGGTTTTTGTTCCAGCGTTCGGGGGCATTGTCATGAAGCTGGCGAAAAGTTTAATTTTGTGTGTCGTTCTTTTTTTTTTTGTAGAACGTGGGTTGCTTGTGATTTTAAAGTTGTGTTTGCTTAGAATTAGGTCAGATCATCTTAATGTGTGACCAGGAGCGGTATTCAAATATTTGGAACAACAGTTTTTCTGCTGTAAACGTGACATGACCAACGAGAAATGTAAACCGCATGTTGGAAGGGTTCAAGTGGCACGCATGAGAGTGCATAAATTAGTAGTATGATAGCAGTTGGGAACAGTATCTGCTTTCCACATTAGTACTTCAAGAGAGGTAAATACATAAATGCCTAAGCGCTAATCCAGATGACTCATCGGAAGACATAGAGCTTCTATGTAGGTAGAAAGCGATTGTAAATGGAGTGCGACATTTGACATATGTGATGTAAAATGTTAGGACTTAGTGGAAGTTTATATTTTAGATCCTGATATATGTATATTTCTAGTTCTGAGAAGAGACAAGTGAATGTGATTTGCATCTCCAATATGGCAAAATTGATTCAATCAGACCTATCAGTCTGACATCTTTTGTTCTTAAAATAATGGCAAGACTTATAGATATTCATATCAGAAGACAGTTAGTAATATCTAAACGCCTTCACTCAAGTAAATTTGAGTGCACTGTAGGTGCTCTTCACTATCTGGTAAGAAAGATAGAAAAAACACATTATTTCAAATAAAATTGCATTTTGTGCTTTCGTAGCCGTTGAGGGTGCTTTCGATAACAACGGATGCAACGCGATTGCCAGGCAATCAATGGTAAAGTTATCGACGATTCAACAAACTAATGGATCAGAGCCGTGCTGGAAAGTTGAATCGGTAGTTAAAGGCTGCCCTCAAGGAGGGGTACTCTCCCCACTCCTATGGTCACTAGTCGAAACTAGTTGAAAATCTGCTAGAGAGACTAGCCTATAGCGTCGTTGGCTATGCAGATGACCTAGCTATAATTATTACTAGTGGTAAGCTTAGTGTAACCATTACTAGTGATATGCAGGATGCATTGCTACGAGTCTAAGAACAGTGCGAACAGGAAGGACTTTTCATAAATCCTACCAAAACCATTTAAGTGCTTTTCACTTCACGCATACACGTTTGTATTGCAGAACTTGCGGTCTTAGTCCCAGAATGATATTCTGGCTGTATACAATGATGGTCGTATGGTGGCCCAAAGTACTCGAACGAGCAACGGCAATTAAGCTGCAGAAACTGCAACAACAACCGCACTTAAGGCGATTGCTGGGCTCTCATCCGTAGCCCGAAGCGCAATTAAGCTCCAACTTTAATATACGTTTATTTCAGTAGACCTTTTGGGTCACCTGAAAATACTTAAGAAAATCCCTAACATGGACATGTTTACTGCTTCCCTGATATAATGGTTAGGGAGTACATGTTTGGGAAACTTTTCGAAGTTGATATTTTTGACCGTTCTAAGTGGGCAAATTTCCGACACTAGTTCCGAGAAGTCTGATCTGGTACACCGATGGATCATAAGTGGTACCTGGAATTGGAGCTGGTGTCTTTGAACACAACACCAAAGTCTCGATACCAATGGGAATATGTCCGACGGTATTTCAGGCGGAAATCTATGCCATTGAGATCTGCGCAAATTTGATTTCTTGAAAAGAAATTAAAGGTGCAAGAATTCATATCTTCTTGGACACTCGAAGAGCACTACAGGCACTATCATTGAACACTGTACATTTTGTACAGTAAAGTGCTGCTACGATGCCTTGCAAAACCTAGTCAAACACAACAAAGTCGAGCTTGCTAGAGCTAGATCAGAATCTGCATTCTTAGGACCAGAACCCTACTGCAGACTCAATTGGGCTGCTGCCTTAAGGCTAATCAACGATTGGGAACAACAACTTCGTCTGAACCACTATGAAAGTGTCTCGGGCTTAAGACAATCCAAAGCTTTTATTAAACCCTGCTCCTACAAGGAATTTCTACTATTACGAAGGAGAATATTAGGAAGCTGGTAGGCTTCCTCACAGGCCTGAGATATTATTTTAACAAAATGAACTTGTGCCCAGAGACTGAATTTTGGTTCTGTCTAGAGGACAATTAAACTTCCGAACATATCCTAATCGGTAGGGCGGGTAAGGGCAGGTGTTAAGAAAAATGTTTTAAGAAGATTGTATTTGGGTATATTAAATTCCAACGATCTTATTTCATCCCCTGTGATAAAAAATTAACCCTCTAAAATACTCAGCTCAAAAAAAATTTTGATTTGCGGCGCAAACGGACTTAATGTAAAAGTGATATAAAAACTGTGCAGGGTGAACCAATTACAAATTTTACCAATTAAAAATCTATCTGAATAACATATTGCTTTTCTCAGCTCCTTTAAAAAAGCAATGAGAAAATTTTTAAAAACCTTGTTTTACTATTATTTTTATAATTGCAATAATAACCATAGTCCATAAGAATATTCTGCTAGAAAACAGTGTTTATTTCATAACAATAGGATTATTTTGACAAAAATATTGTACTTAAAATAAAGAGTGCTCTAGTACTCCCATCAATCTACACTCGTCTGGCAAGCACTTGCACCCGCCAGATGATTATTTTTACGTAAGCTAAAATCATTCGACTCGTTTTTTGATAAAAATTGTAAATAATAAACTACGGTTACTTGAAATAGGTACCCCAGAAACTCTTAAGGAAAGATTATCCCCGCGAGCGATTGTAATGGGCACGCACCAGAACAAACTTTGAAGCAAATCCGTTGAACCGTTTATAGGGTCTCTACACAGACATAAAACGGTTTGATATAATCAAGTATACAATAAAGTTAAAAATTCATTAAATCAAAGCTACCACAGTGAATTTAGAACTTGTTTGCTTAACACTTCAATATTGTTTGAGGTTATGCACTGGTTGGCTTTGCTAGTGTATTTTCCACGAAAGCGGAAAACACCGTATAAGAAAACTGAAAGCGAAACTTTTCAATCTATACCTACGAATCGAATATTTACATAAAACACGAGCTGTAATCAAGTTTCCAAATTCATTTACATAAGTACATCCGGGCAATTAGTGCTAATTGATATGCACATTCAATGAGTACCAATGCCAGACTCAATCCTATTCTTCTTCAATTAACAATCTCGAAAAGTGTATACCTAGTATCACTGGATACCAAAAACTGGCCAACTTTTCGTCGAAAATCAAAGTCAATTTTGAATTGGGTCAACACTCACAGCTAGTGTGTACTCATTTACACCACAACGACAACCCACGCACGCTACGATACACTTTCAACAAAAGCAACCTCTATTATTGTACCGCCAAGCCACACGAAACCACCCTAGTCCAAATACGCATACCAAGGAATGTAACTCATCACACAGTCAACACCACTTCCATCCGTTGACGGATACGAAATCAACCCTCGCTACAACTGCACAGAAATGCAAATATTTACCGGAATCAATTTCAAAATGAAACATTTCCGGTTTGTAGCATACATAATTCTGTCAACCCCAAACGGCCCGGCCTCAATGCATACACACATTACATACCACCTACACAAACGGCTGCTGACATCGACATGGCTATCGCTGGTCGTGTGATGACCCGTTCCGAATGAACAGTCCATTTGCAGGTTCCAATTCCATCAGCCAGCCAGCCACACTCAAAATGCACATCGCAAACAAATTTCCACTGATTGATAGTCATTGCACGCACTGTCAGCAAGCCTCTTATCAAAGTTGCAGAACCTCGAAATCGCTGGGACCCACTCTCTCACTTGATGCATTCTAATGTTTGCGCATTGTAGTTCACCGGGCAAGGTCTAATTGGCGACATGCACAGCACATACCTATATCTATGTGCAAATAGGCTCTGTATCTATTATCTACTAACCTGGAATTGTGCACCATTTCAAGGCTGCCATTGACGAAGACCGCAAAGGAACAACTCACAAGAGCACTTAGAACCGTACTGAACATTTTGAGTTTAAAATAAACCGGGCAAATTCTGTTCACTTGGAAGCGGTCGTGCGACCCGTTTTACACTGGACCACTGTAACTGACGTTAGGCTCCTCGCCGAAACTTAAAAAAAAAAATAATGAACACACACAACACTTTCGAGGCTCCAATCAACAAAATTATAGGGGTCGTTGTAGTCGCACCACTAGCAAAAGCAATAATAATAATAATAAAAACAACAACAACAATGACAACGACTGATATAGCGACCACAAGCACGGCTAAAGTCAATTAGCATTCTCATGTACATCTATCGCCCGTACGCGGGTGTATCTGTAGTAGCGTTTTAGAGCTTAATTGGTGGCAACCACCAATTTACGACTGGATGCGGTTGGTATGGTATACCCGTTGGCAAACACAATTGACGAGGTGTGCTGTGCTCTGACTGCGACTGCAACAACGACTACGAGTAGATGTTGTTCACACAAATATCAATACATTATATCAGCGGCGGAGTTACCGGATCTTCCGGCGCCGAGCTTGAGGCGAAATGGTTTGAATCCGGAAAAGTGAAAAGCAAGCACTTAAAATGTAGATCACTTAACGCACGTGATGTATGTAGCCGTTCGGCGTTGTCAGCTAAATATATCGACCGTCGGCCGTGAATTGCTCACTAAAACTGAGACTATGCTGGATTGCCTCTAGGTAAACAAGATTTACTTTTTTCATTCATATGTTTTTCTCACTCTCTGCGCTCGGTGTGGGGTGGGGTGGATTTCGTATCGTATAAGTTTCGCTTTCGTTATCGATCGCTGTCTAGAAGTCTTGGACGCACGGTTGCCATTCTTACTTCTTTAAGTAGTATCGTACTTTTTTTTCGTTAATGAAATTTGAATGTACTTTCGGAGCAGATTACTCCCAAGGCAGTACGCAATTGTACTTATTATTTTGTTTGCTACTATTTCTAAGTTAATATTGATAGACTGTTTAGTACTTATCTACAAAAATTCTTATTCTCTGCTGTTTTAACTCTTTTATGTTTTTGTCAGTAAAATACCCAAGTTGGTTATGGTTTTAAATGTGTTTAAATGTGGTGGTGTAAGGTCGTCAGTGGATTTTTACCAAGAAAATAAAAATTCAAACTTACTAAAACCGACAACATACATTTGAACCTTACTGTAAAAGGGTTTTCCAGGGTCCTTAAGACTTTATTAATATGAATTTATAGCTAGGTACTAAAGTACTGCTTGGGGCCTCGAAGGGTCACTACCAGCACGGAAAGGAAACTTGGTGGTGGACAGAGGAAATTCAATAAATGCAATAAAGGAAAAGAAAGTGGCTTTCAAAGCTTAGTCAAAGTGCGCCTCTAATAATATAGCTGAAAAAGCTCGCCTTGAAGTGTAATACAGACGTTGTAAAAGTATCGGGAAAAAAAATTGTGCCCAAATTCAAGCTGAGTGTATGGAGAGTCTAAATCAGGAGTTGGAGGAGGTATCTTCTTCGCCTGCTGATAGAAACCAGGTAACCCACGAGCTTCGACAAAACACGAACAAGGGAACAACAATTTTTAAGATTGCCGCACAGAGAAGAAGAAATGCTCAGGATATTCGTTCGCCGAAGTTCATTAACAATGCTCAAGGCCAATTTACTTGTGGAGAGTGAAAAAAAATTTACACAGGTGGCGAGAGTATTGCGAGCCGCCCCCAACAATGAAGAAGTGAAAGCGGTCAAGAACTCCAAGAAGAGAAAGGCGGTTGTGCCAGATGAGAGTTGTGAAAAAAGATTGGAAACATCTTGCTCATATGGCTTATGATTCTTATCTCCAAACTCATGAGAGGTGATCCAATGCCCAACTAGTGGAAGGAAAGTTATCTTCTTTCTTTGCACAAAGGAAAGGGAGATACGCGAAACTGTGATAATTACCGTTCAATTAAGTTGATGTCACACACCATGAAGATTATCGAGCGGGTATTAGATGGTCGCCTAAGACAAATAATACGGCTATCTGACGACCAGTGCGGGTTTGTCGCGGGTAAATCAACCACAGATGCAATCCAAAGTATAAGGATCGCAATGGAAAAGCATCGTGATTCCTAATAGGATCTGCATATGATTCTGGTTGATTTTTAAAAAGCATTCGATAGGCAACCCAGAGATCTGATATGGGTAGCGCTAGGACAATGAGGAGTTCCTGAAACCTACGTACAGATGATCATGGACATGTACGAGGGAACGAAGGCAAAAGTCAGATGGCCCGCTGGAGTCACCGATGAATTTCCAATAAAAGTTGGTGTTCACAAGGGAAGTGTCTTAAGTCCTTTGTTTCTTATTACAGTTATAGATAACCTGCTTGAGGAAAAAGTGACGGACCCTAAAGTGCATCAGTTATTCTTCGCTGACGATGGAGCCATCATAAGTGAGGATCAGACTTCCTTGCAACGAGCACTTTATGTTTGGGTAGATAATTTAGAAGGGAATGGGTATCGTATTAGCCAAAAAAAGAGAGAGTATCTGTCGTAGAGTACTGCCCACTCTCTGACCCAAGCCAATTATTTGAATGGGGGGCTGGTTCCCAAGTGTGAAAAGTTAAAATATCTGGGATCAATGATTAACAACGAAGCAACCGTTGATGACGACATCAATCATCATGTAGGGTGGATGAAGTGGCTGGAAAACTCTGCCATCTTCTGTGACCGAAAAATATTCCCTAAGCTGAAGGGAAGGCTCTACACCGCAGTTGTGCGCCCGGCGCTCACATACGGTTTACAATGCTGGACAATGTACAAAAGTATGAGTTAAAGTTGACATCAGCTGAGATGAAGATGCTTCGCATGACAGCAGGAGTATCAAAGCTTGATCGATTAAGAATTAGAATTAGAAGTTCCAGAATCCGAGGAAGCCTGCTGAAGTGTCTGATGGAATTTGGCATAAAATCACTTACGCCAACCAATTACCTACCTACCAGGGATCTATTTGCGTTTACACAACAAATATGGGTACTAACCCGATTAAAATTTCTGTTCTGACAAGTTTTACAGAAGATTACTTTAAGTGTGATCGTTTAAAAAATCAAAGCCTTTGTAAAAAAATGTATTAGAACTTTGAAAGCTTAAAAATAGAAGCTTGAGAGATGCTTCAACGTCTTTGTATTAACCCTTAAACTTTTTATTCAATATTTCATTTTAATTGGCCTCTTTAAGTTTCATGAAAACATTGTACAATTTTTAATTTCATGATGTAAGACGTCTGTTGACTTTGCAAAAAAATGTGCCTGCAATTTCTGCCAAATTCTTACTCGGAGCAGTGATCTATGCTTTACGAAAGCATCGAATCTTATACATTGTCGCTTTAAGTATATATAAATGTTAGTTTCGAAGTTAACCTAGCTACAAATTCTACTCTCCATTTAACGACGAGATTATGATCAGGATTACGGGGATCATAACCCTCCCACTTCACCGCATTCCTACTGGTTCGCCGGTTCGACCTCAAAAAAATATCTGCAGGCATCCCGATATTGGATCACTTCATCATTGAGGCCAATCAAATGCTGGTGTTTCTGCATTTGTATGATCCAGGAGTTTTTAGGCGTGCCTCTCTTACGCGATTGTAAGGGAACGTTGATTGCCATTGCCTTTTTGACGGGGTTCGTAGGATCCCTCCTTTGAACATGACAATACCAACTGAGTCGGTCGTGCTCCAATTTTTTTTCGAGATGGTGTCTTTGACGTATAGTGTAGGGAAAGATATAGCATCGTTATATTCCGTGAAATATGGCCGCAGGATTTTAGACCACGATCGAAAATTAAACTAGAATAGGGCGGATTTATTTAATTTCATTATCTTGGCCATATAGCATTTGAATTTTGAACTTTAAGCGCCTGTACAGAATCATCCGCATACTAATTTCACGAGGTCACAATTCCATGCCCCTGTCTGAAGAGCTGGTTGATGAATATGAATTTCTGACCTTTGGCATTTTTGTCTCAACTTTTGATCTTAGTACAACTTGACACAATTAATATGGACATTATATTTGACTCTCTTAAACTTTAGTGGGTGCAGTGGCTTAGTGGTTAAGTGCGTTGGTTAGACCCGCACCACCTTAAAGTTTTTATTCGCTGCCCCACCTCTTGCGAACGTCTGACAAACATCAAAGAGTAAGAAATGTTATGAGAAGCTTCTCAAAAATACAGCATTAAACTGTAGGTCCCTCCATTGTGTCAAAAATATAACTTCGCACACACAATGGTTGGAGAAGCAAGGCCCATATAGGACCCGCTTACGCCTAATATTTATTTTTATTTTATTTTTTAAACTTTTTCTTAGTAGGATTGACCATAGGACTGTTTAGTTTCATAAACAAATAGTTGAACTATTACGACTTGTAAAAAAATCATCGTAGCCTTGGGTGCTTTAAAGTCCGATCGAAAAAATTCAACAACATTAGCATTATATCGATTTGCAACCGTAAAGCCTCGTAGGCTTCTGTTAGCACTCTTCCCCTCAAAGGTTAGGACATTCAGCTCTAAAAGCAGATGGCGAATCCTTTATAATTTGATATATGCGAATCATAATGATTCCTTTAGCATCACCAATAGATGACTGATGTTAAATTATACCCGGAATTGCCTTCGTTAAACTGTAGGTCCCTTCTATTCGTGTTAAAAAATGTATATATCTTTGTTTGAGGAGATAGACTTTACGATAGGTATACGCCGTAAATTTATGTTTATTTTAATATTTGGGAAAATACCTTGGATTTGGTTTTTATGGCCTCTTCGACAGTTCCCAAGTTTAACTCCGGACTAACCCTATGATCGTATGCAGCATTATGATTTCTTGTACTAATAATATTGATGTATGAAACCTTGCAGATTTCATATTTAGCTGTAATTTCCTATTTAGTCCAAGTAATGAAATTCGGTTACGTCGAAAGCTTTTTGTACAGGTTGAAAAATTATACCCTGTTCCTGTGCTACTTGTTGTTGTAATACACCAAAGTAGGGCGTTCTTTAAAATATTAGTAAATAGCGTACAAACAAGATATAGCTTTTCTTTCTGAGAATACGTCCCGAATCAAATCCCGAAGCATAGAACATTAAGTCGTGTTTATAAAAGGCATTGGGTTTTGGTGTGGGCTAAATATGGCTCCCTAAAATTAAGTCAAAAATCCATAGTTTTTTTTTCCTATGCTATATCACCCAAATATTTTGGCAAAAATGTCACGAATTTTGGAATTTTTCCAAATTCCTTTTGGACATTTTTTCCATTGTAAAAACGACAAAAACGTTTGTGTTTTTTTTCGAAATTGTAAAGGAAAAAGAGAAACGTTTCATATTTTTTTTAATTAAATTATTTATATACATATTGTTTTTCGTAAAATCACATAGCTGCCGCCCACGGAAATATAGTTAAAATCCTTTATTCCCGCGAAGTGCGCCACCCAGGTACTGTTGACTTAGGCGCCAACAAAAAGTTTTGAGCTTAATTTCTATACTAAATTTTGAATGTTTTTTTTCTGGCGTAATTTCCATTTTACTTTTCCTTTTTTTCAACATTTTGGCATTCCGGCGAATTTTCACTTCTTTTTAATTTTTGGCGTAATACATTACGCCGCAATAATATTGGACTTTTTACAAATTTAGAGTAAACTGGTTGATTTGATTAACGTGACGGGGACGGATACGAATATAGACGTCTGTATGTCGCCTTTTAAGATATATGATTTTTATATATTTTTATTTATCCCACCCCTGCAAAGAGTATTTTTTTAGAGGTTCTTAGAACTTCGAATTGAAATAAAACACAAGAAAATCGTTTTAATGTTCATTAATTTGGCTTTATGGGAAAGATAATTTTATGCCATTAATGTTTAAATACGATCAGGTATGTGACCGCCGCGGCTGGTTCGAAAAAAGACAGGTCTAGAGGTCCAATTTTCAACCACATTTTCAAGCATTTGGGGCTGTATGTCGGCAATAACGCCACGAATGTTGGTTTTCAAGTCCCTTAAAGTTTCTGGTTTGTTGGCGTAGGCGAGCGACTTTACATATCCCCAAAGAAAATAATCCAATGGTGTCAAATCACACGATCTTGGTGGCCAATTGACAGGTCCATTCCGCGAAATTAAGCGCTCATCGAATGTTTTCTTCAATAAATTGATTGTGTCGTGCGCTGTGTATGCCAGCGCAGCGCCGTCTTATTGGAACCACATCTCATCCACATTCATGCCATCCAATTCGGGAACAAAATAGTCGGTTATTATGGCTCATTAACCATAACTGACTCTCCAGCATCATTTCGGAAGAAGTATGCCCAATGACTCCACCAGCCCATAGAGCACACCAAACAGTCAGTTTTTGTGGATGTAATGGCGTTTCAGGGCTCTCATGCGGATTCTCTTCACTCCAAATGCGGCAATTTTGCTTGTTGACGTAGCCATTCAACCCAAAATGAGCCTGATCACTGAACAAAATTTTGCGATGAAAATTAGCATCGATATCAATCTCATTTTCGGCCCATACACCAAAATGACGACGCATTGCATGGTCTCGCGGCTTTAATTCTTGCACAAGCTGGATCTTGTAAGGTCGTAAGAAGAGATCTGTGCGCAAAATCTTCAAAGCTCCAATTGCTGTGCACGCTGGCGATTCGATTCATTCGGGTCCACTTCATCACTTTGCTCTACAGCGGCAATTGTTTCTTAGGTGCGCACTGTTCGATGTCTCTGCGGATGTGTTTTATCACATAGAGTAAACGTAGTGCGAAAACGATCCATGGTTAACCGAATTAATTGCTCTGATGGACGATTATGTCGACCATAAAATGACGGAGCTTGCGGTAAACTTCGCGAACTGAAACATTATTTTCGAAATAAATTTGCACGATTTGCAAGCGTTGTTCATTTGTCAACCTGTTCATAATGAAATGGCAAACCAAACTGAACATGTCAGTTTTATCTCTGTTCGAAAAACAAACTTCTAAAAAAACACCCTTTACAAGAATATGGTCGAAAATTGTTTAATAAATTTATTTCGGGTTGCAAATCCTTTCACACTTTAAAAAAAGGACACGATAAGCTTCTTCTAAATTACGCCATGCCAACCATCAAAAGAGTGGTTTTTTATTAATTTTTTAAGATACAAAAAAATAACAGAAAAACATAAGTAAAAAAATTCTAAAACAAACAAAAGGAATATTACAAACTAAAAACTAAAAAAATAATTTAAAACTTAAATAAACTGATTGATTTTCTATTGAGTATTCAAACGGTGAAGTGAAATAACGCCAAATGAAATAAAGCCAAATTCTAAAAATTGTCCTTCCAAAATCGAACCGATTGCGGAAAGAGGGTTAAAATCTCTTAATCCCGCGTAGCAGTTCACACAGATACTATTGCCATAGGCGCTTGGCTGACGAAAAGCACATACACCCCGAGCGGAGCAGCGAATTTGCGTGAGCGGTACCTGCCGCCTGCAGAAAGACGGTTAAAATCCCTTAATCCCGCATAGCGTGTCATCCAGGTACTGTTGCTAAAGGATCTTTATCTAAAATTTGGCATTATTTCACCTAGTCAAACAAATAACTTAATAAAAAAATTACTGAAGAAACTTTTTCAAACACTCGGTGGGTTAGCGTGTTTCAGAAGCAAAGCTGGATGGTCCACTAGGCCGGGATAGTATCTTTCAACTCTCTTTCAGTAGGTTGTCCAACCGGGAAGTGCGGCATAAAACAGGCGAAATCTAACTTAAAAGAGTTCCTTATATTAAAACGATTACATACATCTTTTCTATACTAATACTAATGTGCTTTATATATTCGAGAAAGTTTCAAATTATTATATATTTGGTTCAACACTAAAAATTGACTTAACATCCGTAAATCGGTTTGATAAAAACGTAAAAGAATTTTAAAAATATAAGAAAAATGTTCGTTTAAAAATAATTATAAATAATTATAAATTATTTATATTATTTTTCGGCATTTCACAAAATTAAATCTCATATAAAAGTGTTTTACCTTTGATTTACTGCCTTGTGGGTACGTATGCCTAGTTTTATTTTTTTTTTTGTGTCAATCCAAAGTATCAAATGTCAACTCTAGTATATTGTTATATAATTTTACTGAGAGTATCTACAATTAAACTGACAACACCGATCAAAAAAGTGATAGCTAAGTAATAGAAGAACATTTTACTATTAATAGAATGCTAGCTCAGAGTTCAACAAATTCACCAATTACGTGCTCAACTGCATTCAGATTCGATTAAAATAATTTGCTTGCACCTTGTGCATTAAGTTAACTCAGACATCATTTGCCTACAAATTGCGTTAATGACTCAGCCCTACTTAATCAATCACCTGCCGACGTATTCACTGCAAAAACTTACCTCACTTTACCGGCTTGCCTAAGCCAGTACCTTTGGCACAAGTCGCAACGTAGATAGATACATGGAAGCAATTAACATTTAAACAATCAATGCCTGTCGACTACCATAAAAATCAATGGCAATCGGTTGACAGAAACTGTAGCCACACACAAGCATGAGACAAGATACAAACAACAAAACAAATGACGACGGACGTCAAGCCAAAACGAATCGCATTGATAAGTATCTAAAACTCGAAAACAGAAATCTTCTTTCATTTGCACGTAGTAATTTGGTTGATTCTTGATTGGGAATGTATGGTAGAGGGGGGGGGGGGGGTGGTAGGCAAACACTTTAAACGGCCGCACAAAGATAAACCCCAAGTAAACAACGACATAGTAAAAGGTAGTCTGTGGATTCAATTCCATTTCAGCAATTATATAGGTAGTTTTAGGTGTAGGTACTTAAACAACCACCCTCAGGAGATTGTTGTCGGGTCATTTTCGCCCAATAGTCAGTATTGTTTGCCATTCTGAGATCCATTGCAATTACATAAAGCTATAGATTTGTACATACACTGCACAACCTTTGACTGGGCATAGCAATTAGATATTGTTGTGTTGGTGTTGACATTAACGCTTTCTTGGTGAAAGCACTATCAGATTCTGTTGAGACCTTTTATGACACCGAACAGTGCTTCAACACATGCTTATTATGCTACTACGTTGCCCACTTAAGAAGCACAAAATGGCAACAGCTTAACAACTGAACTTGAGTAGAGTACAATACGAGTGGAACAAGTCGTGATGTAACTGCAGTCTGACGAAAAGTGAATTCCAAGTAAAATTACAAGATCAAGGCCACTGAACACATCAACTGATTTGCTGTTGCCGGCAAGACAAAATAATTGCAGGTGAATTACGTGTTCAATTAATTAAGTTTGTACCCAGCTAATACTTATAGAATATGAATATGGTCAGAGTCATATTAGTAAACCTACAGATCTAAGGCTATGTGTATACCGGACAGGATTTTTTTTCTTATCAAACATCGGTTAGTTTTGGTGAGGGACATTTTTGCTTCTGCAAACACACACACAATATAGGTTTGTACTTTAATGTTAGTTTGCTTACACTTTTCTTGTTATGTTACCGAAGTAGCAGTGGTTTCCTAGGGTAATTCTTCGACGGATCTCCCCTAAGATGTCATTTGTGGAGTTGATGTTTACCCCGAGGTAGTTGAACTCCTTAACTACCTCGAAGTTTCTGCTATCAACAGTGACATTTTGTCCTAGTCGGTGGACAGATGATTGTTTGTTTGTTGATAGCTAATATTTAGTCTTGTCCTCATTCACTTCAAGACGAACTTGTTTCGCCTGTTCTTCAATAGCCGTGAAAGCCTCTATCACGGCACGCTGAGATCGACCGATGATATCTATATCGTCCGCATACCCCAGCAGTTGGACTGATCTGTTGTAGATAGCGCCTTCCGTGTTGACACCTGCCCTGCGCACTATCTGCTCAAGAACAAGATTCAAGAAATCGCACGACAGCGCATCTCCTTGCCGAAATCCGGTGCATGTTTGAAAGATTTCAGATAAGCTGCTGCCAAACTGCACATTGCATCGCGTGTTATCTAGTGTCATGCGACACACCTGGATCAGTTTTGAAGGGATCCCGAATTCAACCATCGCCACAAAAAGTTCCTGACGATGAATGCTATCATATGCGGCTTTAAAGTCGATGAAGAAATGGTATGTCTCTGGTGTGTCACCCAAACTTGGTTGATGATTTGGTGCATGCGGCCCACCATAACATCACCTCCGTATTTGAAAAGCTCTGCAGGTAGACCATCAGAGCCGGCGGCCTTGTTGTTCTTTAGATTTTTAATAGCTAAGCCAACCTCTTCTATACTGGGCGGAGGGACTGGTTCTTCATTGACTGCTCGTGGGTTCTCTTCTTGCCCCATCACTCTCTCTACATTTTGCCCGTTTAGCAGCTGCTGGAAATGCTCAGTCAGGTTTATCAATTAGTATCAAACTTCTTCATTATAACCAGGTACTAAAACCAGTTTGAACCCAAGGTGCTCAACAACTTTGGGGATTTTCCAGCCCAACCAATATTGCAGTCATTCAACGCCTCCAGAACATAGACCTCAGAAGTATTATGAATGCTCCACGGTACATCAGAAACAATGACCTCCATAGGGATCTAAGAATTCCTACCGTTCTGCAAGAGATAAACTACAGGGCCAAAGCACACGAAAAAAGAGCGTGGAGCATCCAGCAGCATGTTAACGAAGAATCAACAAGTCTTCTTAACGCACATGGCGTGAGACAGCTGCAACGCCCACTGCCGTCGGATCTTGCCAGCAACCGGAATCTCCAGAAATAATCACGCAAGCAACAAGATAGTAACAGAACGACAAAACGAGTGAAATGTGGCGCTCGGAGTGAACATAACCTCCAACGCTTTGGATGGATTAAATCCCATCTATGCTCCTATTACTGTCATTAAACGACAAGATCATATAATAAATATGTAATTATAATGTACTTGAAAAATAGTAAACTGTTAGCCATTTACTTGCTTTCCCTTCCTAAATTTCAAAAGAATCCATATTGGGACTCTTGCTTTTCTCAATATTCATAAATGATCTAACAAAGGTTATCAAATATTCCAAGTTTTCCACATGTTTAAGGATGATGTTCGACTGTACTTTATATTTCCACTTGGACAAATAGAAGTTGCGGCGAAGACTTCCAAAAGATCTCTGTTTGGGCTCAAGAAAACTACTAACGCCTTTATCCAGAGAAAACAAAATGCTCAACCATGAATGGAAACGGTCTATACTCCCTACTCATTCCCTTGATAACAAATGACCAGCGTTGCAAAAAAGTGCCCGATAAGACCATTTGGCCCTCTGTTTGGTGTTATGGCGCTGGGCCAAATAACATAGCCCTCAAAACTCGATTTTTGTATTCTTCCTACAGAACGGAAAGGAGACCCTTTAAACTGTGCCAACTTTAGAGCTTTCAATTTCCTAAAGATTGCGTATAAGATGTTGTCTGCCATATTGTACGAGTGCCTGAAACCGTTTTTCAAAGACAAGATGGTCACCAGACCCGACCCTATCAGTGCTGTTTTAGGTTCTGTAAGTCCACAATTGTTTCTCCAGGAGACTATTTAGCGATGAAGTCTACGAGCTGTATAGCGACATTGACCTAGCCAAAAGACTGGGCCTTGGGCGTTTGAGTTGGCTGGGACACCTAAATCGAACGAACACCAACGATCTAGCCCGCAGAACATCCGACTCTTATCTGGGGGCTCAACATAAAAGAGGAAAACCTTGCCTTAGAAGGCGCGCACAAGTGAAAGTGACCTCAACAAACTTGGAGTTGACAACTGGAAGATATTAGCAAAGAGACCGCATATTGGTAGATGCCCAGGTCGACCCTGGATCGTAGCGCAAGTAAGGTCGGCTTATTGCGCTAGTGATATATCAACGAGCACAGCAACAAACGTGAAAGCATATCATATTTCTATTTTCCGGTTAAATTTCCATAAAGAATTGGTGGTGAAATGAATTATTGTTTTTATTTACGAAAGTTTCCAATTTCAGATAAAAACATAATAAATATCCCTACTCAAAAAAAAAGCATTTAGAAGATGATGGATAGCATTGCATGTTACCCTTAACCATTTCGGAGCCCTAGGGAATATGTGGTACAAATTTCAGCTTCCTAGCTTAATTTGAAATGCCTCAAAATTGCGTACGGACGGACATTGCTAGCTGGTCTTAGGATTTGGTCCTGATCATAAATGTATATACTTTTATGGGTCTACGATGAATATTAAGGGGTGTTAAATTAATATACCTTTAGGTTAGGGTATAAACATAAGAAAAGGCTACAGTCCGCTTAGGGCGAACAGTATAATACCCTATCCATGTCCCTATATACTCAAAAAAAAGCATTAAGAACATGCTATTCACATTTTATTTCATTCTATAAAATTTATAAGAAAAACATATGTATTAAACCCCCCCCCCCCAAAAGTGGGCGTGGTCAAGAACCTTATATAGGTGATATATAAAAAAAATTATTTGCTAAATATATTGTTAAAAATTGTTTTCTTTGGTTTTAAAATTTTCCAAGAAAACAGAATTTTAGTGAAAAATGTCCACAACAAGTAGGCGTAGCAAAAAACTTCATAAATATAACAAACTTATGATGTAGGGCAGTGCCTACATATCTTGTACATGTAGTAATACTCTATCTCACGTGCGTTTTTAGCGAGTTCGCAACTGCTTCAGTCAATTTTTTGTCTAAACTGAAAATTGGACTTGTTTGTTTGTTAAATAACATTATCATTAGTTTTAATAGTTTAACAAAAAAATAAAATAAACATTTTTTAAACTTTAATCTTTATCATTAATCTACAAAATTAATATTTAAAATAAACTATTTCGTCCTCCTATAAATATCATATTTTTAAACAGACATTATATTTACTGTATGATACAGGTCGCAAAAATTAGTAAGCGAATTGAAGTAGATTGACCGAATATATACCGAATCGCAGATGAATTAACCACTAAACGGACCAATTCTTCATTAAAGTAGATGGGTTACAACCCAATTATAATCCGTAAAGACCCTTTTTTCCTTACCGGCAAGGCGCAAATTCTCTTCATAACAAACTAAAACATCAGTGAGCCACATGTTGAGTCATGAAATATCGCAAGTATGCACCTTGCCTTAAGTCAATTAAAAAACCTTCCATATAACAAGGTGTTTAGAATGAGGTTAATAATGCCGTCTAGTAATATTGACATTTTTAATGTCACAGATGTAAATGTAGATTTGAGCGCGCAATGTGAACAAAGAAAATATTTAAAAGTTGTAGAACCAGTTGATTTGGATCAATTGCTCATTAGTCAGTCTGTAGTTATTTTTGTTTTAATTGCTATTTGTTCGAGTTCCACATCGTATGAAATTCTACATACAACCTTTGTATCTTTATTCTACGCCTTGCGATCATAGGTTAAAAGTTTTAAAAGTATGACGCATGCAGTCGACAATATAAGGCATTTCGCAAGAAGGCCCTAACAACTTCGTGGGCAAACAAATGACAAAAAAATTGACATATATCGGGTGAAAATTCATATTTAAATAAGGAATTCGATTTAATTCATATGAGCAACGCGAGGACATTTGCGCCGATCAATACTTTGGAGACAGTTTTGCACCACTCTTACATACATTTTACTTTGTGAAGTCTCTTGAAGCACACGTGGGTTTGTTACATCTATAAACAAATCCATTAAGCCAAAAATGAGCTTTGAAAGTTGCGACCGCAGTGACTTCGAATTTTGGTAGGAATTTTTAATAAATTCCAAACGTTGATCTTTCTCCAAATTTACTGCGTTAAAAATGTAAATCTTTACTGACGACTTGGCATCGACAGATCATTAAAAATAAAGTGAACTTATGCGTCATACGAAACTTTCTTTACAAGAAAAACTGTATTAATATAAAACAACAGATGTCGCGTTGAACGAACTTTGAAGAAAATCCGTCGAACCGTTTCGCCATTAGGTTCCCGGACAGACAGATTGACGGACGACATTGATGGATCCACTTTTTTGGACTTCTCTACGGTCGTTATATCATCCCTCATACTCAGTTTGGGTTTGAAATTTCCGCACGATCGCAATAACTTTCTCCTATACGAGAAAGTAAAAAAGTTTAAGTGTGCGTTTTCATTTAAATACAAAATGGTTATTTCCCTATTGAATTACCCGATACCGACATGTGATTTGTTTTGTTAGAAGTACTTGAATATTTTACCATAACAATTTTCGGACTTGAAAAAACACAAATACACTACAGGCACAGCATATAATAAAAACAAATATAGAACACAAAAGAGAACTTTATAATAATATTTAATAGTGTACAAGTTAATTTGCAAATTTGTCGTATTACCAAAATTTGAACAGTTAGCTCAAGCGTAATTTCTTAACAGCTAAAAAGCTACAAATTCTTTTTAATTTAGTTCTTCGTACACATACGCGCCTATAGGATTGGAATAAAAAAACGGCATCGAGGTTGAGCAGCTAAGCAATTTGCATTTTAAATCCAACAACAACCTTTCCTTTACGGGTTTAGATAAGCGAACATCGTTTTCGTGGCTTAACCCCAATCCGTTATAAAAAGGACTGTTACGCAGAAATATGCCTATTTATGGGAATTTCATCTGAAAGTTTTTTTTCAATGATATTGATATTGTCGCTCACACAGGACCATATATTTAAATTTTTTAAATTTAACATAAATTTCTTTACCAAACAGTATATCGGAACTGACCGAATAAGAGTTCTGTCGAGCACACATATTGCCTTCCGAGTTAGAGTTTTGAAGTTTCCTACGGTAATTTTTCGTCGGGTCTCCAATAAGATGTCGTTTGTAGACTTGGTGTTTTCCAGAATTTTCTTTTGCATGAAAATCGTGAAATTTAGCTACGTGCCGATTGAAGGAAGCAGGGATATGCCTTGATAGTTCTTGCAAGGCATAGGATAGCCTTTCTTGTCATATCCAGTCATTGGACATGATAACTAAACTTGATAGATGATTTGTCTGGTGCATGCGGCCTACCAAAACATCACCATCATATTTGCGTAATTCTGCGGGTAGTCCATTTTAACCGGCAGCCTTGTTGTTCCTAAGCTATTATTATACCTAACCGTGGGTCCTCTTCATGCGTCATCACCCCATCACATGATGCCCATTAAGCAGCTCAGCTATTGGAAATTATTCTTAAATACTTCTATACTGTTTATTCCCTGCGCGTTAGTGACTTGAGTGTTTCAAAGATCCTGCGTTCCGGTCTTAAATCCAGCAGCTAGTTGCTTATAAAATCTCCTGATGCTATTGAGTTCACAAAACTTTTCGATCTCCATTAGATGGGAGGCTGCGTACTCTCTTTTCTTTTTACGCTGGATCTTCTCCTAGCTCGGTACTCTTCTCTTTCTGCCCTTGTTATCCGCTGCAGTATTCTATTGTGTGCATCTTCTGTCACCTTTTGGGAATACGCATGCATCGCATACATCATCACGGGATACTCTGGCTACTCCAGGTAGCAAATTTCCATTTACCTGCATTTGTTAGCTTCGTTTCTTTGGGTATTCTAACTGCAATAAGAAAATGGTCAGAGCCAACTTTTGCCTCTCGTTAAGTGCGCAAGTTAAAGATGTTAGATTCATACCTCGCAACGATTAGCATATTGTCTATTGTCATCATGTTGTTTTATGGATCTTTGGACGTAGAAACCTTGCGCTACACCACACTACAAGCTACTGCAAAATTAATTGGTCAATAGCCGCTATCTTTTGTCGTTTTGTGGGGGCTGTACTTATCAACTGAACTGTCCCAAATATTGTATATCCGAATCTGGTATTTAAAACCCCGAGCACGAACACATATTAGGATCACATCCAGGTTATCACTTATTAGCTTGAAGTCAGTAACTTTTGGTTTTAGCCGATTTAAAGGTCCAAGCCAAGCCCAGTAACCCACTTAAAGGATATACGAGCTATCTTAGGAAATTTAAGGCCTAACCCGCCACCATCTCTTTTCCCGAACCTCAGCTCCAAATATGTCTACGTAGTTCACAGATAAATTATTTTTTGTTATACATATTATTCAATTACATTTATCATTTTTTAATCCGATTGGTGGAAGCTAATACCAATAATAATAATAAACATCAAAAACGTCCTGCTACCATTTGTAAGAAGTTGTGTTATGTATGCATGTAAAAAAAAGTGGTTCTTTTGCCTTCGTTTGTATGTCAACTTGGGTATTCAATTGCAATGTTTTCTTTTTTGAACGTCATTACGCCACTTTCACTTTCTTCTTCTACACCGTTTGGTTCTTACATGTCATATAAACAATCAGCATTAACATCGTCGTCATCTCTTTTCAAACATTTATTAGAAACTTCGCAATGAAGCCAATGGCATGTCATCTACTGAAGCGAAGTCTTGTGGAGAGTTTTATTCTTCTTCAAAAGATTCACCACACAGTAAACAACAAGAAGATCTATTTGGCAATCCGATTGAAGTAAGATCGATCCATATTAGCGAGAATGTGTTTTAAAATAAGAGTTCTATAATGTCCATTAATGCATTTAATAATGCTTTTCTCTTAAGGCCAGCCAGGTTCTCTTGCAACTTTGGCACTATACCCTTATTTATACGAAACAACTCAAACAACTTTCAACAAAGCTGGAGACATACAATAGTATTTATATTTTTATACTTGCCAAGTGTTTAAGATTTTGAAAATTAAGGCTCAATATATATATATATGTCAAAACTTCAAAAGTGTAAAATTTGCCAAGTATAAAAATGTACGTACTTTTTGTGAAATTTTTACTAATTACAATACAAACTTCTTTTTTAAGTCTCAATACTTTTTATGGCTGACTTGTAAGGCAAAAGCGATTTTAAAAATATGGCTAATCTTAAACTTTTTACTATTTTGTCGATATCTATCCATCATTCGTTTTCTAATATCCTCTTCAGTCCCGAGCTAATGGAGGGCTTTTATTTACAAGAATTTTTGCCTGCAAAAGAAGTGACGAGTTTTTTGTTCTAAAGTCAACTTAAACCATTCGTAGTAGATGAAATGTCATGAAACAAATTCCTGGAATTCTATCGAACTTTGAAAGAAAAATTTCTATGTCGAAAAGTTGATGAAAGAGGAGATAAGTTTAGCTATATGGCAAGAGATTAAATGCCTCAGATATCAAAAGAAATTTGGAGTTGCAATGTATAAGAGTTCACTCTCCGACGAAGAACAATTTAAAATATTATATTTAAAGCGTCCTTGTGTCTTAAACGTACTGCCATCTTATGTTCTATTGCGCTTCTTGGAACCCTTAGCTCTCAACAAAAACAAAAGGATTTGATGGATCTACTGCCTTTAACTGATACTACAGCTTATATAAAAATTTGGCCTGTGCTGAATACATACCAGATTTTCATCCTGACCTAACTGAGAAAACCGATAATGAATCATCATTGGCTTTCAATTTTGGAGGACCTCTTTAATATATAATCCGCTGTAATTTTTAATAATAGGTACAATACCTTATTTTTTTTCTGATTGTTTTTTAAATAGGTGCCAAACTTGCCACCCGGATGACATCGACGAAGACTTAATCTTAAAGTGGTCATACTGTGTGATTGTGTGTCATCCGGGAAGTCTTTGGACGTATGAACCGGATGACATACCAGATGACACAATTTTTGTAACATCCAGATGATTGATTTGATTGACCGTGTGATCGCCTGTCATGGCTATTGGGATTGGATTTTGACAGCATGTCATCTGAATGACAAGATTCCACGGATGACTGCTCGATTTTCCACAGTGTGGAATTCATATCAATTTTAATTTGCTCCGATTTTACAGTCTATAATGAGAAAATTTATTTAAACAAATTAAATAAAGTGCACAACTGCGTCATACAAAAGTTTTTCGTATATCAAACTCAAATCAAAATGTGGTTTAAAAAAAAAATACATTTTCTCAAAAACGGCACATACGATTTTGATGTTATTTCGCATATGGGACACTTTTAACATAATTGTTCAAAAGAAATTGTTAGAGTCGTTTTTGAGAAAACGAATTTAATTAAAATTTAAGAAAAAAAAATTCATAAAAAGTTATTTCAAAAATTGAAGAATGCAAATTTATTCGACTTAATAGTAAAGGGTGATTTTTTAAGAGGTTTAGAACTTTTTTTAAAAAAAAACACAAAAAATTCGAAAAAATGAATGAAATATTTATTTGAATCGATAGTTTGAACCTTGCAATTTAATGTTTAAAGATAATTTCATGCAAATGTTGACCGCGGCTGCGTCTCAGGTAGCCCATCCGCTGAGTCCAATTTTGGCATACTCTTTCACACATATCGGCCGGTATCTCACGAATGAATGCATGGATGTTGGCTTCCAGTGCGTCAATCGAAGCGCGCTTGTCCCTATACACATTAGCCTTGGCATACCCCCACAAAAAATAATCTAATGGTGTCAAATCGCACGATCTAGGCGGCCAATTGACCGGTCCGAAACGTGAAATTAACTGTTCACCAAACTCGCCTCGCAATTGCGCCATTGTTTCGCGTGCTGTGTGGCATGTGGCACCGTCTTGTTGAAACCACATATCATGCAAGTCAAGAACTTACATTTCGGGCAAAAAAAAATTTGTTATCATCGCTCGGTAGCGTTCACCATTGACAGTAACGCTGCGATTCGCATCATCTTTGAAGAAATATGGCCCAATAATGCCGCCGGCCCAAACCGCACCAAACAGTGGCTTTTTCGGGATGAATTGGTAGCTGTTGCAATGCTTCTGGCTGATCTTCACTCCAAATGCGGCAATTTTGCTTATTTACGTACCCATTCAACCTAAAATGAGCCTCATCGCTGAACACAATTTTTCGATAAAAAAGCGGATCCTCGGCCAGCTTTCCAAGAGCCCATTCACCAAAAATTCGGCGTTGTGGTAGGTCGGCTGGCTTTAGTTCTTGCACCAGCTGTATCTTAAAAGGCTTTACGCCCAAATCCTTCCGCAAAATTTTCCACGTAGTGCTGTAACAAAGGCCTAACTGCTGGGAACGGCGCCGAATCGACATTTCGCGGTCTTCTGTCACACTAGCTGATACGGCCGCAATATTTTCTTCAATACGCACAGTACGTAAACGTGTTGGTGGTTTAATGTCCAACAAAGTAAATTTGGTCACAATCTTCCGAATAGACTGCTCAGAAGGTCGAGAATGCCGATCATAAAATGGAAGCAGCGCGCGATGAACATTTCGAACCGAGCACGAATTTTGATAGTAAAATTCAATAATTTGCAAGCGTTGTTCATTTGTAAGACGATCCATGGTTAAATTGCAAACCAAACTGAAGCTGTTTGACAGTGACACAAGGTACTAAACACACGTCAGCTGTCAAAACCAGTGTTGCCAAAACCAAACCAGCTAAAAAATCACCCTTTATAAAAAAACCGTTAATTTTTAGATCTTCTGAAGTTCCCTTTAGTAGTTTTCGACATTTTAGCGGTTTTATAAATTACCGTTAGTCGATCTTTTTTAAAAAAAAACTTAGTACGTAGTATTTTTGGCCCCCTCCCAAATATCCTTAATACAAAAAAAGACCGAAATCCTTGTAACCATTTTTGAGAAAATTAGTGATGAGTGATTTTTACAAGATAAATTGTTCCTGCCATCACCGTTTTTTTAAACAATAAAGGAAAAAATGAAAACATACCCCGAGATGTAACCCTAAAAACCTTATATACGAACTTTGAAGCAAATCCGTCGAACCGTTTCGCCATAAGGTGCCTGTACAGCCAGACAGACAGACAGACCGACGGACGGCATTCGGGGACCCACTTAACTATAGTCGTATTATCATTCCTCATGCTCAGTTTGAATTTTCCGCAAGATCGCCAATAACTTTATCTCTAGTATACTAATGTATACGAGAAAGTTAAAAATTCGTGTTTCCAGCAATCAATTACAAAATAAAACAACACCGCACTCACAAATATCATCATCTTCTCTTTCATCATCGCTGTTACCGATGTTTTATTTTTTGAACCCAATGTTAACTTTCGGTAGTCTAATCGTAGATTTAAAAGATCTATACTTGATGTAACTAAATAAATAAATAAATCTATTATACATAACTGTTTTAACTACATTCTAAAAACAGGTTGTTATATACTTCCAAAAGAATTTTCCGTTTCCGACCGATCATTATCTTAGGGCGTCATTTAAAGTTTAAAATTGCTCGCCTGAAAAGTGTGCAAAATGTACAAAGATGTTTTATCTTTTAGGCCTAGATTAAGAAAATTCAGTGAAAAAAGCGGAAAACCCGTCTAACTGCAACTGCTGAAGAAAAACTTTCAGAGTTCGTTTACGATCTCAAAGAATAGTTTAGCAGGATTTTCCATCAAAGTTTTTATTTAAAAAATTAACCGCCTTGCTGTAATCTAAGAAGTCAAAAGTGCCCCATAGTCGTAAAAAGCAGCCCACCCTACCCTTCGTATACAACACGGACTTTATCTACACACAAAATAAAACTTTAATAAAATTAAACTCTTGGAGCGTTCCATAAGTTGTGTTGTGACAAAAAAAAGTTCTAAAATAACTTCTAAGATGCTCCCAAGACCTAATTTCCTGCCTTATTGTCCGTTGACTGGTTTCTGTGTACACCAGCTGTGGAGAATCTTAACTTATTGTTAGTTTTCACGACTAACTGCCTATGTTTTTGAAGTCCTTTCGTTCTTTCCTGCACTCAAAGGATGTCAAACAACTTTACCAATTAAACAATGACACAATCAACAATTCATAGTGATTCTTTCTAAAATAATGCCCACGTCATTATCTCATCCACACAAATACTTTATCATACTTAATTCTCGCATGATATTTGGCATTTTCTGTATCAGACACCATCAATTCATTGAAGTATTAGACTGCAAATTAAAAATACTCAACCAAAATGTCCACCACAATACATATAATGCCAACTTCACTGGATAATCCTGCCAGGCCATTGTCTATCACTTAACCGCAGACGAGTGCCACACAAACGAAGACAAAGTTTCTCTGCATTTCCCGCAAAAGTGCTTTACCATTCAAAATTCAATTCCGCCCAATTAATGCTTCGTTCCATCAGCCTCCTCTCGGACTGGCACATAAAATTTAAATCACATCTGACAAGGGCCTAATAAACCATTGAGGATTCAATATTGACAGCAGTCAACCGCTGCCAGAACGACCACCACAACACTGCCGGCGCCGGGCGTACCTTGTGTGTTTGTGTGCATTCGGATAAAAGAGCGGAAAAAGGTTTTAAGCTAACTTTTTGAAAGAGCTTCCTCAAAAATAACATCAAACGGGTGTGGCATGAGTTGCGGGTGAGGAATAAAATCTGCAGCCCAACCCTGCTTCGCCTGGGTAGACTGAACTGGACATAGAAAAAGTTGACTAACCAATTTAGGAAACATCGCACAATCGGCCAAACCCCGAAAAACATCAGACCGCACGTCCGTTTGTTCGTTTAGGTTTCCTAGCAATCAATTGGCAAACCCACCACACACACTCTCTCACACAATGCGCACATATCCTACGTGGATGCACTGCACGCTATAGCCCGTAGCCACAAATGAATAAAGCATATCCTTTCATTTCCATCACACATATAGATAACTCAAACAGCAATCAATTTGGGCCACGAATCGACCGTCGTCGGCGGCGTCGAACCGAATATTTCGTGTTCCACTCCACTCTGCAGCAGGAAAAGCTTCTTCGAATGCCTCATGTGCACATTGAAATCGTTTGTCATGATGTGTGAGGCAGCAGCCTATGCATGCACATCTCACCAGATCCAAGAGGATACCATCCAATACAATTCCATATATCAAATCTACCCTCGTGCGTAGATGGACGCTATTCGAAGAACGGGGAGTGCTCTAGTGGTTCAGATGATGGGACCGCAAACTCAAAATTCAATTCGTATTGGAGTGAGTAAGTGGAAAGGCTTTCCTTCTAACCAAAATATAAATACGCTTGGATATGTATCTTTCTATTTTCGGTATTCAATAATGTTCATCCATGGAAAACAGTCAGTGATGTGTCCTTGAGCAGTTTTAAAACTGTCAATTGAATGTCTATTTGTCGGATGTAGACATCATAAAATGTGCATAACGACTTTAACGTCGACAAAATTTCGGTTTGCCTTAAAGTGCATATATGTATTTTGGAAGCACTTATTGGCGAAAAGGATCGCGTGTGTTATTTTCAAGTGCAAACTTTTGTTGGCACTGCGGTGAGTATTTTGGAATCTTAGAATGCATTTGTGGTTAGGTACCAAGAATTTAGCTTATGTATACAAAAAGTATTGTGTTAGTGAAACTTGGGATGAGATTGTAGGGTATAGTTGGTTGGAATAACGAATTGCAGCCACTGGAATCAGAAGGCTGCTTCGCAATATTTTTAAGAGCTTCCCCTTGAATGAGCTTTTGGAAAAAACACAATGAAAACTTGGGGTAACATACATACATCCGCAGCCTTATAAGGTAACATTAACTTAAATAATGACGTTCCTATTGAAGCGTTTCCAGTGGACACCAGTCTTTCTCATTTCATTGGCTTACCCTTTACAAACCTGTGAATTGCGTCATGTCACCAAACGGCACAATTCATGTCAAAGGACAAGGCCGTAATGGGTCTGGCTTTTCTAGACTGATACTTAAGCAACAAATGATTACTGATTACTGCATAATTTTTGAACTGAGATTTTTCAGCGCGTGCCCTCCATTGGGAATATAATTTACGATAATTGTTTAGCATGTTTTCTTATAAAGAGACACGGATAACGGCTCTAACGTCGGGTATTGAGACGGGTGTTGCAGTTAAAATGTTATAGGGGTGGAACGCAACTGGCTATTTCGTTCCAGTACTTATAGTGGAAAGAACGGTAAAACAACGACGGGCAGACGAAATTTCGACTATGATGTGTGATTTTGCACCTGCACCTTTTCCAATGCTGTCAATTAGCTCCATATATGTAGTTGGTGCACCAGACCATATATGAGCGTTGTACTCAAGTTTTTGGCGAATTAACGCCTTATAAATTCTAGCCACACCAGAAGGGGTGAAATATTTCTTGCACCGCTTAAGGGACCCTAGACATTTCGCAGTGTTCTTGGCGATATCGAATATGTGGTCATCCCAACGAAGTTTATGATTAACGAATATACCGAAAATGGAAAGTCTTTCGGATTCAGCGATGCAAGTGCCATTCATGGATGATGGCTGAGTATTAATTAGGGTTTCGCTTCAATGACAGCAAACATTGTGTTGTGGAAGCATTAAATTCCACTCCATTGGTTTACTCCACTTCAGACGGGCTTTACCCCGAAGACGAAGCTTTGTGGGAAGACGAAGCTGTCAGTGAAGGAATGGATTGGACTAGATAAAAATGAGAAAGAGAGTCGGAGAAAAGACCGAGCGTTAAGGAATACCAGCATTTATTTTGTGAGTTGCATACTTAAAATGCGCAACGACCTGACTTTCACAACCAAGGTGAATAGATTGGTTACACTTTTCAGTGGAAAACCATTCTGCCAGTCATTAAAAAGTTTTCTGGATTCGAGATATTTCTGAAGCTGATGATTCATCAGAGTTTCCATGACCATGGAAAGAAGGGACGTTAGTGCAATTGATCGGTAGGAGGAGGGAGAGGAAGATTCGTCTTTTTTTGGAATGGGCTGGATAAATGCTGTTTTTCATTTCTTTGGAACGAGCCCTTAAGAATAGGATAGATAGAAAAGCATACGCAGTGGTTTTGCCAGCGTGGAAAAACACCTCCCGCCTGATGAACCTAGAGGCTTTAATACATTTAACAAGTGCAGTGTCCAGCAAGTCCTCATCTAAGATCTCAGCATACCTGCCTTTGGGTCTAGAATGTCTAAGCTAATTCGAATTGTGTACATTGAAATCGGCCGCAACAATGATTTCAGTATGAGGATGAAGGGTTACAATTCGACAGCTCATCAAACTCGTTGAAAGTAAGATTCCGGTCCAAATTTGGGCTTCTGTAAATGATGCAGTAGTGTATTAATTGCCTATTTACGTAAAATTTTAGCCAAATCTATTTAAATTCCGGATTGCAGCATTGGCCGTGTTGTGGTTGAAGTTGGTTACCTATATATACTACGTACACAGAAGGCGAGACCATGATAGGGAAGAATAATGGCACTAAGTTGTAACCAGGCAGACTAAATTCCGATGTATCAAAATCAACACTAACCTGTGTTTCACTCAGTGGCAAAACAGCTGGTTTATTTTGGGAAACATGGGCGTATAGTGAACAAAGATTCGTCCGTAAGCCTCGACTGTTGCTCACATCCACTTTTAATTTCCTAAATGTCACAGAAAAGTTGAGCCGTGGAATGCGAATTCTGCGTTAGATTTCCAAAACAAATGACCTCAGGTGTTATGCCCATATAATGATTTCTTTTAGGGCACCAACAAAAATCAACACCATGCGACCCGCTATTCCCCCGATGCTGTGCCTACCCAACTATAACAAGCACATAAGTGATATATGATATCGCAATGTACTCGCTATTGTCAAACAGTTAAGTCCACCCGCGTCCTCCGAAGATGCTCCGGACTAGCTCCATGGAACTCTTCCTTGATAGATAGGCTTCTCAGCATCGTTGGTAGGAATGTGGCTTTGAACGAAACATAGACGGGTATTAATTTATTATATGCGATCCTTTTTGACATATCGCCCGAATCTACCTTATAACGTGTGATGAAAATATTTGTGCGTTATTTCCCAGGAAAAAATGTCACAATTTTATATGAAAATTTTTAGGCTCTTTTTTCATTTTAATTTTTCGGCGTAATTTCAGGGAGCCAAGTAGCACTACGTACCGTTTGAATATAACACCGCATTTGACCTGGATGTGGAAATCAGATTCAACCTTTGAAATTCAATATTGAATTGGCAAACCAAATTGACCACACAACAACCGATAACTGTCAAACCAACTGTGACAGAAAACAATGCTGCCAATTCAAAGTTATAAGCAAAGTTAAAAACACCCTTTACAAGTAAGCTGTCTTTTGCTGAGTTTATTTCCATAAACATCGCCACCTTGAACTAATCCAGTTTATGTTAGTTCCTAATGGCATTCTCGGACTAATTTTGAGACTATATTGGCAAAGGCAGTCTGGTTGAGAACATACCCGCACCTACTCCACAGTCAATTTTTGCAAAGTCTGTGTAAAATGTTAGATCCGAGTATCCAGTCGACTGTAGATACATCTAGCTATTCTATTATATTTTGAAGGGAAATTTACTTCAAGATTTCTTATGGAAAGCACTTTGGCCGACTGTTCTCTTGGCAGAGAAAAAGAATATTGATACGGCCATACTCTCTGAGTTTGATCTTCTGTTTGTTATCTAGAGGGAGACGATGCAAGAGGACTGCAAGGCCATCTGATGGTCATGACCGTACAGATCCTGTGGTCCCTATACACGCCGTTCTCTAAAATTTGTTAATTTGGGTTTTGTTCTAAGACGTGCTTAGGGCTAAGCCAGGGTAAATGTTGGTTTCAGCCCCATCTTTTGCGAAAGGTTTTACTACAAGCTTTAAAAGCTATGCATATTAGTCCGCAATGATCGTTTCTAATCTTATTTCCATGTCCAGCCTGCGATCTGTTTGCTATTAAAGGGTGACCTTCTTCCTAATGAGCAACTCATATTGACTTTCAGTCTGGTTGGACTATACTGATATGTGAATACGATATGATAGGATGAGAGTAAATAGCATGGCATGCAATACTGTCTTCCATAATCCATTTGAAAATGTTCTTCTTTTCATCTGAATTTTTCGAAATCACTCATTAGTACTCGCTCAATGAAATATATTTTCAACGTAAAAGTTTACGTCCAGAGTAACTGAAGCAATTTAAAGAATGATATATGGAAAACCATCAAAAAAAAAATTGTGATATTTCAACATGTGATCCCAAAAATGTTTTTTTTGAATCGTAAACAATGTAAGCAATTAACTTAGAACCTGATACAAGTCGCATTTCGCCAAAACCCTGCTTCATCCACCACCAGCTCTTCGAATCGGACAAGTTACAGAATCGGATTCCCGAAAAAGTTTCGTTGTTAGTTTCGAAACCTTCTGCTTTGTTGTCATTTCCTATTCAAAGATTTGATTTGAAAAAGGAAAAAAAAAATAGAAAACATGTCAAGAGGATGTTTGCCTTTCATTCTCATTACCCTTTGAAATATATTTCTATGTTTTCTGTATTTTTCTCTTAACCGAAAATACAAAGTAAGTCTTTGGCGTTTTTTTTTTTTTCTACGGAACTTTCGCCTTACCATTTTGTCGACGGATACATACATTATACACTCAGAAGTGGATGTTTGCTGAACATCTTTACACCTGGATTTTCGGAAAAAGATACTTTCATATCCGGAATGGAGAAAAAAAATAAAAATAAATCAACACAAGGACACAGATGCTGTTACTAGGAAGTACGGACTTTGCACATATGAATCCCTTGTGTGAATGACCTTGATGAAAGGAACTGCTGTTGTTGGAAACCAAAATATATGGCAGTGGCTTGGTAATGTGGTATACCTTTGTTATCGTGTCAACAGAGCAATCCTTTAGAAGGCAAATACAAAACTTTATAAACACAGAGGGGGACCAGAGAGCTATTTGGGAGACGACTTACTAGTTAAAGTTTATTTGCGTATAGATAACTAAAATTTACGACTTTAACGAGAAGTTAAGTTGATTGGATAAATCTTCTGTTAAGTTGTTCACTATTAAGCTTTTTAAGGTTTATAGAAGGATGGATATTTTAGTAGTCACACATTAAGCATATCATAAACAAATTTCCTCTACATATCTAAAACTTTATCTGTAAAGTCGTTAGGGGTAAAAGTGCACACTTTTGACTTAAATTCGGAAATTGTTAAATATTATTATGTAATTTGGTAGCCCCATATTTAATGAACGAAGCAATAAAAAATTTATATATATATGAACACTAAAATCTAATACTACATTTACTATGTTAAACTGCAATTACAAAGGACACATGCGAGACAACTCACCGATACGATCAGAGAAATGGACTCGTTTCGTCTCTCAAGCTTGGAGATGCATGTGCAGTCCTTTGGTTCACTAATACACACTTAAGAAGGAGGGATTAGCCTTCTCAGATAAGCTATGGTATAGACTGCGTGAATGTATTTTTGTTTTAGGCGTAAACGGCCCATACAGGGGATGGAGGGACCTACAGTTTAATGCCGGTTCCGAACGGCAATTTTATTTTTGAGAAGCTTCTCATGACATTTCTTACTCTTGGATGTTTGTTTTAGGTGGTACAGGTCGGGATTTTAACCAGCGACCTCTCGCTTAGTGGCCCAACGCACTTAACCACTAAGCCACTGCACTTCACAGAAGTGTGAATGTGTAGGTTTACATATATATTTCATACTCTTATCAAAAATCGAAAGTAAGTTAAGTTGCGCACTATTGCACTGAAGTTTGGGCAAGAGTGCGCAAGCATTAAAATGCACGACTTTAATAATTTGAAGGCGTAAATTCGCATTCATTTAAAGTTTGATACTTCCGCAAACAACTGCATAATTCAGAAACATTTTTGCTTTTCAGTTTAATGTGTTCGCTTCTGCAAACTTTTCCAAACTATGCATAACGTCAACAATTCTTCGTCTAAGTGTCCATTGCAAAAGCTAGTCTTTACAATTGCACTGCGGAGACATAGAATTTCTATTCCCTTCCGAATAATATATTTAATTAAAAAAATTTATTTATTTATTTATTTGATTTGTCAAGAATTTAAAATTAGGATATAAATAAAAAAACGGCCGGTGGAGAAAAACAACCTTTGACACCTTTCTCCTAACTTCAAGAGACTCGAGTCCAATAAGTTGTAATCGAGCTGAATAAGGGGGTAATTTATAAGAATCAGACCAAGGAAGTTCTCTGAGTTCTTTTTTGAATTGCATCTGGTGTCCCATATGAACATTGTAGTATGAACACCAAACCAATACCAATACCAATAAAGATGTCGGATGTCTCCATAATTTCTTTGGATAAGTGATCACGAAATTTCACAAATTGGTATCTGTTTCTTAAGTATGATGACAGCCATTTAAGAAAAATTGAAGGTAAGATCGAGCTTGTAAATAAGAAGTTTGTGGTCAACTCGGTCAAATGCTTTACTGAAATCAGTATAAATGGCATCATTTTGATCACTCTTTGATATCTCCCTAATAACGAAATTCGAAAATAGGAGATTTGTAACGGTGGATCTGTTTTTTATAAAACCACGTTGGTTACTTCTAATTATACTTTTACAAAAAAACATTAATTTATCAGTTACCAACGCGTCAAATTATTTAGGAATGGAAGATTCTTTACAGATCCATCTGTAGTTCTCAATATTATTTGTCCTACCAGATTTAAATATACTATACTAAAAAAAAATTTTCCAAAAAAAATGTCGCGATGACTTGATTTTAGATTCAATATTGTTGATATATGTTGTGTAGGCATTGTGTAAAGATGTTTTAAATTCAGATCTCAGCTGACGAGATAAGATAAAGTCGTCATTCAACATACACTTCTTAGATGATCTATTTTTAAGAATTTTTAATCCACGTGTTACATCATTATCCCAGGGATAAATACCATTTGTAAGGCTTTTAATTAGTACAATTCGGACAATATCTAAGATTAAGTTCCTTAAAACGCTATAAAATACGGAGCAGAGGTCATCAATTTCAATAGTTAAAATTGGATTCCAGTCAAAATTGCATACCTCATTACAAATGTGTTTATAATCAGCATTTTTAAAATCAAATTTGTAAGAAGTGGAAATATTGATAACAATAATAAAACATAAACATTTCTGAATAAGAAAATAATTCAACATTCTCAGAACACGGATAAAAGTTCGCATTCTTACCCGCAGAACGACTGCGTACTCTTACTCTGAATCACACTTTTTAACTTTCTCGTATATATTTGTATACTAAAGAGATATTGACTGCGGTTGTGCGGAAATTTTGAACTGAAACTGAGTGGCCGTCCGTCGGAAACGGCTTGACGGGTTTGCTTCAAAGTTCGTGTATAAGGTTTTGGGGGTTACATCTCGCTGTGTGTGTTTTTGCTTTATCGTTTAAAATAACGGTACTATGGCAGGTACCGTTATTTTAAACGATAAAGCAAAAACACAATTTTTTTTTGGTGAAAATATAGGGCCAAAAATACTGCATACTCAGTTTTTGGAAAAAAAATCTAAAAACGGTAATTTATAAAATTGCCAAAATCTCAAAAACTAATAAGGGGAATATATAAAAATTGCACTATTTTTTTATGATGATATGCTGCGTACTTCGATTTTCGAAATAATTTTTTTTTCATATAACGATATTTTTAAATTTAAATTAAATTCCTTTTCTTAGAAACGGCTCTAACGATTTTGATAATTTCTTGTATTTCGAACGATTATATTAAAAGTGTCCAATGTGCGAAATTACTTCAAAATCGCATAAGTGCCGTTTTAGAGAAAATCAAATTTGTTAAAACCTAAAAAGTGGTTTAAATAAATTTAGTATGTGATCAAAGGCATTTGACTTGAGTTTGGCGTCAAGTTTTTTTGTCAAAAATGCATGCATTTGAAATCGATGATACCTACCCTTCTTCAATGGATTACAAATTACATTTCGGACCACTCAATACAAGTTGTATGACGCAGTCGTGCACTTTATTTTTTGAAAGTAATATTTTATATTACATTATTATATAAGTTGACAAAATTATTTTTGATTTTCTAAATGAATTCATTCAACCGAAATTTCACACACATTTCACATTTCGTCCTTCATCTGCTCAGTGTTATTTGAATATTGGCGCAAATGTAAGTATTGAAAACTTTTCTACAAATTATCCATTGGCCAAAGTCTGTACTGCTCGCAATACAACTTCTAGTTCGGACAACCCACAGAAGAGGAATTATACAAATAGTCAACTTTGGCTCTCGCGCCCTCCGTCTTATATTTGTTTCAAAGAGTCGTAGAACTGTATCTGTATAAGTTCTTGCATGCAAATCAGATTGAGACAGCTCACGCACACAATTGCAGTATTGCGCTAAGGAATCCATTTTGGAAAAAATGTCACGTAGGTATCGTTAATATCAAACAGGGGCCGAATTACCGCATCAGAACGGATCATACGAAGCATCACGTATCGAGCGCAGTTTGTGATTGTATTAGGAAATTTTGTACCAGTATACTGTCATTTTGTGTTCTGTCATTCGCTTTTTTATGCGAAATTGTGAGTTGTGCTTTGAATAAAAACGGTTAAAAACTTTATAAATTTTATTAACTGGATATGTTATTATTATTTTCGTCGTCCGATTCTTCTGGAAAATTCTTCCCATAGTCTGTTGCATGTTGCTTTTCCTTGAGCAGAGTTTGGCAATACGTTTTTGGCCAAATCGGGGTACACCGCCATAAAATCAGCCATAACACTTTTCTGGCTAGCATTTATTTTGTTTAAATTTATTCTGTAATAATTTAAATTTGTATTTTTAGAACCTTTTACAAAAAATAATTAAACTTACACTTTTTCTGCCATTTTACCACAATACGACACCTCCAGAGCTGACGTATGAAAAAACACACGGTAAGTGACTAGGAAATGTCAAACAATAAAACTCGATACTCGATACCATGATCGATAACTGAAGCAGTAATGCCAAACCGAGATAATTCAGTAACGTATAGAAGTTACTTACTCGTTAACCACAGATGAGTAATTATACAGATAGTCGACTGAGAGGATTTTTGGCTCTCCCGCCTATCGTTTTTTATTTGCTTCAAAAAGGCACAGTACTGTGTTCGTATATGTTTTTACATGCGAATCAAATTGAGCCAGCTCACGCATACAATAGCAATTCTGCGCCTAAGAATCCATTTTGGAAAAGATCTCGTGTTGACATATTAAAAGTCAAAACTGGGATGTGTCCAATAACATCGTAATAACATGCGATGATTTATAATGAATTTGCAACAAAATAAAATGTTGGTGAATGTTGTTAATTATTATGTAAACTAAAATAATAGTTTTACCAAACAAACATATTTTTAAGGGTAAACATTTTTAAGCAGTTTCGTAAACATTTTGGCAGTTGCGCAAGTTAAACATAAAATAAGGGTTATCATAATTTGTTCGCCAGTAGTTAAACTAATTTAGCAGTTTTAAATTGTCAGTAATAATAAAATAATTTTGGTGGTTGACTTATCGAATGTCGAGTAAAATAATTAAAATCAAATAATTTTTAAACGGAAGGTTTAATAAATATTTCAGCAGTGAATTAATGAAATATTCTGTAAAATTACTAAAATTTTAGGTAAAATAAATAAAAGCTCAATGAATGAAATTAATGAGTAATGCGTGATAAGTTAACTGACCATTTCAATAATTTAACATAGTATTTCATAAATTCACTGCTATTTTATTCACCGCTATTCACTATTCCAATTCAAAGATAATAACGTTATTAAATATGTTAAACATGATGAAATAAATTTAATAACGTTGTTAACTTGGAATTGAAATAGTCAAGTCTACAGTTTGTGTTTAAAAATGCATTTAAAGTTATTTTGTCGCAGTTTGTCAATTCGCTCGCTCGCTCTCATATGAACGTTCCGAATATGTAGGTATGTAAATATATTAAACTTTCATATGTTCAATAAAAACATAATAAAGAACCAAAGAATTTAATATACATGAAAAACTAATCCAAAACTATTAACTATAAATATTTTGCACCCAAATATTAATAATTTAGTAATATTCATGCAATTATAAAATAATATATACAACCCAAGTATGTTTATTTTAAGGCAGATAAAAAATTGAGAACTATTTCTTATAAACACAAAAAATATTCGCATTTAATTGCAACAACTTCATTATGTATTATATACCTAACTATTTTTTTGATAAACATTTCAATTAAAATATCTATTAAACTTGAACTACTTTAACTCAATACTTCGCAGCACTTCCCCAACACTTCCGCTATAATCAGCTGTTTTTTGTTGCCATTTGGAATTCTTGCAAAACTGCCCGCGCTTATGACATATTTTTGACACATCAACCCTTCCATACTTTATTTGGCTGGCTCACACGTATTCACAGATAGAAAATTTGAGAGAGGATTTTTTCTCCATTTTAAAAAATTTTTTGCGGGTTGAAAGGGACAGAGGTATGCTGAGTCGACTATCTGTGTCGTTAACTGAAGCGGTAATTCGGCTCCAGGTCTTTAAATACTATATTTTTGACAATCAACAGAACCCTCTGTGGTTCACACGTATTCACAGATAGAAAATTTAAGAGAGGATTTTGCGGCCATTTTTAAGAAAATGGTGCTGGTTCAAGGGGACAGGCGCATGCTCTGTTGACTATCTGGTTAATTACACATCAGTGGGTCAAACAAACATGAGTTGCCAAAACTGTTAGCATCAATTGAATAGCTCATTGATTTCAGTTTTTCTGGTCGTCAGATGAAAAAGTAAATGTTAGTCCACACATTTTACCGAGCAAATAAATAAAAATACAATTTGATGTTATATTCAATTAGAGTCTAAAAATGTTTATCCAAATGAAATCTGTTTGGAGTACATCTCCCCAAAAAACTGAGATATGTTGTTTTGGGCGTACACGGTTCGATGGAAAGGGTTAGCAATTGGGATGCACTCCACATTCCACATCAGTATGTAAAATTTCAGATTTTTATGTTTTACGGATTTTAAGCTAAAGGTCCCTAAGACATATACATGTTTTTTTCTGATAATACAAATCAATTGGACGTGTGTGCTTTCCAAAAAGCGCCCGCCAAAGGGACAGGGCATAACTCTATCATCAGCGGTTTCGGCTGTAAGAAAGTCAGGACAATCTATTCCATATTTCTGATAAATCTACTTTATAGGTATAGACTTATCAGCAATATGTGTCAAACGTTCTTGCAGGACATTAATCATTTTCTTGTAAATTTATCTATAAAAAAATGTTTGTGCGATAAATTTCCAAGCGAGATATAATTAAACAAGCACAGACACGTAAACAAGGCCATTGATGACTGATCTTTTACGGAAAAGTGCAGATATTTTTTGAGCTATTCTGTTTGCTAAAACAAATTTATGTTTATACACGCGAATCATGAAAAGTGAAGACAGATTGAAAGTGTGCGGTGTAGACTTATAAATTGCTTTGATGCAGCGAATTCCATAATTTAATAGCTCAAGGAGTGTAGATAACAACGGTGAGGTAAATCAAATTTAAATTACCAAGCACAGGTAAATCAGATACCTACCCACGATGAAGAATAATTTTTCATAATTTTATGCGAAAAAAAAAAAATAATAATAATAAATTTAATGGTATATTGTAGTGTGAGGTAGATGACTCCTGGAGTGTAACAAGGTAATGAACACAGTTACATATTAAATTCGAAGAAAAGCACAATTTAAGAACATAGACGAAGAGGCAGTCGACTGGGAAATTGTTACTACGTTCTATAAGAACTGACAAATATTAGGATTTCTCATCTACTCTTATAAACTTCTTTATGCTGGTAAAAATGCAAACGTCTCTTTGTACTAGATTCTAAGATCTTTTTTTTTCGTTCCCCATTCTGGTCCCGGCAGGTAGCCGACCGGTTGATGGCGACCGTGTTTGTGGGTCAATTCAGTTAAACTATGCATTGTCGTCCTTCCCATTTTTTTGGGCATGCTTTATTAATACAAAACAAAAAAATTATGTTACATAGGTAGTTGTCCTCAGGTAAACAAATAACAAAATCGAACAATTGCGATGTTTAAGAAATCTAAAAATAAATCCGAATCCCTCCCGAACAAAATATAAATGCAGTCTTAATGAGCGATTTAACTGTGAATTTAATTCGTATGCAGATCTATTACAAATGCAGCGAGTAGTGAACGTTGCATAATAAAGCTAAAAATTCGACACGACTCAAGATCCTACAAAGGTTTTTGAATCCTGTCAAGTAGCTCCAAATATGTTATTGGTAGCCCAGACCAGATATGAGCGTTGTACTCAAGTATTGGGCGAATAAACGCCGTGTAGATTCTAGCTAGATCAAAAGGGGTGAACTATTGCTTGCATCGCTTGAGGAAGCCTAGACATTTTGCAGCGTTTTTGGAGACGTCGAATATGTGGTCATTCCATTGAAGTTTGTGGTTAAAGCACATACCGAGGATGAAAAGATTTTCATGGATGATGAGTATTAATAAGGGTTTTGCTTCAATGACCGCAGATAGCATTGTGTTTTGGAAGCATTAAATTCTACTCTATTGAATTTAATGAACTTAACATACGTTGTCATTCCAGCTCCACGCCCGAAAATGAGGGACGTGAATCATTAAACGAAAATGCTAAGGGTACTGTCATCAGCGAAGGAATAGATTGGATTAGAAGTGACAGACAGGAGGTCATTGATAAAAATGAGAAAGAGAGTCGGAGACAAAACAGAGTCCTGAGGGACACCAGCATTTATTTGGTGAGTTGCAGACCTGAAACCGTCCAAAACAACTTGTATTAAACGGTCCGAAAGCAGAAGCAGTACTACCATAATTAATTGTGTTTTCGAAGAAGCCAGTTGACATGTGAGCGACATAGCAGAGAATGATTAAACGACGAATTCTAAGGCACACCTTCTTTCGACAAGTATGTAGACGTCAATAGTTTACTCGACGCATTGGACGAGGCGTATTCTATGGGGCCCTTAAGATTTATTATTTAATATTTTCATTGTTTTTGTCGGCTGTGCGAATAATCGCCCAAAACCAAAAAACTTATAATCGCTGAAGAATATGGGGCTGTTATTCATAATAAAGGATCGCCCAAAAAAAAAAACAAGAATAATCGCCTAATAATCGAAAACAGACAATCCCCGAATAACTTTTTTGAGGTTTTCAACTTTCTTTCAGTAAGCGGCTGGAAAATTTGGTGGGGCTTTTGGCAACAAACGCAGTACTTTTGTAATTAGTTTTAAAACGCCCAACATTTTTTTGGGCAATTATTAATTTTTTGGTTTTGGGGTTTCTTCATCTCATGCGTATTCCCTGGTATGTAAGAGACGTTAATAATGTTGGCTTCGACTGTTGTTGGACTTTATTTAAGTTTCTCAAAGAAAAAAATTCTTGCTGGAACCACATTTATGCCATTCAAACCGGGTAACGAAACCGGAATGACGTCACAATTAAACAGACCACACCAAACCGTGCTTTTTTTTGGGTTGTAACTCTGCCCCAAGTGAGCCAATTTTTACTTATTGACATACAAATTAACCCAAAAATAAGCTTCATCGCTGAACACAACTTTCGGACAAACCTTCGGAACTAATGCGAGTTATTCTACGGCCAATTTACCGAGATTTAGAGGCAGAGGATAGTCAGATCGGCTTGTTGCTAAAATAAATCATAAAAGCCAAGCAAAGCAAAGCAAGATCTTTTTGTTAAATTTTTTTTATACTTTCATACAAAGATGTATTGCGAGCGACGTCTAACGTACTCTTTTGGACAAGTGCATTGTTATTACACTCTTCTTATCACCTAAATACATTTAAATTAGTAACTCACAAGATTTATCACCATGAACATTTGTTTTGGCAATAGTTCAGTTACCTCTCACACACGAAATTGACTGTGAGTACTAAAAAATTTTAAAAATTATATTTAAATGAATTCAGAAAAGCCACCTAAATACTATGACATTGATTAAATAAAAACAATCGCTTTGCAAAAATATTAAGCATTCTTTTCGTCCTGTTTTTTTAATTTTTTACTCTTTTTTTGTTTACCGATTACAATTCCATCGATGGCATGTACTTCGGCCAAGCTGATGGGTCTAAATCTGTAATTGAAACCAGCTGGGAATTCCTTTTCCACCTTTATGAAACGATTTCCAAGTGCATAGTATAAGGGTAGGGTTCTGTAATTTAACCGACTCTTCGGCCATTTCTTGAAATGATAATCCTTCCTTAAAATCGTTGGTTTCCTTGATCCTTCTAAATCACGCCAGAAAAACATTACATTCGGACCGTTAAGTTCTTGTTTGGTGGGGGGTTTATTCCAGCTTTTATTTGGGGTACGGCATACCTTTTCCCAAGGTTCCAGATTTTCCAAGTAAAAATCTGGATATCTGGTTTCATGGTATCGCATAGCTTAGGTTTTATGTATATAGTTCCAAATACTATTTCCAAGGGCAGTAATACAATTTTTCTATTTACTTAAATGATTTAAATAGGTAATTTTTATTTTACGAAATTTTAGTTTTTGTTGATGTTTTAAATTTAAAATTTATCATAGCTCACTCGTAATTTTTGTTTAGTTTGGTAAAAAAATATTTAAGTTTTAAGATGAATTATGGTATATACACAAGAAGAAGGTAAAACTCGAAAAATAAGTAAGAATGGCGCATGTCAAGTTGGAACCTTCGGAGGAGGTTAGAAGAGACTTGGGGAATAGTACTCGCGACCTTGTGTTCTATTGTCCCCCCCCTTATTATACCTTGGTGAGGTTTGCTCTCTCTTCCAGAGCCCCCTCACAGCTTAATTCACCCGGAATTATGTTGGAGTGGATGCTCTAGCTTTAGCCTTTGCAAGGAAGGAAATCCTACTCATAGCACATCATCCAGTCCAGCTTCTTTTATGAATCTGCGAATGAGCAGAGGATCCGTGGTTGGTAAATTTTTTCGAATTTAGTGTTTTCCCAAATATTTGGGGGGAACTAATTCCCTATCCCGCAGAATGGTTCAGGTCCTATGAAGGGTTCTGCTGCCCATTTTCTAGCTAGAGAGTCCGCCGCCTCGTTACCAATAATGCAGACAGATAATCTATTTTTCTTGCCCTATTTGATGAGACTTTGTAGGCATTCATATACAAGTTTTTATCTAATGACAAAAAGAGTTCAGTGCTTCGATAGCTGGTTGACTATCTGACATTATTGCTATGTTACAGTTTTTGTAATTCTTTTCGAGATTGATTCGAACGCATCTTTCTATGACGTATATTTCTGCTTGAAAAATGTTGGTACTTTTGCGCATGGATTCATAGCATTTAGTTCTTGGCCCAAACACTCCTGCCGTCTATATAAATACCACTTTATCGTGTGGTTGTTCAGTCCATAAATTATGGATTCATGGCTGCATTCTTTCTTGTTGCTGAGCTTCGTTCAGAAATTATTTTCAAAGTTGTATTTCCTAATGATGTCATCTCTTGGAATATGCAAGAGTGGAAGTTTTCCGAGAAATGTATTATTTCCATTTCCCCTTTCCAGTTCCTTCTTTAGGTATTATTAGAATAGTTTTATCCGCCGCCTCTGAAAGAATGAGGTGTAGGTGAGTTAATTCAAATAGCACTTCTACTCCAGCATTTGGGCAACAAGTGAGGAATAGGCACGCCAGTTTTTGCACTTTTTTTTATAGATTCTCTCGTTGTGAAGAGACTTGCTCTTTTTTTTCATGCCACTGCACCGTATGTTATTATTGGTTCTTATTCTAATCCGGATTGATGATTGGACCGCCCGAGAGACACCATTCCTGAGTTACCCTCAGACCTCATACAATGGATGTCGCAGAGAATTTCTTCAAACTTTCCTATAGCAATTAATGCTATGTCATCAGCGTACGCCTGACAGCTGATACCAAAAGTAGTTAATTTTTCTGGTAGTTCGTCCACAATTAGGCTCCTCGTCAAGGGTGATGATACCCCTCCTTGTGGGCATCCTCTTGTAGTTCCTACTTTAATAGTTCCAGCTGCTGTTTGTGTCGCACACCGCCCATCCATCAGGATACTCAATATCAAGAAAGGCACACCTATCTCTTTTGAATTCAAAGCGCTTTGGATTATTTCTATTAGTTGATACAGGTCAATTTCTTTCGATCAGCCCGCCCTGTATGCATGTTGTCGGTGATGCAGAGAACAAGTTAGTATTTCCTCCCTTACATAATTATCCACAACCTTCTCTATTGTTTTCTACAAAAACGAAGTAAGGCTGATAATTCTGTACGATTTTGGATGTGTCGGGTCTTTTTTTCCCACCTTTGGTATGAACACAACCTTTGTTAATCTCCACTGTAGTGGTATGGTAGAACTGGCGTTATACCATCCACACCTGGAGACTTGAAGGGGTAAAAGTAACCTATTGCCTATTCCAGCCTTTCCCTGGAGCAGATAACTGATGCATTTTCCCAGTAATCCTTTCGAGGTCGAGCTGGAATAATTCTGGAAAGTGAGGTCGTAGAAGTCCAATGCCCTCTCGTCATCCCTTTCCGTGAAGTTGCCATCTAGTTTCTTATTCGATGTTGGCACTCCTCCTGACTTGGCAAGAGCTTTATGCAGTCTTGCCGCCGTAGGGGTGCTTGAGATTGTCTCGCAGAATTTCCTAAAGTATAAGACTTGAGGCATAGGTAGTAGTGCCAGTATCGTTCAGATGGTGACAAAATGGTGACTCCACCGCTTTACATCAACTGGCCTGAACAGAACCACCTCCACCTCCAGACGAAAGTGAAGAAGAATGATTTCAGTTCTGCGCGGTACGAAAACTCAATTTTATGTCAAATATCTCGAACTTGGATGCATAGCTCCATCAAATTTTACTGAAATCTTCTTTCATCTAGTCTTTATGCTCTTTGGCCAATTCAAACCTTTTCTGTTTGTTTTGTGGTCGTAGCAGGGGTTTCAAGCAGGAACCTTCCCAAATAGGTCAGCATGGCCGTATCTTCGATTGACCCTTGTCAATAACAGCGGCTTTGTCCCTGTTCCATTTATTTCGGGTGCCGTTTTTCGTCTGCTTCGTTTGCTTGTTCTGACTATTAGGCGAACCTCGTATTTAGTTGTAGCTCTCGGCCATCCTGACCGTGGTTGAATGACGTCAGTTATCTAAATAGGCCTCAAACTTTTGGCCCGCAGTGTACATTTAAAAGTTACACCTCTCATATTGGAAAACCACCAAGTGGTATTTGATTTCATTTTAAGCTTGCATTATAAAAAGACAGTAATTATACTGGATACATGGCCACAGGCACAGTGTGTTAAACTTCAGAGCTGAATATGAATGCAGGGTAATAAGTTACCAGCTACTCTGTTTGGTCACAAGTATACAAGCCCGCTTTACTGCATTATGTAAATGTAAGGTAGGAAACTAATTCCAGTCTTAGTCTTAGGCTTAGGCTTAGGCTTAGGCTTAGGCTGATACTGACACATAGCTAACTAAGTTCAACTTAATTTCATGAAAAAGTATTACATAGATCCTAACATTTACTAAGTGCAACTAGGGCACTTTATTCCTAGCCAATTTTTCCCATAAAATAAGTTCGAGTGGTGGCAACAAAATGGCGCCAAAGCGCTAATTGCGCCACCGTTCTACTGGGCATTATGGAGAAATCACTTTAACTGACTACCTATTCTACCATTGCTAAACATTTTCTAAAGACTGGCTAACAACTGAAGGTCCATTTCGAGACCAATTTCAGTTGAAGTAATTACTAACAGATTTTTCTAATTAGATTTTATCGATTGAGTGCGTTGGAACTTACTAATTTTTCATAAAACAAAAAACACAAATTTTGAAGTCTTGATTAAAGGCTGGAGCAATCAGATATTGTTTGTTTGGCATTTAATGTTGTTCCCCGTTGGCGACTGAGTCTACACCTACATCTACTCTACCCTATGAAGCCCCCCACAATTTACTGTCATTTTCAAACTAATATAACTTGCTGATGTAATTTGTTGTGTACTTATTGCAGCCTTTATAAACGAAATTGGTGCTTATCATCGCTTTCAGGAGGCTTGTAACTGCACATTTTTGTTGCCATTATTTTAACTGGTGAAACCTTTTTTATAGCTTCTACCACTTTAGTTCTTTATTGTCAAATAATAATGCCAAAAAGTTTTATACGTTCACACAAATGGTTGTGAATAAAGAACAATTTTTGTGCAGCCTCTGATTGATGGGCTACCTTAACAAGAAAGGTAAGGGAGTCACCATACGCAATATGCCATTATGCGAGGACCGGAACCTGGGACTGCTTCTTACGCTTAAAAAGAGGTCGTTGTTACGTTCGATACATTGCTATGTTATTGCTGCTGTTTTTTTTTTTTGTTTATGGTTTTTGAAGGTTTCGTTGTGCTGTACCGACAACGACGAACGTTTATAATGCTTAAGAATATAGTATATATTCTGGGTTGTATTTGTTGCGTCTGACAGAAATTTACATTTATAGGGGGATAACTGTAAAAGCAGTTTAATATTTTATGGCAAAATAAATTTACAAAGGTAATCATGCAGGCCGTGAGCTGTTGTTTTATGAGTTTTTTTTTTTGTTTTCTTGTGGTGGAGGGTTGCAAGGAGAATCAACAATAAAATATTTGGTAAAAGTTTAAAGTGGGATTATGGTTTCTGTAAGAGAAGAGTGGGTGGTTGATTGTCTTGGTCCATTGTATATTAAAGCTATGAGCATTTGGGTTGTTTGAGAGAGTTATTTTTGGTATCACCTTAGAGTACATTTCAGAAGTGACATTTATATATGTATAGGAATAAAGTATAATCTATTAAGTACTCTGAAGGATATAGGTACCTAGACTGGAGGACTGTGGTTTGACAATTTATTTGGTTTTGGACAGCTTTTCTTTAACCAGCCCCACAGATGAGGAATTAACCAGATATTCAACTCTGTATACTTGTATAACTTGAACAAGCAAACAAGTTTTGAAAAATGGCAGCAAAATCCTCTCTCAAGTTTTCTATCTGTGAATACGTGTTAACGAGAGACATGAAGTAGGGAGTCGTTGGTGTGTCAAAAATATGACATAAGTGCGGTGAGTCTTGCAACATTTCCAAATGGCTATAAAAAAGGAAAAGAAAGGCTACAGTCCGCTTCGGCGAACAGCATGATACCCTATCCATATCCCTTATGCCCCAAAGAAAATGGATTAAGAACATGATGATTCCAAATTTCAGCTTCCTAGCATAAATTTAGTGGCCTCAAAAGTTGATACGGATGGACGAACATTGCTAAATAGTCTTAGGTTTTATTCCTGATCATAAATATATATATATAAAGAGGCCGACATACGTCTATGTACACTTACTTTGAATTGAAGTATCCTCACTTATATTTACGTATAAGTCACACCAGAATACCATAGTATGGAAAAAACTTTTTTAGGATGAAATTAATGGGAATCCGACGAAAGTAAAATGGTATGGTAGTGGGGTCTACTATCACCCTAACACAAGTTATATGCAGTTAAAATGAAAATGCCCGATTTCGAGGTATAGCTACTCTAAGTGATATAACTTCAGATTTGTTAGGTATTGGTACTTTACATATTTTGAAGACCTAATTTAATTACCCAAAAGTTAATTAGTAGCGTAGTGTTATTTCATAAGCCAAAAAAAGAGTTAAAAAGTCTTAAGTAAAAATTCAGAAACTACAATTTTTAGCTTTTCATTTCAAATGCATTTTTTTAAAACATCATCAAATCTCTCCAAAATACGAATCGACAAAAATTTACATTATACTCTCTATAATGTAAACTTTTTGGAAATTTTCGGACTCTATAATGTGAATTTTCTTCGTATAGACATTCTTTCAGAAGTTTTCAATGCAGCTGCAAGTGAGTAGCAGCTGCCAGTTGTGTATCTTAAAAAAAGTTAAATGCTTTCTTTTGATGGTTGATCAGTTCATGGTTATCTTCTGGCACTTGACTTCTGAATTTTTGTTGTAATTTTGATTTATTTTGATTTTAAGTGGCAATGAAATCAAAAGATAAAAGATACTAAGTGCAAAGTTGGGTTTGCAAGTTCATGCAAAGGCAAGGTGTAGGGACATTAAAAATTTGCGGCGAAAAGTTGTCATGCAAAAAATGGCAATTGATCCAATTTTGGGAAAATTTCAAATCACAATCCGAGAAATGCCTCTTACGCCTCAATAAATCTACAATGCAAATGAATTAGGTCTATTTTGGAATATTCTTCCTAACAACACACTCGTTTTGTCTACTGAACATACTGCACCAGAAAGGAAAACTAAGCAATCTTTTTTTTTCGATTCCTTATGGCATGAATGTTTTTTTTTAAACATTAATATTTTTTATATACCAATGCACTTAATCAAATTAATTAACAATCGGACAGAAACGAAAGAATCTTTAGAGTTTGTATTAATAATAACTATAAGCTCTTTTAATAGAATTTGTGCAGCCGGAGTTCCTCAAGCATCTGTTTTAGGACCCCTGCTTCTTAATATATATGTCTTAGACTTCCCGAAACTGTAAGACTGTCAATTTCCTACGTTTGCTGATGATGCGTCCGTACATTCTTCGTATGAGATTGGTTGTAATGCAGAATCTAATCATCATTAGCTGGAAAATAAAAATTAACCCTTCTAAGATACAGGCTATCTTTTTTCTTCTTCTGACCTAGGGGAAGCATTTCTATTGTTTATGTAGAAACACTTAACAGAAGTTAAGTTAAGTTAAATCAAGTCAAGTATTGAAAACAAACTTGTAGTCTTCAAAGTGATTTATCAAGCGATTTTGACATAATGATTCTCCTGTTTGGGGAAACTATGCCATGTCCCACATTAAAAATTACAAGTTTACCAAAACAAGCTTTTACTGTTATTATTGAAGCTTCCTTAGGACTTCTCTACAGTCAGACTGCACAAAATAACAAATGTTGAAAAAGTCTTGGTAAAAATGAATAAACATAACCAAAAATTTAATATCAATTTCCAAATGTCAGAAAACTCTCTAGTTTTACCGTTTATTTATTGATCGTTTATAGTTCTGTTCTACCTTCTGCCCTTGTCTTTCCTTTCAAAAACCTCCGCTTGGAAAACGGACGCCTTTACACTGCCAGAAAGTCGACAGCGCTTTATCGGTTTTCGATTCTACATGTTTGGACCATAGAAGTTGTAGCAGTGACATTCCTCCTTCTCGTAAAGAGAACAACCGAAGTTTTAAGAAGATTCAATGAAAGCCCATTTCTAGTGCACATCGATCAAATCTATGGATCTCGGCGCCTGAGAGCAGACAGTCCCTAGGTTTGAACCGACAGAAAGAACGGCGACATTGCATTGTTACAGTTTCTTTCTTACTGTTCCAACACTTTATCTTTCTTCTGACGTTGAAGATCTCTTTCACTATATCCAGAGCTCCAAATGGTTTAATGAGTAGAGAAGTAAAAGTTTGGATTCACGTGGTATAACAACGTACCTCTTTTTGGTCTAAGTGAGTCTAAGAGACCTGACCCAACCTAACCAAACACTTGATCTTAAAAGTTTGCCAAGTCTTATTCCCACAGGGCCAGTCTACAGTATTAGCCGGATGTGATGATGCTGAGTTATAATAAAAACACTATAGGCATCGCCAAATAGACGACATTCTGAGTCAATGTCTATCCCATTCCTGGAACACTCAACCTTAATCGTGAATATCCAATTTTCCACGAATATCATGATCTAGACATTTTTTTTTAACCATTGCAACCGCAAAATAAACATCAATTACAATTAGTTAATCGATTAATTGATACGACTTGTTCAATAATTTTATGACTCATTAGTGATTATTATTCAAGGAATAGCAAACTGATTATCTCAATTAGATACATACTGATTATTCAATGACATCTGGAAGCACCGGCCAATAATAGATTTCAGTGATTATAGAAATTAATCATTAAGCACTTTAAGCATTGTTTCACTTTCCTTTGGGAAGGCCATGAGCCGATAACTTGAGCTAAGACCCTGTAAAATTACAGTAGGTAATAACATATTTTATAGATTAAGAGCAAGCATTTCATCTGAACCATTCGTACGCCATTACTCGATAACAGCTTAACGGCACGTATTATTGGCTCACCATCCGCAATTACCATATCGCTGAGGATGATTCTCTCTCGCATTGCTACAACACAAAGCTGTCCTTGTTGTAACTACTCCAAAGCGATATTACTACTCTCGATGATTCCAATTGCACCATACCTGCTGATTGGCCCTCCTTTTAAAGCGCCACTTGGATAAGTTTTTATTGCCTCTCATGTCTGCTGATTGCAGACAATTTTTAATAATAGTTAATTTTTTTTTCTCTTTGCTCTACATAATGTTAAATATTTATATATTTTTTTCGATATTGCAGTTATGAGTACATTTCAATGATGTTAAACTTTATCCATATCACAGTGAAACTGGATCACATACATATGTACATTTATGGTGGTTATGAACTCACCTCCATATGGCACCTTAAAAATGAACCTCAACCTCCTAAGGGTAGTTCGTAGCAAGCAATCTGGGTGTTTAACTTTTTCGATTAAATCCTAAAATAAACACACCTGAACGCAATTTTCCAACATTTATACATTATTTATTCGTTGGCTCACTGCGACGAGCTGCTGCTACTCTCTGCTACTGTTATTACCTTATGTCATTGTGTTGTAAATGTGTTGGTGAGGGTGAGGGTGAGGTGAGGTATTCAAGGCATAATATTTTCTTTTGCAACATTGGGCGGAATGGGAGCTGCTGCTGGTGCTGCTGCTGCTGCTGACGATCCTGCTGCTATTCTACTTACATATTTTCGCTGCGTGTTGGTTATGGAAATGGAAAGATATGCGAATTCTTATATTGTCGGTGCTTATATTTTATTTATTTTCCTCTCTTGGTCTCTTGTTGTTTCATGTGCTTTATTCAGTTTGCCGCTGGCAATAACATTTATAACTGAGCAAATATAAAAGCAATTTCATTGCAGCCTCTGATTAAATGCGTTTTTTTTTTGGGAGTGAGAAAGAATGCGGTGACGTTAGAATGGGAGTTAATGTTATTATGAAGATTTGGAGTTACTTTGTGTTAAAGTAAACTTTTTTCCCTTAATTTCTTTTCTTTTCTTTTTTTGTTGCTGTTGCGTATTGTTCATTGGACATGTTCGTTTTAGAATTACTTTTGAATAACCTGCCGATGATGGTCAATGTCCAGAGCTGCTTAAGGTGGAAGTAAATTAAGCTTTGGTCTAAGTTGCGAGAAATTTGTGTATTGATATTGATATCAAGGGGCACGGTAGTGCCCAGCCAAGTTCTTTATCACTATACCCTTATTTACACGAACCAACTCAGGCCATTTTGATCCCCCCTCTAACTTCGCTTACATGAAAGCTAGAGACATAAAATTTTCAGGATTTATTGGGACGCACGGCAATACCAAACCATACCAAATTTTAACTGCTTAACATGAGGGGTTGCTAAGTTATAAGGCCCCAAAATTTGCAAAAACCGTAACCACTGACTCACTGACTCACTAACTCACTGACAGATCATCAAACCTATAAAGCACTTCCAATCATCGTAGAACCTTGAAATTTGGCACAGTAATATGGTTTGTGGAGAAACCACAGGGAAAAGTCCAACATTTGTGATTTTACATCCAGGAGGCGTGGCAGTCGCCCACTTCTCTTAACTCATCGTCATCATCAAAACAATAAAGCACTTTCCATCATACCTCCCAATACCTTAAAATTTGGCACAGTAATAGGGTATACGGAGAAACCCCTGGGAAATATCCAAAATATGTAATTTTACATCCAGGGGGCGTGGCAGCCGCCAGCAGCAACGCAGCCCCCAAAAATCCTACAATTATGATTTCTTACGTGAGGCTTGGTTTTAAAGAACAAACTCGGAAAGAAATGAAGTATTGTTTATTTTCCATTTAGGGGGCGTGCTAGCCGCCCATTTTCTTTAAATTTGCACCCAAAAGACTTAAAGCTATGAAGTTATACGTGGAGGATGGATTTGAAGAACAGCCACAAAATTTGTGTATATTCCAAAAAAGAGGCGTGGCAACCGCCCACATATCGAACTCATTCTACAGTTATGAAATCTTACATGTAGGTAATTCTTTTAAGGGCAAACAAGGAAAATTATAAAACAAATTGAATTTTGCTCAAAAGGCCCCGCTTACGTTCGGTCAAAATCCCTAAAATTTTTAAATTTTGCAAAATGTCCATGCATAAGAAAATCTTTGCAAAAAGTATGGAAATCACACCAGACACATAAATATTAAAAAATAGCCAAGTTCTTTTATAAAAAAAAAATCTTTTGCTTTACAAGTCAGCCACAAAAAGTACTGAGATCTAAACAAGAACGCCAAGTTTGTATTGTAATTTAAAAATTTCACAGATAGTATTTAAACTACATTAAAAAAAGCAGGAAATAAATTAAAAGTTAATCATTCAAAAATAAGACAAAAAACAAAAAAAAATGTAAGCGCAACCAAGGAGTATTAAAATTAAAAGAAAAAGCTAAATCACTCTGGAAAGGTGTTCGAAACAATCACTATGACTGTGACTATTACTGTGTTCGATCCCAGACCTCAAATGATTGGGTATGTTATTCCAGAGTTTGAAGCGATTCGGAATCAGGATCGACAAACAACTCAAAGCCATATGAAATAATGGGAATAATCAGAGCTTTTATCAGTTGAAGCTTGAGTTTAGAAGGTAAAACAGTTCTTACAATAGATGATCCTCGTAACGAAGCATAGACTTTATTTGTTACGGCATTTATATGAGAATCCTATTATTAAAAATGATTCCAAGATTGTTTGCTTGTGTGACATATTCAAATTGGCAGGAGTTAGAGTAACAAAATTGGTGGAAAATCAGAGAAACTAGTTTGATATTTAAAGATTGGCAAGGCTTTTATATTTTCTGGATTCAGCTTAAGACCATTGTGCGTTGACCATTTGACTATAGATCAGAGATCGCCGTTCATTTTTGATGTAGCATCTTCAACCATGCCAAGAGGAAAACTAATGTATAATTGGACACCATCAGCATATATATGAAATTGAGATAAAACGGACGGTAAGTCATTAATGAACTGAGAAAACAGTAATAGACCAAGAATAGATCCATGAGGAACACCAATATTAACAGGATGAAGTGAAGAAAGATTACTATTACATGAAACAGTTTGCAAGCGATTAGTCATGTATGAATAAATTAGTTTTTTAGATGTTTCAGAGAAATTGAAAAATGTCGTGAGGTTATCAAAGAGAAAATTAGGTTTTACACAGTCAAATGCTATGGAAAAGTCAAGTAATGTTATCGCAGTTGTAAGATTAGCGTCTATTGCTTGTCGTATATCGTCAGAAACTTTAAAAGACCTGATGTGCAACTGTGTCCAGATCGAAAACCCGACTGAGGAGGATTAAGAAGTCTTTTGTGCTTAATATAATCTTTTATTTGGGTACTTATAATGGAATCAAGGGCTTTAGATGAAAAGGGAACGATAGCTATGGGTCTATATTCGGAGATTGTTCCTTGTGTTTCCGTAAACGACGTTTGAGATTTATTTGCGCGAAAGTGTAGTGAAAGTTGATGCGTTTTTTAATTCAAAGTGCATTGTATTTAGTGACTTTTGAGAACTTTAGAGGTGTTATTTTTGCTATTAAGGCAAGCCGGCTTATTTCAATAATAACTTTAATTAAAGAAACTTGTTGAGTGATTATAAAAGTAATATATATATATATATATATTTATATATTGCAGTAAACTATCACTTGATAGCAACTGGTCGGCTTAGTAGAGGGTTGCATGGGCGTTGTTTTAAGCGAGTGCTATATGGGTTAGTTTTCATGTACAATCTCGGTCATACAAAATGCCAGAACAGTGTAATCATTGCAAAGCGGCGATTAGGGGTGAGTCTGGCTTGAAATGGCAGGGAGTTTGTGGAAAACAATATCATGTTGCAGCGAAGTTTTGTGGTTTGGATCAGTATACGGTGGGTATACTGGATTCAAATAATATGGTGATGACTGTATGCAGTATATCCAGAATGTGGACGATGCTCTTATGGATGTACAACAGAAAATGAAAAGAAATAGTGATCATTTAAAAGAGTACAAAGTGGGTTTCAAAGAGTCATCAAAGAAAATGAGGATGAAATAAAAAAGCTATTGGAAGCAGTGGAATCAAGGTACATGGAAAGACTACGCAGTATGGAAGTAGCATAGGAAACCCAGATTAGGAAGATGTGTGAACACATGGAAAAATATAAAGTTCAAAGTATCAAAATTTGTGAGCATTTTAAAGAAATAGTCGGCAAAATTGAGAAGAAATGGGAAAATTTTCAAGGTGAAAAAAATTGGGGTGTGAACGATAATACAGTGAAAAATTAAATGGAGAAGCAGAATAAAAATATTGAAAAAATTTTAGTTGGAGTGAACAAATTGAGTAGCAAAAAAAAAGGAGGTAATAATTGAAATAAAAAAGTCAATGTCATATGTGGAATCGGTAAAAAACGAGCCGCCATAGTTAGACCAAAAGTGTCCCAGGACAATAAAAAAACAAAAGAAGATATTAAAAATAAAATAAATAAAATAAATCCAGCAGTGAAAGTGAATGCAGTAGTGAATAAAAAGATGATATGGTAGTTATTAACTGTGATAATCAGTCAAGGCAAGTTTTAGAAAGAGAAGCGAGAAGAAGAGAAAAAACTTGGAAATGAATACGAGGTATGAGGGATGAATGGGAAAAAGGAGACAGGAGGCAGCGATAAAAAACAAAATAATACAGTGAAAGATGTTTATTGGGTAAAAATGTTTAGTTTAAAAAAGAATAATGCTATAAATTATAGAGCAATAATTGAGGTAGACATACGGGTGAAGTTGTAATTTTATACAAAGAAGGAAATACAAACGGTACATTTAATTAACTATTCAAAAAATATGGACATATGGTGGCTAGTTATCACAATTTATGTTGGTTCTTTTTTGATGATTATTGAAGGTGTATACAGATCACCGAGCTCATAAAAAAAAAACATTTTGTGAGGAATTCGCCGTTCTAATGGAGGAACTATTGGAGGCCAAGAAAGATTTTGTAATATTGGGAGATTTTAACATTGATTGGCTTAAAGTTTGAGAGACATATAGGAAAAATATTAACAGAATTATTAAGGAGAACGAGTGTAAGCAAATAGTTAAGTCACCAACCAGAATAACAGAGGAGTCCCGAACTTTGATCGATTATGTTATTACAAATGCGAAGAACATGGATGCAACAGTAGTCCGCGACTTAATGATTAGTGACCCCCAAACAATATGTGTGAGTGCAAATATTAAAACCAAAAGGGAAAAAGAAGAGATGGGTAGATGGGTTAAAGTTGTCGGTACAAACAACGAATCGTTCCAGAGTGCTTAAATAAATAGCGGATTAACAGGGATCAACAATAATATGGATGCCGAAATATATCGATAAAATTCAAGAGGTCTGCTGTAAATAAGTGGTTTGAACGATCACTCAAAGAACTGAAATGAAGGAAGATGGGTAATGCAGAAAATGACTGGTTGGAGTACAGACGATTAGAAATAAGTAAAAAACTGAAATTAAAAGTACAAATGTAAATTTATAAAACGCAAAAAAGAACTCGAGAAACCAAAAAGATATGTGGCGCAACTTGAAGCATAATGTTTTAAAAAAAAACAAGTGCTGTGATATTAAAGATATACAGTCTTATTTATAAACATGTTTTAAAGGCAGCGTAACTTTACGCAATACTTAAACTGCCCTTACGCAGCAAAACATCATTTATAAAACTTAAGCAACGTTGCTTAAGCGAAGAGTAACCTAAACGCCAAATTTGCGTTTAGAGGCTGCGTAAGATGTGTGTAAAATTTGTTTTTGATTCCAAATGTCATTTTTATATTTTCATTAAAAGAAAAAAGTTGTGAAAAGGTATAAAGAAATATGAAAATGCCATTTCAAATGCGGTTTTCTGTGAAGGATATTGATTTAATTAACTTCTTTAGCCATCAAATTAACCCAATGCAAATCGTATAATTGATTATAGGTATATATGTGTGACTTTGTAACATATTTCATAAGAAAATTGTAGTGGAATTGTCAGTGGAATGCCAATTTTCCGACCTTTTTCCTATGTGTCCAAAAACTTACTGTGATAATTTTAATTGCATCGGTCCAACTTTGCTAAAGATTTCAATAAATGGATAGTTTTCCACAATCATGAAAGCAAGCAACTTTCCACAATCATGAAAGCAAGCTATAGTGTCTCCAATTGGAAAAGTAAAAAATACCAAAAAATGTGAAGAATTCCGTCCTATCTATTCGTTACCATTGTGTGAGAAAGTCTTTGAAAAAATAATATTTCGTCAGCTAAATGAATATTTTGAAAATAACAACTTCATAATAGACGTTCAATCCGGTTTTAGAAAAAAATATTCCTGTGAAAGTGCACTAAATCTTGTCATTACAGAATGGAAAGAGGAAATGGCCCAAAAAAAACGTATGTATTATGTGTTTCTTGATCTTAAACGAGCTTTTGAGACTATAGATATAGAATTGTTGTTAGAAAAACTAAAAAAATATGGTGTAAAGAACGGTGAATTAACGTGGTTCAGATCGTACTTAGAAAATCAAACGCAGGTAGTTAAGGTGAATGGTCAGCTATCTGAGACAAAAGAGGTCCTGTTCGGTGTTCCACAAGGATCCGTACTAGAAACATTGTTGTTCATCATATAAGTATATAGACGATCTAAAAAGTGTGGTCAAACAAAGTAAGCTTGCTTTATTCGCGGATGAAGCCGTGATCTATGCGACGGGTTCGGATCTTGACGAGTGTGATCATAAAATAAACGACGACATAAAAGCAGTGGTTAAAGCAGAACAGACTTAAACCAAATGTTAAAAAAACGCAGAGAATGACAATGAACGAGAAAGCAGGAGAGGACATAAGACTGGGGATTGAAAATTCAATAGGCTTGATAAAACATGTTGATTATATGTAAAGAGATTTCTTAAAAAATTACGTTTTTAAAGAGAATACGAAACAACATTTCAACATTAAGTGCAATAAATATATAAAGAGGCCGCCATCTAAGGTTTTTTTTTTCAACTAGTTCTTATTTCGCGAATGGTAACACTTAGCTCATGTCTGATTTGATAGATAATTAGTTTTATCCTTCCGCTGAACGAATATGGTTGTGTATACGCTTGAACAACACTGGGAAATATGGCGACATTACTTTGAAAATCAGGGTAATGTTGCAGAATGTGTACGAAAATTGCGTTCGGATTTTGGAAGAAGAGAAGCACCGTCAGCTCCGTATGTTCGTTATCTTGTGAAAAAAGTGAAAGAAACTGGCATCCTCATCGATAAACCAAAGCGTGAAAAGCCAAAAACAGTGCGTACACTCGAGAAAATTGCTGCTGTGGCAGAAAGTGTGCGTGAAGCGCAATAAACATTAATTCACCGTCGTTCTCAATAATTGAACATTTTGGAGACATCATTGAGACGAATTTTGCATAAAGACCTTGGTATGACGCCATACAAAGTCCAATTGGTTCAGGAGTTGAAGCCAACTGACCATCCAATGCGTTTTCGCTTCGCTAAGTGGGCCGGCGATCGACTTAGAGAAGATGCCGATTTTGCCAAAAAAATCATCTTTTCAGATAAAGCTCATTTTGATCTTGGTGGGTATGTAAACAAGCAAAATTTTCGCATTTCGGGCACAGAAAACCCGCACGCATACATTGAAAAGCCGATATACCCAAAACGAGTCACTGTTTGGTGCGGATTTTGGTCCAGAGGCATAATTGGGCCATTTTTCTTCGAAAATGAGCAAGAAGTGCCCGTTACAGTCAATTGCGATCGTTATCGGGCCATGTTGAACGAATTTTTGTTCCTAAAAATTTAAGAGGCGGATATTGGCAACATTTGGTTTCAACAGAACGGCGCTACGTGCCACACAGCCGAAGCTACACTCGATGTTTTGCGCCCTGTTTTTTGAAGATCGCATTATCAGTCGCAGAGCTGATGTCGTTTGGCCACCGCGGAGCTGCGATTTGAGACTATTTGGACTATTATTTGTGGGGTGCCGTAAAAGATAAGTGTTACGCTGACATGCCAGAGATAATTGACGCTTTAAAGGACAATATTCGTGAAGCCATTGGTGAAATACAGCTGCACACAATCGATAATGTGCTTAAAAATTGGACCGATCGTGTAGGCTACTGCATGGCCAGCCGAGGCAGCCATTTAAATGAAATTATTTTCCATTATTAACCGGAAGGATTGTACTTTCAAATAAAAAAAGAAATTTGAGAAAGTATTCAGTAGTTTTTTTTATAGCATTTTCAAAAAAAAAAGTTATTTGGCGGACCCTGTATAATGTAATTGTCAAACCACATTTTGAGTATTATTCAACTATTTTGTTTCTATGATAGCTAGTGATACATAGCTCCTAATATTACAAAATAAAGTATTAGTATTAATATTATGTTAAATTCGTTAAAGTGGTTGTCAGTGAAGCAAAGAGTTGTAATGAATGTGCTAATGTTTTTATACAAAATTAAAAATATTTATTAAATTACGTGCAATATATTCGAGACGTCCAGCCATATAAAAGAAATACAGACTATTACTACTACTACTAAATTTTAACTAAGTGCTAGCTTTACCCCCACTGAGACTCGGCGGAGGCAAGTACTTACTTTGGTGTTGCCAATTATAACGTACGCTGCAGTAGTTTATTGCACCCTGGACTCCTTATCTCAGCGGAAGTTATAGGTAACTTTTAACGACGCAGTGCGTTATATCTATTGCATTCTCTCATACGATCATATTCTCTCAATATTCCAGAAGCCTACTTGGTTGCTCGCTCCAACAGTACATCAATCAGAAACTGTATACTCTTACATAAATTTATAACAGAATTTTTCGCGCTCTGAAAGACCTTTAACATTAACATACCTCAATATCGCTATTTGAATTCGTCTCGTTTGTTTTTCATTCATGCTGTCAAGTTATATGGAACTCTCTTCCATTCACCATTTCTCCTCGATTTTAGCACCTTATTAATTCGCTAAATTTTTTTCCATTATCGTACCCCCTATTAAAATTTATTGTTTTATTAGTTTTAAGGTTAATTTTGTAATTTTTCAACTAATTGTAATGTACTAAGTACTACAAAAGATAAAAATCTTCCTGTACAAACCGATAGTTAAAATAAATTGAAATTGAAATTGAAATAGTGTGCATGGCACTCGCATGGAGTGCCACCGCCCTTTCGTAAATGTTTCGTTTACGGATTCCACAATATATTCGCAGTTTTTCTAGTTTAAATTTAACCCCTTCCTTCCTCCGCCATTTATCAGATAACTTCATAGCATTAGTCAGGATTAAGTAGTTCTGTTATTTCCAGATATCTGCCTTTGGCGACTCTTTTAACTTCGTCTTCAATTATTTAAATATGTAGATACAAACATACAGATAGATCAGTATTGCGTCTGTACAAATGTGCATTAACTATCATCAGTGCTTTGCCTCGGAAAATTTGGATATTTTGTTTCGCGTGTATATTTTCATAATTGAAGTTTTCTTTGCTTTTAACAAATGCTCCCACAGCAAGTGTAGCAACGGCATCTGCAAACGAAGCTATTATGGTTTCCCCACTTGTTTCTTTCTTTCTTTTTAATTTTAAGTTTGACTTAAGTCTTTAAATGGTTTTGCCGAAAGCCGTCTGCCAGACTGACATTTGTACTATAAGTTATGCATGATAAAAAGAATAACCGCTTTACTATTTATTTGCTTACATTCTGCCCATACATTTATTCCATGATTTATGAGAAAAGCTTTAAAAATGTTCTTGAGATATACATGTTCTGTAAATAAATGCGCTTATACAATATGATAGAGAAGGTCCCAACCTTCTGAACCGTTCAAAATGTTGATCGATTTCTCTAGATTGAAAGTGGCTACACCAAAGAAGCATTTTTGGAATTCCTTAAGTATTGGGCAAACTCCCAGAAAATGGAACACATACTCAGGTTCTTTGCGATTACACAAGTAGCACAATAATGGTAGATCTGCTCGATGGGGAATTTGGTTCAAAGTAAAGTTGCGATCAGACGGTCATCCAAACTTGTCATCAGGATGACATCCTGACGTCACTACGACGTAGAATTTATCCTAAAGTAGTGATATCATCCGGATGACAAGTTTGGAAGACCGTCTGATAGCACTTTAAGGAGTTCGCCTCTTACTTTAAATAGCAAGCTAATTTTTACGTATGTTTTGTCAGTTATGAAGTAGGTTTTCTGGTTCAAGAAGTGGTTGATTCAACAAATCATTCGTTGGCTGATATTGAAAATGTTGATGAACATTCAATTGCCAGTTTTCTCCACTCATTTACACATGTTCCATCCAGACTAAGGACTTATATTAATACTATTCGTACAAACCTTTCTTCACTCATCGCCATAACTTTTGCCATATAATTGAAATTCCACACATTAACTAAAGCAGTACAGAGGTATATAGCAGTGACCAGGAATTTCGAAAATCAGTTCCATCTATTATCAGATCTCTGTGGATATCGGCGTTTCTCAAATACCACGACGCGTTTACCGTCGTGGTCTTAGAACTCTATTTTGGAAAGTCTACAACATTTTAACAGTACTTGGTTACCTGTATACCGTACGCTTAAATAGGTTTTAGCACTTGCTTGTATAAAAGCAACTTGTTTTGCATGCTGAGCTTGGCAAATCTTCCAAGCAACCAATGCATGCGATCGCATTGCGTTTTTTTTAACATGCGATTTCAGGCAAAACTGATTACCCTTTAAGAACCTAAATAGGGACAAGACAAAATATATGATATTAACCAACTAAAGAAATAACTGTCCACCGTCTGTCTAGGGCAATATGTAACATTAAATCTGAATATTTTATCTTAGTTGACGTACGATGAAGAATTCATCAGATTCATCATTCAGAAAATGTATACTCTAAAGACGAAAAATCAGGCATGTTTTACTATGCGGCCGCCGCTGAGTACTTAACAAGAAGCAGGAAATGAGAGTTATTATTGGGCTCTCTCTCTACCAAATGCGTACACACGGTCATTGCCGACATCGCTTATCAAAGATAAGAATTACAAGAACAAAAAAAACGATGCTCTCTTTGCTTAACGAATTTTCACTTCTTCCTTTTCACTTCAATAATTGAACTGCGTATACGGAAATAAGTGCATAGATGCTTTATTTGCGAACATAAATACTGTCTACCGCATGAATAAACCATTTTTATAAGTTTTTAATTTGTATTCCCAAGGTCACCAAAAAATTAGTATTTTTATTCATTTTCTGAGTCGTCAACGTAATAAACTTACATCGAATTCGTATACACAACAATTTCAAAAATCATTAATCATACGCTGATAGCTTTTGCAAAAATGTTACCTTACTTGTAAGCACGCCAAGACTGTTCAGTTTAGCTTTGGTATAACATCTCAATTGACTACAATCGCACGCACCTGCACGTAATTTTCATTAAATCCAACGTGTTCAGGTCCATATTTGTCAACGTGGAAACGTTGGATCTATCCAATTAACTTCTACTATTTGTTGGTAAACAAATTACAGTTTGTTTTATTGTTTTAAAGTCTAACTAATGCTAATAATAATGAGGCGGACATGGTTGTATCTCGTATTTTGTCCGTCGTCGGTCAATACATTAAAACTCACAAAAAATTAATTGGACATTATATTTTTAAGCGTTATCAGTAATAATATGAAATATTATTGGTGTTGGTTTTATTAGTGTTTTTATGCGTTGAGCATTTTAAATTTTAAATTAGATTTCAAATTGCAAATGGAGTGGAGTTTTTTGCTTATCTTTATTGTTTATTAAACACAACATCAATGCAATCGGTGTAGGAACTTAATGGCGTCTCATTTTAGAGCTCACTTTTGCAAAAATGTTGAATAAAGTTATAAAAATACTCCTGGTTATTCTGCAAACTAGCTGTATATTTTAGTGATTTAAAGAGAACTATTGGTGGGGAAAGTAGTACCTTTTCTACTTAAATAAATAAAGTGCAAGACTTGGATATCAGAAACTTTGTCGTCCCACCATTTTCGCAAGATTTGAGTTAAATAGAAACTCTTATAAATTTATTTTAAAAAGTGCATTATGTTTGGAATAGCGAATTGGGAAAATGGCCTCATGGCTTTTCTCGGTACAGACGCAATATTTTGCCGACATTTTCCATCATCAGTTTGTATATAAATGCGACTGAATTCCGTTGAATCCTCTCCTTTAATGTATGTGTGGTTCTGTGACGTGTCAGGTGCTTTAAGTAGGGTGTTCATTTAATTCTTGTCTCGATATATGTAGGTAGCTATTACCTATTAGTGTTTTTCGAGGAGCATTCCTCTCTTATACAAGGTGGCGCAGAAATAACCTTCCGATGTTTTTGGCTGTAATTTTATTATTGCTCAAATAAATAGTCACCAATATTCCGCGTTCTGGAGCAGTGTAGCGTAACATTGTTTATTAACGTGTATTTCGCATGTGTTTACTACACATATATTAATTTTGACACATAGTTTGTAACACCCCCTAATATTCGTCGTAGACCCATAAAAGTATATATATTTATGATCAGGACCAAATCCTAAGACTATCTAGCAATGTCCGTCCGTCCGTCCGTACGCAATTTTTAGGCCTTTAAAATTAAGCTAGGAAACTGAAATTTGGACCACATATTTCCTAGGGCTCCGAAATGGTTAAGTGTAAATTTTTTTTGAATACGCCCACTGCCACGCCCACAATTTAGAAAAAACCGTTTTAAAGCTAAAGTTAGAGAGATAGATAGTGATACAACCTTCACAAGATATGTAGGCACTGCCCTCCTTTATAAGTTTGTCATATAAATTTGTTTGCCACGCCTACCTTTTGTGGGCGTTTTTTTACTAAAATGTTGTTTTCTTCGAAAATTTTGATAGAAAGCGAAAAAAAATGTTTAACAAAATATTTACCCAATATTTTTTCCAACATATCACCCATACAAAGTTTTTGGCCACGCCAACTTTTTGGAGGCGTTTTTTCAAAAAAATTTTTTTAATTAATAGGAATAAATAAAATGCTATCCAACATCTTCTTAATGCTTTTTTCTTTGGGGCATATAGGGATATGGATAGGGTATCATACTGTTCACCCCGAGCGGACTGTATCCTTTCCTTATGTTTTACATAAGTTTTTGACAGCCGTATGTCAATTTCTCTTCAATTGTCTCCGACATATATTCAACGCGGAAATAATTTATAAAAAAAATGTAAGCAATAAAATAATTTATTCAATAGTTTGTGCCAATTTTTACTTCACAAATTTATTCTGTAGGCTAAAATCTAATGAAAAGAGCACTAAGCAGTAGGAAAATTTTGTTTTTGTTTACCTAATTGAAAAATCGAACATATGTTCGAGAAATGAATCCGATTATATTTGTGTTGCGGAGAAAACTCCTCTCCGAACGGATACCATGATAAGAAGGAGTATTAATTTCTTGTTTACACATTCAAATTATAAAATTTGGGCAATGAACGTCACGTGGTTGTAAATATGTTTGACTTCAAATAACCCCAAAAGGAGAAATCTAGTGGTGTTGATCCCAGAAACAAGAGATTACAGTATCTACCATGTAATGTCTCATAAAGTAATTGATTTTAGTCCTGCATGGGACGTGGCACCGTTTTTTTACAATGCCCTAAATCCAAACAAAACAGAAACACGTTGTGTGCATTTGTCTCTTGTCAACCAATCGTAGGTTCTCTGAAGACAAAATGCGGCAGTTTGTTTCTAACTCCGGGCCTTGCCGAAGTTTCCCATGGCCGCAGTTTAACAATTTAATTATTAATATAGCTATCAAAAATATTTACATAGAAAATCGCATATTATGAAATTAAACTACATGCAATGCCAGATTTGCCACTAAGTGTTTGCAAAACGACTATGGTGCAGCATAGACACATTAGTCAACAAAATCCAGGAAGTAAGGACTTGTTTCGGATATTTTAACCACATAAGGGGTTAGATATACTAACTCTTAGGCGGATATATCGAAAAAATAAGAACAATCAAAGAATAATTGTCAAGAAGCCTCTTTCCTCAAAACGTTACTATTTTGAGAGGTCTTAAAGCAATCTGCATCACAGAGATGTTTTTCTTCAATATTAAATCTGGTTTAATTGCTACTATTAGAGATTTCTGTTATCAAAATAGCTATTTGATATATAGGAATTCTTTTCGAAGGTATACTAATTTTGACATATAGTTTGTCCTACCCCTTAATATTCGTCGTATATTTGTGATCAGCATCAAATGTTATGACGATTTAGCAATGTTCGTCCATCCGTCATTCGATTTTAGGTCTTAAAATTTGGAGCTGAAAACCTGAAATTCTGAACACATACTCTTCAGCGTCCGAAATGTTTAAGTGTAAGTACTTTAACTTACTTTATTAAAAAAAAAATAGTTTTAAAGCTGACGGAAGGGTTATTCACAAAATCTGACCTCGTTAACAAGTTTGTCGCGCATAATTTTTGCTGTGGGAGCTGTGTCTTTGTGGTTAAGTGCGTTGGTTAGAGCGTCTGCATAAGGACCAGTAATCTAGAATAAGTATCCTGTTAATTTTAATATGGATTTAATCATTTTTGTCTAGTTTGTAAACTTTATTGAAAGACAAAAAAAAAATGGATTTAAAATTAAGTGCGTTGGACCACTAAACGAGAGGTCGCTGGTTCAAATCTCTCCCTGTATTACCTGAAAGTTTTAATTCGCTGCCCCACCGAATCATCCAAGAGTAAAAATTGTCACGAGAAGCTTCTCACAAATCCCTTTCTTTCGTGTCAAAAAATATATCTTTGCACATACAGTGGTTAGAGAAATTAAGCTTTGGGTCCTGTATGGGCCATTTACCCCTAATATTTATTTTATTTTAATTTTCGCTGGAGTTTTTTAATAAAAAATCTTTTGCTGTGAAAAATCCGCATTAAATAAGAACTTGGCGTTCATTTTCATCTTTAACTAATTCTCATGGCATGGAATATTTATCTATGTTATCTCCAAGCTTAGCCCTTACTGCAGTTGGTAGCCCTAGGTTAAGGTTATGAAACGAACTTGTTAAATCAACATAGCTGGCGATTTTGCCATTAGGTCCAAGGTTATTACTCAAAAGTATTCTTGTTGAACAATCAACTTCTACATCCCAGCAACATTATTATCCAACACCTCCACGTAAATTCTTAAATTCTTTGATCTTGATCTAAAATGGTTCCCCCTTCGGTCACCACCCAACATGAAAAAGTCAAATTACATTAAAAATTCGCGAAACGCCAAAGGTGATCCAACTTGTCATCAACATAAACATGGCCCAGCTATAAATTGCCGACTAAATGAAATCACCAATTAGGCGCATCATACCTCCAAAATTTTTTCTTGTCAAGGCCCTTAACAGCAAACAGCTTCTTTCTGCTGATGAAAATCGTCGTCGTCGACGATTTGTTCCGCTTTAAGTGGCCCCCAAATGGCTTTCATCTTTTGAATGCAAAATACTCAAGTAACGCGACTCGTTATATTTTTAGAACACAACCCTCCGGTCGACTTCTAGAATAATCACAATCAACAAGCATGGCGTTTGCGTTCACATTCACATCAACATCAACATCCACCTCTCCGACTACTTCCTGAGGGACACTGAGTTAGTGTATGTAAAATTGAAATATTGCCTCTCATCGTTGTCACTTGAAATATTTGGAATTTTTCAGATTTGTTGCTCGTCCTACTTCTTCCCATTCTTCAAACTCTTATGCCATTTTCAGTTTTCGCAGAGTGAAAGTTTCCCTCTAGTCCGATAGAAAAAAAACAAAAAAACCTAAAAGGAAATTGCCAAACAACACAAAACTGTCGACTTGAAGAGTGAAAAAGCGTGCACACGTACCTACGTTTGTATGTCTGTCTATTTGCTTGTTTATCATCTATCAGTACGTACCTACCTATATTATGTTCATACTTGGTGTGGTATTGCCTCATCTATGGCCAGAAGTTTCAAGTTTAAAAAAAAAGTGCCACCCAAGCAGCTCTGACAACAAGCTGCTTGTTCAAAAGTCAATTTAACTTTTCAATTCGGGCAAAAACTTTTGCGAATTATTCATTTGTGGTGTGTTTTCGGGAAGATTTTCTCCTGCGCTTCGTCCCTATTCATCCGCAGCAGTCCACACAATAGTGTATCTTTTCTATTTATCTGCATTTGGAAGTGAACGAGTATTCACATCAAGTGATCGTACTTCAAGTTGAAACATCACGGTCTTAAAAATATGTTGGCGTTTTCCCCATTTCTGTTTAGTGAATGTGCTTGTGTTATGGTCCTGGCAAATGGGAGCGCTGAGCGTATCGGATTATCTCGGTCGAGGAAGAGAACACCCAAAGCTATACGGACGAACGCATACAGATACAGACAATGGAGGAAAGAAGTCTGAGAGAAAATCCAATAATCTTCCTATTTAAAAAAGAAACCGAAGTGTACTATTGGATTGAAATGGACGGTTTTGGGTAGTATGAAGTCGATTTTTGCCTGTTACCTTATCGGAGGAAATTCTCCTCCCCTTCATTCGCCACAAACCAAAACGGGTTGGATTAGATTTTGTGTTGCGAATACAGTTTCGATTTATATAACTAAATGTTTTACATTCCAGCATCATCTATTCCCATCGCAAACGGAGATGGTATACATTGATGAACTTAACGTTATGTACCTGTGAGTACCGTTTTTAATGAGAAATTTATTTCTCCAAAAATACATGAAACCCGAATGAGGACGAGCGTTTTCTATACAAACGTTAGATGGGGTTTTTTGACCAACCAAAGCATAAGAGCTCAGTGGGCGCAGTCGATCGCAGTTAGTGTGTTTGACTAATACTGAGGCGTTCCAGGTAAAAATTCTCTCCTGTAGCACCTTCCTTTCGGAATCGGCATTTAATTGCTGGTCCCTTCCATTCATGCCAAAAATATATATTTGTACAACTTTAGCTTAACACAGAAGATTAGGTTAGATATGGTTTATGGGTCGGCGAAGCAGAACGGTCTCTTCTTCGCAACTTTTATTACTGCATCAACATGCGATACCCAGTGCTGTAAGTATATTAGCACATCTATTGTACTTATTGTACTAATTCTAATGTCCTGCAAGCTAAATGTCGCATATCAGATCCTATCCAATGTAGTGCGCGAACATCAAAAGCACCTCTGCAACACACTAATACACCTTAGACCAAATTTTCGCATTTACGCAAATTCTGGAAAAGAAAGTCGGGACATATTTTTATCGACTTCAATGCCAAAAACTTCCAAGTAATCTGGTCTTCAAGTAACAGAGATAGATAGGGGTGTTCTCGTGGAGCTCCTCATCGCCACAGCCTCTATAAATGTCGTCGTCCAACAGATTTAGTTTTATCATGTGGTTTTTTAGAAAATTATGACCAGTTAAAGCACCAACCAGCTAAGAGAGCGATGTTCTTTCATTCAAAAGCTTTTTGATTCGGTTTTTATTATAAGCAGGCCATAGTTTCCGTGATATACCACAAGTGGTTAAAGATTTCCACCTGTTATTGGCTTTCATTATAACCTGTATTCCACTCTTTCTTTGAGGTTACAAAGCTGCTGTTAAACCGAAACGTTCCCACTGCCATAACTTTTGCGACAGTCTGATAAACATGATGTCCAATTATATAGCAATGTGTAGATAGGAACAATATATAGGTATATATTACTTAGTAAATTTTACTTTAAAACTTCGAAATTGTTGAATCAGTTATTAAAATAAAGCTTATCTACTTTATCAAACTCATATAGATAGGTTTGCTTGTCAAAGGATTACTTACTCGTTTATTCACTCGAACTTTGTGCGCACAACTGGGGTGAAGAGCACTGTGGATGATATTCAGAAGGTATAATTCGCGAACAAGCACTTATGTAACCCCTCACGGTTTTATTCGGGGAAAAAAAGTTCTATTTTACAAAAAAAAAACATTTTTATATAAAAAATAAAATATTTTATTCAAACTTTTCACTGTCTTTGTATATCTTCATTTGAAAAAGAATTTCTGAAATTTTCAAAGAAAAATATTCAAAACTCCGTCATTGTGATCCCTGGTGCATCCGCGATGATAGTAGAACTCGTGACAGGATCATCAGAAGTGAAAAAAAAATTCGTGTTTTAGTTAAGACTATACACTAGAATTTGGACGAGGGGTAAAAAAAAAGTGAAAATTGGAAAACTTCCTCAACATTTTTTTTTAAATAGTTGTGATTAAAAAAAATCCTTCGTCCAAGTCCTCGCGAATTGTACCTCGAAGACCTGTGTAAAATTTTATCAAGATCTGTTAAGTGGTTTTCGAGAACTTTTCACAACCGACTTTGATGTGTTTTCAAAGTTAGTTTCGAGAAAAACGCGTTTATCGTGTATTTTTGTTATTTTGTGGCTCCGCTACTTGATTATGCTCAAGACTTCACAACTTACTCAGCTTTAACGATGTCTTTGATGTGTATTACAATGCATAAGAGTAATTGATTGTAGTCTACCGGTACAGTTGAGCGAAACTTGTGGCCTGACACCGCTTGATTGATGATGTAAGACTGGCCCTTTTTATACCCTATCCCAAGGGTATATTAATGTTGACACATAGTTTGTACCACCCCTTAATTTTTGTCGTAGACCTATAAAAGTATATATATTTATGATCAGGACCAATTCCTAAGACAATTTAGCAATGTCCGCCCCATACTCCTAGGGCTCCGAAATGGTTAAGTGTAAAAAATCAATTAATTAATTACTAAGTTTGTTATATAACGTTTTTTGCCACGCCTACTTTTTGCGGGCGTTTTCCACAAAAATTCTGTTTTCCTCGAAAATTTTCATAGAAACCGGAAAAAAAAGTTTAACAAGATATTTAGGCAATATTTTTTCCAATATATAGCCAATGCAAAGTTTTTTGTATACGCCCACTTTCAGGGGGCGTTTTTTCCAAAGAAATTTTTCTTATAAATTTCATAGAATGAAATAAAATGCTATCCATAATATTATTTCTTTGGGGCATATATGGATATGGATAAGGTATCATACCGTTCGCCCTTATGTTTGATCTTATATAATGTAGACATATTTGTATGTTTTTTGGAATTTGGAAAATTTCGTACGTGCTTTTCAAATGAAATAAAAACCTATTAAATAAAACACTAAGAATTTTTATAGGGGCGTAATTTTTAATGTCAGAGTTATATGCATTACTAATTCTAGTAGTTTTAACTATACGGAAAGACTACGGGTTCTAATTTAATAAAAAACAAATTCTGCTTAAATTAATTCTCCTTCTCTTGTAGTTGTTTTAATTTCTTTTACCTTTTATTTTATTTTTATTCCAATTATTATGGAGTTTTTTTTTCCTTTTCTTTTATGGAATAGCACAAATCACTCATTCGATTATGTAGCGTAATTTCGTAATAAGATCTGCACGCTTTCGCTATCGAAGGAAAAAAGGCAGAATGACCGCCCGTAAGTAAGTTATTGGTTAACCGTGTGAATTGGATGAAACGATACGATAGCGCTGGGGTGAAAGTGCATTTGTAACATCATTTCCATCATTGTTTATAGCAAATGTGTAAGTTATGAGAACAATTTTTTGTAAGGGTGTATGGGTATGCTACGAACTTAACTTAATTTTGTTTTTTTTATCTTATACATTGTGGAATTTGGTGCTAATAGTCATAAAAAAATACCACATCAAATTTAAGGCTCTGTTCAATTATCTTATCTCGTCCAAGTTAGTGCTCGAACTCAAGACTTCTTTGAATTTGTAATGCCCTGTTCAATTTATGGCCTTTTATGGTACAACACCCCACGTTATTGAAGACGCCTTCTATATTTCCCCATCACTTTATCCAGGACGGTTTTCACAGATTTACGTTTCATGTATGCATGCTGGGATTCATTCGACATTGTTGTATCTGTTCCTAGTATGAATTTCCAATTATCGCTCTAGACTGTGTCTAAGAATTTTAGTAATTTTTTGGTAGAATACCTAGAATACCTAGTGCTTTCTGTAGCATAATCGGTAGAATACCATCTTGACCTGGAGATTTATATGGTTTAAAGGACTGAATTGCCCACCCGTATTTTTTTCCAATTTATGAGAACAATTATTTCTTCATCCGAGAGAGAGAGATTAATGTTCTCTGTATGCCTTATGAGCCAGAGTCATCTGGATCCAGGGAAGTAATTTCTACCAATGCCATAGGAACCTCATGCCTACTCTTAGCCCAGGTTTCATAATTTTTTTCTGAGGTAACTTAAAACGCTCGCTTCTTTAGAGAAAATGTTGCGTAACCTCGAAGCCTCATCTGTTACTGCAATAGTTTCGCAGTACATTTGCCATGAAGCCCTTTTCGACTTACTTTCTAAGTACTTGAAATGTTTCTTACATTCATGATAATTACTAAATGAGCTTACTAACTTCTTTCCTCTTTGAATTTACCCATTAAACAGCCTTGGTTGAGCCTTTACTTTAGTTACTGCTTTACTAACATTTCCTACCGCCCTATCTACGTTTGCAATATCATCACATGTGAACAGGTGTTATTTACCACGTCTGTATATTTGTCCCAATCAGTCTTCTTAGAATTTCTTTGAAAATTATATACATTTTTCGGAAAGTTCTCTTCGAAGCGTATACATCGGTGATCCGATATCGACGCTTCTTTAACTGCTTTACATTCCCTTATTTCTAGCCCTTCTGTGTTTGAAGCTAGGGTGATATCTAATACCTCTTGCCTATTTCTCACATAAAAGCAGCTAAATTCTCTCTATTGCAAATATTAAGATTGTAATGTATAATAAAATCATAAGATACTCACCTTCTGTGTTAATATTACCGCTACCCCATTGTGAATGATGGGTGTTTGCATTCCAGCAACAGCATTCAATCGTTCTTTAATTTCATCGAGCTAACCACATCAGAGTCGTATGGGAGGTAGGCCGAGGTCAGGTTTGCCACACTCCCTTTTTACAAGTTATCGCCGTCAGATCTCGTTGTTCATATTAACCGGAACCCATACCCATGCCGTTGGCAGAGTGTACTTGGACAACGTTGGCAGAGTGTACTTCCTTCCAAGCGTCGCACACTTCCAAAACAAAGGTGTCTGAGGAAGTCCATGGAGGGCTTGTTTCCACAAGCTACAGTTTTGGGTCCGCCTTCACAACCTGGACCATCAAATTGAAGCTCCCGGTTTCATGTGGCGGATAATTCCTTCCACAGGGTGTCTTGGAACTTCTATTGGATGTTTTTTCACTTGCCGACTGTCAGAATACCGCATGGTTCCAGCTCGTTTATGATAGCTACGAGAAGCTCGTCTTTCAGATCCTTTTGCTTACGACGCATTGTGGATGAGTTACCAGCCTTCACCTTTTTGGCATCATTCGGCATCGAGGTATTTCTTAAACCCCCAACCAAGCTGATTCTCGGCACGGGTCATGTAACACCTTAATCCAGTCGAAGGGATAGCGAAGAAATAAAAACTGAAGGATGAATGAAAAGGAGAGGGTGGGAAGAGTGTTCTTTGTTTTAAGGACTCATCTAGAGGGAGGTGGGGATCATCAAGAATATTTGACGTTACACAGCCCCTACAACTCCTCAAGTTCAACACTCAAGAAGGAGTCGAGTTGCACAGAGCTAGTGCAATTACTATTAAATGTATTTATACAAAACAGTACAGTGTATATAGAACTTTTATATTGCATTTGTTCTTCTCCCACGTTAAACAAAAAAATAAATAATATATGGCCTGTAAACTTGAATTGCTTATGAGTAACCCCAGCCTTGAAACTAGAAATCTTTACAGTTTCCGAGCAAATTTTCGGTCGGACAGAAACGCCGTATAGGACTTGGCTATTATTATATGGGAGATACGTTTGCCCCAAATTTTAGGAAACATATCGAATGCAATTAGTGGGCTTAGTTAGTTATATCTCCTAGCATTCATATTTTAAACATATATGATGCTGCCAATTAGTCCATCGGCCCTAAAATATACATTAAACCTACTTCGGTTGTAATAATTAACAAGTTTTCCGTTTCAATTTTGATAGACGTCTCGTTGTAGTCTATTGAAATTTATAAAAACCTTTTCAAAAGGTAAACTCTCTCTTTATTTTGAATCAAACATTACCTAGCCTCTGTCAATGCCCTTATGCCCTGCTGCATTTGCAATATCGAACACAAATAAAAAAAACCTCGACGTGCCTGTCAAACATTTACAAAAATAAGTACACCACTTTGCAGCTGGGAGGTGCCAACAGCACTTTTACCTCCAGAAACTACTACAGTATTAATGGCAATGAAACAAACGACTTCCTTGGATCAAATCGACCGTACTTACAACCCTTCAGCGGAGTTGAGTATATCCCAATTTAACTCAATTTACTATCAACTTGTCAACGGGTATCGTTCGATTTATTTATATCCGTCGCGTGCTCGTCGGTAATCTTCTTTAGGTGTCAACTTGACAATATCCTTCACTCTTGAGTGTCAACACCCACTCCTCTTTAAAGCCACAAGTCAAAAATTCAGCTCAAACTAAGTGCAACTGAACGTCTATGAAATGTTGTATCATCACGAGTAGTATCTGAGGACAAAACTGAACTCCTTCCGCATATCCATTTTATTTATATCCGTTCCGTTCTGCCTCTGGCCTAAAACCACCACCACCGCGCCACCCACATGATTTCTTTTTGCAATAACTGTGTCAGCAGATTTCTCTTCCTATTTGGATTCCCTCAAACATTACTCCTTCGTAGTCCCGTGCTTAGGTTTTGAGTTTTTTTTATAGGTTACGACATTACGAGTGCTTGCAGTCATTGTATGTGCGTGTATGTCTGTCTGTATGTCGGGGCGGCGAAAGCATGTGTTGTTGTGTTGTGTCATCTGCTATTATGGTTGAGTGAATCTATTACCAAAAACGGGAGGCAAAAACTAGAAAGGAGTCACCGAGAAAATGATTTAGGGTTCAGTTACCAAAATGGCCATTGGTCATAAGTCAAGCGTGTGTACTTGGCACTGAATGTCTTCGGTACTTAGTATGTCCAGTGACATACTATCCCCACACCAGCCATTCCCGGATGTCGTTGTTCGGTCAATAAATCGGAAGAATTAGCAACAGTGTGATTCCGCTGACTTGGCACAAAGATACACGAGGTACAGCTTCACATCCACTGATAGGCGATGAACAGATGAACAGACCGGGCCATCAAAATGGTTTAGGGCTCTATTACCAAAGGTCTCCGACCATGGCACGAATGGTGGCAACTACAACGGGGGGAAAGCAATAAAACATATTACATCCGAATCCTTTTTTTTCTTATTTTTTGTTTGTTGCTTGGTCGGTTGTTTTTGTTTCCTTTTCGGTTGATGTGGTGTGTTGCCAGCCAAAAGGATATGAGGTTTTTGCCTTCGTGCATTTCAATTATTATATTGTGAAAAGGCGGGTAGCTGTAGCTGGTGGTAGCTCATTCAGACTCACTGTCACGTAATGAAAAATCATATTAAGGACCGTAAGGGATGTAGGTATATGGGTCTCATTTTCTCTTTTCTAAAAGAAAGGATAACGCAGTTTTATTTATTTCCAGTAGTAAAATACGTTTTCAATATAAAAAAATAATATATATAAATCTATATCGAGAGCCAGTGTTTATGTACTGGCAGTTGGCGTCTATCGAAGGTCACGGGACGTGCTTAATCAATGTGTCGACAGAAAAGGTCAAGCCAAACAGGAAAGGATCCATACGAACTAGGATTAGACGCATGTTATGGACCATTTCGCTAGCTTATCGACGTCGAAGCGCCAAAGAAAAATACCCATTTAGCTATTGTAACAGGTATCCTCCTGTTCTATCATCGGATGTGCTAAGCCTCCTAACTCCTAAAAAGAGTTATTGTCTGTCATGAGTACGAATGGCGAGTGCGGGTATAAGGACGACAAATACAGCGACCAGAGTGATTAATCGTCGCGCAGGCTCATGCATTATTCTTCAGTCACTTTCACTGAGCGAACACACGGCCTTCGTCGAGTGAACCTCTTCATGGTATTAAAGTTGGTCTCCTCTTGTTTCCCATTCCATCGGTTTGTCCTGCCAAGTTCATGTCCAATAATTTATAATGAGCCCATTTGACTAACTGATGGTGGACTAAGAGCGGAGGCGGACGGTATGGCAGTTTATGCAGACAACAAAAAGAAGTCATTCTAATGTTTCCACTTTTGCGGAATTAATAACCCGACCAATAATTTATGACCTTCATAGGCAGACTTGAGGGGAGGTTGTACAATATTTTTAGGCCTGTACACGCGCGTCGCTGTTTTCATGGCATATTTATTGGTAGGAAAGGGAGTGCCATACATTACACGGTCTAATGTAAGAACAACAGTTGGAAGCACCCAATTACGATTTAGTTATGATGCTGGACCGGATAAAGAGAAGCTGTGAGAAGGACTGGGACAGCATTTCTATTAATGGGTGATCGGATGAGGCTGTTATATTTAAATGGCGTAAATTTATGGTGTAGGTATAAAGCAGGGGGCCGAGTTGGTAATTTGCGTCGTTTTTTTTTTTTGTTTTGCTGGAGTCGTTCTGAATGGAGTGTGAGAATACAGTTAACTTGTGAACTTCCTGAAATGGCTTTCACTTAAAGAGGGTAAATAACTTTTTGCATAAATTCGCAATGAATCGTTGTTTCGCCTAACGACGGGGCTTGTTTTATTGAGGTTCATTTGCCGCAGCTCTACGTGAATCGAGTTCTATAAATTAATTTGGCGAACTGATGCGATGGGAAATGTAGGACGCGAAGGGTATTTGACCGCCTAATAAGGATGTGATTTGTAAGCATAAGTTGGAGAATGACAAATATGCTGTGAATAATGGAATTCAAATTCAAGGCTATTCGTGTATTTATTTGAAAGTAGAGTAAAAATTGTTTTCAATTAACGGATGGCGCTTTTTATGTAGTTTGAATTTTTTTTTTGTATACTTAGCAAGTCAGGGAATCAATTATAGCAAAAGAATAACAATTGATACCGAACTTTACGGATGTATCTTTCGGAGAATCTCTCAGTCTTGCAGAGGCTGTGACGACCAACAATAAGAAAGATATTATACTTATATACTTTTAGTAGCACTTACATTCCGGGGTAGACACAGGGCTTAAGAAAGTTCCCTGCAGTTACGTCATCAAAGGTGCGGTCTTCCTGTGCTTCGTTGTCCCTCAGGAGTGGATTCAAAGACTCGTCAGTCTGGTGGATTGCTGTCCATATGCTGCACGTGCCCAACCCATCTCAGCTTTCTGATAGCCCGTAAAGTTCGTCATTTAATCTTCTCCTCAACATTTCATCGATACAAACTGAAACGAATATGGCTCGAAGAATCTTTTTCTGAAAATGTCCCAAAAGGTTTTCTATCAATTTCGATAGAGTGCATGCTTTTACACCTTACAGCAGGACCGCGATGATAAGTTCTTTCGTAGTTCTAAGAGAGGGGTTTACTTCCTAGAGGACTTATTATACCGATGAATCAGCGATTGGCAAGTGTGATTCTGCGCTTGAACTCTGCGCTGATGTCACTTTGCAAGGTAGACAATGTCACTAAAAAGTAGACAAAATCTCTGACTTCGAAGTTGTATCTCTCCATCGAGAGGTTTTGACCTCCGTTTCAATATTTTCAAATGCGCCACTGTCGGATCGCTGCTGTCTTCCGAAAATGTCAATATCTTCAGCATATGACAACAGTAAAACGACATGTCGCACATCCGGTGGTAAAATGACGTAAGTGCAAAAGTTAAATTTTCTGAGTTTAGTATGCCAACATTTTCAAAAAAGGTATTACTTTCGAGCAAAACCAAGACCCAATTAAAAATATTCTATTTGTCGCCAGGGCAAGGCTGCCAAACTAGAGTACAATTGTGCCTTTTGGATATAATTTCGAAGCCTAGGGCGCCTGGGCACCTTGGCAACGGACGGACATTGCTAAATAGTATATATTTTAAGGGGCCGACGACGAATATTAAAAAGTTTTACAAATCGGTGTTCCAAAATGCCCTTCGGATAGGGTATAAAAATATTAAATTGCATTTTGTGAAGAATCGACATTCATGCATTTACATCGCTGTACCACCGGAGCGAATTCGAACGTCTTGGTGATGTTCTTGCCGATCTTGATGGAGCACCAAGATTTTTTCAACGTTATCCTGAACAGACGAACGAGTTTCGCATTGATGCCGAAACTTGACATGGATAAGTTTAATTCGTTCCAATTATGCCATCATAGCCGACTTATAAGTCGATAAAAAGGAAGGTTGTAAAATCTTTCGGAGTGCGAACATTTTATAGATGGTATATTTTCCTGCCCTTAAACGGCAGTGATACGGCCGATCAGATTTTTGGCGAAAGATTTTAGGCGTTCATATATTGCAGCCGACAATATTTTATATGCAACATGTAGGATACCTGTTCCTCTTTAATTAACGCGTTAAAAGCATCTCCTTGCTTGAGAATAGGGTGCAAGTTGCTGAGATTCTAATCTCCTGGCATGCTCTCGTCCGACCAAATCATACAGATGTATGCTCCTTACCAATATCCCTCAAAGGATATCAGCGTCTGCTCGGACAGTCAAGTGCCAATCAAGTCCTTGGAATCAGTCTCTAAAAATTCTGTAGTAGCCCTAGACTGCCCTAGACTCTTTTCAGGAAATGTCGGAGCAGTTCAACATTCAACTTTGCTTCTATAGGAACATTTCTGGGAACTGTAAGGCTGATGAACTCGCCGAACTAGGAACCACTTTAAAAAGGAGACCATTCGCTACTTGGAAATTGCCGCTTAGGCTGACTGCTACAGAGGAAACAAACTTTAGGAGGACAAGTGGTATTACATGTCTAGCGACAAAAACAGAAACGCTCTAAGAATTTGATTTCTCTAAGCAAACGGAACATTAGCATTACTATAGATGTTAATACTGGTCTAAGTCTGTTGTTTCTTGTGCCGATAGCTGCTTTAATCTAACCAAAGCCTGACATTGGGTTGTTGATTGCCTCTGTCGTTTAGCAGTCTGTCGAAGTGTTTTTTTTTTTCCAAATTTCAAAGTGATTCTACTACGATGTTCCCATGCAGGCTTCTGTTGGGGCCTTTTACGCATGGGAGGATTGTTTACCCTCTGTTAGAGCTATCGTATATTTCCGCTAAGTAGAACCCTTGAATTGATTCGACCGCCCGCTTCTCGTGCTCATTATTTTTCTTTCTAGCAGGCCGATGTTGCTATGTACTTCTTATCCCGAACATTGCCCAATGCTCGGTATGTCGCACTCATGGCTGCAGGTGCCTGTCGGCACCTGATTTTGTCGAAACTGACAACACAGTTGCTTGTTCTATCAAGCAGTTACGTTAAATAAACCCTTAAACGACTTCTGAATGCTTTTGAAGGGAATGTTTCTAGGCACAACATAAGCCTTAGTAAATATAAATTGAAGTCTTCATTAGAGCAACCATACTGAACGGAATCAAAGAAATCGTATCTCACATGGATAAACGCTTTCGTCTCCAAATTAAAATCGCATTTATTTCGACTCAAGTCCTTCTTGACAAAAAAAATACTCAAAACGCAAAGCCATGTTAAATGTTCCAAAGTAAAAAATAAATGACAAACAGTACACACTCAGCCGCAGAGTACTTCATTCCTTGTTGAGTATATCCTTTCCACGGACTTACCTACCTTATTCCGTCACTCGAAAGTTAAAATATCTTCTCGAACTACGATGCCTGTTCCGTCTGGGTGGGTGGAAGAAGCTGGCGGGTGGATGTTTTTCTTTCACACAAAGAAATCTCTCTTCACTTGGGAAGAAGTCTTTCTTGTTTTTTTTTTGTTGCATGTAGAACCGGATGAACAGTGCACACTCTGAGTAGCGTAGCATTCAATCTTCTTCTCCGACGCCGCATTGCATTGCAATTCTATAGAATTCCAAGGCTGTTCCAAGTTGCCGGGTCGTTGGCGTTGACTTCCACCACTTTTGGGAGATACTGTGTGTGCGTTTGTGTACGTGTTCTTTATTTTTCTTACCACCCTCCAGTCATGTGCCCGTAAAGCATTCTTCCGCCACGCCATTCTTAGCACTATTTCTTGGCGCACTAGCAGCCAAGCCCCTAAAGGAGAAAAGGAGAATGAAGTCCTTTCTCTTTATGGCCAATGACTCGCGTTGCAACTGAGAGTGCTGCATATGTAAATAATGCAACTACACGAGTGTGTGTTGTATGTTGTGTGTTGTGTATCGCGCGGGAAACTGTTCCAGCTGTAGCATAAGCGTTTGTACTGTCGATTTGCATACAACAAAGATTATTGCAAGCCGCCCGGGGATTGACGTTGGCGGCCGCAACGAAGACGTTCCCTTCGTCGAGTGGGTCCATATCCGTATGCAGAACTCGAATTCATTTCTCTATTCTTGGCAAACTAACTATGAAATAATAAGATAAATATGTTCTTCATTTTGCGCTTGGATCAGCTCCGACAAACACATTGGTTTAGCCCGAAGGCGATGTTGATGCTGACGTTAGTGTGCTACCCGAGCCTGAGACTATGGTGATGATATTGCATATTTTAGGAGGCGAGATGCAAGGAATTTTTGCTTGCTGGTGAGAAAATCCTGCATATCCTTGCACAAACATTTTGCGAATCCTTTATTAAGTTGTCCAAATTTGTTATGCAAAGCAGGAAAGATCCTCCGGTGTGCTGACTGCTGACTGGGGATATGTGCAGGGATTTTCGGCTGGAGATGGTGCTTATGCAAGTGTCGTTGGACTGTTAATAGTTGGTGTTTGTCTGAGCAGACATGCGATATATGCACATATATGGAATTTTAGGGATGCTGATCTCCTAGCTGGATACAGATTGATATGTTTTGTGAGTGAAAAATATTTGAATATTAAGATGCCACATGGAACTTAAAGAGTCGATATTGCCCGTTGGGTTACTATGATTCGGAAACTGTGATTTAGATATTGCCGGATGCGGATAATACATAATAGAGCGTTCTGACACTCACTGGACTGTATGTGTGTAATGTTATTTTGTAGAGATTAACTATGGGTGAACACACCCGAATTAATCATTCATCCAAGTGGATGGTATTTTAAAGAAAACTTTACGACAGCACTTGGTATAATTGATTTTCGAATAAATCCTTCAAGTGTTGCCTTTGGTTTTCAGTGGGCTTAAAGCTGATGTCACATGCTTTCGGATGGATAATTATTCAGGCAATTAGAATTATGATCGAGTGCCTTTTGCACGCTGGAGGCGATACATCTAGGTTTGGGGAGATAAATAAGCAAAGATTACAATATACTTTAGTAGAACGTTTTTACCTACATAATATTATTCTTGAAATATAAATTTACTCGTTTCTATTTTAGCTAATGCTTAAAATTTGTCACACAAATTTGCACTATAGCTTGGTAAGTTTTAACAGTTTTTTCGGTCCTTTAATCGATGAGGTTATGATCAGAATTACGGTTTAACCTCAAAAAATGTTTGCATACTTCATTCGTCTGTTTCATTCGTTGGATCCACGAATTTTCGGGCCTGACACATATAAGCGTTCATAAAGGTATAAAATAGATGTAATGTTTAAATTCGTGGTCTCGGTGACTAATTTCTTACACCTAAGTTTTCATTCAATTCTGCCTCTGGAAACTGCCTTCTATTTAATAGCTGAAAAATGTTTCTTTATTCTAAGTTCAATTCACAATATGTTAAAGTTCTGAACTGGTTTACAGTTCAAATAAAAAAATTGGACATCCTTTTAGATATGTTTAATATAATTTATAAAAAGGTATTTATAAAACGATGGTTACCCGAATTAATCGGTTAAACTAATCAATCAATCTTTATGAAGTTAGATATCACTAATTAAGTTGGTAATCACTATCAGCAAAGTGGCGATGAGATGCCACAAAGCAAAATTGCTATATGTAATTTATAAATAATAAAAAAAAAAAAATATGTACCATTAAAATGTTAAATTAATGAGTTACGCGGTTTTGATAGGATTTTATTTGAGGAACTGTGACCTGATGTTAATCAATCGTTTATACCCGAGTAGCAGTTAAAAGTGCCAGCAAATTTTAGTAGAATTTTTGAGGAGAAGTAATTTTTTTTATAATTGCGTTTAAACATAACTATTGTTCCACAAAACAAAACCGCTTCATCTGCTATATACGTAAAATGTTCCTTCCTTGAACAAGTCATTGAAACAAGCGCTTCCGCGAAGACTAGACAATGCGAATAAGTTTCGCTGGGGAGCAATTTGTGGTAACGAAAATGCACTAGACGATTTGAAACGCGGAATTTTTCGGTAAATGTGTTTGGACACTTTCAAAACTAAAACGGGCTCTATAAATTTTTAACACGAAAGGTTGTTAATTTTTCTGAGAAATAGTTTTTTGAAACATATTTTCTTATTAAATAGTACGCACTCCTCGCACACGTATTTAAACAAGTTTATTTAACTTCGTCTACACTTGAAGGTTTGTGGTACAGGCCTTAGTTATAGTTTATCTTCCCCATGCTGAAGATGGGGACTCACGAATGTAGGCTACTATATGTACAGTCTAATATATATATAGCTAAGTAAATAGAAAAGGGCAAGAAAATGTTTAGAACTGAAATGTTGAATTTTTTTTAAAAACAGGTAGGCTAGTTTCGACTACTGATTTTACGAAATAAAACGTTTTTTCTTTGATTTGCATTGTTGGCCTTTATTTAAATCACTTCTCATTGAACATTACACTGAGAAAAATTGTTTTACAACCATTCCTTACTCCCATAGTCGCTTGTTTTTTTTTGTGAAAATGGAAGCAACGCCTTTATTTAAATCACTTCTCATTGAACATAACACTGAGAAAAATTGTTTTACCACCATTCCTTACCCCCATAGTCGCTTGTTTTTTTTTTGTGAAAATGGAAGCAACGTCGAAATATTTTCAAATTTAACAAACTTTAAGTTAAGTTGAGTAACACAAAATGTTTAGAATTTGATTACATCTATTCTTTTATATGCTGACGATTCAATGCTGCTGGCTGATAATCCTTCTATGCTTCAACTACAGATAAATAGACTCCAAACCTATTGTGAAACATGGGATCTCCACAACAGCGTTTTTGAAAACGCAGATCATGATTTTTGAGAGGCGTTCGGGGAGGCGGCTTCGTGAAAAGACGTGGCAACTTAATAACGAGCGGATAACTGTGGTGCGTGAATTTCAGTTTCTTGGTGTGCTATTAATGTCCAACTTGAACTTCGGCAAACATGTAAAGGAAATCAGAGAAGCTAAGCTGGCAAATATGAAGTGGCTGTCTAAAGATATTTCTTCAAGCGCTTATTCCGGCCTATATACTTCCACAATTTAAAAGCGCATTCAGACTACTTAATAAAAGTGAGAAAAAGAACTGAAAATAGTGTTCATAAATCAATTATCAAAAATCTATTACAAACTGATGCTTATCCGTTCAGGGAATGGAACCATTCGGCGCGGTACTGGAATATCTTTTACCGAAAATAATGTGAACCAATGGCAGGATCTTTTCGCGACCATCATGGCGAAAATTGATGACAAACTGTATCAACAACACTTGTCGAGAGCATTATCATCAACCTCCAGGTTAATCTACAGAAACCGAAAACATCAACAGACAACGGAAGAAAGCTATATTAATATTAATTACTTCAGCAAACTTGTTACTTATGCACCATCTTTAAAGCTAGGCTCGAAATCCTGTATCTGAATTACATACCCCACAGGCCTGAAACTTGTAACTTATGCAACAGAAGGGAACCTGAAAATATTTACCATTTAACACTAAACCAACGTTTATATTTTCAAGAAAGCTCTTAAATATGAAGCTTTAAATTTCGCTCGTTTTGAAACACGCAATAGCTTTTAAAAAAAAAAACTTTAAAGTACCTCAGGTTTCTCGCTTTCTCCATCAATCAAATATGGTAAAGTAATATTCTCTAGAATATCTTTTAATGTTTTCAACAAATTCTGTAAATTGTGTTTCCTAACTATTTATGTTACATTTATTTATTTAATTTTATTTTGTTATATGTATTATATTATGAAATGTCAAATCTGGCAGACGGCAACATTGCCTTGTCCACAGTCCAGTCTAAATGTGCCTTTGCAAACTCCAACCCTGCACGTAGATTTTTTTTTGAAATAAATGACTTTTTTACTGCTCGTTATGGTGACAAACAACTTTCCCTTGCCCTACGCTGGATTGTCCTGCTTGAGATTTCAAAGCTTAATTCATAGATCATTTATAGATTTTGACGATATGAAGGGGTCCTTTTTGATTAGCCTGATGATCCGTTTATTCTCGCGAGTAGTTCCTTTTCTGGGTCTACCGCCACTATGAACCGTTTCGATATTTCCACGAGCACGGTGTCGAGTTATGGCTCGACAAATGGCTTATTCCAAATTGAAAATTAATGTTACTAATTTACCGTTATAAAATACTTATTGCGCCTCGTGTTACCTGTTCTTTTTTTATTTATATTGTCCGAACACGGATGACACACAACTACTTGTTTTTTATCATTGGTAAGAGCATGCTTGGGAAAGAAAAAACGGTATAATTGTAGCATATTGAAAGTAAACAATAAAATTGACTTAACACGGGCAAGTTATTCCTAATACAAATAAATTACTTCCACATGTTACTGAACTATCGAATAAACACATTGGGATTGTGTAGGAAGACTCTAGTGTTTACATTAAGTCTTGTACATTTTATATTCTGTCATTCGTATTTTTATGTAAAATTGTGAATTAAATGGTTTGAAATCTAAAAAATAAAAACGAGTTAATAAACTTTATCATTAAAAATGCCTAGTTTGTTTGTTTTTCGTCGTCCGATTCTTCTGAAGAAGAGAAAATATTTTTCGCCAGATCGGTGTGCACAGACATAAAATCGGCCGTAATTCTTTCCTGAATCATATTTATAATTTTTAAATTGATTCTGTAAATAATTTAAGTTCGCATTCATTTGCATTCTTTTGCTTTATTTTATGTTACGCATAGACCCATAAAAGTATATACATTTATGATCAGGACCAAATCCTAAGACTATTTAGCAATGTCCGTCCGTCCGTCCGTCCGTATCAACTTTTGAGGCCTTTAATGCTATGCTAGGAGGCTAAAATTTGGAGCATATACTCCCTAGGGTCCCGAAATGGTAAATTGTTAAAAGTTTTTAAATCCGCCCACTGCCACGCCCACAATTTAGAAAAAACCGTTTTAAGGCTTGAGTTAGAGAGATAAAGTTGTAAAACCTTCACAAGATATGTAGGTACTGCCTACCTTTATAAATTTGTCATATAAAGTTTTTTGCCACGCCTACTTTTTGTGGGCGTTTTTCACTAAAATGCTGTTTTCTTTGAAAATTTTCTTAGAAATCGAAAAAAAATGTTTAACAATATATTAAGCCAATATTTTTTCCAATATATCGCCCATACAAAGTTTTTGGCCACGCCCACTTTTTGGGGGCGTTTTTTCAAAAAAATATTTTTTTTTCTATAAATTTTATAGAATGAAATAAAATGCTATCTATCATCTTCCTTATGATTTTTTTCTTTGGGGTACATAGGGATAGGGATAGGGTATCATACTGTTCGCCCCAAGCGGACTATAGCCTTTCCTTATGTTTTTTTTATAAAGGGTAGTAATCTTATAATATATGTATGTGCGTGTTCTATAGGTTAACACGACTGAGCTATCATCGCCCTGCCGAGCTCCTTTCTATAAAGAAATATTATTCTAGGCTTGATTTTTTATAGTCATATCCAAGATTTACCAAGATCTAGCCCGCGGTAAGCATTCAATAAATTTCAATAATAAATTAACGCAAATGAATGCAAATGAATGCATTGCATTCAGTTGAATGGTAGACAAATGAGTGCAATCAGTTGAACGCAAAATTTATGGTGATTGCATTTATTTTTCCACAATCTCCAATTGAAGTCAATGAATGTAATCAAAAATTAAAATTCATCAAAGATTTCATTCTCCTACAGCTCGTTGAATGAAAAAAAACATACGGTCACGTACTAGAAAATTTCAAATTATTATACTCGATACTCGATACTCGATACCATGCTCGATAACTGAAGTAGTAATGTCAAACCGAGATAATTCAGTGACGAATTGCGAAATCATTTCGTGCTTAAGTTTTGGCCAACACTGAAGATATCTTCCATCATAACCATTGCCGTCGCCGTTGATCGAATCTAGAATTCATCTGCTTACGAGGTAGTCCTACTGATTTCTGAAACTCAATCAATTTAGATAACCAGACAGAGTATTATAGTGTTGCTATTTTTGTCTTGTTCAATACTTGCGCTTAAAAGTTTAGCAAGTATCGTTCGGTTTCACAAGACACAAGACAAGACCCGGTGGTTACAGCGAAAACGTAAAATAATCACAACTCATTTAGTTACAACACTGGAAGTGAATGGACAGGGTATTGCATCTTTTAGAAAAATGTTAATGGATGATAATATCACGGACATAAAAGGCATCATTAAATTAACGTTTTCAAGAGATTTATTTATAATATAGTCATATATAGTATACACCCTAGCGGCAGCGCTCTCAATTCATCTCAACCGCTTTACCAAAAGTATACCCACAACAACCATTCATTCAACCGTAATGCATATGATTGATCTCACCTCCTATCTGATGTAATCTGCAATGCTCAACACTAAGGAGCTGTTCATAATAACATAATCCTTCACCTCATTTTCAGAGCCACTGCGCCTAAGACAATTCAAATTGTTCCTCTCGATGAGCTCTCAAGTCTCAAGCATCTTATTGCAATCGAATTTCAAATTAACCCATCTGGCACACACTTTAAAGAGATTTGCAGCCACTGTATGTATTTCATTAACGACAGACACAGTTGTCAAGGTTCCCAAACAATTTGACACCTACCCACTTGCTTGTCGGTCGTGTGAAGTAACTAATGACATTATTCAAAGTCATCCAAAGTTCTCATCAATTAATTACATCCAGTGGCACCGCCGCACATGCACCACCACATCCCATGCCAACATAAATAATCCGAGGTAAGTGATTTGCTCCCTTTAATGTTATTACATGACGACGATGACGATGAGGAGAGCTAGACCAAAGTGGCTGGAGGACCAGAATCTATGGCCATTGAAGTTGAGTGGCAAACAAAAAATAAAGCATCATCATCTGTGCCGGAACGAACGCCCAGTTTAGGTATTTAGGCCATGTTGGCTACAGAAGCGTGTTCGTATGTTCGCTCGCCTGCTCACCACCACGAAAAAAAAAAGTTATTGCAAATCTCATTACCAAAGTTTCCTCTGCTCGATAAGGAGGTCGGTCCTATGGCATATAGCCTTCGCCCTTACAAATTTCGCCGAGCTTCACATTCGGAAAAACACGTAACACAAAAATTTCGCAGTGAAAGTCTTTCTCATTTGCGTGTAGCTATTGGCTGCTTGTTCCTTCAGCTACATTACAAATCAAGTGCAAAACAAAAAAAAAACAAAAACAATTTCATCCAAATGAAGAGGATTCTGCTGCGTTCACAGAAAAACATGAAACAACGAAGAAAAAAAAAATGTTTTATCCTAGCACACGACTTTTATGCAACTTTCCAAGTGTGTGTTTGTTTCACTTATTTCCTGAGATAATTGAAAGAGAAACTATGAAGGAAGCAGCGCAGAGACAATAGGAAACAAGCAATAAAAATAGAAAAGAACATCTAAGGAGCACCCGGCAACTTACGGATGTGTATTTGTCCTAGAGGTGACGCAAATTATAGTCATGCTGGGGAGACTTTATTTTTTCCGCTCTCTGCAAAATAGCATGTGTTCCGCAGGCAAATATGACATAGACACAACAAGGACACATTTCGAGTCTAACAAGGCAGCTCCGAATGTAAAATAGAAGGAAGCTTAAAACGAGAAAAAGAAGGAAAAGATATTGCAACCAGAAGCTAACAACGAAATAAAGAAAAACAACAAAATCAGCTGCTGTCGCAAGACACGACTCTGACATACATGTGTTTGTCTTCTTCTTCGAGGAGGAAGTAGATCCAAATGCTACGAATAAATGAAGCCATTTTACTTGTTTCGCGATGAAAGAGTACCCATGAATAAAGCAGGGATAGGGCAGCTTTTCGTTCACTGAATTTATTCGCACGAGTTGCTAGTTTGTGTGATTCGAAATTGGGGTTGAATTAATAAAAGGATTCCCTAATTAAGTAGGAGATGGAGCACGCAATGCGTGCGGTGTTTTATTTTATTATCAATTTCTTTGAAACAAAAATTTGGCTCTTTTCATGAACGTCAGCCTTATTTTTTTATTTGATTATGTATTTCCTTACGTTCGATTTGGCTTCCAACATAATACGAAAATATATATAATAAATACAAATATTTTATGTTGGGGATGACTTTATGATGCTATAGTAGCGGTCCATTTTTTAAAATCCGTCGTCTTAACGATTAAAGATCCGGGAGTTCATATTATAAAGATGATATGTTTAGCTGCAGTGGCTTGTGAAGAAGCCCACCATCTTCCTTTTGTTTTTCTTACTTATTATTAGGATTTTCTTGTACGAATAAGGCCTAATTAATCTTTTGGATTGTCTTTATCCCGAAATGTTTTCCCAGTGGTTTAAACGATGTTGTTAAGCCCAATCGTTTAATAATCTTGAAGCAGCAGACCAGATACCTTGGTGGCCAGGCACACATCCAAGTACCTTGTAGCGCTTGACTAAGTTTGCAAGGTAAAGTAGCAACTCCTTACTGTCTTAAAGCTCATTGTTGGGTTAACATTTGTTGTATAGTGCTGTTTGATTATCTGAATATCACGATGATTGTTGTCGATTTTTATGATTTTTGGATTTGTCATTAAAAAATACATATAACCCCAATTTTTACTACCTACTCCCACACACCACCACATCTTATATGACTGGAAGTTGGATCTGCGATTTTTTAAGTTCGGAATTGAACACACCACCCATTTAAAAAATTGATTGATTGATAATATATCAATTTCTTTGAAATCTTTGCCTAAGTGTCCGACTAGATACGCCATTAAATGCTTAATGGCACTGATATAGTCCGCGCCGCACTTTTTTCTCAATAGAACACAATAGTCACGAATGTTTCACGGTTGTTTATCGAATGACAATGCCCACCATCATAGCCTCTGGCATAAACGTGAAACATACTTTCGGTCAAATCGTTTCATTCGTCCTATTTTATCGATTAGCGATCGTTCGTTATTTTTAAGTAAACAACTTAAATATTTACTACAAATAATTTGTATGCCAGAACAGCGTTTGCCGGATCAGCTAGTTATATATAATTTGCGCAGATCTCAATAGGATAGATTTTTGGGTAAAATACCGTGTGATACGTTCCCATAAATATGGAGATTTTGGTGCTGGGTCCATAGACAACAACTGCAGATTCCATTTTCGATCTACAAAACACGATTGGCTCATTTACATCGGTCCAGTATTTCTAGCTCGAATAGCTTCCCAAAACTGTATGAACGTGTCGGGGATGCAGTGAAATATGTCGCTGTTTGGATTAACTCACATGAATTTAAACTTATATTGCATCTTTCTAATAAAAGTCTGTAGAGGTGAGAGCCCATCAGTTGCCTCTTGTGCTGTTATTGGGCACGTGGGAAAAGCGCCTCCTGTAATACCGAAACACCCAATAAGCTGTAGCTTCTGTAGCTAATTTTCCGTTTTCTGTTCAAGCACTTTTGGCCAACAGACGACAGCCGCATATGATATGATGAGCCTAACCATTACTTACAACCAGTGTATTATTCTAGGACTAAGGCAACAAGTTATGCCATACAGGTATTGTTTAGCTTCTATTGGCCCATATGATGCTCCAGCTTAGTATAGGTCGTTATCAGCTTTTGTTGGCTCACAACCATCCAATGAGTGCTGCTCAGTGGTCCACAAAAGTGAAATGATTGACCTTTTACGTCATACCAAATACTGGCTTGGTCTTGGATCATGGATACGTTCAAAGCTATTGATTGACGGCCTTGACACAGGTTTCAGTCCCCTTATCGAGTATCTAAAATCTAATGAGATAAGTGATTTTGAGAGTGATGTCTGAAAGATGAAGAATAGAAATCACATCGGAATTAAGTGATTCTACGGCTTTTGAATGCAGCACACTGGCTATCCTTGGTAAAGACTTCCTCCATGAAGACGATCCCAATCAACCATCAAGCTGCAACAAGGCAGGCTGTAATAGCAGCTTGTCTATCTGAGTAGATGTATAAGACAATGCATTTTTCTCTTTTCTTTAAAAGGATATTCGCAGCGGTTGCGATCACGAAGATCTCTGTTTGAAAGACAGTTATTTGTCTACCTAAGGTTATAGAAAATTAGATCCGATAATTTCTAGAGACGACTTAAGCTTCAGAGAGACCGTTCATGAGGAAACCCTCTGAATATAAGATGGAACTACTCGACCCACCATTGGATTTGAAAGCAGTACTCAAAAATCTGTATTTACTACATTGAGTCTAGTGCTCCTCCCTATGGCCATGCATGTCACCAAGACGCGCACTCAGCCTACCATCTTCTTTCACTTCGCCGATATAAATCTGACGTCCAAGTACCGGAAACATAGAGCATTTCTGGCTTTATCTCATATTTACATAAGTATAATCTAGATATGATTAAAAAGATTGGGTTTCTGTGTGGTAGTCTTGCAGGAATAAATGGATTGGCTGGGACCCTTGCGCAAACGAAGACGCTTTTTTGTGATACTGATTGTATGCTTGTTTTCATCGAAACGAACCACTTCATTGAGAGCTTCCTTCCCTTTGATGCACCGGTTAAATATCTCAAAAAAAAATCTACCACAAAAGTTAAAAATTCAAGTTGTGGCATTGGTGTTGCTTAGCAATTTTTTTACAAACATAATGTATCTTGATGCAAGTGTTGACTGGTTAAATATTAATTCGAATCCAAAAAACTCATAGTCGAGATGGGTTTTTCTAATACAGCCCGGTTTCTTCTTTTCTGGGAGTTAAAGTATGAAGACAAGTAGAGACATGCTTATATGAAAATAACCTTGGCCTTAAGGTGTTCTATACTCAGGTGTAAAGTGGTTTCTAAAACCCTGTGTTATATGATTTGAAAATGAATACAGTGCAAACTGTATCGTTTTTATGTTCCAATGCTGCTTCAGGTGAACGTTCAAAAAAACGTAACGCAGTGCTTTCATCTCATGTGTCAATCAAGCTATAAATAACGCCGACTTTATTTAAGAATATAATTTGAACCATTTTTGATCTGTAGTTGAAGTTATTTGGGAAAATTGAAATCTCAATGACATATTAATTATATCTCAAAATACTCAACATGTTGAAATTTTTAAAACAAAAATGAGAATAAAGTTTTCGAACGAAATAAAAAAAAATCCACACTTATGAAATGGGTTTATAAAAAAGAAAAGGGCCTAGCAGTGAGCTTTGAGGAACACCTTCATTAATTTTGAACAATGGGAACAGTTTATCATTGCTTGATGCGGCTTAGAATGATTTTACATGAAGTAATGTGTAATATGACATATTGGAAAAGTATTTAAATTGCTGAATTGCCAAACAAGTTGAAGGCTCTAGAGAAGTCTAATAAAGATAAAAGTGTCCTCGACCTTCTTCATCTTTGAAGTTTATTTAAAGTTTATTTCGGGTTGTATTAAAATTATTATATTATTTATGTTGTATTTCCCAAACAACAATATATATAGTTTTAAGGACTACATATTTACAGACTTTCTATCTCTCGCTCTGCATTTCTATATCTCGCTTTTTTCAAGTGTCAAATGGGAAACTGTTAAAATTGCGCCACACAAAATCAACTTAACAACCCTCAATTAATTTACAGATTTTATTTATTTAGCGCTAGCAAACCACCCAGACGCGCAATGAAATTTTCTATAAATAGATCAAAATGCATCAACCACAACATCAGAACCAGAGATATATAGTGTGCGAATGAAATAACTCGCTAACACCCCTAACCGGAATCTAAAAGCTAAATATAAACGCTAAACCTCCCTCTTCAGTGTATAGACGGAATTTGTTGTGACAGCAGAAAGGGGATAAAGTACACATATCGCCCCATGTCAATCTGGTTTGTACGGCACCTTAGTGCACAGTGTTTCGCAATTATTACCCAATCAGGGGGATTTTAAAAAAATAAAAGAAGGTCTAGAGTAGGTAATCGATTAGAAGACTCCATGCTCACAATGGTAATCCACCCAAGTGGAAAGTATGTTGTGACTTTATTACAAATTCCCTGCCTTAGATGACTTGTTTAAGTGGAGCAGTAACATAATCCTCTTTGCCTGTGTGTCTGTCCCTACACAAAAAAAAAAAAAAAAAAAAAAACACAAACCACCTCCCTCTTTGACGGTGGGCGCCGCATTAAAATCGAAATTACGATCGATGTAATTCAGCGCGCAAAGCTGTATGCTTCAATTACACTGAAGAGTGCGGCCAAAAAAAAAAAAATTAAAAAAAATAAACAAGTGCCCCCGTCAAGCTGCTGCGAGCTTAGGGGCTTAGAATGGGAGCGGCGCGGCGAATAGAAAATTCCAATGTCAGCCCTATGTTTGCTGCTGATGTGTTGCGGTTTATCGCGCTGGCAGAGAGTCGGTTCGGTTGTTATTAAAATGCTTTAATCTATTCATCGATTTCGGTTCAGGAAATTAATTCTGTAATTTAACGGTTTCAAAACTGGCAACAGCCACAGAACAGGGCACCCGAGAGGGTGGTTAACAGTTGATTGATTCGAGGGTTGTACTGTTGAATTTCTTTTCAAACCTGGGGGGTATTGTATAGTTGATTTAGCTTGTTGGGTGAATTTGGATTGATTTTTTTTTCTCTTGCTTTTTATTTAAATTTGGCTTAGAAGGATAATAGATTAGATACATACATTCATGCATAATCTATGTACATTATTATGTATATCGGAAAGAGTGTCGACTACATAGAAGAAAATATTGTGGTGTGATGGGGGCAATATCAATTTAAATGAATGGTGTTTCATATTTTGTAGCATATTGTTAGGCGCGATAAGATAATCCAATCCATATGCAGCATCTATGTTACTAAACATTCAATAAAGATGGCGGTGCCTAAGCCTAGGCGACTGATATCGTTTAAGTTTTTTAGATTGTTTTTGTTGCACTTTTTCCCGTTTTTGCTCTCATGACCAATTAAATTATTTATTTTTGCGTCAACCAATGGTCGTTGTTATTTTAACCAATGTTTCATTGTCAAAAACATTACAATTCTCGTTGTTTGAATCGAATACGACATTTCGTAATAAAACACAATTTTCAATTTAGAAAAACCGTTTTAAAGCTAAAGTTGGAGAGATAGAGTGTTACAACCATATAACGTTTCTACCACGCCTACTTTTTGTGGGTATTTTTCACTTAAATGCTGTTTTCTTTGAAAATTTTTATAGAAACCGAAAAACAAGATATTTAGCCAACAAAGTTGTTGGCCACGCCCACATTTTTTAAAGAATATTGTTTTTAATAAATTTCATAGAATGAAATAAAATCCAATCCATCATCTCCTTAATGCTTTTTTCTTTGGGGCCTATAGGATTATTGATAGGGTATCATACCAAGCGGACTGTGACCTTTCCTTATCTCTAAGTTTGTCGCACAGAACTAATGTTGTAGCAAAAACTGCTAAATAAAAATAACCCTAAAAGTTTACAATTTGATAATTAGTTTGACAAAAATAAATAGTATTTTAATATTTAATTTAGCGCTTATTTAATTTTATCCTTGCTTTGTGTTTTGTTTTGAAAATAAACAAAATGGCAGCCTCAGACAATTTATTTTCCAATTTTCAGCATAAAAGCAACAGTAAATTGTTTATAAAAAATTAAAGTTTTAAAAAAAAAACAAATTCCTTCGATCAGGCATTAGTCTAATATATTTTATAAAAGTTGTAGCTTTCATTCGAATCTACCAAGCGGTTTTTGAATGACAGTTGTCACCGACTTTAAGAACATAGTTTTGAGAAAAACGCGTTGAAGGTTTTTTTCATATTTTCCTTCAAGTTTTTTGTTGTTTTCGACCCATAAATTCTTATCTCTGTAAAATTTGCAAACAAAAAATAAAAATAAAAAATTTTACTCAATGCACTCAGATGTTATTACTCGAAAAGTAATCGTCGGATTCTCTTGAAATTTTCAGATATATTTTCAAGTTATTATACTTTTAGAAAGTGTTAGAAAAATTGTCGATTTTTTGAAAATTCAGAGAACAGATTTAAATTAAAAACGTGCCATATTTTTTATTTCCATATATTGAAATTCTATTACGATGTTCTTTCTGTATAAGAATGCGACTCTATTATGAATATGTATAAAGAATATCCCAATTATCTTCGTTAAGAATTTTTTTTGTTTCTTTTGAATGGATTCGCCGGTTTAATTTCAAATAAATTACCATTGTCTTTTGCCAATTTTTTCGAGATGTTTTCATTAACGTGAAGGCTTCCTGATCTTTTAATTTCTAACTCAATCTTGCTTTGTTACTTAACTAAACCCTCTATGGATTCCCAGTTTGAATTCCTAATTTCAGAAGTTAAAAACACCTGAGAACTTGCTATCCCAATGTCCATAACATATGTATATATAGTTTCCTTTGACTAGTTTAGATAATTTAAAATCTGTTACCTTAACTGCTTCTTTTCAACAATAAGGTATTTAAACAAACCATTAAAATTTAAATTTATTACGACAATTTCTCTAGATTTTTTCTTTTAAATATTTTCTAGCAAAACTATCTCAAGTTCTTCCATTAAGTTTAATTTAAACAGTAAGAACGAATATTGGACAAAAAATCACCACTCAAATGACGTTCCTTGTGAAGAATAAATTTTTCTTTTGAATCCCACCAGAAGACGACAGCAAAAAGTTGTTCTTCTCTACGAGTTCATCTTGTTTCAATCGATATTCATATTCCTGTTGAATGGTAAATAGATTAAATAAGGGGCACGACTACGTCTTACGAAACTTTCATCATATCCAAGTAGAAATCAAAATATTTATATCTAATTGGTTTGCCCAATTTTTATATTTATATTGGCATTTTATTTAAATACCGTTTAGCATTAAAGTTATTTTAAAAAAATACATGTAACAAAGAAGTCCGTTTTTTCCTCAAATTTACAATAATGTTAAACTTAAATCAAAATTAAATGCATGACTGCCTGGTATGAATCTTATTTTTAATAAATTTTCATCTCGCAAGATTTACTGCATTAAGTTGAAGTTAAATGTGCATCATAAAAGCAAAACATTTCTTTCCGATTCTAATAATTAAACGTTATAGCAATACTGGAGCTAAGTAAACTCTTCGAGAAGGTACAAAATATTGAAAATATATTTAAAAATGATGTAAATTTGTAAATAATAAAAATAAATAATATAATTATCGTAATTAACTTAAAACTAATAGTATTGGCGTTTTAATTTTGTAAAATATGGCAATCTGCAACACCGGCAATCTGTTACCAATATATATAAAATTCCTACTGGTCCGCCTGTGGGGTTCGCCGGTTCGACCTCAAAAAATATCTGCAGGCCTCCCGATTTTGAATTACTTCATCATTGAGGCCAATCAAATGCTGGTGTTTCTGCATTTGTGTGATCCAGGACTTTTTAAGCCTGCTTCTCTTACGCGATTCTAAGGGAACGTTGATTGCCGTCGTCGTGCTCCAATTTTTTCGAGATAAGTTTCTTTGATGGAAGCTTTATTACTCCTGTCAAGCGAAGCACATGCATCTCAGCTGTTGTCAACTTTCCCTCATATATTTTGTAAATTGTCCAGCATTGTGAACCGTATGTGAGCGCCGGATGCACAACTGCGGTGTATGGCCTTCCTTTCAGCTTAGAGGACATTTTTCGGCCACAGCAGATGGCAGAGTTTTCCTGCCACTTCATCCACCCTACGCTTACACGATGATTGATGTCGTAATCAACTGTTGCTTCGCTGTTGATCATTGATCCTAGATATTTTAACTTTTCACACTTGGGAACCACCCCCGCATTCAAATAAATGTCTGGAATGGGTTTACTTGGGTCAGAGAATGGGCAGTACAAATACTCTGTCTTTTTTGGCTAATACAATACCCATTCCCTTCTAAAACACCTACCCAAACATCAAGTAGTCGTTGCAGGGAAGTCTGATCATTACTTATGAAGGCTCCATCGTCAGCGAAGAATAACTGATGCACTTTAGGGTTCGTCACTTTTCCCTCAAGCAGGTTATCTAGGACTGTAATAAGAAACAAAGGACTTAAGACACTTCCCTGGTGAACACCGACTTTTATTGGAAATTCATCGGTGACTCCTGCGGGCCAGCTGACTTTTGCCTTCGTTCCCTCGTACATGTCCATGATCATCTTTACGTAGATTTCAGGAACTCCTCATTGTCTTAGCGCTACCCATATCAGATCTCTGGGTTGCCTATCGAATGCTTTTTAAAAATCAACCAGAATCATATGCAGATCCTTTATCTGTGCTTGATTTACCCGCGACAAACCCGAACTGGTCGTCAGATAGATAGAATACCCGCAGATCAAAACTTTTGTGTAACGTATTCGCAGTGGGATCTGTCATAAATACCTACACGTCATTCTTTTGATAGCTTTGTTCAATGAGGCTGTCCAGCTCAGTGCAAGGCATGTAAATTACAGTTTTTCGTGTTCAATGAGAAAAATTTCTGTCCAGCTCATGTTTGCTTTTTGTTCAATGACTCTGCCTGGACTCTGCTCCAAGCAGAATTTTTGCACTTGCTTTTGAGGTAGAACAGATTTGTGAGAAACGTCAAAATCAGTTGTGATTGCAAATTAATTGTTTTGTCGTCGAAGTGAAAAGTTGTTTGTTGCTTAACTAAATGTTATAAATAGAAATGTCTTCTGAAGGCCAATCAGTTGTTGTAACAGTAAGTAACAATAAGTACATGATTGATGTTCATTGATTCACGATTAATACTAAACTTGTAAACTCAAATAATTATTCAACAAATCGAAAATTAAATTATCATTTTTTGACAATCAACATATGGCTGTATTTTTCTGTTCTACCTTTGAACAGACATTTTTCACAAATTTGTTCTGCTCTGCCTTGCCTTTTTCTCATTGAACAAAGCTGATAAGTGTTGTGATTCTTTGTAAAATTTTGATTTTAAATTTTTTTTTATAAAATGAGTGATTTAAAATATCAAAACATCCGGAAAGCCATTGTGCTTTCACATACCAAAATAAATTTTAAATAATGCATTCACTCTCAACAACATTAGGTTCTAAGTGTTCTAAGTGAAAAATTGTGGTGTTCCAATAAGATGATAGATGATTAGTTGATGTGCCATATGCCAGCTGTCAGATGAAAGTAAACGGGTAAAAAGATGGTATCATTAATATCTCTCCAAAATTAACGTCAAGTCATGTTTGTTTGAAGATTTCAACTTTGGTTTGTTGTTTTTACATTTAGGACAACTTTGAAAACTTAAAACCGTATAAAGAATTTCAGACGGTCTAATCTTTTCACTGGATGGTATAACAGACGACAGATGAAGGGTGCAGTGATGAGAAATGAAATTTTTCGGATTGTACTTTTTTGCAAACAGGAATTATAACTTTTATTAGATTTCAGCTTACATTAAATGTTGTCATTTTTTTTGACATATTTTCAAACAGTAGAATCTCGAAAAAGTTGACCCAAATGTCTCAGATCGTGTAAACATTTCAAAACATAAACTAGCTCAAACTTGGTAAGATTTTTTTATTCAAACGAATTTGCATTCTTTACCCTTTACATAGGTACGATGCGACGGCCTTACAATGAGTAAAACGCCTGTCTTCGTAATGAGAATGTTTCCAAAGCACAATTAATATCATTAACTGTGCTGTAAAAAATCTTTTTATACCCTATCCTAAGCGTATATTAATTTTGACACATAGTTTGTAACACCCCTTAATATTCGCCGTAGACCCATAAAAGTATATATATTTATGATCAGGACCAAATCCTAAGACTATCTAGCAATGTCCGTCCGTCCGTCCGTCCGTACGCAATTTTTAGGCCTTTAAAATTAAGCTAGGAAGCTGAAATGGACCACATATTCCCTAGGGCTCCGAAATGGTTAAGTGTAAAAAAATTTTGAATACGCCCACTGCCACGCCCACAATTTAGAAAAAACCGTTTTAATGCTAAAGTTAGAGCGATAGAGTGTTACATCCTTCGCAAGATATGTAGGCACTGTCCCCCTTTATAAGTTTGTCATATAAAGTTTTTTGCCACGCCTACATTTTGTTGGCGTTTTTTACTGAAATGTTGTTTTCTTCGAAAATTTTCATAGAAAGCGAAAAAAAATGTTTAACAAGATATTTACCCAATATTTTTTCCAACATATCGCCCATACAAAGTTTTTGGCCACGCCCACCTTTTAGGGGCGTTTTTTCAAAAAAAACTTTTTCTTTTTTTTAATTAATAGAATGAAATAAAATCTTCTAAATGCTTTTTTCTTTGGGGCATATAGGGATATGGATAGGGTATCATACTGTTCGCCCCCAGCGGACTGTAGCCTTTCCTTATGTTCTTATACAAAGTTGGAATACATTTCACGCACTTATTGAGGAAAAATTATTGTCTGCATTAATCGAAAGAATGCAAGTGTAACAATTTGGCTTTATTGGAAAGAAAATTTTATGCCATTATTGTTTAAATATGATTTCGGGCATGTGGCCGCCGCGGCTGGTTCACTTTTTCAAGCATTTGCGTCTGTATGTCGGCAATAATGCCACGAATGTTGGCTTCCAAGTCCCCTAACGTTTCTGGTTTGTTGGCGTAGGCGAGTGACTTCTTATATCCCCAAAGAAAATAATCCAATGGTGTCAAATCACACGATCTTGGTGGCCAATTGACAGGTCCATTCCGCGAAATTTGCACGATTTTCAAGCGTTGTTCATTTGTCAATCGTTCATGATGAAATGGCAAGCCAAACTGAACATAAATGACATTAGATTTGCCAGATTTGACCACAAAATCTCAGTTTAATCTCTATTCGAAAAACCAACCTCTAAAAGAACACTCTTTAATATCAAAAAAAAAAATTACAATTTTAATCAATTTTCCATCGCTGCGGCTGACATGTGACAGCTTAAAAGTGTTTGATGGCAAATGGCCGATGACAGATAGCAGTTGACTGACAGGTGATGGATATATATATAACTTGTGTCATCGGTTATCTTTTGGTTACTTTAATTACTGTTGGATAAAGGATCTGATACCCCAACTTGGAAACATTCTTCACTTTTCATTGGGCGAGATATGTCATATAAATTTGTATGTTTTTAATTTCTCTCTACACTGAGCTTCTGTTGATGAATGCGGCTTACAATGATATTTTTCTTATTTTATATATCTCATATTCCATATTCCTTTGCCAAATTTCAACACGATTGCAATAACTTTCTCTTTAGTACTTTAACGTTTACGAAAAAGTTGAAAATTATCGCGGACGGTTTTAGCTACAAAAAAAGTGGTCTTCAACATTAAAATAAATGACAAGTACTATAAAAAAAAAAAAGTTTGAGAAGCATATAAAAAAGACTACGGCACCTACCAATAAAATGGTCATGCCTCATCAACAGTCGTTCCGCACTGTCACTGCTATTCAAATCGCAAATTGAAATAGTGACAACGTCATTGCTGTTCTTTGGTTAGAAGTTCTTCATTTTGCCTTAAACCACAGAGTTGTCCTTGCAGTTCTGTCACCCTTCACCGTTGGTGGAAAATTTGCTTCTGTAACCATCTTCCACGGGCTCACCCTGAGTTATTTTTTTAGCAGGAACTTTTTTTAAATTTAGTAATTCCATGTCCTTGGAACTAATGTAGACGTTGAATTTTTTTGAAATTTATCGGTTAACATTGAGGTCTGGTGAGATAGATATTATTATGGCAAGGAGAATCGTTAAGAATTGCGTTAGTCTTCTGACTACGAAGTAGTCATATATATGTGTATAGTATTTTTATTTCGAGTATTTTTCATGTTCTTCAGTTACTGCCAAATGACGTATCAAGTTCTCATTCTGATTTTCAATTAAATATGTTAAAACTGACTCTTCTTATGAATATTTAACATTAGCTATCAGTGAATCCGTAACAATCTTATTGCATTATCTAATAACTATCCCTTTGATGTAGACTGACACCAGCGTCAGCTACATTTAACCGAAGGAAACATCTTGATAAGAATGTCCCTTCAAGGACGATAAAAATTTAATATCTTCTACGCGACTGAAATGGAATTTTTAAAACGAAAGTCAACCGGCACCAACAACCGGATGCTGACGCTGTATTGATGTGATGACGGTGGCAGTTTTTCCCCCTTTTTGCGTTTTGATTTTTATTACATTTTTTCTACGTATCCTTGCTATATTTAGAGGCTGGTGGACATCGTCGATACAAACTGTTATCGGTAGGGGTGGAACTTTACAAGTGTTTTGCTCTTGTAAGATTGTTGCCATAACAAAGTGATGTGGCATGTTTGAAGGAGCAATAAACTCCACCTCTTCACAATGCCCACAGAAGCTGAAGCATTATATTTCGTCCCATCCAATTCCAATAAAGTTCCTTTGTCCTGCATATGGTAGTACCACCAAGCCAAGAGAGAGGTGGATCGGAGTCAGTCCTTAATTAACAACTACTACCAGGGCGATTGCTTTGCGCAAAACTTCGGCAATGTAAATTTTGTGGACTGCATAATGTCGGCCTAATGAGTTTGCACAATCACCGCTACTGCTTTTATGTTCCCCCTTTGGTGGTGTCTGCCGTCTGCATATGCATTGCATGTAGAAGGACATTGCCAAATTGGCAAACGGCACCGGGGTCTAAATCCAATATGTGCTAAAGGGTTATATGAGCATCATATCTTAGAGTCCTTTGTGTGAGAGCGAGACGATGATTTTAGCAATAGCCAAGATATTAACAACAACCTACAGCGTCATTTCCGAATTCAACTCCAAGGGAGGGATGGAGGTCGGTACACTTTCCGTCGAAAAGAAACGACTTAGTGAGTAGGTATGACTGCAGGACTTTAGTCCGCCTTAGGGCAGCGCATAAATCTATCTTTTGTATCTGATGCCAAGGAGAAATGTATTTCTCTGTCTCTGTAGTTAAAGCCGATCTGATGGACGGCTGAGGCTATAAGGGTGCAGCGGGGTAGAGAAACGTCAGCTCCTGACTGAATTTTATCACCCTAAATGTGTGTGCAGCTCTGAACATTAGGCACACGTCCATAGTCCATTATTATGCATTCCATATCTGCTTCTGCTCCCCCTCATGCTACCTCAGGTGCCACTCAATGGATAGATAGATGGCGACCAAGAGATGTCATATGAATGTCCTTTTGCCCAACGACGATAGATATGCAAATGCCACTGTTTGCCGAGTATCTATCTACATCCGTATACCTATACACCGATCCTGGAGATAGACTGTAGTACATAGATACATTTATATACAGATTGGTTTAGTGGTAGATTTTAGCCATCGCATCGGTCGACTGTTAGTGGTGAAGATAATCCGAGGACGAGATAGTAAATTGGATTTGTGGTTTAACATGAAATTAAAGTGCCGATTTCTAAGCGATGTCGGTCAGTGCACAATGAATGCTGCTTACTGTAGGTAAAAGTTTAAGTGTACTGAAATTGATTTATTTTGGCTTACAATTAGACACAGGACCCTTAAGAAGAGGAAGTGCTTCTATATATTCATCATGTTTCATTAGAAGATTTGCTGAGCTAATATTACACAAAGGTATAAAGATGACATTTAAATTATTTTATGTGTGCATTAGATTTAACATTTTAGTTAACCTGGATTTATATTTGAATCGACATTAGACAAGCACTCTGGTTAAATTGGATAGGATTGCGAAAGACAATTGGAAAATTCAATCTGTTTGAGGGATTTGGTGGGTAAGCTAAATTCGATGTGGAGTTGTAATTGGTAGATCAATTCGCGTTAATCGTTGCTTTCAAAATGTCAGTTGCAATTGTAGAAACGGATTTGTAATAATTTTTTGAAATAACGTAAGGTGTCGCAGATTAATCAGTCTTGTGGTTTTTTGTAGCTTTGTACATCCTAAACCATCAGACAGATACTTCCTTTAGTTATTTACATGTCTTCGTCTTGATATGCTTGCTATAGAGGATTATTACAAGATTATTAGCCTCCCTAGCTGCAATGTGACGTCTTTCAGTAGGTAATAGAGTTAGAGAAAAACAAAGAATTCACCGAGATCCAATCGTAGATCAAGTCCAAAGGCACCTGTGCTGTTGCAAGAACATTGAATAGCATCAGGACAGATACCAGTGAACCTATTTAAGCCTTTATAACAGCTGGTGTCATAACCAGTGTCATAACCTCAGGTCATGAACGACCACCTCTACGTTTTGTCTTGTTCTGAGCTAAGGAATGGTCTTTAAAGATTTTTCTAGCTCGTCACCTAACCTCGATCCGTTGGTGATTTTCTTATTTTTTTCTCCTTATGAACCTTTGGTCAGACAACAAAACTTCCGAAAAGATTAGCTCTGCAAATCAGTTGGTAACCGAGTTAAAGCATCTATTTGATAAAGTAAGATCGATCACCTCCGACCTCCAGTTGTCTAGCCGTAATAAAGGTGGGCACGACTTATTTATGCGTTCCTACTATTTAGTAACCGGGGTTCGGCTAACAGCAAAGACAGAAATCGGGCTGTTTAATAGAAAAAAGGATATCCGGTGGTTATCTAAGATTCCGTGCTCAAAAAGACCAACGTGACTCTTGTATGCCTGCAGAACAGCATTCGGGAATATATGGGGCTCTAAACTCCATATGGCTGTACACAATGGTAGTGATGCCCATTCTAAAATATGGAGTCAAAATATGGAGTAAAATATGGCACATAGGTGTGATCCCTGAATCCAAAGGGCAAAGCTCTATATTCCGTTGGTTCCAAGATGGTAGCAGTAGCTATAAAGGCTGTATTTGACTCCAAGCTCGGCCATAGGGCGTATAGGATTTTCCATACCGACCTTAATAAGACAGCTAAATCACAGCACGGAGCTGGAAAAGGTCGTACTTATTCACCCCTGGGGAATAGGGATTTGAAATCGCATATTAAAGCTGTAGCACAGATTGTATATATGTCAAGGTTAAACAATTTTTCTAAAGAAAGCGACCACTCAAAGCTTGGTCAAAATAGCCCTCTAATAAAGAGTTGATTTATAGAAGCTCCAAAAGTCGAAGAAGTGCGCCCAAATTCATGGGAAGTGTATGGAAAGCCTGTTTCGTTATCTGAAAGAAGTATTTTCCTTGCGTGGTAAACCAAGCTAACCTCCAGCTGTGACAAAATAACTCAAAAAAGAGTATAACCATCTTCAAAATAGCTCAGAAATCAGATCAAAACAGGTCAACATTTTTAAAAAATTAAAAGCGGACGATATTCCCTTTGAGTTTTGGGAACAAAATGGAAGACATCGAGTCTAGAGGGCTTCATTTTCATCTTGAAGCTTACAAAATGTGATCCAATTGCGAATCAGTGGAGGAAATTTTTTTCTTACCTTACACAAACAAAAGGGAGACACAATAACATTTCTTTAAAGCTTCTTTCTTAAATGTCATATAGTAGGTACATCAAAATATTGTGCCGCGGGTCATAATCATTGTAGACCATCTCAAATTTGTACAGTACAGTGTAAATTGTTAAGTGCTTTTAAGTCTCCGTCTTTCAATGAGTTGTTAATATCCCGACGAGCATCGGGACTTGACTACTTTTAAGAGAGATTAAAGACTTTTGCTTTTGGTGTCATAACCAGGGCACAGACGGGTTATGACGCAACCGTTGGTATTCCTCCATTGTTCCTCAGCCAGTTGTATGGGGACCCCGTCTATAAAAGTCTTATCAGTGTTTAAAGGCCATAGCACCTCTCCGTTCGCTAGTAGTGGGTTCATATCAGAGCAGTATCTGGCCAATTCGTCCACTTTTTCGTTCCCTTCCATTCAAACTTGTACAGCACTTAGCCCTAAGTGCAAAGAGGCAATCTGTGACGCACTTTTTGTTTACAAGGTTAAAGCCAATTGCTAAAAGTGGTGCTTGACTGTTCACACAAATGGTTATTTCCATTGCTGGTAGTCCCATCGATAGGATAGTCTGTGCTGCTTTCTTAACCGCTTGAAATACACTGCAGCGATCAGTCAGTCGTAACGACTGGTTAATATTAAGTATTTCTGAGAAGTCGACAGGTCCGGTACCTTTTCTGTTTTTGAACCGCAGTTTGCCGCTTCTTTGGTGGATTCAATGCTGCAGCAATAATTTGGCCCATGGTGCTCGTTTGGCTGCTCTAGTTTTCTTTTTAAACTCGCTGAAGCTGTTGCGATATTCAACCCCGTCTATTGGTTTTTGTTAACGAGTTTCCTTGTTTTGGTTCTAAGAAGTTGTAGTTCTCTAGTCCACCAAGCCGCGTGTGTTCTTTTGGGAGGACGACTAACAAGGCAGGATTTTTTAAAGGCGTCATTTAGAGTCCTTGTGAGAAGATTGACTGTTTCGTACCTTCGACAATGTACCTATGGGGTTAGATGGAAATGGGCGTTCGACCAGCTGAGAGAATTTACTCCAGTCAGTCTTGACAGGATTTCTAAAGGAGACTTATTTGGGTAATTCAACGTCAATATTGAAATGATCAGAGAAAGAGCATTTCGTGGGAACCATCCAGTCTGACCAATATACAGAGTAGCGCTAAAGTTAGATACCTCTTCCCTAATTTTGTTCTCGAAAGTAGAATGACTACCCCTGTTACAAATAATGAAGGTTGGAGAGTAGTATAAAATCAAGCAGACTCACCTTTTTTGTTTAATATCCTTCCGACCCAACTATGTGTGGTGAGCGTTGGCAAACAACAAGTTTCCTTAGTAGTGGTGATGGAGGGACTTCTTTCTCATACGTCAGATATGCGGATGCAATGCAATGAATGAGTATTTATACCTGTTATTGACTATAATTCTGATTCCACTCGATATTCGGCATTCGATTGCCCGATTTCTTGCTAGTTGGTTGGTTATCTTATTGCCCTTATGCTTCTGTTTCTAGGAACCAAAGCTAAATGCTTAAACAATTTTGTTTTTATATGAAATATGAACTCAGATATTGGCTATTGTGCGTCCAAGCACCCTTTTTTCGGTGTTGATGTTGGAACTAGGTGTTGTTCTAATTCTTTTTAATAATGGATGTCGTGCACTCTTGTTGGGTATTGAGCATGCACCTTTCGAGAAAAAGACGAAACAACAACCTCTACACCGTTGTCACCCACAATATGAAATGTAGACGCAGTTTGTTTCATACATACATACATTAAAAAAAATGCGTGCCATTAAATTAATATTTTGTAATGAACTAGAATTAAGTTAAATATTTGTCACCACCAAAAGGTAATGCCTCAGAGGTGTATTTGTAACAAGGTTCCAAACACTTGTCTTAAGAGAAGTAGGAAATTAGTTGTCAAAGCAAAAGCAACACGTCTTTTAATAAATCTAAATTTAAATTTAAAATCAAGAGACCTTTACAATCTCAGAAGTGGGATATCGACATAAAATTAACTAATAAAAAGTGAAAATGTGATATGTTCCGAGAAAACCGATTATTGAAGCGTTAACCGCGGCCGACGTAGAATTCGACGAAAATGCCACCGTGGCCGAACTTCGGGCATTGTATGACGAATTATTGTCATCCCGAGGAACCGCAGAAAACGTGTCCCGAGGCTCCGAAGAAGAGAGGAACTAGCGCACTAACGACGAATGCATTCCAGTGCAGAACCTGGATGTTGAATTGGCCAGAACCAAGAAGGAAATCCAGTTGCTGCAAAAGCGGCGCAAGTTGCAGGCGCTCAAGGAGGAACTCGGCATGGCCGATCAAAAGAGGTTTGATTTCTCGGCTTTCGAAGCCATGATTCACCCCTTTAGTGGCGACAACAACTACGATATCAGGAAGTGGATCACCGATGTGGAAGACACTGTTCGGTTGTACGGAAAAAGATAAATTTGTTGGTGTGCGCCGTATACTCACAGACACAGCCAAAGTATTCCTACGTACCACCGCGGCCCACACGTACACGGACTTGAGGGAGAAACTAATCGAAGTTTTCGGATGCACCTATTCGATGCACGATGTTTTCCAGCAGCTGAAATCGCGGACATTTAAAGCTAACGAGTCCGTGAAGTGGTATGTACTGAAGATGCAGGAAATTGCCTCCTACGCCAACATACCGGGGGCCGATGTCATCGAGTATATTGTCGACTCATTGAACGACCGCAGCAACAGTGCCGTCGCCCTTATGGGGCCAACCAGTATGAGGCAGCTGAAAACCCTCCTGGACAGATACGAGAGAAAGCGCACATCCGACGCCCCGAAGAAAACCGGAGTCAACCCAACCGCTGTCATGACCCCAAACCGAGGACCGCAGCCACCGCAGTCGTCACTGAAGAGCAAGTGAAGTGCTATAATTGTTCTCAGTTTGGCCACTATCAGAGCCAGTGAATGAAGCCGAAGCGACCGATGAACGCCTGTTTTAAGTGTCTCGAGATGGGGCATTTTTATCAAAATTGCCCGTTTACAATTTGTTGATTTTTCTGCGGCTTGCCACGAATGCGAGTATTGGTCGCACAATTTCTGTGTACATCGACAGAATTATCGCACTTTCTGTCGCGAATGTGTAGAATGAAAAGCTGATATCCTTATTTATTTATTGACATTCCGCTTCCAAATAAGTTATCCAATCAAATATAACATGCAGATACTACTCAATCTACGCCACCATTATGGAAATTATATCTATAGTATGTGTTTTTTAGGAATTAAAACCTCTATAAGGTGCAGATACCTCTAGGTGCTCTAAAATTCCTAACATTTTCTTTTCTTGAGTAGTCGACTTATCAAATGAGACGTTGAATTGTTAAAGCTTTAAAGTACTTTCACCAACTTCATTTCGAATTCAAATTGGATTTAAGTAGTGAAAAATCTTTGTGGGATAAAACAAAAATTAATTATGTCTTTTAATTTGAACTCCATAATTTCTCGAAACTTTGGCTTGCCTCTTGTTTATTTTATGTTTTCTATTTTCTACTAAGTTTCCCCTTTCCATCTGTTGCAAAGGGGTTGGGGTGGCCTGGGCACATGGACAATATTATGACATCGTTGTAAGCCCCTTACTGGCAAACTTATTCAACCAACGGTAAGACCAACTATTCATCACAGTATTCTGTATTCTTATGAAACAATAAGCCACAACCGAGACGCTTGACTGCATTTTCGGTCTAAAGTCCACACAATTTGAAAGTAATCACAGTCAGTCGAAGTCAAGCGTCATCAATTTTAAATTAATCATACTTTGAAGGCCCCCTACTGCCTTTTTCCTCGGATGAATGCGAAAATTCTCATCTGACCTGACCACATATGAGAGCGCAATGTAAATACGAATAACTCTTACCAAAGTAGGCGTGAATTTTCTTCTTATCATTAAGAAACAAAGGCATAGGGCAAGTTCAAGGACTCATACCATTGGCTCTACCCCATTTCGAAAGCCCCCAAGCAACCCCCGGGCGACTACTTGTTTCACGACTGTCATAGGGACCTAATTAACAAGAAAAGAGGAAAATCCCGCAAAGTCACTTTGGGTGACTCCACAAGGACTTCCATTGGCAACGATGATGGTGACGGTGTGGTCGCACACAGAACGTGTACCCTCAATGTTCCATGCTTAAGTAATTTCTACTTCATTTACAGAATAGGTTTGCCCGCCATGAAGGTGCTTTCCATGATAAAGGAATTGTCATTGCATAGCATGGCATGTCGTTGACAATTCAGGTGGGAAAGAGAAAGGTGCCTAACTATTGTAGGTAGGTACTCATAGTTCGACTGTAGACTCAAACCTCACGGGGTACACCAATTGTGTGGAAATAGTCACGCGGCGATAGAAAAACGCTTATACTTCCAACAGGATAATTATCCTTGGATTAGCATAATTACAGCGTTAATGGAAAACGTTTAGTGGTCCATTATGTCTCGTGAGATGAATAATTGTGACAGGACCTCCGGCAATGGTCGGTATTAAGCTGATGGACGCTGCATGTAATGAAGGGCATCAATTTTGCATATAATCTGTGGGAATACCTACCGAGTATTAGATAAAACGCAATCAGAATAGCTTTGCATTTTATATGATCGCGGGAAGTACTAACTCGACTCATCGCACTAATCTGGAAAAGGGGAATGGGATATTAAAAAATTTAAATGCATTATTAGCTTTGTATTCTATACTATATATTTTTATACTACGAGAGTTGATGACAATATAAGGCCACAGAAAATATGAGAGATTTATTTAAGAAATTAATTTATGCCTGTATATATGTGCATTGGTGTTGTAAATAAAAAAGGGTACACAAAGAGTTATATTCCATTCCCTTGGTGGTAACCGCCGGGTACTGCTCTCATTAAGCCGGATTTTACTAGGTTGGACTTAACACGAGTGTAGAAACAAAGCCTGACAAACATACAAGACTTAGAACTATTATGAGCAGCTTCGTAAAAATGAATTGCCGTTCAGAATAGGCCGGTAGTCCCCTTCTATTACGGCTGTATACGAGTAATATTTTTTTAATCGTTATATTTAAATGTGAATTTCCTGGATTTCCTCGATAGATAGATTTGTTAAATACATTTCCCAAGTTCAGAAATTTTTAATAATTCTAATGGACACGACTATTCATAAAATAGACTAGATTTAAATATTACTTTCTTCCAACAGGCCTTACTTTTTAGAGAATAAAAATAAAAACAAAGTATGTTTTAAAACTTAGCTTGCACGATAAAAGAATAACGCTTTAACTTTTTTCACTTTCTCGTATACATTGGTATGCTAATGTTAACCAACAGTGGCCTTTAATTCACGGCTCTACTGTAATGAGAGGTTAAATCCCAATCACTTATGTAGAGATCCGTTAGTAAGAGATGATTAATCCAGCACATGGCGCTCGACTGATTGAAGTTTGTGGATTGAGTTTATATTGGTATTCCATATCAACGGTCATGGGCGCTCAGTCGAGTTCGGGAAGTGTTAATATCGGTTCATTTTAAAAGCTTAAAACTAAAGACAAAGTTATTGCGGTCGTGCGAAAATTTCAAACTCAAACTGAGTAAGAGGGATGATATAACGACTATAGAGAGGACCAAAAAAGTGGGTCCGCTAATGCCTTCCGTTGGTCTGTCTGACCGGGCGCCGTATGGCCAAACGGTTCACGGATTTGCTTCGAAGTTCGTATATAAGGTTACATCTCGGCCATCTTTTTATTTTTTGCTTTATCGTTTGAACAAAAAATACCTGCCAAACATTCTAGAAAATGATTCAAAGGATTTTGGTTTTTTTGTACTAAGAATACTTTGGATGAAGCCAAAAATACAGCATACTCAGTTTTTGGAAAAAAAAAACGATTAACAGTAATTTATAAAGGCTTCCTCAAGCGATGTAAGAAATATCTCACCTCTTCTGATCTAGCAACAATTTATAAGGCGTTTATTCGTACAAAACTTGAGTACAGCGCTCATATCTGGTCTGGTGCACCAATAACATATTTGGAGCTGATGGATAGGATTCAAAAACGTGCGATTAAACTTATTGCGAAATCACCTGCCTCTCTTAGTCATTGTCGTAATGTCTCCTGCCTGTCATTGTTTTATCGGTATTTCCACAACAAGTGCTCAAACGAAATAGCCAGTTGCATTTCACTCCTTTAACAATTTAACCGGGTATAAATTTAAAAAGGGTATACAAAGTCCCATTAGTGCATATCATAGCACATCACAAACACACTGTTTTTCATCACCATTTTTTACTTATCTACTTTTGGACGATAACATTAAATTAAAAATTAGTCTCTGAATCGAACCTTTGCAAGCAATGACAAAGGCTGTGGTATGTGGTATGTATTTTGTTATTTAAAAACAATTGCTTACCTTAATTAAGTTAAAAAAGTTTCCGTTGAATTATTAAACATTTTATTTCTAGCTGGGTTATGAAAGCACTTATGTACTAAATTTACTAAAACTAAAAGTTACTATAAACTGCTTAAAGCTGTTCCACAACTCTAACCTATGAGTTAGAGGTTAGGTTGACCAAGATGTCCATTACTTCATTCAGTGTAGTTTTTTACAAGGGAAATTAGACCTGCGTTCTTATGTCTGATTCTCTTTACTAATACTTATTCATTGCCAATCATCACTGGGGCACTTCATGTCAGTTGAGAGCGACACCATTTTATTATAGCTAATGTTGGATTATGTTAACAAAACTATCCTAAATTCTCTTTTTTCAAATCTAATTGTATAGGTAGTCAACTTTCTAACTTATTATAGTTCTGTGCGCCAAACGTTTTAATCAAACATTTATATTAATCGATAAGGCTCATCTTTAGCTCAATGCAAAATTTTCTCATTTGGAGCTACATGAAGATACATGAGATTATCGAAACACTGTTGCATTTCGAACAATGCATAGGTTGTAACGGTCTGTGAGCGCGTGGAGATAGCAGATCATATTTTCTCAGAAATTAAAGCTTATCAATGTAAAGGGTGATCCATTTCGAGGTTCCCTACTTTTTTAAAGAAAAAAACACAGAAAATTCAAATTTAATGGAGAATGTTTATTATCATTTGAAAGAACATTCTTTGGCATTTATTTTTTGAAGATTATGTCTATCAAATGTTGGCCGTTGCAATTTTCGATCACTCGTTCGAGCATTTCAACTGGTAACTGGCGAATGACACGCGTGATGTTTTCCTCCAAGGCCTGAATCGAAGCGGGTTTGTCGGCATAAGCTTTTGACTTTACATATCCCCACAGGAAAAAGTCTAACGGTGTGATATCACACGATCTTGGTGGCCAATCGACCGGCCCAAAACGTGAAATTATGTGCTCACCGAAATGTTCTCTCAATAAGTCCATTGATTGATGCGATGTGTGGGAAGTGGCGCCGTCTTGCTGAAACCGCCGTCGCCGAGATCACGAGCTTCAATTTCAGGCATCAAATAGTCGGTTATCATGGCACGATAACGGTCGCCATTGACGGTTACGTTCGCACCGGCATAATTTTTAAAGAAATATGGACCGATGATTCCACCGAAACCGTTGGTTTTTCTGGATGAAGTGGCAGTTCTTCAATCTCTTCAGGTTGCTCTTCGTCCCAAATGCGGCAATTTTGTTTGTTTACATACCTATTGAGCCAGAAATGGGCCTCATCGCTAAACAAAATTTGGCTCGAAAACGTTAGATCTTCTTGGAACTTTTCAAGAGCCCATAGAGCGAAGCGATGTCGCCTGGGAAGGTCGAGCGGCTTCAGTTGTTGCACAAGCTGTATTTTGTACGCTTTCAATTTAAGATCTTGCGCCGAATCGACTCTCTACGGTCTTCGTGTACACTCTCAGCTACGGCCGCTATATTTTCTTCACAGCGTGTTGGACGTGGTCTATTCGGTCGAATATTATCCAATAATGAATGCTGGGTCTCAAAATGGGTGATGGTGTTGCGAATAGTACGCTCAGTAGGCCGATTATGTTGACCATAAGTTGAGCGAAGTGCACGAAACACATTCCTCACAGAACGTGAATTTTCATAATAAAGTTGAACAATTTGTAAACGTTGTTCACGCGTAAGTCTTTCCATTATGAAATGCCAAACAATACTAAACGAAAATAACATGACAGCATGACACGACTCACACGTGATCTGTCAAAAAAGGCTATTGAAAAAAGTATCTCTACTTGGATCACCCGTTATTACGATCAACGGTATGAAGCTATGATTAATGAATTTTTCGTTTTCCGATTGAATGTGGCCTGAATGTTAATGTTTCAGTGGGATGGCGCTACAATCAACATTCGATGATGCATTCGATTTCGCATAGTTGAACTGTTAATTGAATACCAAGATCTTCTTGAACCTTCTTAATTATTTTCTTTGGGGTTTCTCTTTGTTTAAGCTGGAACACCAACAAAAATCGAGGCATTGCAACCCAGCAGTATTCATGTTTTGGGAACATACTATCAAAAACGTTTTCACTAGAATGCCATTCGTTAGATCCAGCAGCAGGTGGTAAGCTTGACCGAAGTTCTCTTTAAAAATCAATTGCCGAATGTAGGTATTCTCTCGAATGAAAACAAATAAATAGCTATTTAATTAAATTGCATGTCAAAGCACAGCCATAGGCGTCTGCCTGACGTAAATGGTTCTTCCCCGAGCAAAGCAACACAGTTGCATGAACTGTACTGATAACTGATGTGAATTTTGACCTCAATGGGAACACAACACAGACTAAATAACACTGAGAATTATTTCATTGTTTAGACGAATTAGAATATACCCTCGAGTAACTTTCTATCCTTTGGCAATCTTAACCACCGTGAGAAAAGCTAAATATTAATTAATAAAAGGTAACCGCGTAACCCTTAACCCTCAAGGGTTACGCGTCGATCCCCAGCCCAACCAAATGTTGTTTTAATTAATAATATTAAAATCCGGGGTACCCCGGGTATCCTCGACATGTAGTGTTTTCTTAAAATCTACAAAAGTCTTATAGATACGTATTCGGAATACATGCATATTTTTAAAAACGGTTTCAAAATAAAACAGCTATTTTGTGAAATTCTTTATAACAACATATCTTTACAACGAAGGTTCGATCTTTCTGGTCGTCTTGAACGTGGGGCTGTAATTCGAAGATTCTCTTGGCTGGAGCGCTATTGTCAATTCGCTCGACGTGGCTAAGCAAATATAGTTGAGGTGTTTTGGCATTTTGAACTACATCCACATCTTGGTACAGTTCATGGAGTTCGCGGGTGTATCTTAACCTCCACTCGCTCTTCTTCCATAATAGGGCCATATATTCTAACAGCCCAACCACGTAAAAAAATCCTGTTAGGAAGTGAACCATGTTAATCAGATCAGCAAGCCGTCAACCATATCGATCATGTTGCGATCAACGTAAGGCACTTTTTGGATGTCCGAACATTCCCAGCGGCCAACATAGACTCGAACTAGGTAGTAGTTGTTAAAATTTCATCCACCTGACCGAAATGAAGTGAGGATAGCAATATCTTAGCTGCCGCGCCGGACGGTCAACCGTCGCAATTATTTAAGGCAGCAGGCGATGGCTTGGTAGAGAGCATACAACAATTTATTTCTAAAAGTTGATCGGATTAATGTATGCCTCATGAATGGAACTTCAGCATATAAGATCTTGTCTGCCGTATTGTGTAAGCGCCAATGTGATTTTTTAACATCATACTTGGAAGGATTGTGCAGAACTCACATTCCAACACGAAAGGCACGATTTTTCAAAAGTCTGTCCAACTGCACCGAAGATATTGATATCATTGGTGGAACACAGCGAGCTGTCACTGGTGCACTTACGAGTATAGGAACAGAAGCGACAAAAATGCGTTTAACGGTAAACGAGGGCAAAACAAAGTATATGCTTTCAACAAGAAGGGATACTCAATATCGACGAATCGGCCAGAATGTCACAATATACAGCTATAACTTAGAGGTAGTAAGGGATTTTTACTACCTCAGCTCTGCTATCACATCTGAAAACGACATCTCATCAGAAATCAAACGCTTGTCAATCGCTGTTTCTTTGGGCTGAGCAGGCAACTATGTAGTAAGGACATCTCCCAAACAGCTAAGGAAACACTATATAGGACCTTGAATAATCCCAGTACTACTCTTTGGTTCCGAAGCATGGACTCTTGGGTGATGGAGGAGACGATTCAACGATGAACTCTAGGAGCTGTATAGCATCATGGACCTGTTCAAAAATCTGCGCATTAGGCGTTTGAGATGGCTGGGAAATGTAGGGCGACTAGATGGTAACGGACCAAGGGACGGAGGGACAACGCAGTAGAAGAAGACTTTGCCTTAGGCGGCGCTCATAAGTGAAGGCAAATTGGAGAGGCTTGTTACTGTAGCGCCGAATGAGTAGGTAATTAAATAATTTAATTGTCGATGAGCTTATGATCCAGGATAAGGAATAATAGCTTTTGCACTTTTACTGCCTAAATGCCCCTATGCCACACAGTTTAAATAAGGCCAGTCAAATGCTGATCAGGGTTGGTTTTCAGATTGAAGTTTTTTCTAGACCTGCCACATTCAACACGAACATGCTTCTCATGTTTTTGTCTGATCTTCCTTTTAAGACAACGGTGATCTCCAGTCGTACTAACTTACTTATGAGTATGCACACTTATGGTGTACCATCAAAATGTGACCATAGCCCTTTAGTTGCTTTTGACGATAAGTAGTATTTATTGGGAGTAATACCGCACAGATATTCTTACCTAACTTCAACATGATAATGAAATGAAACGTGATAATGATGAAATTTAAGGTTTCTTTCGTTCTTATAACCAAAAATAGAAGCTAGTTGGTTTCTAGAAATATATAATTATAGCTAAGCCCGGCACAAGCCCTAAATAATCTTGACAATTATTGTAATCATATTTTTATTTTATTTCTTGCTTTTCCGATAACAGATATATGTAGCATGCATTAATTTTGACTTTCTTCGAAGACATTATGAGATATCCCAACTGCTAACAAACAAATCAACCTGCAACTATCGCCATTTATATTCATAGCAGACCTGTCTATCCTAAAACGTTCAACTGGTTGAAACCGAGTATATTGGCAATGGCTAACAAAATATTATTACGACCACATATCCACATCCTACCTTTTCTGTGAAAATCAGTAGCAAAGCAAACATATGTATACGAATGAAGGTGGATATCCGATTAAGAGATTCACATTCATTTGAAACCTTAACCTCCTCCCTGGCCTGACCTCTGATCATCAAGCCTATGAAATTCAACCCCAGCTGTAGACAGCAGCAGCATAAAAGAAATGTTTGTCCATTCATCTGGCATATCCAGTTCATTTAATCATGTTTGGTGAATCATCATCTCCCATTCATCCTCATCCTTGTTTGTTTTAGCTTTCGGTTTAAATTGTGTATCTTCGTAATTAATGATGCTTAGAGAGATTTCAATGTGTTCCTGGAGCCTCGAACCAAACCAAAACAACACAGAAAAAAAAAGAAATCCCAAAAACCAATAAAACATTAGAGCACAACTCAAAGCCAAAGTCCCAACTTCCACAACAGCAAAAACAACAACTGTCATCCATAAGCGTTTCCTCGCCTTCTCTGCTGCCGGCCGCTTACATTTTTATGTCCACCACCCACACGCAAATCCATGGGGATGAAATGAATATGTATTCCGTTTTTAGTATATCCTCTCGGATAGAACACGGCCGCAGATCGTTGTAAGCTTATAGAAAACCAATAAAACAGCTGAGTGACTTTTTATTACCTCTATGTATGGATATTGGTATATGCGTGGTTGGTGGGCGTGTATTCAGTACGTCTCCTTTTTATGACCGACAATAGCAGTTAAAAGACAAACACGCACAACGTTCAACAACAAAAAAAAACAAAAAAAAATAAACCAAACAAATTTCCAACTGCGCTTTGAGTGATTTCAGACATAAAAATTCATAGCCAGTCTGCAGCACCACCAATTTCAGCCCAACCCTCAGTCAACTGACCCACCCACCCATCCACCACCCCTAAACTATTAAACTAATTCGAATGCAGACCACAGCTCACCAAAACAACGTTTATGGCAAACACCTCTGCACTATGGGGGCGAAATTTGATACTGTTGGACCGTGCGTCGATTAATTGACAGGGCGCATTGGGAAGGGAGTCGAAACGAAATGTATCTCACTGCGATGGGGGATTATAGAGGAATGGTATCATAGTCTCGAGATAGAACACGAATTCTTGCGATGATAGCCTTCACACCCTGTTGAAAGTGCTCGCTTGCCTGGCCTGCGGACGATAAAAATCTCTCCAAAGGCAGTTCTATAACCGTAAATGGCCACACGCACCCCTAATTTACGTTATATCCGCTAAACTCTCGGGTTTCTCATAATCGCTATCATCATCGTCTCCATTGGCTTTTGTTGTTTTTGCCATGCTCACCGGATGTCACATGCTTTCTATTGTAAATATGTATATTTGTGATGTTTCATTGTCTTTTGAATTTTGTAGCATTTTGGGCGCATTAATGTCACACGACAGAATTCGGTTGTAAATATAAAGTTTGTACTGCAGTGTCCAATGCAATTTGATTAAAATTTTCCCTTTTATTGGCGGGATATCCTCTGTATATGTAAGGTATCCTTCATCATGTAGCTGTCATGTAAGACTTCATAGCTATCGAATCCGCCCTCTCTGCGTGCTTTCGACCGGGTTTTGGATAATATTACCGGACACTGCAGGACTCCAATTCCAATGCTCTGGTGTGTGTACCATGTACATGTACCTATCTCCTACATATAGAAAGGAAATAAAATTAGTCAACATGGAGGGTGAAGTGACCTAGATAAAGGGATTCCAATGAATAGCTCGAAATGGAAACAATTGAGGAAATGATGAGGTAGTTAGAGAAGGATATTTGATTAAACGAAAATGACTACGAGTTGTAGGTACTACCATGACGAAGGACGAGGGTGTTTTAATGTGGAAAATCAATGAGTTTATTAGGAAGCATAAAATTAATATTATTGCCAGCAACAGTAATATAAAATGCTGTCGCTGTGACCATCTTTATACTTTTTTGTTGTTAATGTCGGGAGGAATTAGCTTAACTGCTTGACGGGATGTCTCAGAGCAGGCAACTTTTCCTTCGTCTTATCTCTTTACGGGTCATAAAAATCCATAATGCAATGTGTTTAGTTTTGAAGATGGTATATGTTTGGGAGTAGTTAAAACTTGTGAGTCAGAAATATTATGAGTTTTAGCTTAAGGAGTGGAAAGCTTTCTCATAAATTAAGCAACTACAGCTTACCTATGTAAATGAAGCAGTTGGGAATATGTGGCATACTTTATTGTTGGTAAAAATAGCTCTACGATAAGTTAAGATAATTAAAGATGTCTACTATACCTAGTACTGGTGCAATGGGGGAATTTAACTGCCTACATAATAATTTATTCAGTTGGGGTCAAATATTATGTATTAATTAGCTACTAGACGCAATCAGGAAAAGAACTAAGAGAAATAATCCAGTGATGGTCAGTATATTGACGAAATTTTGCATTTGTCATTACCCTCGATCTCAAAATTGGTCCAAATTGGAAATGACACTTTCGTGAAATATCTACATATGTTACGTCTGCTGCGTAACAGAGGTAGTTAACGTAACAAGAAGGTAGTAGACGAAGTCAGTTGATTCAAACGTAAATTGAACAATTTTTCTCGATGAAATATTATGCTCTAATTCTTGTCACATAGCAGCATAGACATTGGACCCAGTGTATCATGCTGAAAAACATTTAACTTAAGAACAGTAAGACCACATGACTGCAGTCAATTGAGATATTTTCAGCTTGGAGTTCTGATTGGTAAAGATGATGATGAAACTTTGTTGCCAAAGACGTGCTGCAGTTTATAAGCCAGGTAAAACTCGTGCAATACGTTTGCTCAGAATCCTAGTATCCTAGGAAATGTTCTTCGGTTCCGTCATGTGTTTAACACTTACATTTGACATGTTGCCTTTGGCATTAACAAATCCCATGGCGCCATGCCCTAAACCGTACCAAACAGTTAGTCTTTGTGGATGCATTGATGCTTGGTCGAAGAAATTGTGTGTTCACTACAATAACGGCAATTTTGCAGAAGATGCTTTTTGGCCAACATCAACATTTTCAGCGAACATGTAACATTTTCCATGGTCTTATACACGGAAAGAATTTATAAGGTCAAATCAAACGAAATGACCTGCAATTTACGAAAAGTTTATGCAGTTTTGTACCCTAGCTTAGGATTTACTAATTCGCAACTTTTTGTTCGCAATTTTGAAAACTGTACCAAATGACGAAATTAATACTTGAAGGTCATGACTTAAGACTTTGTGTTATCAATGAAGTGATCAAAATAAATAAAAATTACTATCCACGTAAAAATAATTATAATTTGATGTTATGTTTGATGCAAAATAAAAACGATAAAAAAGCGCGTCGTACTATGTATATTACGATATTCTGGTGGCTGTTTTTGTTTAGATTTGCAGCTTATTTGTGTGGATTTGCAAAGTAACATGTTTTACTATTTATTTCATTGCAATTTAAAAATGTGTAACCGTAAATTGAAACCTACTTGTTATTAAATTTACAACTTCTTTTCGTGATTTGAAGGTGAAATTTGCCAGCTGTTTGAAAATATCAAAAAATTTATTAATACCCTTTATCAAACATTACTAGTTGACGTAATATTTATTATTTGCTTTATGCCACTAAAATGATTAAGCGACCTTTAGTTTCAAAAGCCACGTCTTACCAGATGTAGTGGCTTAGGATCATCAGTGGATTGCGACTTGAAGCAAGTGTGAATTAAAACCGCCTACAAAATCTTCACTTCGAAGACAATGACTATGGATTCGTTTGACCAACGATTTAAAATACCCCTGTGGTAAATAACAACTATATTGCCGTAAAGTTAAGCAACTTCATTCTCAATTTATAACTATAACCTTGTGATTTGCGAATAACATTTTGCAATTTACGATTCTTGAATAATGTTTAATTATACATGTAAAATTAATACAAATTTTGATCGATTTAATAATTCAGAGATAGTAAATTACCAAAATATTTTCGCAAATTGTGATTGGTTAATGTAGTTAGTAAAATTGATATTTTGAATTTGTAAATTGCGACAAAATGTGCATGTTTTACTGTAAACAACACCGATCACCAAATACAACTTTTTATCGCAAACCATTCCAAACCAAATGTAACAGATTGAGATGTTTTGTGCGTTAAATTAGCTTACTTTTAATCAATCTTAAAGAAAAACGTCGTGATTTACGAAAAATATGTGATTTGTGAATTGCGATTGCTGATTTTTAATTCTTTCCGTCCCAAAGTCCAACCAAATCCAACCGCAACTAAGCCATATTCTTTATATCAGCCGCTACGGCTAGCGCGGCTGTTATTGTTTCGTCATTTCGCACTAATCAATTGTTATTCGTTTGTTGGCTTAAGGTCCTAAAGAATATACTCGCGCTGTATGAAGATATATTTTGTTGACGAATGGAAGGGACCTACAGTTTAACGCCGACTAAGAACGGTAATTTTAAGAAGCTTCCTTTTAAATTTTTTCATTATTTTTTTGGTGCAGCGTGACCTTTTTATTAGGCTATAGACCTGCTCCATTTCTACAGATTTCGTCTGTATTCAGTAAATTCCTGAATCATAGCGAACTCCCAAAAAACAAATTCAAATTGACTTCTTTTTCCTATTTTCAACGCAGCTATGATCATGAATGAGGGATAAAACCTTACTCGCTTTAACTGCATCCTTACGATCCATCTGTGGTTTTCGCCAGTTTGACCTCAAGAAATTTTCTGCAGGCGCAGGTTTAATGCCAATCAAATGCTGTAGCGAAGTTAACAACGAACATGTAGCATTTCTGGGACGCCTAGCTATTGATCTCATTTTATATGAAATATGAAATTCTTCGTTCTTTATTACGTATCTAACCCCCAGATTTTATTCAAAAGCCTTGAGAATATGATACGCCCCAATTGTTCCTTCTTAACCAACCTAACAAAATTAAATTCCTTTCTCTCATTCCTGTTAAAATTGTTTTTCAATTTTTTTTTGTTCATAATTCCATCTCAATCTGTTGTGAAGAAAAAGAGAAACCTCAACCAAAAAATACTTTGAGTGCTTCCAACTCACTCAATCGACTGATTGCTTTGATTCCCCTCAGAAGCGCACCGAACGTGAACAATTTCAAATAACTCCGCACCGCACTCGACCACAATGAATTTTCAGCAAAATGAGGAATAAAAAGTCGCTGTTGGAAATTGGAAATTGGAAAGGGGAGCCACATTGCCTACAATATCATCCTTACTTTTGTGTATAGGTAGGTACTGGGGTGGGATCGGAATATTGAATTGAAGAGAGGCCATAACCAACGCAGTTGTTCCAGCACCCATAAACTGATACCGAAACTTTATTGTATACTTTAAAATGGTGTACGCAGGCACCATCTTCACTTATACTTTCCTCATCTTATTTTATCACATCGCCATCGCCATCGCCATCGCCATCGTCATCACAACCAACCCATCCACCACCCATTGTCCTCTTTTTCATTTTGTACTTTAGAAGTCCTTCGACCATACTTTGTAACATTATGGTCACAAAGCGGAAAATTGTGTTTCCAACGGCAGGTGAACACATGTTGGAAACACTTTATCCTTCCAGAGTTCGGAGCTTCGAGTGATATTGTGGCAGCGGACTATCAAGCACCGTTTTATGACCATCCATCTATTTACACATGAGATGCTGGACAAAGCAGTAAACGAATATCCTCGGGCGACGACGACGATGGCACAAAGAAGAGATATCCACATGCATATCAACGACGACGATATTGTCAGGCATAAACTACGACGCATACGATAATCGAGCAAGCAGTTCATGAATATCCTCTAAGTTTATTATTCAACGCGTTTGCCACAGAAGCATGGAAAGTGTAGTGCGTCAGGACGGGACACTATAGTCATAAAACCAGGAAAGTAAAACTTTTCATATTTTATAGAGGAAAACTTCCCTCGAGCGATGGTTTTATGAGTTTGTGTTTGATAAGTTCCCTGGTGAGTTCTTCAAGTGACGGTTTGTCACTGGCCCGCCTTCTCTATAGAACTGATCAAAAAGATGAAACCGATTGTGATTTCTATATTTTAATGTGCGAGGTTATTTATCGCCCATCAAAACAAGGAGTGTGTACTTTACAGATAGGGACCCGATATAGTCGAAAAAAGAATTGTCACACTAAGTATGACGGGAAGAGTGAGGAATTTTACAGATTCGACTGGGTGTTTAGTTTCGTTGGGGTGTAATGGATTTTTTGAAAATACGTCATAAAAATGTGTGCTGAAAAAAGAGATAATTTATTTTTCCCCCCATAAAGTTACCATCTTTTTCATTTAAAGAATAATTTATACAAAATTTTAAAAATATGAGCTGCAATATTTTTATTTTATGTTAATAGAAAAAAAGCTGAAGTTAGAGATAGCTCACCAACTATTCATTAGCCATTTACATTTCTAATATAAACAGAATTTTGAAATACTTTTACTCCTTCAGTTTCTTTCTTATTTCTTTAGATTAAAAATATATAAATATATAAATATTCTGACAACTTTTTTTGAGAAATATAACTTTTTTATCTTTTAATACTTATTCAATTTAATAATGCTATTCCCACATTTTTATATAACGGTATTACGGTATTTTTTTAACGGTCTGCGGCAGCATACTGGCATACTGCCATCCGCAACGGAAATGAGAAATTTAGGAACAGTGTTTGGTGACATCTCGAACTTGTAGGCAATGATTCAAAGACATAAATTTAAAAACAACCAAAGGTGCCACGACATCGAGCATTCCAAATTGAAGGACATACCAATGGGGTCATGAGAAACCCTACTCGAGTATTGAACTTGATGATTTGTTGGGGCTGAGTAAGGTAAAAGATTCTTGAGGATCCTTATTTAGATGAGTTTTGAAACTAAAGAACACTCTTTCCATCTTCTGCATTATTTTTCTAGGTCAATTTTCACTCCTTATCTATCACTCCCATACTCCATCTCCTTGTCATACGACCCGTACCGAGAATCAACTTGATCAACCTAAACTGAGTGTCACGATCTCCGGATTAGGTAGCCTTATTTGAATTCTGCGGATATCTGGGCAGACGGACCAACTTTATCAAAAACTCGTGGGAATTACTATGGATAAGGTTACGAAAAAACAATAACTGGAAAAATAAAGTCGGTTCTTCTTTAAAACCGGGCGGAGGATGGACCAAGATATCACTTGGGCCATTTACTGTTGGTATTAGCACAGAGTTTAGGGGAAATACTGTGGACTAATATGGACATGCCGCTACTATCAATGGAGAAAACTTCATCCGAGGAAGGAAAGAAAATCCCACCAGGCAGATCTTGCAAAGCAAAACATTGCAATAACAGTACATTGTCGGCCAAATATACAGACCGCACCAAAAGCACCACCGTTAAGTCCACGTGATCACAATGGACACAGCGTAACAAAATATTGTCATTGCCGTAATTATTTTTGAAATCTTCGAATTTATCCTGTCATAAATTCTGGCATTACGGCTTTATACTTCTGAAATTAATAGTTGGCCCTCAAAACTAAACAAAATAAAATAGATCTGAATTGAAAAACGAGCGGCGGTTCTCTGCCGCCTAGAAACGTCACTCCTAAGTTTTATTTTATTTTTTTTTTTTTGCCATTTTGCTGCTCTGTCGCTTGCAGCTCAGTGAGTGGCCTTAACCTAAGGCAAGATCTTATATGCGGCGTATAGAAGACTAAACTCAAACTAATGAGTGAATGGAAGCGAAAGATGTTTGTGTTTTTTTTTTGTTTTTCTTAAAGCAAGTGGGTGTGGCAAATACTTTTGAAAGGACTTATTTTATTAAATTTTATAAATGCATCCTTCAAAATAACATAATTTTTCAACTAAATAGTTTGCATGAAGTCCTAAACCTAACGAGCTTTCAATTTAACCATACAAATTATTATTTGCTGCAATTACGCTGTGGGAAAAATAATGTATATGATAGGTAGATTGGTACCTATGTGTGTTCATTCAAATCCCTTGCGGTTACAAATTGAAGCGCTGACGGAGCACACATTCATGCTCATCCGACCCATCACCCATAATGTGAAAATGTAATTTTCCATGCGAATACCTCTGGGAGGATGTACCGATACCGAGTTCACAGCAACCAGCAACAGGATACAACAGGAGAATGCCCGCGGTTCACACAAGTCATGGTCGGCTAATCGGCCAAGTACATGCTGACCTAGGCAATTTCCACAATTTTCGCAAAATTTCCACGTAAATATGATGTCGAGGTTCGTCGGCTTATAACCATTTGCATTCGTTTGATGGTATTGCACATTATATGTACATATAAATATCCCAATGATATGTTTCCATGTTTGGTTTGTGTCTTTTTGTGAAAACTGTAAACTAAAGGAATAAAGTTATCATCAAATTAATGATGATCCTTTGACGTATTAATTGCATTCAGCACACCTACGGTTCGTCGAGGTTTTTGCAGAAAATTGCGCATTCACGGTGTCGCCTTCTGGTTTTATGCAAATATGCTTGTGTATTCCCTTTATCATGTCTGTGCCAGGTGGTGAGAACAATTATAGCTGTAAGGAATCCATTTCATCGGACCATATGTGCCTTGGCAGCGCATTGGATGCCAGTTGAGAGTGGGTGGGTGGGGGGTTGTGTGTGTGTGTGCAAAAGGAAAACATTTCCTTAATTAGAAGAATTTTATTTACTGCGTCCAGGTGAGTGGGTGACGGGTAGGGTGCATGCATGTCCTTGTGCCAGTTTTGGTCGGCACTTGTTCTGAAATGCGCTTCACATTCGACTGACATCCTTGGCGTAGAATAAAAGTTAAGCTGTTCTGTAGAGAGTATTATGTATGCGTTTTAATTCTTTTGACAGCACACAACTATTGTTCCGGTGAACTCCCGCAATGCAATGGAGGAAAGAAGTAACACGGTCATTGTGCAGAAGGTCATTTCAGAAAAGGATGTGGATAAACAAAAGGAGCTGCAGTGAAACAAATCAGAGCCAAAAGAATGTGTGTTTCATTAACGAGTTTTTATTGCGGTTAGATGATGTGCGCTTGTGAAGACTACGTTGCGTGGTTTCAGGTAAGCTGTAAGCACCTGAAATGAAATCAAGGATTTGTTTTATTCATATATGCTCTGGTTTGGTAGTCGCGTCGCGTCGACCAAAGAGGTTGTGGTTATAATGCTTTGGTGGTAAAAATGTTTCAAAAGAAAACAGTCTTCCATTCATTGTTGAAGCATTAAATTCTATGAAGTCTTGTATGGCTATGGGCCTTACATATAATCAGACACAAATGTCGACTACTAGCTATTTGCAAGGTTTTGATTAGTAGTGATATTTAGTAGAATCCTAATAAATGTGTGGTATTCGTTATTATTAACCCATTTTCGGCTAACGTTGCGAAAACGCAACGTCGTAATTGTAGGCGTCTGGAACTTTACTGATGATAAATTTAAATGAACTAAATAGTGACCTAGAGGATTATTACAATTATCTAATCGACCTGTTTTTGGATCTTTTTCTGAAATTTTCATGTCTTTTAGGCATTTTATTTTCTGCTTTCTCAACTCAAAATAAACGTTTTATTTGTTAGTGATATTGTGTGCTTATGTTTATAATGTACCAATTTTTTAAAAACTGGATACATATTCTGGTTCTGAGAAAAAAGATGAATTCATACATGAGTGATATTGGAAAAAACCTTTGTCATCTACGCAACTTCTCAGTCTCGTACATTCTGCGGGCAGGAAACCACAAACCTTATGTCATTTTTTATGAGTGTGTTCAGGTACGGTAATCATTGCAATTTCGAGGGTAAAAAAAGGAACCATAAATGCATTGGAAAACCATTTTCCATCCCCGCGACTTTATTCTCAAAAATAATTAGAAAGTACACAATTCGCATATAGGAAATCTCAAAGCCTGCCATCTTTCTTATGGGCGTAGGCCTGATAAGGAACTCTACTTTAGTTAGGTACGGTAACGGAAGATAATAATTTAGTTTCGACGATAAAAAAAAACTCAACGGAAAGGAATGGTTCCGGCCACTTTCGTCAAGATAATTTTACATTTGCAATTGTACAATTGTACACGTGAAAGATACATTGTCCATTTACCAACAATTTGTTGTTGTTGTTGTAGATTCCAATGAAGTGTTTCATTTCGATGACGTCAGGCAGACCAGATCGTTTATACCTGCAAGAAATACATTTAGTCATATAAAGTTGATTTAGAAATTATTAAATTTTTCGATTTGATTTACCTCATCGGATAACTTCTTTTTTAATTAACCTATTTTGATAAATCTTTTTTTATGAAATAACTACATATTTCACGATAAACATAAAATTTAGACACTCCATTCCAATAATGTTGATACCTTTTTATAGGTCATTTTTGAAACTTTGGGGCGTGTCACGCCCAAATGGTTAGAGAGGATAAACATTTTTTTAGATTTGAATTAAGTGCTTGATGAAAACCAACTGAATTACATAATTTGAATGATTTGGGAGTTGGGACGGGAAAGTTAAATATAGCCGCAGCGAAAACGCAACGTGAATTTTCCTGGAAACTAAAAGCTATACTAACATATTTTTTTCAAATCTACATAAACCTGAAAGAATATAATGTAGGGTTACCATGTTTTTTTTTTGAAATTTAAAATTTTCATTTAAATTAATTAATTTATAAAAAATAAAATAAATTTATCTTTATGTTATGATGTCAGTTCCACACTATTTCGCTGACGAAGAGCAAATTAAGAACATATTTTTTTTATTAAAACCGTATGCAGAAAAGCCATGTTAATTTTAGTGATGTTCACTTTTTATATAATTAGGCCAAAAACAGACAGTATTTGAAATTTCACGTTTCAAGCTCAACTGGAACTGGTAGCCGCCGGAAATGGGTTAAGGCTTCTTATTATATATTCTTCGAATGTTAATTAATTATCCCTAGCATAGTCGAACAATCCTTTAAAAACTGATTTTTCTTCTTTATTTGCTTGTGAAATTTCTCATTAGTTTTTTGCTTGCTTCACTGCTCATTCAAAACATTGTAAAATTATATGTACACATTTTCAGCAGTGGAAGCGCAACAACAATTGTACAAACTACATAGTCAAGCAGTGTTTGAAAAACTGTTATGAGTTTCATTTGTTTTGCTGTTACTTCTGCTTCTGAAATAATCGCTACTCTATTGATATTTTCTCATTTGGCTTTGCTGCTGCTTTCGGTCAGTAGTACAAGTCGAAGCATCAGCAGCGCTGCAGAAACTGGCACCTCAGTGCTAAACTGTCACTTCCAAATATTTTTGGCACAATGGCACTCTTTGGCACTAAAAATTTATCAATTTGGCACCCCAATAATTTTGAAAATAATTTAAATCAATTAATTAAATTTAAAACACAAATTAACCTAAGTTTTCCATAATATTATAACCATAATACAATAAATAAATTTTCTTTATAATAAATAAAACCATTGATACATTTTTTTCTCTCTGATGTTAGCCACCATCAAATGATTTACTAAACTAATTTAACGATGTTTCAATCGAGGAAATAAACAATATAAAATCCCACTACAAAAAATATTACTATTTAGTAAAGTATTGAATGTTATAAGTTTTTTGTATGTGAGAAATGGCGTAGCTGCTAAAAGAATATTCTCAGATTTAAATAATATTAAAAGTAGAAGATAATCAAAAATAAGCACAGAGAATACTCTACGAAATAGATGATTAAGAACTCTAATTTGACTCCTTCGAAATCATTGTTAAGAAAAATGTGAGTTTTTACAAATAAATAATTCCAACATAAACGGACTCCCTAATAACCGGACGCGGAAACAAATTTTTATAACAGCAGAGTATTTTCGCTCCCTCTTAAGCGGACAAAATATAACTGCAGCCCGGTTTTGTTTTATATTTGCGCTCATTAAAAAGCAAAAAATGGGAGACCTTTAATTTTTAGCTAGGAATATACTCCCTAGAGTAACGAAATAGTTATATATAATTTTATTACCTTCTTACCAAGTCTTCCATACAAAGTTTATACCTACGACTACTTGTTGAGGCCGTTTTCTTATAATACTGATTGGGTAAAGCATATTCACTTTTCGACCCGGGTAGCTCAAGTAATTTAAGAACTTTTTTAAATGTCATCCATTAAGTTCAGTTTCTCATAAGCGGACACCTTTTATTAGCAGAACAATTTGTCTCTCTTATAATTGAATTTGTTTTTATACGCAAGAATAAAAACAGTTCATCAATATTTTAATATACTTTTCAGTTTGGGACAATCTTGGGGATCTTAGTATGCTTAGATACGTACATATATCTACTATAAGATAGGGATGTTTGCCTCTCATTCGCACTCTTTTGTTTTCCGTCAGGTGCTATTCTAACAAAAGCTCTTACTGCGTTTCCGTACTAAGGATTTCAAATTTACATAAACCTGAAAGATTATTATGTAGGGTTACCATTGTTTTTTTGAAATTTGAAATTTTCATTAAAATTATTTAGTTTATAAAAAATAAAATAAATATATCTTTATGTTATGATGTCAGTTCTTTGCAAAAGAACACTCTTTCGCTGACGAAGGACAAATTCAGAATATAGTTTTTTTTATTAAAACCGTATGCAGAGAAGACCTGTTCATTTTATTTATGTTGGCCTTGCGTATACCATATTTTATTCAGCGTCGGAATTTCGTTATTTGAAAGAAAAAACTGATGCAATTTGAATTTGTTCTATCATCGAAATCATCTACCTTACTTTTGAAATTAGTTTGGTTTTTCTTCTTTGGTACTATTTTTGTTTCTTTTTCAAAGCTCTAAAACCTAAAGCTCCTCAATAGAAACCCAAGAAAAAAGCTGAACGAGTTACCAAACGGACATTGTTAACTCTGAATGCACATCAATTAAATAGGCGCCAAAGAGCAGCAGTCACACGCCAGAGCCGATCAGTGCACACTCATATGTTTATTTTGTGTCCGTTGTGTTTGTGTTAGCACTTTATACTTATACTAGCTAAATGCCCGGTCTAGCATGTGTTAAAAGAAATTAGTTTTAATATCCAACTTAATTTCAACGGCTTACTGAATTGTACTGGGATTGAAATGACTAATCTCTTGTATTGAAATGAGAAAAATGCATTTGAAATAAAAAATGTATTTTTTTTTAATTTTAACTTAAGGCGTCATAACTTTTTCCTGTTCATATAAAATCCCACAATGCTACTTACAATTTTTGCGTAGTTAGTGGATTTTCTAGCTATAAATCATATTTCTGAAGTTATATCATTTAGAGTAGTTATGCCTCAAAAAAGTAGTATTCATTTTAACTTGATATAACTTGAGTTGTGGTGGTGATAGAACCCGCTACCGTATCACATTTTTCTCGCCTAAGCTTCAGGAATAACTATCTTTCATAATTCAATCAAAAATATTTGTCTTACTTAACACAGATATGTAAATGCAGAACGCTTACTCACTTTTGACGCTGACTGAACATATGAAAGGAAATTAATAAATCAAAATTAGCTATCTATCTATATATAGTCACATAATTAAATGACCACAGCTAAACCCTCTTGTGAAATGTTATAAATATTATACGCAACATTTGGTCTTTGACAACCAAACACCAAATCTTGCGAGCAATTAAAATCAGTTATCTCTCCAACATCATCCTCATGAGAGGATGAATTTAGAGCTTTATCTGAGCTATGATTCTGGTATGTAAGTTAGTCTTAAGTTCGCGCTAGCGTTGGCCACAAGGAGCTAGTAGCTATTATTTGGTTGCGTTTAGTCATTAAAACGAACTATTGCACAATTGTAAATATTAAAAAAATTAACATTAAACAAAAAGACAATAAAGTGTTTCTCTTGGATAAGCAAGCATTCTTATATATTTGGCGCAGTCGATAAAAACAAGAAATAAAGTATTGAGTGAATAAAGCTGAAGAACGCAAATACAAAGCAGAAGCGGATTAAAAAATAAAAACTGAAAAACCGCAAAGTGCTAGCATAGTTCATAAACAGCGACCATTAACGCTCCCTCCCGAAGCAATACGATACCGTATAAAAAACATAAGGAAAGGCTACAGTCCGCTTGGGGCGAACAGTATGATACCCTATCCTTATCCCTATGTACCCCAAAGAAAAAATTCGTAAGGAAGATGATAGATAGCATTTTATTTCATTCTATGAAATTTATAGAAAAAAAAATATTTTTTTGAAAAAACGCCCCCAAAAAGTGGGCGTGGCCAAAAACTTTGTACTGGCGATATATTGGAAAAAATATTGGCTAAATATATTGTTAAACATTTTTTTTCTATTTCTATGAAAATTTTCAAAGAAAACAGCATTTTAGTAAAAAACGCCCACAAAAAGTAGGCGTGGCAAAAAACTTTATATGACAAATTTATAAAGGTAGGCAGTACCTACATATCTTGTAAAGGTTTTACAACTTTATCTCTCTAACTTAAGCCTTAAAACGGTTCTTTCTAAATTGTGGGCGTGGCAGTGGGCGGGACCCATTTCGGGACCCTAGGGAGTATATGCTCCAAATTTCAGCCTCCTAGCATAACTTTAAAGGCCTCAAAAGTTGATACGGACGGACGGACGGACGTACATTGCTAAATAGTCTTAATATTTGGTCCTGATCATAAATATATATACTTTTATGGGTCTACGACGAATATTAAGGGGTGTTACAAACTATGTGTCAAAATTAATATACCCTTAGGATAGGGTATAAAAAAGTCCAAGCCAAGCGAACGGAGACCCACTGCAAAAAGAATAATAATAGAAAGCTGAACTTTTTATCAATAACGGATCAACAAAGACGAAACATTTTTTTCGACCAATTCGACAAACCACGTGAGTAATCCAATTAAAATCCGATCACATATATAAAGCCAGAGGAAGAAGACGATATGGAGGCCCTAAATGCAGTTGATAAATTTAAGATTTTTTTAGATTTAGTGAGTAAGATCCCTTTATTTGACGGAAGTGAAAATTGTATGATCGATTTTATTGAAAGGGTTGATTCACTGTTACCCACTTTAGAGTCTTTTGATCAAAACACCCAAATAATTATTACAGGTTATATAAGAGACAGGATCGTGGGAAATGCGCGAAAAGAACTTAAGAACACGGTAGATTAAGAACTTGGGTTGAAATTATTACACTTTTATCTTCGCGAACAAACTACTTTTATTAATTTTCTTTTATTTGGCGGAACAAACGAATTAAAAAAGAAACAAACAAAATTTGCGGCCGCCACCGCCCGTAAGGAAAGTCGAATTGAAATGTCAACAAGATCGCGAAAATGTAATGGCAGCACACAGGGATGCTGCTTTCCTGGCTGCTCAGCTAGGGTCGGGTTCAGTAGGTGATTATAATACCTAATTACTTAGGTGAAAATAAACGAAATGGATTGAAGTTGTATTGGGTTTAGAAAATTTGTGAGGAATGCCTTTTTTTGTACTGGAGATAGAATTCCTGATATTTCTAGTGAACTATGGGCGCCACACAATTTTTCTTTGGGGAAATTGTGAAACCTAGGTGGAAAAAGAAAACCGATCGAGAGAATAAAAAACCAAAAAAAAAATCTGAAAAAAACAATTTAGAATAGTCGACCCGATGACAGAATCTGAAGCAGAGAAAAAAAAAGACCTTTTTTCTTTGTTTTCACGTTATAAATGCCCCGTTGGGGCACGGCAGAATTTATTGACCGTTGTAAGAACAGTTTTCGGTTCTATTTATTATAAGATATATGGAAAAGAAATATGAATGCCGTTTGAAATAGCCCAGGATCCTGCTATCCCGAAAGTTGAAAATCTTCAATTAACTAGGGGTCGCGTGTCCCTTTTTAATTCCAGGGATTTTGCGGGACGCAAGCCTACCGAGATCTATTTTCTTTCACTTTAAAATCCTAGCTACACACAAGAAACTCTACTTATCTTTTTTTCTGGTTTTCCTGTCCTACCCACTTGTCCCTTGGGTTTTGGTCCGCCTGACTTATACCTTCCTCCTCGAGATGTGATCTTCCCTTTTTCCTTATTGCTTTCGCTTCTTCCCTTCTCGATGCTTCCCTTCTTTTTTTTTGAATATATATATATATATTACTCCGCTTTAAACTTTTTTGTTAATGTCGCACAAAATAATTCGTCTATACTTTAGGCTAGTCAACCAAGAAGTGGTTTCCAACAAAATATGCCTTTGTCCATTCGACCGGCCGTTTTTTTTTTTTTCCTCTTTTTACACACACATACTCAGGCATTGCAGGGGAGGCAGAACCAACTACCGCTCCACATGACGATTAAGCTTATGTGCTTAACTTGTCAGCCGTAATCTGCTCCCCTACACTCACTCATACATGGGTGATAGGATAACAGTTCCAACTCGATAATTCAGCTGTCGCTCTGAGATTAGCAACTGTCACCTACACCCCTCCCATTCCCGCATTTAGCTGGGTCATATCATTTTCAGCTACTCAAGTGTGCTGACATGATCCCGCTAATGTTCTCTCATTTTCCAATCTTCGGATTCGCCCATTGTTGGAAGTGACCAATCAATGACGACCCTCCGGCCGACCCTGGACTTATCTCAATGTTTTACCCGTCTGACAGTTCGCGAAAAAGAAAAAAAAAAAGGAAAACAAATCGAGAATGGGCAATTCTCCATTTAATTAAAAGTTTTTGCCCCGTGTTTGGGGCAAAATTAACAAAGTCCCCACACGTTACCACAACTGAAGATCACACCTGGAGGGGTAGGATTACGAAAACCCCTAGGACCAGGCACCAAGCAACTAGTAGGAGGGCCAGTCAACCCACCAGAGGAGGCAAGTAAATTCATTTTTCTTATCGTGTTACTTTTCCCTAGCTATCTCGGTGGACTTCCGCGCAGAATTGGGGGGTAAGGGATGAATAGATCCTGCGCTATTCCTTACAGTGTGTTATTTATTATAGGAGTTGCGTTCCTTTTGCCGTGGTGTTATTATACTTCGGCTTCCGAGTTTTGATGAAGTTATTGAAGTTTTCGTTTGACTCGGTATACTTCGTGTTAGTGTTGTCGGCTTCCGCTTCGGTCTTCGTACCACCTGTTTAAGGTTGGTGATTCGGGTTCTGGTGTGAGTACCGTGGTTATACATTTATAAAATTGTTCGGTGTTATGAGGTGCGTATATGTGGCCGTCCGCCCGCAATCCTCTGCTGCTCCTCCGGTGCTCCCCATGGTGGAGTTGGACAAAAGGGATCGTCGCCCCTTCCCTCATCGAACGTGACTCCCTACCGTGTTGGTGGTAGTTCTGGTGCAATTGTCGTCGGGGCTTTTCTTTTACTCTGGGCCGTCCACCCGTGCTCCCTAATTGCTGGTATGTGCCTCTCGGGTCTTTTTAATTAGGTAACGGTGTTTTGTTTATGACTCGGGCCGTCCGCCCACACCCGTTACTGTTATTATGGAGTGTTTTGTTTTACACTCTACCATTTAGAACGTCCGTCCTCCTTTGTAACTTGCCTTGGGTGGCATTTGGTCGTTGCGGACGGTCCGTCCGATTTGACTCGCTGGTCCGTTGGGAGTCTCCAGGCCGTCCGCCCGGCTCACCTTCGGATAGGCTGCATCTCTTCATTAGGGAGTAGGCCGTCCGTCTATCCCGGTTACACCCTGTTTCACCTGTAGTGGTTGCTGCCCCAAGGTTCTAATGAAGTGGGCCATTGGCTGATGAGACCATGGCTGCCCTTCCACTTCTTAAGAACTTGAGCGCGCGGACCAAAAGAGAGAGAGGGAAAAAGGTCGGGGGAAGAGAGGGCCGAAGGGTGCTTCTTGTCGCAGTAAATTTTACCGCGACAAACCCCACCCTCACCTCCAAGGAAATGTGCTTGGTTTGCGGTAAAACTCAAGCCATTTCCAAAGGTTAAGGTATACGAAACAACGAAGGATAGACTTTTCATCGAAGGCCAATCGCCCGACTAGAACTCAAGTAAAAAAAAGGATAATCAGCAAAAATGTTAATTAAAGCTACGTTACTAGGGACTTTTAGCTAGTCGTCTGCGGTACTGTGGTAGGGCTTAAGGTCCCTCACATGCCATGTACCGCGGTCTCCACCGTTGTCGTCGGTAAGAGTATATGTCCACGGGGAAACGCGTTTTTTGATCTTAAATGGTCCGATAAATTTCGGAGCAAGTTTCGCGGTGTAAAAATTAGCGGCTTCTGATAACGCGAAGTTTCTTCGCCATACAATCTCGTTCGGGAGATATTGAACATCTCGCCGTCGGAGATTGTAGGCTTTCGCGGACTTCTTGGCTGCCGCCGCTAACTTCCTACCTATATCTGATCTTAGCTCCTGAAATCTTTCTTCTATTGTCGACCTATCGTTCTCCCCAGTGTCGTCCCCAACTAAACCTAAGCTCCGACTACCTGAACCCCCTCTACTACTCAAGGTGGTTGTTCCTTCATCGTCGCCCGGTTCTTTACCCTCGGAGTGCTCGCGTGTGGGGGACGATACTCGCCCGCTCGTTATCATTTCCCTCCCGAAATTCGCGTAATATGGAGTTAAACCTAAAACGTCGTGTTGGGCGGTGCGTATTGCACACGCCACCTTTGGTAACTGGGAGTCCCAACACCTGTGATTTTCCGACACATATGCTCTTAGCGTTGTTTTTATAATTTGGTTAATGCGCTCTGCAGGATTAGCCTGCGGATGGTAGTGCGCTGTGTATTTAATTTGTGACGCGTACGCCTGGCAAAGCGCTTTCAATTCCTTACTTCGGAATTGTGGGCCGTTGTCACACACGACCACCGACGGAACGCCAAATAATAGGAAGACGTTGTCTTCCAGCTCCCTACAGACTGCTTTTGCGGTAGCAGATCTCAACGCGAACAATAAGGGGAATTTAGTAAAATAGTCTACAACCGTGAGAATATAAATGAACCCCCTACTGGACTTGGGAAGTGGGCCTACCAGATCTACACAAATCATTTCCCAAGGCCTTGAAATCCCTACTCTCTCCTTCATAAGACCAGCCGGTCTCGCATTCACCGGCTTCACTTGTTGGCAAACAGTACAATTTTTAACATAACGCGTAATATCCCTTTTCATTTTTGGCCAGTAGTATTTTTCCCCCACTCTAGCATAAGTCTTTCGAACCCCCATATGTCCTGCTAACGGGTTATCATGACATTCAGCCAAAACACCCGCTCTACCTGCTTTCCCTACTACCAATTTCCATTGGTTATTAGTCTCATGGACTACTATATGGTTCGCTTTTATGAACTTGTACAAACGACCATTTTCTACCATCCACGCTGGGTATGCCAGTGGGTTTGACTCAACTGCCGAAGTCATCTTCGCCACCCAAGGGTCCACATCCGCTTTAGAGATCTCGGCAACGACCGGGACTCCCCGCGACAACATATCTGGGACGACATGTTCATTCCCCTTTCTGTGGACGATCTCGAAATCGAATTGTTGAAGTCTTACCGCCCAGCGAGCTAACCTACCCGACGGATCCTTAAGATTACTTAACCATACCAAAGAGTAATGATCAGTAATGACCGTGAATCGAATGCCTTCGATGTACGGTCGCAACTTCTCGATCGCCCATAGTACAGCCAAGCACTCCTTTTCGGTAGTCGAGTAGTTCCTTTCACATCTATTGAGTGACCTGCTTAGGTAACAAATAACCTTCTCCCCTTCCCCGAATTCTTGAGACAAAACTGCCCCGATACCAAAGTCTGACGCATCCGTTTGCACCACGAAAGGCCGCTGAAAATCCGGACACGTCAGGATCGGTGCTGTCACAAGACACATTCTTTCGCCTTCCGAAAGCTATCCTCACATTCTACTGACCAAATAAACCTCCTATTTTTCTTTAACAAATCTGTTAAAGGTCTAACTAACTCGGCGAAGTTTGGCACAAAACGTCTGTACCAAGAAATTGTCCCTACAAAGCTCCTAACTTCCTTCACGTTTTTTGGTGCAGGAATCCTAACCATGCTTTCCACTTTTTCTGGGTCGACGTGTAGTCCATTTCGATCAACGACATAACCTAGGAATTTAAGTGACGGCCTACAAAAGTTGCATTTTTCTCTGCTTACTTTCAACCCCGCTGCACAAAGTCGCTTAAAGACCTCCTCCAGTATCTCAAGGTGTTTTTGGAAATTGTTGGTGACGATTATAATATCGTCTAAGTACACAAATACGTGTGGCTCGAGATCGGCACCAAGAACGCTGTCGATAAATCTCTGCCACGTCGCCGGTGCGTTGTGTAAGCCGAAAGGCATTCGCTTGAACTGGAACAGGCCCCTATTCGGCACCGTGAAGGCTGTGAGCGGTCGCGATTCTTCCTCCATTGGAATCTGCCAATAGGCAGACTTAATATCCAAAGAAGTCAGGTATTTCGCATCTCGAAGTTTGTCTAGGGTCGTTGATATATAGGGTAGTGGGTAAGCATCCCTAGCTGTAACTTTATTAAGTTTCCTATAGTCGACACAAAACCGAAACGAACCGTCTTTTTTCCTAATGAGAACTATCGGAGATGCCCACGGACTGTTTGATTTCTCAATAACTCCCGCGTCCAGCATCTCTTTTAGTTCTTTATCGATATGAACCTGCATCGCAGGCGAAACAGGGTAATATCTTTGTTTAATCGGTTCGGCCGACGTCCTAATCTTATGCGCCACCAATTGGGTACAACCTAGGCCCTCTGGCATTTCCCTGAAGATTCGTTCTTCCACCGATTCCAATTGCCTTACTTCGGCATCGTCCAACTCGGACTTCTCCCTAATGACGGAGATCGAGGCAACCACCTGTTGACTCGAAAAATTCCACACGCCTGATCTTAAATCCGGGACGATTCCCGACAGAGCCCAAAAATCTGCTCCTAAGATCATGACATGGGGTAGAGCTGGTATGACCAAACACTCTAAGAAAACCGACTTATTTTGTACCACAATTGGGAGCCCTACCACGCCCAGGACCTCTATGCCTGCCCCGTCCGCTAAAGCTACTGAACTAATCCTACTCTTCAACAAAACTAACCCTAAATTCTTCAAAGTTTCCCACCCGTCCCTACAAATTATAGTGCGTGAAGCACCCGAATCCAGCAAACCGACGAACTGGATCCCGTAGACCGAGATGTTTAAAAATGGCCGATTATCGTTTCCGTTTGCCTCCAACGTAAAGCCTAAATGAACCCGAGAATTATCCAGCTGGTCGCCAGCAGGCGACCTAGTTAATTCCGACGGCGCTCCTGTCCTGCTGACCCAGGAGTCCGTTGGGCGTTTCCCGCGCAACGTCGGCAATCTCTTCTGGAAATCCCCACAGTACCACAACCGAAGCAACGCCTAGGAGCGGAACACCTATTAGCGAAATGGCCCTCATTACCGCAGTTGAAACAACGCATTTGCCGACGCTGCTGGTTGTCTTGAGTGACAACCGAAACCCTTGGTTCTTCCGTGCTGATGTATGCCAAATCTGGCTCCAGCAAATGTCTGCTGCGACTTGTTGGAGGTGGAGCAAATGTTTCGACATTTGCCCGCACCGTCTCCAATCTTCTACCCAGCACCACTAAATCATTGACACATCTGGGATCCACCAAGCCCAGTTGCGTCTGATAGAACGGTGCCAAGTTTCTTTGCAGAATTGAGAGCTTTCTCATCTCCGAAATCGGTTCTGAAAGTCTCCCAAACATGTTCTGCATTGTAGCAACATATACCCCTATCGATTCTTCCTTCCCCTGGGTACGCCGCCTGATCTCTTCTAGGAGAAGATCATCATAATTGGGAGGGAGAAACTCCAGTTTCAACTCCCTCACCAGCTCTTGCCAAGAACAGACCGACCTCCTAATCGCCCTAAACCAAAGAAGCGCCTTCCCGTCGAAAAGTTCAACCGCCGATCTAAATAGTTGGGAAATCGTAACACCCCTTGCTTCCCGAAGTTCGTCAACCCTTTCCAAAAAGGCATTGACGGAAGCACCACATCGCTCCCCTGAAAATTTTAAATTCCACTTCGATAAGTTCTCGAAACGTTCGGAAGAGACAGGTTGTTCACTTCGCCCACCAACGTTTGCAAAGGAATCCATTTCCCTAGCAAAGGTGGAGGTCGTTGGTTGCGAAGGGTCCCGGGTCATCTCTTCTGGAGGCGCGGTTTCTGCCTGAGGTCGCGGTTTAGGTTTGCCGCCCCCCTCGAAGTCGTCTTCAACTTCCTCTTCATCCCCCTCTGAGCCTGATGTAAGCTTACCTAAGGCGGTTATTATTTCAAATCTTAGGTCCAGCTTCTCTGTCACTTCTTCACTACCCTCTGGTACCGCCCGATCTATACGGCCCATTGCCCATTCTATTTTCGTTAGAACCTTCAAAAATTCCTTAGACTTCGGGTCTCTTGGGGGTTCTTTCAGCAGAGCATATATCTCCTCAAGCTTTGCTTTGACAGCATCCCGATCCTGGTCGAATGTAAACGGGTAATTTTGTTCTTGCCCTCCCATTGAACCACGACGCTCCAACATTCGTGCAGCTCTCAGAGACTTCCTCATCACCTCTACGGTACCTGTAGGAAGTCTCCGAGCCTGGACTTCATATGCCAACTCGTCGGCCGATAGTCTATTTATTTCCATTATTTGTACCCTTGGTAACAACAACCGAATAAAGTAAATTAAGTTTTAACTGAATTTTCACGATACGAAGTTTCAACAGACCCCAGGGTTTTCAAACACGACGCAAGTCCGCGACACCTAAGCAACTTTCAAGATGGGCAATGAATGGATACCGAACCACGAGAAGGATTTATTCACTTCTAAAACAACAAAACGGGAAGAATACTCTATAATATGTTATATTTATGGCATACACTAGTAGGTTACCTATGAGTAGAAAAACAACGAATAAAAATGCGGAACCAAAGTAGAAGAAAAGCGTTTGCCAATGCAGCGAACGAATTCTTTTTCAAAACAAGAATATACTCAATAAAAACGAAACCGGGGCCAAGAAAAATTTAAATTTGCGAAATGAGGCTTCCACACGAACACCGAAAGATCCAAACTCAAGGATATTTCTTTTGGAGAAGAAAAAACAACGGAAATTCCTAATAAAACAAAACTCGTAAGAATGTGCGTAATGTATGTAGACTATATAATAGATATGGAAATCAATTAATAAGACCACATTCAAATTTTTGCGAGCAAAAGAAAATGTTAAAATGAATTCACTGTTGTACACTTAAAATCCCCAGTACATATGTGTTCTTCGAAAATTAAAAAAAATTGTTGGCTTTGGCAACACTCTATATATATACAAATAGTTTTTTTTTTTGTATAATATTATTAAAAGAAAATACAATGATCAAGATATAACCATATATGTCTTCGAAACGGAAAATTCGCGGAACTCAGAATTATAAAGAATTTAACTAAAATCGTATATCTTAAATAATATCTGTGTACCACTGTGTGTCTATATATGTACATATAACTATTATTTTACCTTCAAATATGTGAATTATTAGTTCGCAAAAGAAAAATAAATAAATTCAAAACTAAAACACGCGAAAATATGTTTGCGACTAAGAAATTTAAATAAATATCAAGCAGAAAATAATTCCACCTACTTGTTGATTGTCGAGCTTAAGACAATCTACCACTTCCTATCTCCCTTGCTCCAGTTGGTTTATTGTGCGCTGAATAATTTCCAAACTCCCGCACACTTGGTCAAGATTAACTTTACCGATTTTCCTTTGTTTTTTATCGGTCTGCAGCCACTCTTATCTGCTTTAAATCTTTTTAATTTACCTAGAGGAGAAAAGAAAAAACTTGGGAAAAGTAAAAAGAATTTGAAATAGAATTCAACAACACTTCCCTAAGCACAGAACCAATAGCGCAAACGAATTTATCCACTCCACTATATTTCCATTTTTAGAGAGCCCCACGTTGGGCGTCAATTATTACACTTTTATCTTCGCGAACAAACTACTTTTATTAATTTTCTTTTATTTGGCGGAACAAACGAATTAAAAAAGAAACAAACAAAATTTGCGGCCGCCACCGCCCGTAAGGAAAGTCGAATTGAAATGTCAACAAGATCGCGAAAATGTAATGGCAGCACACAGGGATGCTGCTTTCCTGGCTGCTCAGCTAGGGTCGGGTTCAGTAGGTGATTATAATACCTAATTACTTAGGTGAAAATAAACGAAATGGATTGAAGTTGTATTGGGTTTAGAAAATTTGTGAGGAATGCCTTTTTTTGTACTGGAGATAGAATTCCTGATATTTCTAGTGAACTATGGGCGCCACACAATTTTTCTTTGGGGAAATTGTGAAACCTAGGTGGAAAAAGAAAACCGATCGAGAGAATAAAAAACCAAAAAAAAAATCTGAAAAAAACAATTTAGAATAGTCGACCCGATGACAGAATCTGAAGCAGAGAAAAAAAAAGACCTTTTTTCTTTGTTTTCACGTTATAAATGCCCCGTTGGGGCACGGCAGAATTTATTGACCGTTGTAAGAACAGTTTTCGGTTCTATTTATTATAAGATATATGGAAAAGAAATATGAATGCCGTTTGAAATAGCCCAGGATCCTGCTATCCCGAAAGTTGAAAATCTTCAATTAACTAGGGGTCGCGTGTCCCTTTTTAATTCCAGGGATTTTGCGGGACGCAAGCCTACCGAGATCTATTTTCTTTCACTTTAAAATCCTAGCTACACACAAGAAACTCTACTTATCATTTTTTCTGGTTTTCCTGTCCTACCCACTTGTCCCTTGGGTTTTGGTCCGCCTGACTTATACCTTCCTCCTCGAGATGTGATCTTCCCTTTTTCCTTATTGCTTTCGCTTCTTCCCTTCTCGATGCTTCCCTTCTTTTTTTTTGAATATATATATATATATTACTCCGCTTTAAACTTTTTTGTTAATGTCGCACAAAATAATTCGTCTATACTTTAGGCTAGTCAACCAAGAAGTGGTTTCCAACAAAATATGCCTTTGTCCATTCGACCGGCCGTTTTTTTTTTTTTCCTCTTTTTACACACACATACTCAGGCATTGCAGGGGAGGCAGAACCAACTACCGCTCCACATGACGATTAAGCTTATGTGCTTAACTTGTCAGCCGTAATCTGCTCCCCTACACTCACTCATACATGGGTGATAGGATAACAGTTCCAACTCGATAATTCAGCTGTCGCTCTGAGATTATCAACTGTCACCTACACCCCTCCCATTCACGCATTTAGCTGGGTCATATCATTTTCAGCTACTCAAGTGTGCTGACATGATCCCGCTAATGTTCTCTCATTTTCCAATCTTCGGATTCGCCCATTGTTGGAAGTGACCAATCAATGACGACCCTCCGGCCGACCCTGGACTTATCTCAATGTTTTACCCGTCTGACAGTTCGCGAAAAAGAAAAAAAAAAAGGAAAACAAATCGAGAATGGACAATTCTCCATTTAATTAAAAGTTTTTGCCCCGTGTTTGGGGCAAAATTAACAAAGTCCCCACACGTTACCACAACTGATGATCACACCTGGAGGGGTAGGATTACGAAAACCCCTAGGACCAGGCACCAAGCAACTAGTAGGAGGGCCAGTCAACCCACCAGAGGAGGCAAGTAAATTCATTTTTCTTATCGTGTTACTTTTCCCTAGCTATCTCGGTGGACTTCCGCGCAGAATTGGGGGGTAAGGGATGAATAGATCCTGCGCTATTCCTTACAGTGTGTTATTTATTATAGGAGTTGCGTTCCTTTTGCCGTGGTGTTATTATACTTCGGCTTCCGAGTTTTGATGAAGTTATTGAAGTTTTCGTTTGACTCGGTATACTTCGTGTTAGTGTTGTCGGCTTCCGCTTCGGTCTTCGTACCACCTGTTTAAGGTTGGTGATTCGGGTTCTGGTGTGAGTACCGTGGTTATACATTTATAAAATTGTTCGGTGTTATGAGGTGCGTATATGTGGCCGTCCGCCCGCAATCCTCTGCTGCTCCTCCGGTGCTCCCCATGGTGGAGTTGGACAAAAGGGATCGTCGCCCCTTCCCTCATCGAACGTGACTCCCTACCGTGTTGGTGGTAGTTCTGGTGCAATTGTCGTCGGGGCTTTTCTTTTACTCTGGGCCGTCCACCCGTGCTCCCTAATTGCTGGTATGTGCCTCTCGGGTCTTTTTAATTAGGTAACGGTGTTTTGTTTATGACTCGGGCCGTCCGCCCACACCCGTTACTGTTATTATGGAGTGTTTTGTTTTACACTCTACCATTTAGAACGTCCGTCCTCCTTTGTAACTTGCCTTGGGTGGCATTTGGTCGTTGCGGACGGTCCGTCCGATTTGACTCGCTGGTCCGTTGGGAGTCTCCAGGCCGTCCGCCCGGCTCACCTTCGGATAGGCTGCATCTCTTCATTAGGGAGTAGGCCGTCCGTCTATCCCGGTTACACCCTGTTTCACCTGTAGTGGTTGCTGCCCCAAGGTTCTAATGAAGTGGGCCATTGGCTGATGAGACCATGGCTGCCCTTCCACTTCTTAAGAACTTGAGCGCGCGGACCAAAAGAGAGAGAGGGAAAAAGGTCGGGGGAAGAGAGGACCGAAGTGTGCTTCTTGTCGCAGTAAATTTTACCGCGACAAAATAAGGGAAATAATTAACAACTGTTTCGGAGAAAAGCTTTCTATAGACAAGATAATTGACGAAATTAGAACAGCTAGAATTAATACATCTATTGAAGATTATTATAACCAAATAAATTCTTTATTAAGCAGAGCCAACAGTATTTTCTTATTAGGAAACGGTCAAAACGATCAGCAAATGATTGCATCGAACAATAGAATTGCTCTTGAAGCATTTAAGTATAACTTGCCTGAACCAACAAAATCAATATTATTAAGCCGAAATCCTGGAACACTTAATGAAGCCTACAAAATAATTTTAGAAATCAATCTTCAGTCAGGCGGATTGAGTAATGTAGGTCAGCAATTTAGGAGCACTCACAGGGAACAAAGCAACTCATTTAATCGAAGACCTAACAACAGAAATTACGGTAACGTGAACAGTTATTTAACACCAAGAGCTACAACGCTACCAGACAATAATTATAATTCAAGACAAAATCAAACTTACAATCCGTCCAATAATTATTCCCGCGATGGTCAATCACGAACATCACGAACACAAAGAATACAAAATAGTCAAATACAACAGACAAACTCTATTGGTACCCGGAAGTACACACACAGGAAGTCGATAAGCAGATTCATGAGATGGTGCATCAACATATAATAGCGCCGAGCATTGGTCCATACAATTCGCCCATTTAGTCCCAAAAAAGACGACAAAAATGGACTAAAACAATGGCGAATTGTAGTGGACTACCGAAAGTTGAATAATCAAGCGATAGAGGATCGATTTCCAATGCCCAACATCGACGATTTGTTCGATAAACTCGGTAAATGCAACTATTTTTCTACCATAGATCTTGTTAAAGGTTTTCACCAAATTGAAGTTGAACCTTGCGATAGGCCAAAAACAGCATTTTCAACAAAAAGGTGGTCATTACGAATTCCTCAGAATGCCGTTTGGGTTAAAAAGTGCCCCTGCGACATTCCAAAGATTAATGAAATTTAAAGGAATTCATAAATAAAATATGTGTCGTGTACCTAGATGATATTCTTATATTTTCCACAAGCTTTGACGAACATTTAGATTCCCTAAAAAAAATTTTTCAAAAACTAAAAGAACATAACCTAAAAATACAAGTTGGTAAATGCTGTTTCGCTAGTCTATCTACAAACTACTTAGGACATACAATCGTAAACAATGGAGTCAAACCTGACGAAAACAAAGTTAAGTCAATAATATCGATAAAACTACCCCGCACCATAAAGGAAATCAAACAATTTTTAGGCATACCTAACCGGTTACTACCGAAAATTTATAAAAGATTATGCGAAGGTATCATATCCCATGATTAGATATTTAAAAAAACAGAAAAAATTAATATGTCAGATCGTCAATACATTCAAGCTTTTAAAACCCTTAAAATTTTACTTACATCCAACCCTATTCTAATAACCCCTGACTTTGACAAAACTTTTGTTCTAACTACCGACGCAACAAATTATGCATTAGGATCTGTTCTCAGCCAAGGGAGCCATCCGGTATGTTATGCTTCGCGCACACTTAATAATCATGAGCGCAACTATTCGACTATCGAGAAGGAACTCCTAGCAGTCATCTGGTCAGTTAAATATTTTAGGACGTACTTATATGGCAGAAAATTCATAGTTCGCACTGACCATAAGCCTCTTGTGTGGTTGAATGGAATAAAGGAACCAAATATGAAGTTACAGCGGTGGAAAATTGCACTCAGAGAGTACAATTTCGACGTCGAGTATCTAAAGGGAAAGAAAAACTGCGTAGCAGATGGACTTAGTAGGTTTATTGAGCAAGACGATAAAGGAAAAGTGTCTGACATAAACGACGAAGGTTATTTAGCACATATTTTTGGAAATGAAACCATTTTAAACAAAAGTTGCGATAATGACGATGAAGTCATTTGTGCAGCTTCAGGTCACATACACCGTCCACAAAGCTATAGAAGACGAGACCCGATACATATATCTTACCGAAAAGCCTATAAATCTGTACAAAAATCAAATATATTTGTCTTATGACACAAAGGAAAAAATTACTTTTAAAATTATTCACAGCAAGATTAAAATCATGTGAGAATAAGCAAAAACAGCAGTGACTTACTAAAAATAATGAAACAATTATTGATAGACAAAGGACTTATGTGCATACACTGTGAAGACCTATCTTTGTTTCTAAAATTTCAAGATCTTTATGTCCAATATTTTTCTATGAACACCAAACTAAAACTTATTAAATCAAGTAGTAGACTTCAAGATATTGTTGATAAAAATGAAATACTTACTATAATTAAAAACGAGCACATTAAAAAAAACCATAGAGGAATAAATGAAATGTTTTTGGAGTTAAAAGCCGTGTATTTTTACCCCAACTTAAATATAAAAATACAAAAACTCGTCAACAACTGTGACACTAAACATGACCGACAACCCCTTCAAATTTCATTGCAAATAACCGGATCACCCAAACATTTCAACGATATTATACACATAGATATCTGGCTCCCCTTAAGAACGAAAATGTATCTTTCCACTATTGACAAGTTTTCGAAATACGCCACTCTTCATAAACTCGAAAATAGAAATTGGGTGGCTATCTTAGAGGCAATAAAGCAAAGAATTCAGTTCTTAGGAAAACCAAACAAAATTATATCTGATGGAGATACTTGCATAGTTCATTCTGCGGTTGAGGAGTTTTTGAAAGAAAAAACTACAGCTTCGCACAAAACTGGCAACGCTGATGTTGAAAGATTGCACGGGACGTTGAACGAACATTTAAGAATATTAAATGCAGACAACGACAACTCAGACTTGGACGACAAGTTGTTCAAAATTACAAACATTTACAATGAGACTATTCATTCAACTACCAAAATGAAACCAATTGACTTTATTAGGAAAAATTTAACAAAGGGGGACATAGATTTATTGTCTGATAAATTTAAGAAAGAAAAAGATGTGAAAATAAACCGTTTAAATTTGAATAGGAACATTAATTCGAATCAATGTATGAACGTAGTTAAAAATAGGACCACAGTCTACTAAAAGTAGTCCGAAATATAAAAAATTAAAGAGGTTTACAACGGTCGGAAATTACGTAATCGATAACACAACAAAAAGAAACACTAAATATTATAAAAAACAGCTTAAACGTAGATATAAATACCAACAATAACTTGAATCACCACAACTTCCTGTTACCTTCTTTTTTCTTCTTTTCCATTGGTTTCTTATTAGTCTATTCGATCAACTAATTTGATTTTATTTAGTCCCTCGGCCTCCATTATTATTTCTATTTATTTTAGCTTGAAAACTATTCTTTCAATTTGAAATACAGAAGATTTATTATGAATTTTTTAAGTAGTAAATGTCAAATTACGGGGACATGTTCATAATGGATGCATCCGAAGTATATTTTCGCTGTTGTAGGGTTTATTAAGTGTATTCAGGATTTGATGTGATGGAACTTACACCGTCAGTGCTTTTGTTTCCTTAAAGGCTTCACGAATAAAGTATACTAACCCAAGCAAGTTAAATATAAGAAAATATAGGAAAAACAATAGAATAACGTTCATAGAATGTGGCTGATTAGAATAAAGTGGTTGACAGTGACATCCACCATGAAATAAAAAAAAAGTAATAAGATAATGTCAAAAAAAATAAAAAATTCTAGGTATTATAAAAATTGCTTTGCTATCATTTTCTTGTACTTTGTTTGTTTTTTGTTCAATAAATAAAACTTAATAATTATGTTGCTAGGAAATTGTTAAATACTTTTTTGTCATTCATTTGTATTAGTATGTAAAATTATAGTTTGAATTTAAATTTTGTATGTTAAATTTGGTTGCACATTCAGTTAACACGTAAAGCGTTAAATTTGTATACTAAATTAATTTTGTAACAAATAAGATAAAGTATCTTTGTTAACAAAATATGTTTAAAAAAAGCGGATCTCTTTTTGGAGACCAAAATTTCTTAGGGGGGGAGGAGTCACATAATTAAATGACCACAGCTAAACCCCCATGTGAAATGTTATATATATTAAACGCAACATTTGGTCCTTGACAACCAAACACCAAATTTTGCTAGCAATTAAAATCAGTTATCTCTCCAACATCATCCTCATGAGAGGATGAATTTAGAGCTTTATCGAGCTATGATTCTAGTATGTAAGTTAGTCTTAAGTTCGCGCTAGCGTTGACCACAAGTAGCTAGTAGCTATTATTTGGTTGCGTTTAGTCATTAAAACGAACTATTGCACAAATTGTAAATTATAAGCAAGCATTCTTATATATTTATATACTATACATGTGCAATACATATTCAAAAAAATATTTTTTGTATTACATGATCTCTAAATCAATTAAAAAACTACTTAAAATGTTTAGTTTATTTAATGATTTTGCGGTTTTTCGGAAGTAAACATAACTTGGCCGGGTACTAGTACAAAAGCTGTGAGACGGCTAGTACTCACACCGGTGAAGCTAAGGGTAACTTGGTCGAAGGGTTAGCCAAGGCAGCTGGAACATCCGCAGCCGAAGTTACCTCCACGTCCCTAAAAAACGTAGGCATTGCCGCAGTAAGGGAAACAGTGGTAGCCTCCATCCCAGCTGTAAAAGGCACAAAAAGTGCCAAGAAAAAGAAAGGGGTTTGGCTACGCAACGCTACGCGTAAAGTGGACAAATTCAAAGGTCGCGAAAATCTCAGCAAATGGGAAAAGGCCACCTTAGGGAGAGCGAAGGCCATTCTGTCCAGCGAATCGCGTAAGCACATAAGGGTAAAGATGCTACGAAAGGGGAGTGGAAGCCAAGTTGGCACCCTCTACCTCCTATGCAGCCAAATTGAAAGCGGGCGTTAGTGTCTCTGGAAAGGGGGGTATTTTAAGCCGCAAGAGAGGCAGATCTGACGATGCCGTGAAGGCATCGACGGCCCGGCTGGTGGAATACATCACCAAGCAGGACGTCACAGCCGTACTCAGACAAGAGCCCTGGATCAATAAGAACAACGAGATCCAGGGACCTCGGCTAAAAAGTTACACGTTTTTCTACAAGACAGAAGGTAAAATCATTAAAAAACCAGATAAAGGCTCAGGTGACCTGACGGTGCAACATGCCCGAGGGAATGTGGTAAGCCACTATGATTGACCTCTGCCTACCTACCATATGACTCTGAGGTGGTCATCTCAGAGAAGCTTAGGTCAGCAAAATGGGATGATGTATTATGGGCAATGACGCAAACGCCCATCATACACAATGGGGAAGTAGTGACATCAAAACAAGAAATGAGTGTTTATATGATTTCATTATTCTTCCAACCTTAATATTCACAACCGAGTAAATTCACCCACTTTTGTGTTTAAAAATAGGCAGGAGATTTTAGATATCACTCTTGCCTCAAATATAGAAGGACTAGAAGTAAAGAATTTAGGAGTAGTCGATGAAGCGTCTATATCGGATCACCGATGGATACGCTTCAAGGTGAACTTCCAAAACAGGGTATGCAGCTTCCAAAGAAATCCTAGGAAGACTGATTGGGAGAAGTATACGGGGATAGTAAACAAACACCTGGATCCCCAATCAGTCACCTGTGATGACTTTGCTAGTTTAGAAAGGGCGGAAGACAAAGTTAGCAAGGTGCTAACTATGGCGTTTAATAAAGCCTATCCGGCTATCCGGTCAGAAAACTCACAGAAAATAGGGCGAAACTTTTCAAATGTTACAATACGTGGAATGAGTACCACCCATGCAAAAAGCAATTCGAATACTTATTCAGAGAGTCAAAAAGGGCTTCATGGCAAATATACTGCAAATCCATCGCAGCAACAGACGAGGCTTCGAGGTAACGCAAAATGCTTTCAAAGGAAGCGAGCATAAGAGGCTATCTCAAAAAAAAAACACGGAAATTGGGCTGAGAGCAGCCAAGAGGTTCTCGAGACTTTAGTGGAAACCCACTTTCCTGAATCCACTTCAACAGATAACTCTGAAACGCTAAGGCCGCTAAGGCTTAAGCCGTATAAATCTCCCATCATGCGTTAAAATACCATCCGATCACGGAATTGCTTTTTCCAATTACGGAAGTAATAATTTTAAACATAGTCTCTAAAAATTGCGTATATACCTTTAGCTTGGCGAGAAGTTAAAGTGGTTTTTATACCCAAAGCGGGGAAACGGGGACATATTACAGCCCAAGACTTACATACATACAACAAGAGGCAAGAGGCAAAAAGACATACAGCCGAGTATTTTTGCCTTTTGCAAAAACAGGCAAAAAGACGCGGTCTGCACATCTGCAGATTCTGTGGCGATCTTCAAGCTGTTAAGGAAATACCGCACATATTGTGTGAATGCTAGGAAATCTCACGTAGTCGTAGGAAATTCTTAGGGAAATACTTCTTCGAAGCTTTGGAGGAAATAGACGGTACAAACTTCAAAGGCCTTTCTGGCTTTTGTAGGAAAATTTGTGTGTTTTAGGAAAAATTTTGATGTGTATTGTGTAGCGTTTGAATTTTTAAGCCGGTTCACCAGGGATCGCGATGGGCCCATCTCGGTGCCTCGGTGCCTTTTAACCCAACCTAATTAACGAGATGAATGATTTATCTCGTATCAAAATAATAAAGTGTGTTAGATTATACCATATATTATATTACCCTATAGATTTTTAAAATACAATCTATAATCCGATTATTCGTTGGAAACCCTATATATCGGTACATAGAAAATAACAATATATGATCTCAAGCTCTTTTAAAAACTACCATCGTTAAAAGTTAGTTCATATCATTAGTAGTACGTTGTTACCTGTCCCAAGCCATTTATTCTCTTGAGGCTTAAAAGATATTTGTGAATGCAAAACTGCAAATCCCGTCGATCCCAAAACTAACCAAAGCGGATTTAAATATCCCAGCTACTTAAATTCCCATTAAAGAAACTCCACATCTGCTTCCATTAGCAGTGTGCATTTAAATTGTATACACTCGCCTCAAGGCCGGCGCTACGTGCACCATGCCCAGCACAATCTCTCCATTCCACCTCAACGTCAAAAGGATCTTTTATTCTCGCATTTATTATGCTTTCATTTTTTTTCATATTTCATAACACGAGCGTTTTTTTTTTAATTTGAATTTTGCTTTTTTATTATGCAAAAACAGTTCAGTTCGTCCTTCGCTCATTTTGCGTGCGCGCTAGTGTCCGCATGCGAGCGTGTAAAATCCTTACGATGTCCACTGTGTGGAAAAAAAGACAATGCCAATGCAAGGTTTATATTCAGAATATTCGAGAGGGTACCTACATAAACCTACTAGGTATCGGTATGTAGTGTGTTTGCCCTAGTCCGTCTGGCATCATGGTATAGTAGATAGATGTGTTCGTACTGTCGTACTGTCAATTGTGAGGTCGTGGTCGTTTGTACTGCTTTCGCTACCGATTCGGTATGATGATCCTGGATTTGAGGACGATATGGATGCGTGGTACCATCGAATCGTTGTGGGAAATGTTTATACCATTGTTGATGTTTTATTTATGTAATACCCATATCCACAGAACGAACGCGAACTAAGAGGAAATCGGTAAAAATATTTTAATCACTGGGTCCTTTTACTTCCGCGCCGATTTGTGAACATTTAACAGGATATTTTATGAACACACGGCATACACATAGCTCTGTCTCTATATTCTTTTTCTCTAAGTATGAGTGAATGCCTATTAAAATAGCCCAATCGTTAAAAAAGGGCATTTAACGTTCAATACGTATGATTGTCTGATGGTCAGTCTGGTCAATGCTCAATGTTGTCGGTAGTTCGAGAATGCTCTTGGTTTTTTGTTTTTGTTCCGGTCCAGGGAATTATTGTCAAAAGATAAAATCAAGTTTTGAGCTTTTTGTTTTCCGTTTTTTTTGTCATCATCCTAAAAAACATAATCGATGCATTCCATGGCAGAAAAAACAAATATTTAAATGGGGAAACGACTGCAATTGATGGGCGAATAAGTTTTCAATTCATGTTGTTCATTTTGCAATTTGAATGGAAGCTCTGTGGAAAACAATTACCTATATTGAAAATATAAGGATTACAATAGAAAGATGTAAGCCATGGTTTTATCTATGCGAGATATCTACTTAACTCTTTTAATTAATGCTTTTAATTTTTGATCAAATTCTGTTGAATTCGAAGCATAGTTCTAGCATTTTTGGAAAACCGCCCAATGTTTTCTTAATTCTATTTCACAAATAACAAATAGTGGGTTAAAATAAAATGTCAAGATTTTTGACATAACCAAAGAAACCAAAACATTTAGAAAATATTAATAAATACACGAAAAGCTTGAACTATATGCTTTTTGAACTGATTAGCTAAGTTATGCAATTGGAGAATGTTAGAAGACGCAATATAAGAAGAGGTTTAAAATATAATATTTACAATTTTTTCACCACTTTCCGAGTATTTCAAGCTTTACTTTCGTGGGATAATTTGGGTCAGGGTGCACCAAAAACGGCTCCCTGAAAATCCTCGGGAACTGGGGTACACATTAAATATAGGCCATCAATAAAGAACGAGTTACTCCTTAGACTCTACCCTTTTATGGAATGGTAGAGCATTATAGATTCCATTAACATGCTTGTGTTTTTTAAGCGGAGGTAGTCCATATCCTGCTATGTTTTATATTGTGTCCAACAGGTCGAGGACAAGAAGCACTTGCGTTTGTAGTTATAGCCAAGCTGCAATTAAAGCGCTGCTCAACCCTCTAAACTCTAACCTCGTCCAAGAGATAATGCTCAAACTCGATCTTTCTGTAAACTTGATAGGACGACAGAAATAGTAGATCTGGTTTGGGTACGAGGCCACCCTGGAATCAAAGGAAATGAGATCTCCGATGAGCTTGCTAGGCAAGGATCAGAAACAGATATTTCAGCCCTGAGTCTACATCGTGAACACAAGTTTACGTGGCGCAACTGCAGTGGGTGCGGGCAGACCAAAATACTTCGCTCTGTCATCTGCAAAAAGTCAGCGTCTTTGCTTTTATCACCATCGGCGGACGAAGGTAGGGGTCTGAGTGAGCCAGATGACAATATTACTTAGTATATTAGTAAAGGTTTCTGCTAGTGAGCTAGTTGTTGTTTCCATCTAAATGCTCCATCGGATGGTAGCAACCTCCGTAAGTAAGTAAACGAAAAGAAGAGAATTCCAAAGTATTTACAATGAACTTGGAAACATCTAGAGGTATATTAAATCACCAAAACCACTTAAGTCACAGATAGTCAATATTTACATTGCCAGTAAATTATTACAAAACAATTACATAAAATTGTTTTTAGAATTTCTTTTACTATCCCAGCATGTGATAATATTTATTGATTTGATGGGTCTATTGTAGTTAAATCTAGACAGGCTTTGGGATAAAAATTTCGGGTTCCTTGTTTTTCTCGGTCTGGTATTAACTTTTATAGATTTAAGAACATAGGTGGAATCTATGTCACTAGTCAAAATTTTGGTAGGGTGGATGGAATTATTGAATGGAATATGCCAGCACCGAGTGTAACTCTACTACAAGGTTCGCTTGTTCATTTCTACAGGTTTATAATTCTTTTTATAGCTAACTAATAAAATCGAACTTTCTTTAGAAAATGTTTGCCAGCGTAAAACCACTAAAATGTTAATTCCAAGCCCAAAATAGGTTCTATAAACTAGTTGCTAATAGCCTGATGATGAATACACAATTAAAGAATAAGGATCAGATTATAATGAATGCCAATATAAAGTAGAACATAGGTAGGAATATTTTGACGCGCTCCTAAGCTATCCTTAGACCATATCAACAGACTGAAACGACAGATCCAGAAAGCATTAACTCTTGAGTCTTAGGAGTGGTTATTTCTATTCTTCGAAATTCCATTATTTTGTTATCGGTAGGACTAAGTGTGGGCTTATGAGTTGTACCGCTCAATCTTGCAGCGTAACTATGGCTTGCTCTAAAATTTTAGAAGGCAGCGGAGTTTGCATAAGGTTGCTTCCATTCGACCGGACTAATTGTTTAAGTAAAGTCTGTTGAATACTTTGTAACTTTAGTCGAAAACTTAGGGTCTGTTTGATTTGATTCCAATGTTATATAAATTATAATGTGTAAATATAGTTTTTCTAAGAAAATGTGGGGTGGCTGGATACTGGTTCAAAGGTGGCCGGTTATTTAATTCTGTTGGGTACCGGTGCAAATCGATATTTTTCAATAAATGAGTAACAGCTGTAAGTGCATAAAAGCAATCATTCAGACCTTATTTCGTTAGAAACCTAAAATGCACAAAATATATGAATAAATGTTCCACACTAAGGCGAGCGGGAATTTAATATTACGGCTAAGAATATGTGAATTCACAAGGCCAAGAGTTAGTTGTCAAGTTAGGCGAACACGAACGAACGAAAGAAAAAAATTCAAAAAAATTAAGAACTAAATTTTAGACTTAAATATTCCACTTTATTCACTGCTGAATTTATTAAGAGTATTTTAACATCTTCATTTTTTCTTCCTTGAAGCTTCCGCTGGCTTATGTAATACACAGCTGATTTTGTTGTAGGTCATTCGCCCGGACCTATTTACCAATTTCTCAGCGAAAAAATGTAAGATCTGTAGTAGTGCGGTCGTAGGCCCCACTTCTTCGAAGTATGTTTTAGAGTGATCAAGCGCATCTCCCTCACATCCAATTCGGTCATCATGGATTTTTCCTGGTTTTGGTCAGAAGTTTCATATACATCCTCTAAATTGATATATCATACGTTGAAGCGAGATCGACCCATTTTGCCATATATAAGCATGAAAAATATGAATATTATGTGATTTTGATTTTATTGTTTAGTTTTTTTGATTATTATATGTTTTGGTTTTTCATTATTTTATTCGCTGTTTAATGTGTGTTGCATCGAACCAATGACTCGTAATTGGTTTCATCCGAGTCGCTCGTTTCCTGCAAGTGCACAATTTCATCTTTTGTCTGCGAATGATATGGTTGAGAAGCAGCAATAAATGTAGTTTGAGCAAATGTGCTGCCTGTGTTAAGTTGTACCTAAAAATAACTGTAAAATAATACTGCCTACACCTGTATATCCTATACATCAATATAAACAAAAAAATGATTTTCTGGTCACAATACGAATTAACTTCACCGTGTTGGCGTCTAAATAGTTAATTACTAATCAGAAATTGTTATTGTTATAAGTGAATCTCCCTCTGGTGGTGGCGTGGCTCTCAACCCAATTGCAACTCGTTTTTCTTCTTTTGAATTCTGTAAGAAAATAATGACAAAAGATTTTCATATGAGCCTTTTTTAACAAAACTCGACCTAGTTATCTTTTGTTTCTCATTAGATTTACATTTTAGCTCACTGCCTGTACTGCTTTGTTTGCCAAGATATGCCACTTTTTTTATACGATTACACATTATATCCGTTTAGAATTCGTAACAGGCACTGCTTTGCGTGCTTTAATTACCTCCCAAGTTAGTCCTCATTTATTCATAATCTGTCTTAAATAAATTAAAATCCACCCGATGCCATCTCAGCCCTGCCTACTAAAATATTACGCACCTAAATCAACAGCAGCGATTTTCTTCTATTTTATTCATGAACCTCGCTCTCTGGTAGCCTATTGGAGGCTGCCTGCTTTCTTGTTTGGTCACACAATCGCAATTCAGCGCTCAATTTAAATCTCTGTCCTGAACTATGTAATATACCGATGAATGCGAGCACGTCTTTACTACAGATTTACTGCGGTCTTAAACGATTGCAGGTAGAACCTTTTTCGTCTTCATTAAACCGAAAAGTTGTTCATAAAACAAAAGCCAACCAAAATTACTTTGTTTATTTTTTTGAGGATGAAATAGCATGTCCTGTCCACGAAACAAAAGAAACAAGTTCGTATTCAATCTTCTTTTTCGTTGATGGTTTCAAGGTCATGTGAAGATGGAGCAAACTACGCAGCCTATAATTATTTTGGGCGCCAATCTTAATTAGTGAAAGCTTACATTCCATATGTCTATCTACATATTATGTATCTAGATACATGTGCGTTAGAAAAAACTACGAAAAATAATCATTTCTTCATATATGTATGTATATACAAATGAAGGACATTAATCGTAGAGAATTAGTTTCATTTCCTCCCACAGTCGACGAGAAATCGTTCGGACAATGAAGCAGAAAAAGGATTTAGTCCCTTCACCCTTAGTGGAAGCCGACTTGACATAAAGCCCCAATAATAGCTGGTATATACTTTTGTAACGTTTTACGGATTAGTGCAAGTCGACATCGTTATTAACGAACGTTGCCGCACACATCAGATAACCAGCTCCAGATGATTTTCCATCCTTGCAGAGTAATGTGGCATGGCATTCGCCTTCTTTTTTTTATAATATATTCGACGTCATCAAAGAGAGAAGCAAACAAAAAATTAGATCAGGAAATGGGTCAGGCAATAGATACAAGGGATAAAGGAAATATGCAATGCAAATTTTTGTATGTAGTCCTTTTCTGTGTTTGTCATGCTGACGTATTGCAGATTTTTGGAGAATTTTCTGTAGATGCAAGGATGTACGAACAGTACATAGTTTTCTTTTGAATCCTCGCTATGCAGCATTGGACTAAATTTGTGCTTCAAATTGGCACCCGAGTCGGATATGTTGTACAATTTTATACCAAGAAAAGGGACTATTTACATATGTATGTAAAATTAATAAACTTCTCGGCTGAATTTTTAAAAGAAATTTTCACAGAATTATTTGCTGTAGGATGATGATGGGAGTGGGACGTTGGGAGTGGAATTAGTCTTTTAAAAACTACCAGGAAGCTCTTGAGTAAAAATATTTTTTTTAATTACTCGAGCGCAATGAGGGTAGGTACTTGTTGAAAAGATAATTGTCACGTAAATGGGACATGGCGGATAAGATTTATCTTAAGCTGCAGTGATTTGAGAATTCTTTAGGTGATGAAGATCAAAGGATGTTGGCCGAGTGTGTTTCAACGGGCTATGTTTCGAAGGAGTTCATTCTGCTTTGTATAATGTTGTAGGTGTATGGAATTAACCTATTGTAGTAAGTTCGAGCAAATATATATGGCTCATTGTTCGTATAGGAACTGAGAAGGTCTTGCTCCAATTTTTTCGAAATGAGTTAATGGAAGTAAAGACTTTCTTAATTTTTTAAATTTTTAATGCCTAACCTATAGCGTCTTAAGAAATAAGCTATTAAGTAGATCGCAAGGTTCTTGAGACATTTCCTTGGTGTACACCGATGTTGATTGGGATCTCGTCTGCCTTAATATTTGAGATAGGCCTGAAACTCAAATATGTCGGCAATGATCATAAATGTGGAAAAAGGCAAACAGGGGGAAATGCCTTAGTGAGAGGACATTCCCTCTCGAACAATAGTCTGCAGCTGCCAAAGAAGTTCCAAAGTTTCAACCTTCAGTTGAGGTACTGAACATCCATCAGCGGTTACCGACTCGGAAGTTCGTTGAACAATATTTTCAGTATAGTCGCATCACAAGGATTTTACCAGAAGATTATCACTTGTAGGCATAAAATCATGGCAAACCTAAATATGTTATCCTTTGTACATTCAGGAGATTTTTTCTAATATTTTATTTTTTTTGTTTTTGATTTTCGTAGGTAAGTGGAAAATCGTCCACGACCGATAACTGAGATGTCCGAAAGGTCGATGACGAATGGATTCCCCAGCAAATCCACAATTGACCAAATTTTCAGATTAACAATAAAACAAATCCTGTAAAAGACTAACGAATTTCAAGTCGAGATATATCATCTTTTCATCGACTTCATCGTCAGGCAAAACTGGTCCAATTGTGTCGTGTAACGTTGGAGAATACGCGCTGCAATGTGCAGTTTGGGTAGCAGCTGCTGATTTAAGCTGTTACAAACATGTACCGGATTCCGGCTAGGGGATGCGCTATCATATGACTTCTTCAACCTTATTCTGGAACATAAAGTGTACATGGCTGGTGTAAACATGGAAGGCACTCTCTTTAACAGATTTGTACAGCTACTAGGGTATGCGGACGATATTGACATCATCGGTCCCAACGTTCCGTGATAGAGGCTTTCACGGCAATTGAAGAACAGGCGCGCTTAGTTGGCCTTGAAGTTAACGAGCACAAAACCAAGTACATGCTGTCAACAAACAAGGAAACATTTGTCCACCGGCTAGGACAAAACGTAACTGTTAAAAGCAGAAACTTCGAGGTAGTTAGGGAGTTTACCTACCTCGGGGTTAACATTATTTCTTTATTCCGCAAACGACACATTAGTGGAGATTCAACAAAGAACTACCCTAGGAAACTGTTGCTACTTCGGTTTATCAAAACAAATGGGTTCAAAACTCCTTACTCAAAGCTATACCAAACTCTGATCTTGCCAGTTCTGCTTTGTGGTGCTGAGTGCTGGACGATAAGCAGAAAAGAGGGCAGATATTTAACTCTTTCGAGAGAAAAATTCTTCAAAGTATTTATGGCACTGTGTGCGAGGAGGGCGAATAGAGGAGAAGTATACCACAGCGAACTCTATGAGCTATACCAAGATGTGGATGTAGTCCAGAAAGCTAAAACGCGCCGACTAAATTGACTCGGCCACATCGAGCGAATGGACTATAGCCAAGAGAATCTTCGAATACCAGCGCCTAGGTCAGAGACGACAAGGAAGACCGAACCTCAACGGACCAAGCCATGGCGGATACCAGAGCTTACCAGCTTGGTCTCGATAACTGTAAGCAGCATGCCGGGGAACGTAGAGTAAGTAGGTATAGCAAAATATTTAGGCAATACAGTTCTCAACATTGCACACATACAAAGTTTTCAGCCCACCCAGTTATTGGGTGCTTTTTTTTTTTTAATGAAAAAATTTGTTTAACATAATTTATGAAATATCATCTTCGTAACATTTAACCTGTACAACACTTGGCCATGGTATTTAGAAAACAAAACCTTTTGGCTGTGTTTGTACGGTAGAAAACAAAATGAAGTTTCATCCATTGGCGAGGGATATGGAAAGGGTTAGCCCCAAGCGGACTCTAGACTTTCCAAATGTTTCTTTTTTAGAAATTTTAGCAAAGAAAACCTTAAATAAAGTTAGTTGCAAAATACCTCGGTATCTGGCTACTTGTCAAGGGATCTAGTGGAGTAATTTAGAGTAAAAAATTGTCGGGTCAGTGTCAACTATCCTAATTAACCAAACCTCTTTAACTCATCTCTGTGACAAAGAAACTTAACCATAATCACGTAAAGTAATTCCGTAGATAAAAAGGGTAGGTATATGCAGCGTTTACTTACTTTGTTAAATTCGTACCTTTTGCACGAGGAACTGAGATTATTTCTTTCAATAAAACAGAGGCCAGGACATTTAGGTTAACCTTCATACATTCAACACCCCTGCACGGAGACAAAAACTTCATCTGCCTACACAGTTTGTTTTTTTTTTTTTGCAAAGAATTTGTGTCAAAGAGCCTCTTACCTTTTGTTTAAGACAATTTTCCTCTTAAGATCAAGAGAAGGGAGGAGCATACAAAACAACCAGAATGACTTCCTACCGGTAGCATTCCTCCTTTTCTCCTTTTATTATCATCTCCAGACCTACAAGCCATGCCAGCAGTTATAAAGGATTTGCACCAAGAAATCCAAAAAGAGGCAAACAAGAACTACACAAGGTATGGGTGTAAAGGTAAACATAAACACTGTGCAGGTTATTAAAAGCCCCACGCGCGCCGTTTCTTTGTATTTTTAATTTATCGCCTCCATCATCATATCCTACAGCACCCACTATAACCCTCCTCGTCTGACAACTAAACATTTATTTTGTTCCCTTATTTTTATTGCAACACACACACACTCCTGCATAGTCTGGCGTGAATATATATTTATACGTACCTACTTCACTTTGACTCGTTCTTTAAAGTCACTAAAACAATTTCACGCCTTCTTGCTTTGCGAACAAGGAACCTACAAGAGGTCCTTTGAATGTTGCGCTTTTCTTTTAAGGACTTTTTTTTTTTTTTTTTTTTTTTTTGGTAACCGCACACTGAGTGTGAGATACGAAATGATCCTTTCTTTTGGCCGAAAAACCTATTATCATCACCATCCAAGTAGCAGCAGCGACAGCAGTCTCACTGGAGTGGTATTGGTGCCGTCGCTTTCGTCCTCGTCTTGACTCGACGTCATCATCGGGCGAAAAGCCTTTTATCCCGAGCCATCAAAAAAAGGGTATAAACAAAATTTTCCGCATGTAAAGTGAATAATTTATGGAAGGGACGAAAGTAGGAGTGGAGCTGAGTGAGGTAAATGGAAAGAATTACGGTGGCAAGCGCTTTAAGAACGTTTTAACACTCTGAACGTTGTAGTGGGCCATAAATATGTTTTTTTTCCAGCCAGGACATCAATTACAAGACAGCTTTGGTGTTTTTTTCTCGTTTTGTTTCATTTTTATTTTAACGCTTTTAGCCTTTACAGGTGCTAAGGGACGGACATAGTATTTTTTTAGCAAGCAATTTTTTGGGGATTTTATTACGACAAGGCGAGCCCATATATTTTGTGATACCTTGATGAGAAACTGTAAATTTGACGAGAGGAACATTTTTCACTGAACGTCAACAAGGTAATCATTTTGAATTATGTGCGGTATGAGGTCGGGTATCATAAAGCAATCAGGCGATGAAAACACATTGATTTGATCTCCTCTATGCGAAAGATTTGAAGAATGATTTAAAGCAAGCGGAATTAATAAAAGAAATCAGATGCAACAACCCAGTCAGATGACATCAATAAATAAGGTAACAATAGGTTTGCATAATATATTGTGTAATAGAATAATACATCCCTTATATAATCTGAATTTTAATTCTGGTCATATCCAAAAGTAATTGAAAGCCTTCTTCGTCTCTCAATTTGTCAACGAGTTGGTGATCAGAATTAAAGGGATCGTAACCAAGACCGTAGCTAAAGGGAGGATTACAGTTTTTTAAAAAATTAATTTTTAAATCATACTTTCTGTTTCGGCATAAAATTTATACTCAAATTGCTGCAATAGTTATTAATTTTGTTCAAAACCTTGGCCCACAGTAACTAGACTTGTATGCGCACCGGTGTCATGAGTCATTTCAAAGCCCGCGTCGAGCAGGCATCGCTGATGCAGGCGGCACTCTTTTGAATGATACCAAATATCGGCGGGCTCGGATACGCTCGAAGGATCTTGCTGTCCACAGTGGCGAGCTCGGTACTTTTGTACGCTGCTCCTATATGGGCGGGTGCACTGACAAATGAGTTCTCTCACTCACGGGGGCTGCGCAATCAGAGTGGTTATCATACAACCGCCCATAATACAGCCTCCGTTTTAGCTGGGATGATCCCAATCGGTTTCCCCCCGGATGAGATGCAGAGGGTGTATCTTAGGTGACCCCTAAACCTGCAAGAATAAAAGAAGACAAATGAAGAGGAAAGAGCAGCATCTGCAATGCTGTGGCAAAAGAGGTGGGACAACTCTACAAAAGGCAGGTGGATCCACAGGCTCATACCTAATATAGAATCGTGGACAAATAGAGCGTTTGGGAACTGTAACTACCCTCTCTGGTCACGGCGGCTACCGGAAATACCACCATAGATTTGGACATCATAGTTCTCCCCTACGTCCAGAATGTCAAAATGAGGAAGAGAATGCGGAGCATGCTGTGTATACTATAGACGCCTTGCAGAAGACAGAGTAAATATGGTACATCCAGAAAACATCATTAGTCGCATGAACCAAACGGAAACGAGTCGACGGAGACCTGCTCATTTATAGTGTGTGTGCAGAACGAGCTGCGAAGAGCAGAAGCCCTAAAAATAGGCTCAAGAGGCGGCCTCGGAGAATAGGTATTGATTGATAACCAGCCTCGCGAAGTAAAACCTAACAGCAGTTCCGCTAGGAGAAAGGTTGAAGGTCTTAGTTGTGTAAATCAGTACGTAGGTGCACTACTGGCATCGTTCATGTTGGTGCCACGGGTTACCGCATCTTTAGAAGATCACCACATCCATTGGTGCAACCAAGTGTAGTGTCCGACGCCCACTTTATGACATAAAGTGAAAAGTTTAACATCTATTTTTATGAACATACATAGTAAGGTACCTTACCAACCTTAGGTACCTATACAACCGCAGACTAGGTAATTTTGCTTCAATTTCACCCGTTATACCTTAGGTTCGGTTGAAGTGGCATTCGGATAGAAGTCCAACATTGTGAGATACCACACGGATCTGAAGTTCCTGCCTACTAGTTGAACCATTTTAATCAAGAACTAATAAAAGGAATTCCAAAAAATTTAATTCATATTAATATTTCATTAAATTCTTTTTCTGAAAAACATTCTTAATGCTTTTATTTTGGACAATTAGGCTATAAGTGTCCAATGGGCAAAATTACATCAAAATCGTAAGAGCCGATTTTGAGAAAAATCTAATTTTTCAAAACATCAGAAGTGAATGTAACCCATTCATTAACTTGTATGTGTGGTGTATGAGCCTTATAAGGGAAGCATTGCCTAAATCTTAAATAAAAACGTATTTATTTGTAAAGATCAAACTTCTGCAGAAAACCTTTAAATACTTTAAATACAATTTATTTGTTCAAAGTTTGTTAAGTGAAGAAGGATATTGGTGCTGTAAATATATAGCAGAAACTGATCTTTAGAAGAAGAAGGGAAGAACGCTCGCATAACAATCCTTCATAAGAGAAATTGTATCTAATGGAAAAGTTTTCTGCACAGTTGAGCAGTGTTACCGCCCGCAGTTTTAGTAAAACTAAACAATTTACTAAATAATAATAGTTGTTTTTTTTTAATTAAATCCTAGTCAAGATCCCGAGAAAAGGTTTCACTCTCAATGCCTTACTAATAATTTATTAATAAATTGAAACAATTCTTACGAATTTTTACTTAATGCCGTTCCCGGAAAAGAGAGCGGCGCAAGACTGAAAAACTTACGAATTGTTATACAACAAATTTCTTGTAGTAAGAATGGTAATATATCCAGTTGTTTTAAAATTTAAATTTTCTTATAGTTTCTCTTCAATCCAGATGAAGAACCATTTGTCCTTCTAATGTTGAACCCCTGCAGGCATCACCACTATCATTGGCCACAACTGTGATAAGATTTTCTTCTGATCCTCGCATGATTGGTGAGCTTCAAGGTAATTTCGTTATTTTTTTTACTCTCATTCTAAGACTCCGCCTTTTGTAGATCGTAAAGCTTTAGAGCTGCCATTACGGCCATAAAAAAGACATAATGAAAAACCTGCGCCATGGAATCCATTTTGAAAAAAATCTGATGTACATATGATTAACATGTAACTGGGCTTTAAACACCATGTATGTTACAGTCACCAACAGCATCCTTTGTGGTTCACACGTATTCACAGATCCGAAGATTAAGAGCCATAAATACATTTTTTTTGCGCGTTATGAAAGTCTGCATAATTACTCATGTGTGGTTTTCTGTCACCTTTTTTTAGCTCTCAAGGAAATTCGCATTCTTGTGACATGAAATTCTCTGTATGAGACCGACATTGACATGCATGCAAATGTATTTGAAGTGTGGCCGTGCAAGTACTTTCGGATGATAGGACCTAAATTCAATTAATGTGTTTCACGGGAGGTGCTAATTTTTTGCTGTTAGTATTTGTTCGCAGTAGTTTAATTTAGGTCAGTTCCAGCTGACCGCAACCCTACCTGTTAGGTAATAAAACATAATACCTACATAGGAACTATTTTATCACTTCTTTCTTCAAAATAACATCTTAAAATTAAAAGTATTTCCGACAACATAACTCCAAAATTCAATCAATCACTCAATTTATTGACTACACCCTTAAAACTTCTCTCAACATTCCACTATACCCAATGTCAAATCACATCAATGAATTTTTCATCAAGATACTTGTACCATATTAAATGACACATTCAGGGAAAATCAAAGGTCAATTCTTATCACCCTCACTCTACTGACTCTGATATGTTGACATTATTTTCGTTAGTTTTGGAAGGTCGTGTCTTATAGCTTAACTTGGACCAGTTTTAATAGCTGCCCATATAACTCCGACCACTGTGTGTCTGTGTGTTTGTGTAGATATGTGGAGCGACGCGTTAGTTATGCTTTTCGAAACTCAATTCGAGGTCATCTCAAATTCATTGTCAATCTGTACGCAAGCCAACATCAACAGAGAATGGGATATTCTTATGGATCCCTTCGGCGTACTAAAATGCAAATCGAATTTTACATATGCAGGCGTATGCGGCTCACCTCACTCTGCTCACTGGGTAAATGGGCTTCTGGGGAACACACGGAAGTGGTTTCGAATAAAATATTCAGTGAGGTTGTTATGCAACGGTGAAACAAATTCAGTAGGCACATCCCCGTATACTCAATAGCGACGTCGCGTCGTCATTTAGGTTTTTATTCAGAGCAAAAGAATAATTCTCCCTCAAGGCATGCCTATTGCCTGGTGGGTGAGTAATATTAAAAAGAACTGAATGCTGAACCGCCCGCCGCCCATCATCCCATCAATGTCAATTCTAAGTTTTGCGTGTGATTAGAAGATTTCTCTGTCGGTTCCCTAACCGAAAAATCACTTGGAGGAGCATCACTTGAGTTCTGACTAAAAGCAACGAATGCTAATAACAGATTTGGTAACCACAACGTCGGCATGAAATCGATTGCTTCATCAAGACAGTGGATTCACCGCTTATTGAAGTGGTAACATTTATAGTGAAAGGAAAAGTTAGAGAAAACTATACTAGGAAATCAAATATAAACTCACATACGGCAAAATATCGAATTTGCAAAAACAAAAAATTCAAAAAGATGAGCGGAGGAATATAGGAAAGGAAACAATAAATGCTTTTTAGTTACCGATTTAAAATTAATTTTTCTGAAAACCTTTCAGGTTTTCCAAACTGTTATCCGAATGACATCTTGATGTTACTATGACGTAGAAATTATCCCATCTGAAATAAATAAGTTTTCTGACGTCACTCAGAATGTCATCCGGATGACAAGTTTGGATCGCACCTTAAGTTCCTGCAAATGACTTTTCTACTTAAAATTCTTCCAACGACAATCATCCAAATAAACATACCTTGCAATATATGGCCTTTATTGGTTTTGGTTAGAAATATGAAATGGACGGGTTCTGCATCCTTTTTTGAGGAAACTACCATTTTTTTAAATACTTCCTTCTTTGTGCAAAAACAACAACTACTACCACCATGAAAAATGTTATTATTCTATAGAGCGTAATAGACGCTCACGCTCCCTGGGTAGAAAATCACACATGCTATATTCTCTCCTATTACAGATACCAATTGTGATTGACCTGTCAGAGGATTAGTGAGTCAGTGAGTTACTACTTCTGCTTTATTTTGGGGCCCTTCAACGCATGTTGACCGATTGATGTGAATATGCGTTGCAACAAATGCTGAAAATTTTTTCTAGCTTTGCGCATAGTTGCTAAAACAAAAAATCTCATAATGACTGGACGTCGTCGGGTAAAGGGACACGAAGCCTAACCATCTCTAACACCAAAGGCTAACCCACCACAAATGGGCATCACACGTCCACGAGGACTTACTTAGGGGCAAACGTCGACTCTGACCATTTTCTTGTTGCAGCTAGGTTCAAAGGACGACTGTCCAACAAGAAGAAGCTGCGAACTGCCCAGAAGAAAAAAAATTGTCGTTGTAAGCCTTAGCACACGGGGATAGCCAGAGACTCCAAAGAGCGCCTGAGTGAGCGACTTCCATCCAAACAACTAGCTGCTGGCTTTAAGACTGGAACGTAGGTTCTTTTAAACAGCCAAAGAAACCTAGTCACCGACGCACAGGAATGGTATTTAAGAAGGCAAATCCTGGAAAAGACCAATGAATTTCAAGTGGAGACACTCCATCTTTTTTCGACTTCAAGGACGCATATGATAGTTTTTCAACGTTAGGAGCCCTTCATGGCGAATTCGGCGAATTTCGTGTGATTTCTTCAGTCCTGTTCGTGACAAGATAGTGCACAGGGCTGTTGATTACAGTGATGAGGCTTTCACGGCTATTAAAGAATAGGCGAAATAAGTTGGCTTTGAAGTAAATAAGGACAAGACTAAATACATGCCTATCAACAAACAATCAATCATCTGTCCACCGACTATGACAAAATATCACTATTAACAGCAGCAACTTCGAGGTAGTTAAGGAGTTCATCTACCTCGGTGTAAATATCATGATGATGACATTTAAGTGGATAACCGGGGAAAAATTACAATGGGAAACTGCTACTACTCCGGTTTGGCGAAGGAAATAGGTTCCAAACTCCTGACAAGAAGGACAGAGCATGAAAGAAGAGTTAATACTGGAATCCTTCGAAAGAAAAATTCTGAGTACGAGAAGAGCGAATGAAGGAGAAGATACAACCGCGAACTCTATGAGCAGTACCAAGATGTGGTTGTTGTCCAAAAGCTAAGACATTGAATAGAGCTCTAGCCAAAACGATCTTCGCATACCAGCCCCCAAGTTCGAGACGACAAGGATATACGAACTTCCGATTCAAAGACCAAGCAATCGCAGACGCCAGTCCGCTTGGTAAGGAAAATTGGAAGCAGCAATCGCAGAGGATGGTAGGCTGCCTTGTCGCAGGCATAGAAGTATATATAGTCGTGTTAATGCACACTTAATAGCCGTCACATTTTTATTAATACAAAGATTACAAAGATTAAGTAGTTCATTTTATTCTAAATATTTTATATGTTCACTTGTCATTGTCATAACATTACATTGCTAAGCATCAAAACATTTGTAAGTAACAATAATTTGCTTTTTTATTCAACATCACTATTCACATAAAGTTTTATTTATGGGGTTTAATCTTTTTGCAAAGGTTTTCACAAGCTGATTACCTCGTTGTGGAAAGAACACTTGTTCATCACTGTTCGGTTCGCGATAATCAGCGAGCGATATTTCGTTCACGCACTCCAATTTACATTTTTCTGCTATACGCGCCGACTTCACACTCGTACAGTCACCTGTGTAAAGCGGATAGCCCAGTTCCTCAGCCCTTTGTATTGATTTACAGGCAAGATTTTCTGCAATATGCTTTGACCGATAATCCTTATGCACACCCAACGCAAAGCAATGCAAAGCATTTTTGACCTTATACCTCTCAAAGACGTTGGCACCTCGTTCAAGAGATGACAAAAATAATAGCATTTTTGCCCAATTTGTGCCAGGAACACAAGATGCTTCTGCGGCTAAGCGTTTTTCCTCGCCTGGTCCTTTTGGTCCACATATAATAACGCCCACAATTTGATCAGCGTTTATTGCAACCCAACATGTTGCTGGTATATGCTTTATATTTGACATATTTGCCTGTTCATCCAAAGCATCCTGATGTGGATCTGGTAATGAGATCGTTGTTGATTCGTACGGATAAAAGTGTTGGCGTAAAAATTCGAGCACCACGTCATAATCTTCAGGTGTTGTTAAACGATAAATAATTTCCGTTGTCATTTCCGTCCGTTTTGAGCTTGAAGTGCATTCACTACTGGAGAATTAGAACTGGCTTCAGTTAAGCTGACACAGTTCTATAAAAGTAGCATGGTTCAAGGTTAACGTAATTAATAAATTGCAAATGAGAAAATTAACACTTTAACGTCAAATTATACTAAAATATATCATGCGAGTACCCAATTAATTTTATATTCAACTGGGAATCAAAATATAACGTGAACGCATACATTTTGGTATTGCGCCGTATTCTATTATAACGTTTCTTTAGTATACTAAAGGGAAAGTTATTGCAGTCGTAGGGAAATTTCGAACTTCAAAAAAAGTGGATCCCGCAATTTCGGTTTATATTCCGAGTTTTTGGTGCGACATTTCCTGACGTGTGTTTTTTTTTTTTATTTTATGACTTCAATTACGATAACTACCATACTTAATTACTTAACGGTCTTTCCATCAGTTGGGAACCTTCCATCTTCAACGGTCTCTGTCATGCACTCTGCTATGACTTGGCCTTCATTGCTGTCTTCAACAAGGGGCTGGGATTCAAAGATTGTCTTAGCTGTAGCACTATTACCATTTTCTATAGTCGGCGTGTCTGGGCTTTTTGAACATTTCATTGGCACTCCTCACACATAGGCCCATATAATCTGTAAAGAATTACTCTCAAAAGAGTTAAGTATTCGTTCGCCTTTCCTAAGAATAGTAGCTCTTCTTTATGACTAACTAGCTGCTTCTGGGTTCTCTCATCATGACTTAATTTACTTAACGTTTAAATGTTGATCACTGCACGCACCTTCTTCTTACAGCTTCAGGGATCTCAAAAGCGTTGACAGGCGGCAGTTAGAAATTGATTTGAAGTGGTTTTCAAACTAATAATCCACTTTCGCACCTGTGCTGTGGCAAGAGTACTTCAAGATCTCAACATTCAGAAATCCACTGGCCCAGATGGTATTTCCCCTATCGTTCTGAGGAGGTGTTCTTCCACGCTGGCAAAACCACTGCATAAGCTTTTCTATCTGTCCTATTCTCCAGGGCTCTTTCCTAGAAGATGGAAAACACGCACTTGTCCAGCCCATCCCAAAAAAGGCGAATCTTCCTCTCCCTCCTTTTACCGACCAATTCCACTTACGTCCCTTCTTTCCAAGGTCATGGAAACGCTGAAAAATCGTCAGCTTATGAAATATCTCGAATCCCGAAAACTTCTTAATGACCGGCAGTACGGTTTTCGCGGCAATAGGTCCACTGGTGATTTGATGGCATATCTAACCGAAAAGTGGAACCAATCTATTCACCATGGTGGTGAAAGTAAGGTCGTTGCGCTTGATATTTCAAAGACATTTAACAGAGTTTGGCACCAAGCTCTTTTATCGAAAATGCGTGCATTTGGAATCGATGATACCTTTATTCCGACCGTTCAATTCAAGTTGTTTTGGACGGTTTCAAGTCTGCAACTTACCAAATAAATGCTAGTGTTCCCCAAGGCTCCGTTTTGTCTCCGACTCTCTTTCTCATTTTGATAAATGATCTACTCTCTGCTACTTATAATCCTATTCATTCCTTGGCCGATGACAGTACCCCCAGCTTTACATATTCGTTTCCTGGGCAACGCCCCTCATCTTCGGGCATTGAACTGGAATGGCAAAGTATATTAAGCTCATTAAATTCCGATCATAAAGCATTCTTGAGTGGGGTAAAACCAACAGAGTGGAATTTAATGCTTCCAAAACGCAATGCTGTCTGCATGAATGACACTTGCATCGCTGAATCCGAAAGACTTTCCATTCTCGATATGTGTGTTAATGACAACCTTCGTTGGAATGACCACATATTCGACGTCGCCAAGAACGCTGCGAAGTGTCTAGGCTTCCAAAAGCGATGCAAGAAATATTTTACGCCTTCTGATCTGGCTAGAATCTACAAGGCGTTAATTCGCCCAAAACTTATGTACAACGCATATATCTAGTCCGGTGCACCAATTACATATTTGGAGGTACTTAACAGAATTCAAAAACGTGCCATAAAACTTATTGGCGACCGAGATATTGCGAATTCGCTTGACCCTCTTAGTCATCGTCATAATGTCTCCTGCCTATTGTTGTTCTATCGATACTACCATCACAAGTGCTCAAACGAAATAGCCAGTTGCATTCCTCCCCTTCAACACTTCAACCGTAATACTCGCCATGCCAGGAATGCTCATCGATTCACCCTAAAGCCTATATTCGGCCGAACTGTGAAATTTAAGTATTCGTTTCTCTGCCGTACAACACGAATGAGGAATGCTCTACCTCACTCGGTTTTTCCTGACCATTACAATTTACAAACATTTGAAATCAATGTGCATCGGTTTCTCATCCTTTCTTCTAATCCCTCATTTCCTTAACGCCCGTGCTGTGTTACTATATTATTATAAGGGTGTTAACAATACCTTTTGCACGTGCAAATTAAAAAAAAAAAAACACCTGAGCATGCTCGCCCAGTTCGTTCGATAGTGTAGCCGTGAACAACAATTGAACATCTCACGAACATCACTTATGCGAATTTTGAATAAAGATTTGAATTTACATACTTACAAGGTTCAATTTAACAGAAACTTCACTTCTATTATTTTAATATTGTATATGTGGATCTCAATTATCTGAAGATTCATTTGAAAACCTACCCTCTAGATAGTTGTTTTAGAAAGTTTGTTTTATTAAGTCCAACTCTGTGGGGATTAATAGTACCTTTCGTACTAAAATTTATAACCCATTTATTAAACACAATTAAGCTAAGATCGTACCTGCCTCGAAAATTGTGATTGTAATGATTTTCGAAATATCTCAATTTTTTCTTTTCTTTCAAAAGTTTTCGAAAGGCTAGTGAATAATTAAATACATATCATATCTGTACTACAGCTTTAATCAAGATTGTGGTGGAAGCTACAAAAGCCGTAGATGATGATAGAGTTACAGTTCTGACACTCTAACATTTTTCGAAGGCTTTCAATACTTAATGATCCTTTTCAGTTATTGTCGCCGTCAACTAATTTAATTCTTTCTTATCTGATCAAAAGATCTTAAGCCGTTTTTGAAAATAATTCAATATTTGGACAAATCTCATGGTCGTCGTCGTAGTATGCTGCACACAGATAAGAATGTGGCTACTGTAGTCGATTATGTGGATCTTACTGAGTAATCCTTGATATAATAATAGCCAAGTCAATATTCTGTCCTCTGTACCACTTTTATGTCCGTCCCAAAATTACTGGGAAACTGTAAGACATATAAAGCTAAGATTTGGAATTTAGGTAGATCACAGCCTAAAAAATGTGTAGGAATATATTTTTATTTCTTTGTTTAAAGGGCGAGGGTACTTAAAAACACTTTAAGTTTACAGCGCCATCTAGTTTGTGGAATGAAACATAATTATAACACAAAAACTAGGACATGAATCCAAGTTATACATAAAAAATTGCTCCATCTAGGCTCAAATAGAGACTGATAATATTATAGTAATAATACAGAGGCTTAAGTTTCCTGAAAAGTGGCACAATATTACTAATTTTCATACTTTAAATAAGATTGAGGATTTCAGAGAACACAAGAAAAACATGGATATTTGTTAAACTTGCAATTCACTAAAAATAGTTTACAACGAGATCGTCTAAAGCAAGCTTTGGTTTATTACGAATAAGTTCATAGGTCTCGAATGAGATAATATTAATATCAACCTATCGAATAAAGTATCTACTAAAATAGTAGAGTATTTAATTTAAATACAGTTTACGGAATATTTATATTTTCTATGCAATGCAACAATCTGTCATTTTAATCACAGTATCTACAATAAAATAAGCCTCTGTAAAGGAATACATATTTTCTGACTTAAAATTGTTAATATTTAATTGGATAGTAAAAATAATTTCTATTTTGGGCATTCAGCTAGTGTTAAAATAAAATAAATAAATCTAAAGCCTGCTTATTGGCCAGCACTCTGCACTCAGCACAACTGGCAGGATCAGTGTTTTATTACATTTCTTCTGCCAAACCGAAGTCACGTTAGTTTCCTGGGTTAATTCTTTGTGTATGCTCTCATTTGTTTTCTAAAGTCACCAGACACAGCTGGATTAGTTTTGATAGGGGTTCCCAATTCGGCCAACGACATGTGAAAATGTGGTCAATTGTCGACTTACTGGGAGGGATGCAACACTGATACGGTGCCCTATGTGTGAAATAAATTGGATGTTTTCTTTACACAATCGAGCTTTCTTTAGCCACTAAAAGAAAGTAACATTAAAATATAATTTTACTTTACCTTAAAAAGATTCTCAAAATTTTTTCGTATACTAGATAATATTATACCAACATCCAGGAAAATAAGTAAGAATTTTGTGTATAAACATTAAATACCATTAAAACCTAGGTTACATCACAAATGTTCGTCAAAGACCCAAATGATAACGACGTACCCCACTGTGCGTCTAACAACACGACCAACACTTAGAACTCACAATTCGACTGCTTCGGAAACAAAATGAAAGGTAGATATAAGATAGGTATTAAGTAAGTAAGCAAGTATGATGGCATTCACGAAGAGCTACAGCAGCTACAGCAAGTTTGAAGAGGACGACCTTGCATTTTGCATATGTTGCCTTTAACCTACCCATATATACAGTGGTGCGTGTTTGCTATCAACTTTTCACTTAAAAACTCAAAAGCCCTCGACATTAATAATTATTTTGATAACTTGTATCAAGGATTCAGATTTACATTCCATCACCCACACCATTCATGTCCGCCCTCATCACCACCATCGTCATCATTTAGATCACATGAAGTGGTAAGCAGAGCAGGAGCAGGAGCAGAATCAGTAGTTTAGCTTAGCAGAAGTGTTCCGTTTTTGTTTACAGACAGGCAGAAGGCGTATGACGACAGCAAGACGAAGAGAACGAACGACACAAACTCTGATTACAGTGACGACGAGGACGACGACAAGGGCGACACCTTGCCAAGGTTCATTATGCAAATGTGCGATGGGTTGGATCCCTCAAGTGTGAAAGTTTTAATAACTCGGTTTCGGTTCCTTTTAAATGTGTATCACTTGAGTACGAAATTTGAGGGTAAATACGTTTGGGATTTACCACATCGTCCTCCCTGTAGTAATAGTCCCCAGTAATTATTCAAATAGCGGCGGCAACACACATATTTAACGCCATAAGTAGCGGATAACGTTCATTTCGTATGTCAGACGAGCAATTATCCACTGTCAAAATGATGAACAGGACGTTTGCGATTCAACTGCCGGGGATAATTATCCGCCGCTAAATGAATGAATACGGAACGAATAGTCGGGAAAGGGTCATTTTATGGATTGCCTTGTTATTTTTTTTGTTCCATAATTCAGGTCAAGAACCTACTGGTCGTAGAGCAACAACTTAAGTGACATCCTTTGCTTTGCTCACTACTCGAGAAAATAAAATAGCAACCATAAGTGGGCACTGTCATAGCTTGGCTTGGCTTCCTAAGAAAATACTTCTGATGGATGAGTGGGCTGGGGAAAGTGGCACACTTAGCCGGTCGTCTACAACGGTAATCTAGGATAGGTTCCATACAAACTATGGGAAGATAAAGTGGAATTATTAAGGAAGTCCTTCTATAAGAAGCATCAATGGAACCGATTGACAGAGACTGATGGTGGAGCAATAATGCCAGTCATGATGGTGGTGAATGCGAGTGGCTCTTGTGCTACTGCCATTGAAGGTGAAAGGTCGTGATCTAGAAAGCGATTGGCAAAGGCTTGATGTTTTGGTGTCAAGTTGTGACAGAGAATAAATACATACATAGTAGATTGTAGTGTCATTGTGGGAAAATACATATTTTGTGGGAAACTGGATCAGTCCGGTAGTTGTTTCACATTTAAGTGGGAGTTTATCAAACCTATGCAAGGCAAACAGCGTGAACATGTTTTTTTGTTGTTCATATTATCTATCATCCGTGGGCAGTATAAATCGTAGGCATTGATGTGGTTAAGGCTTTCTAAAGATTTGTTGGAATTCGTTCTATGGTATACCTGTAGAGGTCAATTGATACTAAAAAGGTCAAACGTAAACGTAAATCTTCAAATTATTATTAGGAACAGCATAGATGCAGTCTGCTTTCAGGCCTAGAGATCCCTTAATCTGATCTATGTTTGGTACACTGGAAATGAGGTTTCAGTGAATACTCTTAAAACCGCTGGTGCTGGAGTATTTGTGAAACGCGATATCATAACGGGTAAACATGGGTCTGTTTTCCAAGCGGAGATTTTTGCCATCCTAATCGCAATGCGCTATATTGTGAACAACAAGTGGACGGCTTAAAGCATTTGCATTTGCAGTTGTAGCCAAGCTGCATTAAAAGCGCAGCTAAGCCCTCTTATCTCGCCCAAGTTAGTGCTCGAGCTCAAGCTTTCTCTGGATTTGGTCGGAAGGCTCAACAGAATGAATCTTGTCTGGGTCCCAGGTCACACTGGTATCCAGGGGAATGTGATCCCCGAAGAGCTTGATAAGCAAGGTTCAGAAGAAGTTTTCTCAGGACCCGAACCTGTGTTGGGTCTGTCTCGATCTTTTGTCATGTCTTCCATTGATGCTTGGGTTTCTTGTGAACACAATATTCGGTTGCGCTATTGCGGTGGATGCAGACAGACCAAACTATTGCGCCCGGACATTTTCAAAAGGTTCGCGTCCTTACTTTTATCTCTTAGGAGAATCGACTGTAGGCTGCTTGTAGGCGTTCTTTTGGGCCACCAAGCTTTTGCTAAACACTTAAATGTGTTGGGCTTAAGCGACTCCACTAGCTGTCCTGCTTGCCGTGAGGATGATGATACAGCAGAACACTTTACGTGATGAGTGCCGAACATCTAACAATAAGCTCCTTCTCAAATAAAACTAATTGTAAGTACACTAATTTAAGATGTCTGCATGGTAGCACAGTGGACCACTAGTTGTGTCTGGGTGTTCCATCGAATATTTGCAAACTCCGGCAAAAAAAAGAGTCTATTGTCAGTGCCGGTAGCAAACAACAATGTAAAACACAGTCAAAAGTATTACGCTTACATTGTTTGACAAAATTAAATGTCAAACAATCTAAACGTAAATTAAGTCGCAATTAAAAAAGCGATTATATTTGAAAAGGCGGGTCCTCCAGCTTGAGTGCTGTGCCATCGGGGTAATTCCATCGGAGTAATACCAAATCAAATACAGATTTATTAGAAAAGATTAATAATAAAATGAAAATTTGTATTACTTGATTATATACATCAACAATTTAATTACTTGCAAATAAGTTGTAATTACTTAAAAAAATATTTAAAGCTGAATAGCGTTCAAAGTTGGTACGATAATAGCAAAACTAGTTGAATGAGGTACGTTTCATAAATTTGTGGGTGGAATATTAAAGTTAATAAACGATAAAAGGTACAAAGAATTAATTCTTCCATCCATAAGGTTATTTAGAAAATGATTGCAAAGATACGACTGCCTGTTATCAAGACTGCACAAGTTTTGATTATGTATTTGAAATGAAAAGCTGAAAATCGTAGTTTTTTAATTTTTTTCTTAAGGCGTCATAACTTTTTTCTGGGCATATAAAATCGCACGATGCTACTTACATTTTTTCCGTCGTATGCAAAATATGTGAAGTGGTTTTTCTAGCTATATCCTGAAGTATATTTCTGAAGTTATATCATTTAGGGTAGTTATACCGCAAAATAGTATCTATTCAGTCGAGGTGAAGATAGAACTTTCTACTGTTCCAAATTTTTCGTGTCTGATCTTCAGAACTATTTATCCATATGGGTATATTTTTATTAAATCAACCAAAAATATAGATAAATCAATTTTGCTCCCCACTGTTTATGAGCGAGCTAAACTTATTCCAGTATGTTTTGCACAACACTCTAGTTATATCCATGACAGAAACGTTTTTGAAAGTCAACTATTTAAAACACATTAAGTTAATTTCTTAGCTAAATAAACTTACTTAAAACAAATTCAAATTAGGAAAATAAGAACAACATAATATATTAAGAAAAATTACTTGTTTTCCCGATCATTGGTTAAACTCTAGCTTTTGTTTAGAGTTCTCCTAAGAAAAGCGCACCACATCCACAAGAGAAGGAATCACACGTACACATACATTCATGCTCAAACGGGCTTGATGAATGATGCGAGTTGCAACTAGCAAGTTGCCTTGGTTGGTTTGGTAATTCCGATTTTTGGAAATTTTGTTGGACTAGCTACAAGGATGAATATGTCGAAGGAGGATGAAGGAGAACACCAAGCCATATAAGGAAACGATGGTAATGCGTTCTTTCTGAAAAAATGTTTTCTACCTTGGTTCGCTGAAGTAAAGAGAACATGTTGTGTTGATATTTTTATTTAAAAGGAACTTTTCGGTTGAGGTCGGTCTTCGATGGTGTGGTGGCCTGAAGTGCGCTGAAGTGAGGTGAATATCTTAAGGCCATTTTTTTAGATATTTGTTTACATATTACTTACTTTTTACATACTTAACGGGCTTCCGACCCGTGAAGAGTCCCTGCCTAAAATACGGCAGCCTTCCACCCTCTGCTATCCCGAGCACGCTGCTTCCAGTTGTCCAGACCAAGCGCTCTGGCATCCGGGCTTGGTCTTTAAAACGGAGGTTCGATCTTACTTGTCGTCTCGAACCTGGGGGCTGGGATTCGAAGTTCCTCTTGGATTTGAAGATCCGTTGTTGTCCATTCGCCCGATGTGGCCGAGCCAATGTAGTCGAAGAGCTTTGGCCTTTCGGACTACATCCACATCTTAGTACAGCTCATAGAGTTCGCGGCTGTATCTTCTTCTCCATTCGGTCTCCTCGCACACAGCACCAAATATCCGTCAAAGGATTTTTCTTTTAAAGGATTCCAGTATTAACTCTCCTTTCCTGCTTATCGTCCAGCATTCGGCGCCGTATAGCAGAACTGGTTGGATAAGGGTTCTGTAGAGCATGCACTTTGTCCTTCGAGTTAGGAGTTTTGAACCCATTTATTTTGCCAAACCGAAGTAGCACCGGTTTCCTAGGGTAATTTTTCGACGGATCTCCACTAAGATGTCATTTGTGGAGTTGATGTTTACCCCGAGGTAGATGAACTCCTTAACTGCCTCGAAGTTGCTGCTATCAACAGTGACATTTGGTGGACAGATGATTGTTTGTATGTTGATAGCATATATTTAGCCTTGTTCTCATTCACTTCAAGACCAACTAGTTTCGCCTGTTCTTCAATAGCCGTGAAAGACTCTATCACGGCACGCTAGGATCGACCGATGATATCTATATCGTCCGCATACCCCAGCAGTTGGACTGATCTGTTGAAGGTAGTGCCTTCCGTGTTGACACGTGCCCTGCGCGCAATCTGCTCAAGAACAATATTAAAGAAATCACACGACAGCGCATCTCCTTGCCGAAATCCGGTGCATGTTTTAAAGGGGTTCAGATGAGCTTCTGCCAAACTGAACATTACATTACATTACAGCTAATTGGTTTTGTCAAGTCTTGTGTGTTATCAATCACTAAGATCTTAAACTTGCTTTCTGTTTGTAATGGTTGTAGGTGTGGTGTGCTTAGAAGTCTGCACGGTCTCTTTCATTAACCATCAATTATAATATCATCTGCAACAACAATGCATAAAATGTGATGTTGATAAAAGAGATCTTTCTTAGCATTGGCATCGTTCGCTTGGATCGTGACAGCAGCTTACACCACACCTTCGGCTAAGGATTGATAAGTATTTTGTTTTATAAACTCAACCTCATTAATTTAATTATATGAAGAGGAAATAGACTTTTCTTTCGCTTGGCAATTACAATAAGTTTTTTTTCTTTCTTTTGTGTGGTTTAATTCAAAACAATCATATTTTTATGGAGTAAAGAAAAAGAGTGAGTTTAATCACTGAGCCATTTGTTTCATTTATTTGTATAGGTTTATCTATTTATTATATAACTTAAATTATTTAATTATTTGCTAATATGTTTGATCAAGCATTTACATATGTGTTATTCTGGTATGTTCTAGTCGGTTAGCGTATTTTGGGTGAGAGATTTAGTGGAAATGTGTTGTTTTAGTTTTCTTTTACAGGGTTGTAGCCCTAAGTGTAAATGGACTGAAAGATTCCAATCATCTGAGTGGGAACAGGGGTGCGGTGTTTCCTCCCTATTGCTCGCCGGTGAGTTGGTTAGTGCCTTTCTGCTTCGTGTTCTGTATACGCATTGTAGCAACATTCATGCACATCATATCGTTCATTATCGTTTAATGAATTATTTTTAATATTCATCCGCGTTTGACTAAATGAACCAACACGGGCTCATGTGCGTTTTTATTATTGTAATTTCAGTTGATTTTCGAAGGACCTAGCCAATGATCAGAGTTGACATGCGTACGTTTATATATATTTGCATTTCAAGTGGTTTTTAATAATTTTGTATTTTGAAATAATATATATATAAAACATAAGGAAAGGCTACAGTCTGCTTGGGATGAACAGTACGATGCCCTATCCATATCTCTATATGCCCCAAAGAAAAAAGCATTAAGAAGATAATGGATAGCATTTTATTTCATTCTATTAAATTAAAAAAAAATGATTTTCAGAAAAACGGCCCCCAAAAAGTGGGCGTGGCAAAAAACTTTATATGACAAACTTATAAAGGAGGGCAGTGCCTACATATCTTGCGAACGTTGTAACACTCTATCTCTCTAACTTTAGCTTTAAAACGGTTCTAAATTGTGGGCGTGACAGTGGGCGTATTCAAAAAATGTTTACACTTAACCATTTCGGAGCCCTAGATGGTAAAAAATTAATATTAGGCGTAAACAGCCCATATAGGACCTAAAGCCTAGCTTCTCCAACCATTGTGTGTGCGAAGTTATATAGTTGATACGAATGGAAGGACCTACAGCTTAATGCCGGTTCCAAAACAAGTTTTGTTTCGCCATTTGCATGAAATTGCTAACTAAGTTCTTAGAAAGAGAAGTACTGAAGTAGCTTCTCTATAAAAACGACCGAGTATATTTAAAATGTACAAACTTATCTCTCTCAATAAGAAAATCGTATTTAATATGGTCCATTGAACTTATTGTTTAGGATTGCTACATTTAAGAGGAAAAAACTATCGAAATACATATATCGATTACTCTCGATAGTCAAAAGCTAACTATGGATGTCACTGACTATCGATATTTCTCCACCTTTACTCCAATAAGCAAACACATATTTTTAATATACTCAATTTTGCACTAACTCTGAGGATATGAATATCCTATTCGATGCGAATTTATTTGTAGTGATTTTATTGGATAAGATTAATTTCTGTTTCACAGTTGTTATTGTTAAAATTGTTCTGAATTGTTATCGCTACACATGTAACATGTAATGATTTGATTTACAGACTGCATCAAATCTCAAATAATTCCTCCATAAATCCTAGAAAATCCATTTCCACAATACCTTTGATAATCCTTTGAATAGATACTGTTCAATTGCCATTAGAAAATTCCTTTCACATCAATTAGAGTTTTCCGGAAGTTAAGTCCTTAGCATATGCAATTGGAAGGTTTAATGAAAAAACAAAAATATATATACAAAATATACATATATATTATATAGATACAGGATCAAAACTCCATGTCCAGCAGAGAAACAACAATGTGACTACTATTTTCCGTCCTGTCTTCCGTTCCAAAAGTCTTAGCCACAAAGCAGTGAAATGCGAAATCCTGTTAAACCACCAATTGACTACAACGGCAAGAGCCGGACATGACCTATATAATGTCGGGTTTTTGAAAGACACAAAAAGGGGCAAAGCAGCGGAACGAGGTAAAAACAGCAAGCCCCAAAATGTGGTCAGATTTGGTTGGCAATTTGTGTGGTATGCCTGTGGGGACCGTAAGTTGCAGCCAGCAACCAACAGCCAGCACTAATAGAAGTTCAGTCCGACACCAGTGTAGTTGTTGGGGTTTTATGGCAGAAGTACTCGTAAAGTTTTCCAGCGCACCCAATGGGACAGTATTATGAACTTGGCATTGGATGTGGATGCTAGCTTTAGTATTACTGGGGAAAGGATTTCGACTGCATATACTATATGGGTTGCAATAATTTTGATTTCAGTCTGCTCAATGCCGGTGCAAAATTGCGCTACTACATTTTAAAGGAAGTTACTTAATTTTTTAATGGACGCAATCGCAAAAGTTGAAACAAACTCTTTAGTTTATGTTTTCAGGACGTTTTGCCAACGTGCCAACGACGTCCTGAATTGTTGCACAAAATTGATTGCTCAGTGTGTTGGTATGGAAGACAGTGGGGTGGATGAGGATAACAGTTTTGCTAGTTACTTGTTGGTTTGTTGGTATATGACGGTAGTTTTATTGTCCCCAGTTGTGGCCATAATTTTGGTTACACCAGAATGGGATACAAATTAAGATTTTTTGTAAAGTAGAACGAACAAAAGAACAGCATATTTAGCCAACTAACACGACGTCTTAGGTCTTAGGAATCTGTCGCGTAAGTAAACGAAAATGCTTAAGTCCACGTATTTGACAGAAGATACAATGCCGTACAATCAAGTTTCACTTATTTCCATGACGATAAAAAAACTAGAACTATATTACCACATCTCTATTTGACATTTACTAAACAGATATAAATAATTATCAAAATAAAAAACTAAAGGTTTATTAAAAACTTCTGTTTGAGTAAACCAGCACGTCTTAAAGATTGTTGAATACAATCCTCCACCTAGATCGCGAGCAGACTCAATTTCAAAAAAAGAAAAGCTTATCACGTGCTTAAGAATTTTTGGCAACGGTAATCTCCAAAAAGTGTTGGGCAACATTTTAATGTAGGTTTCGTTCAGTCCACATTCAGAAAAGTTTTGCTGCAGATACTGGACGTAATCGCATTAATACTTTTCTTCTGGTCAGGTGATGAAACCCACCACGGATTCAACCTTTGCCGTATTACTCTCATGCAGTAAACTTAAGAAACGAAGTAAAATGATGTCTCTTTAAAAGTTGTTTTTAAATATATATTTTTTGTATTATTAGTATAAAAGCAACAATAACAGAAAAATTACAAAACAAAATTTATTGAAAAATATAGAAACTAACGGGTGATTTCTTAAGCGTAATTTTTTTAAAAATCGAATAAAACACTAAAATTTGCATTAAATATTAAAATTTTTTATTGTAATCGATAAATAGGCCTTTGCCATTTACGTTCTAAAGACAACTACATGTAAATGTTGTCCACTGCTCCGTTTCAAATGGTCCATTCGGAAAGTCCAATTTTGCTTCACTTTTCCGAGCATTTTGGGCTGCATTCCACAAATTACGAGTGTTATCTTATCCTGTAAGGCTTCAATCGTGTTCAGCTTGTCCACATAGACTAACGACGACGACGACACATAACCCCACAAGAAATTATTAAGAGGTGTTAAATCGCATGATCTTGGCGGCCAGCTCACAGGGCCATTTCGAGAGATAAGATGCTCACCAATATTTCACGAGCTCTGTGGCATGTGGCATCGTGTTGATGAACACACATGTCAACCAAGTTCAACTCATCAGCAAAAAAAGTCGCGTATCGTGGCTTGATATCGTTCGCCGTTGACGGTAACCTTTCCTCCACGGTCGTCTTTGAAGAAAAATAGAGCAATTATGCCACCAGCCCATAAACCACAACAAACTGTCATTTTTTTGGGATGCATCGGTAATTCTTGTATGGTATGTGGCTGTTCATCACTCCAGATGCAACAGTTTTGCTTACTTACGTATCCGTTGAGCCGCAAATGAACCTCAATGCTGAATACAATTTTTCACTTACTCAGATAATATTTACATTTGAGCCTGTTTTAGCTACAAAATCCGTTTCTTTACTTTAAGTTTCTTAAGGCAATTTCTTGCATCTTAATGTTATGTTCGTTGTTCTGAACTTTGATTTCTTCTAAAGCCTTGTAAATTCTCCTTGTATTGTACTGAAAATCCTTAGATGTCTTTTGGCAAAATTTTAATGAGTTTTGAATTTCATGGCTTAATTTGCACTGAATTTCAATGTGCGATTTCAAAAGCTCGATAGATATTATCACGCACACACTTGACAAACACCACAATAATTGACAAATCCGAACAATTTTTCAGTCGGATTTCAATTGTATGTAACAAATATGTTCACGTGAATAGGGCTGATATAGGTACTCCATAAGTTTCCGAAATGATTAAATATTGACATTTTTTTAATGCACCCACAATGCATAAAACAGATTATTAAAGCTAAAATTAGAGAGATAGAGTGCTAGAACCTTCTGAAGATATGCAGGCAATGGATTTCCTCATAAGTTTGTCATATGTGTTTTGCCACACCTACTTTTTGTTGGCGTTTTTAACTAAAATGGTGTTTTCCTCGAAAACTTTCATAGAAAGCGATAAAGAAATGTCCCAATTTATTTTGGGAATATTTTTTCTAATATATCACCCATACAAGGTTCTTGGAACAGTAACTAATTTGTACAGTGGGTATCCTAATTGGCCTAAAAAGCGAGATCTACTCTAGAACTCTTAAGAAGCAATTTAAAAAAAAAGTCACATTAGCAAGAATACTATAGGACATACTGGAATCAAGGAAAACAAAGCTGCCGGTCTTTTGTACTTTCCTTTTCATATGTTTGGTTGGATATGACACATTTTGGTCCACTATCGCGCCAAATTATTGTGTCTTCGGGTAGAACATCTAGTCAACCTGAATAACTAGCAATAACAGCACCGCTTACTCAAGTCAAATTTTTAAATTTCTATAGTTAAAAATTAAAATATATCGCCAAAAACGCCAGCACCTCCGAGCAAAAAAGATTAAGGGCGATTGGGCGAAAAGAGAAAAAAAAATCCAAAGTATTTGCCGAGCATTTAGAAAAAAAATGTAAGCCCTTTCATGGCCAACAGCTAATTGAAGATGCAGCCTTAGCCGGGATACCTGACAATTAAAATTAAAAGTGTATCACTGGCTGAACTGTGTAATGAAATATAAAAACTGAAAATGAACGAAGCTCCTGGATACGATTTGATTACGGGCCAGGTCCTTAAAGATTTGTCTACAAAAACACTAAGCATGTTCGTCTATCTAATAAATGCTGCGGTTAGATTATGGTACTACCCAAGAAAGGAGCTGAGGTCATAATGGTTCCATGTGACAAAAAATCGTTTAGACCAATATCGATTTTACCAATATTATGTCAAAAACTGTTATTAAAGCGATTACAGAGCGTCGATTTATACCTGATTAGGGTTCAGAACTAAGCACTCTACAATCGATCAGGTTTAACGAATAAACAATTAAATAGAAAAAGTCCTAGAGGTGAACAAAATATTTTCTAGTATTTTTCTTGATGTCTCGAAAGCTTTTGATAAAGAATGGCATATAGGATTGAAACATTAACTAAAATTAGTAATTCCAATGCAATTATATGAAATACTTAGTTCTTATCTAACGAACAGACTCTTCCGTGTTAATCACGGACAATAATATTCCGAAGTCAAAGAAATCGCGGCAGGAGTTCCACAAGGACGCGTTCTAGGTACGATTGGATTTTTAATATAATGGATTTTTAATCTAATCGAGATATTTCGCAAGAATAATACCTACGTTTGCGGATGACACAGCTATATTTCCCGTGAGAATCAGCAACGAACAAGCTCCAACGACCTATTGACAGTGTTTTTGAATGGACAATCTACGCACATAAATTTAACTTATGGACATTAACCCACTTTTATAAAAAACTAAATAAATATTAGTCGTAAACGGCCCCTGGACCACCTTAAGCCTTCTCCCACCATTGTGTGTGCGCGAAGATATATTTTCTACACGAATGGAGGACTCTGGGATGTTTGTCAGACATTCGCATGAGGTGGACATCGAATAATATTCTTTAAGGTGGTACGGGCCGGGATTTGAACCAGCGAACGCTCGCTTTGTGGTCCAACGCACTTAGCCACTAATCCACTGCACCTACATGTACCTAACCATTTTTATAGGCTCGATACAAATCTCGTACGCAATTGAGGCTAAATACTTGGGAATAACACTAGACCCAAAATTAAAATGGAAATCACGTGTTAAGAAGAAACGGGAAGAGCTTGTTGTCAGATATGCATTGGTCGATTTGCCAAACTCAGCATGCAAGACAAGCTGCTTTTATAGAAACAAGTTATAAAACCGGCTTGGACGTATGCTATAAAACATAGGGGTTGTACCAAAACATGTAATGTAAATATTTCACACACTTTTCAAACCTTAAATGTTAAGAAGAATTGTAAACGCCTAGTAGTATATCCGAAACGGTGATTTCCAGCGAGTATGGCTACCGTCGAAGGCAAGATAAAAACATTTGTCATTGCAATAACGTTATGCTACAAATTCTAAATGAACCGAAACAAGTGCGTTGTTTTTTGTTACAGGTTTACCGGAGTCGGAACCTGAATAAGCGGTTAGTAAAATGTAGGTCATTGAAATGTGTTCAACTGTGCAAATATCTATCAGAATCTGAGCTAAGAATTATTACTGAATGTGTAGGAATGCTGGGAATCAGAACAGGATAAAGGGCATTTTTAAAAACAGCGATCCATAATAAAAGGTAGGATGTGAAATTTGCGCTATATCGGTTGCGAATATAAAAAAAAATGTATCGTATATGTTTGCATCAAGAAGTGGTTCCGTTATGTTTCCTTTGTACCTACAAAATGTATACCGGGATGTACGCTTGCTGGTCTGTTGATTTGTACTGGTCTTGAAGACTTTCTGCCTATCGCCACGTTAGAATGAGCTTTGGAGGTATTCTGAACACCACGATGAAAATCTCTATTTTACATGAATTTCCCTGGTCTACCCAGTGATCGTAGTTTCCCCTGAAATTTCTCTTCTTTTACGTGGAACGTGTGCTTTTCCTTTCATACTTGCACACTAAGGGCAGACAATTTATTATAGTAGATGTTGTTCCCTCTTTAAATTAGGAGTAAATTTACCCCGATCGGAGTAAGTTTCGAACGCTGATTACAGCTGTAGGAATACAGGGTGTTAACGACTTAATCTTGAAAAATATCAAATACGATTTGATACGTTGGACGTTGATACATAAACTTATCAAAATAGTTAGAGCAGTTTTTGAGAAAACTTATTTAATTTAAATTTAAGAAAATCGTTATATGAAAAAAATCTAAATATGCAGAATTGTTCAATAATCACATCCCTTGATTAGTTTTTCAGATTTTGGCGGTTTTATAAAATAGCGTTAATCGATTTTTTTTCCAAAAACTGAATATGCAGTATCCTTGGCCCCATCCCAAGTATCCTTAGTACAAAAAAAGACCAATATCCTTGCAAAGGTTTTTTAGAAAATTGGTGACAAGTGATTTTCACCAAAAAAATTGTACCGTTATTTCAAATGATAAAGAAAAAAAGAAAAATTGCTATACGGGGCCCAGACAGGCAGACCGACGAACGGCATTGACGGACCCACTATAGTCGTAATAAATATAATCCCTCATACTTAGTTTGAGTTAAATTTCTTTGAGGCAATAGCTGATGAAATTTGGACTATTTATCGATATCACGATTTGTGGTCTGGAAACTCGTTTTACTATTTACCACCAGGTGCCTCCAGCGTTAATAGGAAAACAATTTTCTGTTACGATTCATGTTCCCATACTTAAATTGTAAAATCATTGATAATCGCAAAAGAAATGAGACATTTTTATAGCCGAATAAATAACGATAGAGCTTCTATTTTTATTGATTAATATGGCTATATATTATACTGAAATAATAGAAGAAGATTCGCAGTCAAAGTGAGTTAATCGAATGCGCTTTTCAGAATTGGTTGTTAATAAAACCCGCAATTAATTTTATTTTTAGATGTTTTATATACCCTATCCTAAGGGTATGTTAATTTTGACATATAGTTTGTAACACCCCTTAATATTAGTTGTAGACCCATAAAAGTATATATATTTATGATCAGGACCAAATCCTAAGACTATCTAGCAATGTCCGTCCGTCCGTCCGTACGCAAATTTTAGGCCTTTAAAATTAAGCTAGGAAGCTGAAATTTGGACCACATATTCCCTAGGGCTTCGAAATGGTTAAATGTTAAATTTTTTTGAATACGCCCACTCCACGCCCACAATTTAGAAAAAACCGTTTTAAAGCTAAAGTTAGAGAGATACAGTGTTAGAACCTTTACAAGATATGTAGGCACTGCCCTATATACAGTTTTTTGCCACGCTTACTTTAGGGGGCGTGGCCAAAACATTTTTTTTTAAATATATCAAAAACACCATCCCGAAGAGTGCTTCAGAAGAAAATGGTACACTTAACATCATCAGCATTGTTCTGTCAATCTTTTTCTTCATTACCATGCCACTCCTAGACATCATTATTGAGGAAATTTAAAGGGGTATCGTGTTTAGGAAAACATTAGTATTCAATATAGTGTTTCTGATGTATGTAATGCTTTCGACTAGAAACTTCAAATTAGTGGGTTGTTTGGATGAAACTTTTTTCAATAGAAGAGAAATTATAGGTACACAACACATGTTGTCAGTATTCCATAAATTGGCAAACGAGATATTCGACTTTTAAAGCCTTTGTCAGGATTAGACTAAAGCTAGGTATCAAGTTGCATTAGATTGACATTCAATATTGACCTCTTTACCCAATTTATACATCAACTCAACCTTAATATGAATAATCGCCAAGAATATGGGGCAGTTATTCACAGTAAAGGATCGCCTATTAAAATGAAAAATGACCCAACAAATTATAAAAATTTACCCAAATTTCACCGCTCACGCAACTTCGTTGAACGCTCGGTGTAAGCATAGGCACCGTGAAATAAAGGCTTTGGCTCTAAAAGCCTCTTTCTTGTGGCTTTTAAATCCAATTTTAGATAAATCCCCAAGTCCTACAGGACGAGATGACATAAGGTCAACGGCGGAGACTAGGCTCCCAGTGATCGACAAGCTTAAGAGAAATTTGGAGTTTAAAAATTCAGAACTTTTTCTGCGCTGCGTGGATCTTGATTACTTAAATGTTATATTGAACTTTTAATAATTTTCTGTCAGAATATTAAAACAATATACTTATATGCAAGCAATCGGAAAAATGAATAAAACATAAAATGAACTAACACTTGAACAAATTTTTAGTTGCCGACACCATTTTCTCAGTATTCTACACCGCTAAAAAGTGGTTTTGCAAATAATTGCAAAAAACAAGAAAACAAACGTTGATGAGGCCCTTAACTAATCAGATCTACCATAAGTTCCCTTCGAAGAAATCCCCAAATGAAAAATTCCGCTACGAATCCCGAAAAAAAGCAATCAAAAGATCCGAAGGGATTTAAAAAAATGTTTCCATTTTCGAAGTGAGCTGATTTATACCACAATTAATTCTCAAACAATACGAAGAAAAATTCCTAAACAAAAAAAAAATCCTTTAATTTTCCCATAACAATATTTACCTATTTTTATTTTATAAAGGGTGATCCATTTCGACGTTCCCTACTTTTTTAAAGAAAAAAACACAGAAAATTCAAATTTAATGGAGAATGTTTATTATCATTTGAAAGAACATTCTTTGGCATTTATTTTTTGAAGATTATGTCTATCAAATGTTGGGCGTTGCTACGTCGCAGATGGTCCATCCGTTGAGTCCAATTTTCGATCACTCGTTCGAGCATTTCGACTGGTAACTGGCGAATGACACGCGTGATGTTTTCCTCCAAGGCCTGAATCGAAGCGGGTTTGTCGGCATAAGCTTTTGACTTTACATATCCCCACAGGAAAAAGTCTAACAATGTGATATCACACGATCTTGGTGGCCAATCGACCGGCCCAAAACGTGAAATTATGTGCTCACCGAAATGTTCTCTCAATAAGTCCATTGATTGATGCGATGTGTGGGAAGTGGCGCCGTCTTGCTGAAACCAAATGTCGCCGAGATCACTAGCTTCAATTTCAGGCATCAAATAGTCGGTTATCATGGCACGATAACGGTCGCCATTGACGGTTACGTTCGCACCGGCATAATTTTTAAAGAAATATGGACCGATGATTCCATCGGCCCACAAACCACACCAAACCGTTGTTTTTTCTGGATGAAGTGGCAGTTCTTCAATCTCTTCAGGTTGCTCTTCGTCCCAAATGCGGCAATTTTGTTTGTTTACATACCCATTGAGCCAGAAATGGGCCTCATTGTAAACAAAATTTGCCTCGAAAACGTCGGATCTTCTTGGAACTTTTCAAGAGCCCATAGAGCGAAGCGATCTCGCTTGGGAAGGTCGAGCGGCTTCAGTTGTTGCACAAGCTGTATTTTGTACGCTTTCAATTTAAGATCTTGACGTAAAATGCGCCAAGTCGTTCCATACGTCAGTCCGAGTTGCTGCGAACGGCGCCGAATCGACTCTCTACGGTTTTCGTGTACACTCTCTTCACAGCGTGCTGGACGTGGTCTATTCGGTCGAATATTATCCAATAATGAATGCTGGGTCAAAATGGGTGATGGTGTTGCGAATAGTACGCTCAGTAGGCCGATTATGTTGACCATAAGTTGAGCGAAGTGCACGAAACACATTCCTCACAGAACGTGAATTTTCATAATAAAGTTGAACAATTTGTAAACGTTGTTCACGCGTATGTCTTTCCATTATGAAATGCCAAACAATACTAAACAAAAATAACATGACAGCATGACACGACTCACACGTGATTTATCAGAAAAGGCTATTGAAAAAAGTATCTCTACTTGGATCACCCGTTAGTAAAAATTTAAAATATATATGCAATGAACAATATAATAAAAAAATTTTGTTGCCTTCAAGTTAAGAATTCCCAAAAAGGATTTTTGTTACCTGGTCGCTGAGTACTGTCCCATCTGTCAAATTCAAACTCAAAAGCTAGTTTTTTGCGCATATTTTCGTTTTTTAAGTGAAAAAAAAATAATTAATGAAATCAATTGCAATTGCCATCGTTGCAATTCATAAAGAGGAAATACACGAACAAAATTGAAAATTCAAATACGGTGACTAAGGGACGCATGTAACATTTGGATGATACTCTGTAAAAGTTTTTTAAATTTGTCCATTTCATTGGTATCTTTCGCAGATTTCGAATAAATTTTAGTCTAAACAAAGACTCAAGAACATGAAGCGGAGCTGGAGCCAGGCGTGCTAGCATCTTCTATGACCCCAAACTGTCGACTGAGTGCGGCGCTGAGAATTAAAGCTGAAGGCGGCTACCAGCATAGTAGCACGATTTCGAAATAAATATGGCCCAATCAACGTTCTTCTTGAATTATAAGAATTTAAAACAAGTATTTTTAAATATAAATGAATAAAATTAAATAAAATAAAATTTAGAAGAACATACATTTTGTTGAAATAACTATTACTGTTAGTCTACGACAGAAAGAACTTGTCGAAGAGAAGGACCAAATAATTCAGTTTTTTTCTGGGGGTGGTGAGATACCAAATTCTACAAATTCCCAATTCCGAAGCAGATTTTCCACTATGAAGGCAACTTGTAATAGATTTTTCGGGATTCGTAAAAAATTTTCAATTACGACATAGGTAGCTCGTGATAAGGGTGAATGGCTTAATAAAATGTACAGACGCGCCAGTAATAGGCACCTGTGCCGATGACTGAATTTATTGAAAACACGACGATAAATTGAGTAATTCTATTATTTTGTTAACAGATCCACTAGTTAAAACTTTCAAATAATATTCACTGTCTACTTTTGAACAAGACACGCATATATTGTTAAAATAATAGTTAATCTCAGTTGTTTCTTAAGGATGATGATAGATAGATACAAAGATTTTTTTTACTTTATAGATTATTTACATTCTTTTTGTAGCACAGCTTGCTCAGAGATATGACGAATACCTTACTACGGACAAATACAATTGGTTGTAATATGCTTTCTTAAAATTGCAAAGTAGCTTTGAAGGAAAACTAGAGGAAAAACTTTAAAAAAATAAATATTACTATATGGTGAATACTATCACAGAAAATATATGTTTGCATATATGTATAATATGTAAATATATAAAAAAACTTAACGTTTATCATATATTCTCTAATACTATAATAATAAGTAAATAACTAAACAAATAAATAAATTAACATGTAGAGAGGAGAGTATATATTTAAATAAATAAAACATCTAATAGGAGGACTTACAATTAAAAAAATTACTTAACTTGTGATATAATACCAAAAAAAAAGTTTAATTAATAAAATAAATAATATAAATTTACGTTTTGAACAGATAAGTATATACATTTTAAATATGTTATGTTAAAATAGGCGCGAGGTTGGGTAGGGTACAAGGTTTGCATGCATTCAACCTTACTTAAGATCCAACATTGACCGGGCGTAAGGGGATTGCAGTTCTGCCCCTCTTACGCGATTGTAACGGAATGTTGATTGCCATTGCCTTTTTGACGGGGTTCGTAGGATCCCTCCTTTGAACATGACAATACCAACTAAGTCGGTTGTGCTCCAATTTTTTCGAGATGGGTTCTTTGACGTAAAGAGGCTTCCTCGGATTGTGGCGAATCCACGATTATCACTTTAAATGGGTTAAATATGCCTCACGTGATTTCTTAAAAGTTTTATAGCGGCATTTTACCCATGCCAAGCAATTAGTCTTGTATAAAATGTTATACATTTAGGTCGGTTGACGTTTTGTTACCAGAAAAAGTTGAAATTTATTTATAAAAGTATAAAAGTAAATGAAATATATTTTTGAAGTCTTCGAATGTTTTTCTGTCCTGTTTTCGCTGAGTTTTTGTAGAAGTAAGTATAAGATTTTATTTCATTTTCTTGGTTTTATTTCAGTTGGACATATATGTCCCATTGGGCTTTTGCAATGGTACATGGCTATGTATCCCAATAAGGCTACAGCGTTAGTATAGTGAAAATATTTCAACCAAAATGTCGAAACGACTTTCAAATTTTTATTATCTGATGATGATGATGATGATCGCTACTTAATTATTTCTTCTAAATTCTATTGAACAAGCCTGCAAACGCTTCGAAGACATATTGTTCAAATGATATTATCGAGTGATTGAAGGCCCGTTTTCAGGATACTCAAGAAGTCAACCCATTTCAGTCAATAGATGAGTATATGACTAAGTTTAAAGGTAGTTCTTCACTAAAACAATACATGCGACAAAACCTTACGAAACGTGGCATCAAGATGTGGATGCGTTGTGACTCCTCGAGTGGCTAGTTTTATAATTTTTATATATAGTGTGGAAAAGAAAATGGACCTACCATCGGCACCCTTGGAGAACGTGTAGTACATAACATAGCTAAGAACATCAGGCGTCAAGGCGACCGTTTTTTACCAGTGTTCATTTACTTGAAACTTTGGATTATCCGGCATTGAGAACAGTGATGACGAATCGAAAGAACTTGCCAAAGTTAACTGCAAAACTACCCAAGGGTAAACCAATTTTCAAATCGTGTAGTTCGGGGATTATGTATACAAACTGATCTTTTTAGAATTTTTAAAAACGATAAATTTTCTTAACTTGACTTGTCCTTTATTCAAAGTTTGCTTTGAACACATCCATCGAGGACTTCGAATGCACATCTATAAGATAATATTCGTTTTTAGCTATCGGCTGGGATAAATTAAACCGTGAAACAGTTTTGATCAAAATTTTTTTTAAAATAAATTTGTTGTGCCTTTTTTTTTAAAAAAAATGGGCAAATTTGTTATTAGTTCGGAAAAGCCAAGGTATTTATTATTAAGGTTTAAATATATTGTTTGATTAAGTGCTAATATATTTATGTATAGCAGCTCCAGCATCCTCCGGAGACGAAGAATTGGCAAAGAAATGCCATAATTAGTCCAACGAAAATGCGATTTTTACAGTTAGTTCGAAAATAGCGGAAGGAAGAGGTTGTGGTATCTTTTCAGATGATCCCAAACTGGGAGTGTCTATACGACTATCGAACACAAGTAGTGTCTTCCAAGTACTGCTGTCCTCAACTCGGTCCTCAGGGCGTCTGAGTTACTGCATATGAGATCGATGTCTGATACAGTCTGAAGCTGTCGCATAAGGCATGCAGTCAGAACCGAGTGACACTGTGCTGGGTGTTAGGACACTTCGGTATTTAGGGAAATAAGCAGGCGGATGAGCTTTCTAGAATAGGAGTGCTGCTCAGGGGTACACAGGGTACCTAAGGCCAGTAAAATATCTATGGAGTTAATATAATTAAGCAGGGATAAACTTCCTCCGTCTTCCGTTATTCCTTCGTCTCCTGAGGAAACATGCAAAGAGGCTCGGCTTATCACTTCCGTATTCTCACAGAACATAATTTACAAATCTACTTTAGAGAAAATATGTAGCATGGACATCAAGGGCCTTTTACTTTACCACACCTCTGTTTAACCTTATCAAGCTCCAGCCAGTTGCAAGCGCAAAACAGGATTTAAAAGGATTCATACAATTTTTTAACCATATTCTAATATCTACTGCGCTAGATTGAAATTGACTGCCCTTTTTTTATAAATACACACCGCTCAATCATCTGAAGGGTGGCAGCACTGATGTCAACTGTAGAAAATAAAGCTAAAGAATGGTGAAAAAGTAGTTGTACCATGTCCTGAAATAATACGATTCTACAGGTCAATAATGGGAGGCGTAGATCGAACCGATCAGTTATCCGGAATGTACAAATGAACTAGACCGTAAGTCACAGAAGTGGTGGAAGAAAGTATTATATAGGTTGCTGATGATAATAATAATACTTTGTTATTAAATTATGAAATTGGTCCGTGCAGACATTGTCAACAAATAATCTGAGACTAAAATGTTCAAGTTGGGGAAATCTTTCGTTTATATTTTGTTATTGGATAAAAATGTAATGGATGTGGGTGTAACTTTTATTTATCCACTGCGGTATGAATGTAGAAACTGATAATTCCAAGAAAAATATAACTCCGGTATTATTTTATCTATTTTATTGGCAAATGGTAAATAAAACAATCTTAGTGGCTTAACTCCTTGAGATACAAACTATTTCAAAGTTAGACTTGCAAGAATATCGCGCGTGTAATCCGTCATCATCTCTATTTAAAAGTATATAAGGCTTGTGTAGACTTGTGTCGATTGAATTTACGTTCCGGTTCGATCGTGGTTGGTCGTCTTTTGCTATCTACCTCTGTATGTCCAGGTTGTTTAAAGTTCACTGTCTACTTCTGGATGTGGTCGCCCAGGTTCTTTTCGTTCTGGTTGATATATACCAATTATAGATACATGTTGGTGTGGTGCATGAATCCTACCGTTGGTGTCGTCGTCCGTCTTCAATCCCACACTGCATAATACACGATAGTGCATGCATTCTGCAGCTGTCCGTCTCCTCCTATCCTACATGAATTTGCATTGGAAGGACATGGTGGCTACCATTTTAAAAAGAAGAGAATCTATGGACAATCTGCTAGTCACTTGCCAATCGAGGAAACTTCGAGGCGTCGTTGCACTGGTTGCTAAAAAAAGAAAATCCAAAAGCGCACTACCACTAAATGTGAAGAATGCCAACTTGATTGGCTTGATTTCAATTCGGTTTCCTTTTTTAAATCTCTGAATTTCTTTTTGAATTGTAGGTTTAATTCGTCCAATTATTTTAGAAATTTGAGAATATGACTTCCCATCTTTATTATTTTTTAAGTAACACACAGCGATTTTGGTGTAAATAAGTCTTTGCCTAAAATAACATTCTTGTCGCTAAATATTTTCTGTTATTATTGGGAAACAATCATACATATAGGTACTAACAGCCTTATTTATAAACATATTTTAAGACCAGCTTAACTTTACGAAATATTTAAACTGCTTTTAAATCTAGTACTGCTACGGATACTTTTGATTATCAAAGGAAGAGAGTTCCATAACTTGACAGCATGAACGAAAAACAAACGAGATGAATTCAAATGTAAAAAATTGTTAAAAGATATAAAAATGCCATTTGATTTTGTGGCTTTTGCGAAGGATCGCGATTTAATTAACTTCTTCAGCCAACACAATAGCCGAGACAATGCAAATCGTTTAATTGATTTTATATATGTGTGCCTTTGTAGCATATATCATAAAAAAATGGTAGTACCCAATTTTCCGAACTTTTATAATATTTCACGCAAAATATTTAAATATAAATAAACAAAGATCTGTCAAAAGCAGATGGGTTTCTGCACTCTTAAAGCAAAATGCAGTTAATCTTATGTTTTTGGAACTAAGAATCCTTACTTATTAAGGCACAAACCTCGTTTAGTTCAAAAACACAGAGGAAAATCGTTTATAAATCAGAATATCAGCAAAGCTATGTAAAGATTGCATAAATATTTACGCGACGTTTAACTAATAAACCTCCGAGAGGTGTTTTAAAGAAGTGTAATGAATACGGTTGTAAGAGTATACAAAGAGTGTCAACACTTTTGCTATCTTCATTTCATATGTTACGGAATATTTATCAGTCCATCAGTTGTTCTCAGTTTAACGGAATCGTATAGGGTCATTGTTGGTGAATTATTAATTTTCGAAACAGGGTTTTCAGATAACATCAATGTATCGGTGGGTTTTGATGAGCGTAGTAGCAGTACTTCTGGTTGCGAAAATGCGTCAACAAAAGGGGTTTCATCTAAATGCGGGAGTTCCTTCTCTATTGGCATGTCCGTGGTTTCATATGGCAAAAATTTAACACTTTTTTATAATAAATGGAAGGTTGGGGTTTAGATTTACTTTTTTTTAGTAATCTTTCTAATAATAGTTCGACGAATTTCATAGTGCCGGGCAGCTGCCTTACAGTTCATTTTTTTTGTTTTGATGTCCTTAACAGCTCGTGACATATTATTTACGCTCCATGCTTCCCGGTTACATTTTTTCAGATAATTGCGAACCATCTAAATTGCGAATAGATAATATTATTGCTGATAGAATAAAATAAATTAAAAATATGAATACAAATTGATTTGGGCATAATGGACAACCATGCCCACAACACACATGCCACTTTTAGTTAAAGGGTTTTCCCCTAATTAACACCGATGCATTAACGCAGACAGTCTACTTTCAGAGTTCCCACCTTACTTAATCGAGAAATAGAGCGGAACGTCATTTTGTCCCGGCTTCCCCTAGTATTAGTTAATATGCTTGTCTCTATTAGATTACAAACATTTTATACTTATTATTTGTCTATCGTACCTAAAGGTTTTAAAACCGTTTTCAATTCGATACAAAAATTATTTAGTTTTAAGTTAAATAACTTATTTCCGCAAATTTCCCCAAAAAAATTCAAATTTGTACATGGTTTTTCAACAGAGACGCTACAAAAGTAGAGCAACAGGGACAGCAAACGACGGCATATTTCTTGCCGCTCTTTTGACATTTCTCTTCAGTAAGGTTTGCCATTTTATGATGGAAAGATATACGAGCCAACACCGAGGCGAAATTATTAAAATTTACTACCGAAATTCGGAGTCAGTCGCCTCAACGTTAAGAGCGCTACGTCCAATCTATGGTCGTCGTAATCATCCTACCAGATCAACAATTGAGCGTCTAGTGGAAAAATTTGAATCCACAGGCATAGTACAAAATGTTCCCGTGCCAGTGAGACAAAGAAATGCCCATAGTATCGAGAATATTGCTGCCGCTGAGGCTTCAGTTGAAGAAAGCCCAAATGTGTCTCTCACACGTCGTTCTCAAGCGTTGGGCATCTCTGTGACGTCGTTGTGGCGAATTTTGCGAAAAGATCTTGGCCTAAATCCTAACAAGATTAATTTGACGCAAGAACTGAAGCCGTTTGACGACCAGAAGCATCGTGTGTTCGTGAACTTGAAAATGATTCGGATTTTCATCGAAAAATCATCTTCAGCGATGAGGCTCATTTCTGGCTGAATGGCTTCGTCAATAAACAAAATATGCGGTATTGGTCAGGCAGCAATCCACACGTACTCCATGAGTCATCATTGCATCCTGACAAAATTATGGTTTGGTGTGGTTTATGGGTCGGCGGCGTTATTGGGCCGTACTTCTTCCGTGATGATCATGACCGGCACGTTACTGTGAATGGGAATCGCTACCGTTCAATGATAACCGAATATGTTTGGCCCCAATTGGGCGATATGGACTTGGAGGACATGTGGTTCCAACAGGACGGCGCCACAAGCCACACAGCGAATGTCACAATCAATTTATTGGAAACCAAGTTTGGAGAACGTGTTATCTCACGAAATGGTCCCGCCTCGGTCGTGCGATTTGACGCAGTTAGACTATTTCCTGTGGGGCTACGTCAAGTCTATGGTCTATGCCAACAAGCCAGCGACGATTGATGAACTTCGTACGAATATCGAACGTGAAATTGCAGCAGTATCGGCCGATTTATGCTTGAAAACCGTCGAAAATTGGGTTCAGCGTCTGGACTTCTGCAAGCGTGCCCGTGGTGGCCATGCAAAAGAAATCGAGTACCATACATAATGGCATCGAACGTACTTTGACAGGAATAGAGAATTTCATTGATATCCAAAACCGTTTTTGTTTTATTTAAAAAAAACTTTTGTAGCGCTCTTATTGACAAACCAATGTTCACATGAATATGTTAACAGTTTTTTTTTTAGTCCATATAAGTATTATGAAATTAATCTTAGATTACATGCGCTCGAACAACCTGACCAGACCATAACACTGAATTTGAGTAAAAAAAAAATCACGCCTCATGCTCTTTCAGCATCATCCGAACCGTCCTATATGCGTAGAAGTACGTAGTACGTAGAATAGAGTGTTCATCATAGTCGTAGCCGTAGGTTTTTTTATGAAAAAAAAACATTTTTATTTTAAATATCTTCATGTTTTAATCGTATTCTGTGTACCCCCATTTGGTGCGGCGACTATAGGCTTTGTTGACGACAACGATCACGACGACAATGCTGTCAACTAACAACGGCGACAGTGACAGCAACAGCATGCATGATGCCCGCACGGTTTTTCATCTTCGGAAAAAACGTTTTCTATATCTTTTTTTTATCGTTTTGGATCCATTAAACAATCAGCTTCAATTAAATTCAATTAAAGAAAAGTAGCTAGTGCTTTGGTCAGAGAGAGAGAGCGAGTGAGAGAGAATGGAATGATATACGACATTCAGCTCAGCACTGGTGACTGGAAGATGATGATGATGGTGATGGTTATGACGACGACGGCGAACACGATGGCGATGGCGACGATGCCTCCATTGATGATGTGGACAGGCAATAACAATTGTACTGCCGCCATACAACTAGTCGTCCCCCAGAGCTCTTTATCCCGCCTAGCTATGCACACTCAACGGAGTCATAGTCATATGGAAACGTCTATCTACGTTGGCTTGAACTGCCTGCCTGGCTGTATTCGATATATTGTTTCCGCTATTGCATCGTAAAACATGGAATATTGAACCAGGAGCACCGGTCCCGGGCGAGAGTAGCAATAAAAAGCGAATCAAATAGTAACGCGTTGCTGTTTTCTTTGCTACAGAAAATATTTTATTTACTTAATAATATTTCGGGGGACGAATGTTAACCGATGGATATCTCTCTGTGGCTGCAAACAACCGGCACGAGATGAAAAGTGGTGCTTCGTTGGAAACAAAAATTTTGAAATTCAATTTTTTTTTTGTTTTTGAGAAATAACCACCAATGGATGGACGGACGTATGGATAGATGAGATGTATGTTTTTATGGATAAATGGATGTGCATTTGTGTATGAATATGGATTTCTGCGGGCTTACTCATGAATAATGGCATCATCTCATCAGGAATATGGGCTGTGAAGTGAGCTTGAGCGAAAGCTAAATGTGTGGGCAGCAGAAATGCTTTACGACTTGGATTGCAATTAAAACCAAATATGAATAGATTTTAAAACTGTAGAGGTGCTGCGCATCTGACTGGGAACATAAATACGAATTGCAAGCACGGCAGTATCTACGTGTAGGTAGGGTTGTATATATCAATTTCTATGAAATGGGAAGCGTAAAACTGTCTTCATTTGATTCAATTTTCCGGAGATTCCACTAGCCTGTGTGTACTTATGTGAATAGTTTTTGGGAGAAAATATGGATACGGATAGCTAAATGGGAAATGTAACGATAATGAGATGAAAACCTTTATGCTATTGGGTTGTAGTGAAAATATTACTTTGCGAAGTGTGGAGCCTACAAAATGTTCATACGCTCAAGTATTAATAAGTTGATATATCCTAAGTGTGGGTTATTCTTTTCAGTGCAAGTTCAGGGAAATATATTGAAAAGCCCAATTTGCAGTGGCTTAGTGGCTATCTATTTACAGTGCCTCACACGTCTAAACGGACATAAACTTAAATACTCTTCACCAGACTATTACTATATGAAAGAACAGACCAATAATAACAAGCTCCACATCATATGAAAGGAATTTTAATTCTCTTTAATTATTAACCTTAGAAACCCGCAACAATTCAATCAGCTTGCAATATTTGCGAAAGAAAAGAAAAAAAGTTAAAATTCAATCTCCCACGACTAACCGGATAAATTAATATTTTGATTATTTTCAGTATTTAGTGGCATATAATTTATTTGATATGATTGCTTCTAGTCGTCTTGGCATGGATCTTACTAAATTCTCACATCTTCCAAAATACCATCCTTAAGTGCCTGGATATATATATTTACGCCCAACTTCATCCCAAATGTCTTCTATTATATTAATATCTGGGGACTGTGCTGGTGTATCCATAACGAGTGGACAATTGTATATTAACCAGGACTTAGCAACATATGATTTGTGTTTGGGATCGTTGTCTTGGTAGAATATAAATTATTTAAAATTCCCAATTTTTCACAAGAAGGTTTCACATGTTGCTTCAATATGTTGATGTACTGAAATTTATCCATTATATGATCAATAAAATGTATATGTCCTGTACCCGCAGCAGATAAGCATCCCCAAACCATAACTAAGCCTCCTCAGTGCTTCAAAGTAGCCTTGGTGTTTTTTGGTCGAAATGCTTCATTTAGACGTCGTTAGTGAACAGGACCTATAGTATGAATATAATAATCATATTTTAATATAATGAAGTGGCTTACCTATCTCCAAAATTCATAGGACTTAAGTAAATGTGCTCTTGCAAACACTAGTCTCGCTTTCCTATTTTTGGGAGAAATATATGGTTTGTTCCTGATAGCTCTAACATTTAAACCAAAACTTCGAATGCTTCTTCGAATTGTTTCCGCGGAAACTCATTTCCCTCTAACTTTCACCACCTCAATTCTTACTTTTTCAGCAGAAATAAATGGGTCTTTATTGATGATTCGCTTAATCCACTTTTCATCATTTAATGTAAGCTTCTTCCCTTGTCCTTTTCTGCACTTATTGCTGACTCGATTTTCCGTTTTAAATTTTTTTATTATATCGTGAACAGTTGAAGTGCTTCTGTGAACAATATTTACATTTAAATGTTTTTCCGTCCGTCCGAAGTTGTAAATTTAAATTTCTTATATCAAGCGATGTTTGCTTACGTCGGTCAGCCATTGTTGTAAAAACGAGAAAATACAGCACGAATTGTCATATATGCAATCAGTAAAAGAAGAAATAGTAATTTCAAACAGTGGGGTAGTTGCAAATTTGAATAAACATACATATATATACATATTTTATGATTAATCCAGTTAGTCATGGGAGATTGAATTTTGACTTTTTTTTTTATTTTGCAAATATTGCAAACTGATTGAATTGTTGCGGGTTTGTAGCGGGTTTTTAATGTTAATAATTAAAGAGAATTATAAATCCTTTCATGTGATGTAGACCTTATTATTGGTCTGTTCTTTCATATAGTAATGGCCTGGTGAAGAGTATTTAAATTAATATCCGGTTAGACGTGTGATACACTATATATGCGGTCTTTAACTTGGGTCAAGAACTCAAGAGACCCTGCAATGGTCTTTGCACAATCTTCCAAAGACACCTAAACGGCGAAGACGGAATTTGTGTCGTCTTCGTGAACATTTTTAAATGTTCAACCATTTTCAGCTATTGGAACACATTCGTCAGACATCAAGAATTTTTCTCAAAGTGCAGTCTTAAAGAGTTGCCTTGGAAAACACTAATGATTATGTTTATTGGAAGGTAACTGCAGTCATTTTGGTTTCAAAGCCCGGAAAGTAACTATAATCATGATATCAATGGTATTTGCAAAAAAATTAACTGAGCCAATACATCCGATTATTGAAGAGCGCCGATTAATACTTGACCACCAATTTGGGTTTATAATTAATGGGCTCCAACAAAGCCCTAGAGGAGAAAACAAATTTGTTCTAGTTTTTTTCCAGATATCTCCCAGGCTTTTTATAAAGTATGGCGTAAGGAACTAAGCTTTTGCCTGAGATACTATGTTCTAGCGGACAGACCCTTCCATGTTAAGAACGGAAACGAATACTCTTAATTTAAATAAATCACGGAGAAGTTCCAAGAGGAAGCGTTCTGGGTCAGATTCTATTTTTAATCAACACTCGCGATATTCCCCAAGAAAAAGGCACAACTGTAGCTATAAAGGGTGATTTGTTAATAGTTAAGTTTTTCAGGTTGTCAGCAATGGTTAGTAATGGCGTCCAAACGTCATCTGTCAAAGTGAAAAGTTTTCAGTATACTCTGGCATTTAATCATGGAAAGACTTACAAACGAGCAACGATTGCAAATTATTGAAATTTATTAACAAAATTCGTGATTTGTGAAAAATGTGCAAATCCGCTGTTTTATCGAAAAATTGTGTTCAGCGATGAGGCTCATTTATGGCTCAACGGATACGTAAATAAGCAAAACTGTCGCATCTGGAGTGATAAACAGCCACATGCCATACAAGAATTACCGGCGAACCATATCGAGCCATGATACGAGACTTCTTTTTGCACCAGTTGGCTGAGTTGAACTTCGGTAACATGTCGTGAAACAGCTCGTGAAACTATGGAAATGTTGATATTGATTATGAATTTGTTAAGCATCTTATCTCTCGAAATGGCCCTGTGAGTTGGCCACCAAAATCATGCAATCTTATGCGATTATATACTGTCAATTTGTTCTCATATTTTTTGAACATTGCCCAACACTGTGAACAACATGTGAGCTCCGGACAATTAACTGCGGTGTATGGGAATTTTTCGGTCAAAAAAGATGGCTGAGTTTCCTGCCACTTCATCCACCCTACGCTTCATGATGACTGAAGTCGCCATTCGCGGTTGCTTTGCTGTTGATAAAATATCTGAAATTTTTGAACATTTTACTCTTGGAAGTCACTTTTCCTTTTAAATAAATGTCTGAAATATAGGGTCCGCCAAATAACATTTTTTTTTTTCGAAAATGGTATAAAAAAAAATTACTGAATATTTTCTCAAATTTCTTTTTTTTTATTTAAACCTTCTGGTTAATAATGGAAAATAATTTCATTCAAATGGCTGCCTCAGCTGGCCATGTAGTAGCCTACACGATGGGTCCAATTTTTAAGCACATTATCGATTGTGTGCAGCTGTATTTCACCAATGGCTTCACGAATATTGTCCTTTAAAGCGTCAATTGTCTCTGGCATGTCGGCGTAACACTTATCTTTTACGGCACCCCACAAATAATAGTCCAACGGTGTCAAATCGCAGCTCCGCGGTGGCCAAACGACATTAGCTCTGCGACTGATAATGCGATCTTCAAAAAACAGGGCGCAAAACATCGAGTGTAGCTTCGGCTGTGTGGCACGTAGCGCCGTCCTGTTGAAACCAAATGTTGCCAATATCCTCCTTTTATATTTTTGTGAACAAAAATTCGTTTAACATGGCCCGATAAAGCCATGTCGCCAGTCGCCATTGACTGTAACGGCCACACCTTGCTCATTTTCGAAGAAAAATGGCCCAGAGGCATAATCTCTGGACCAAAATCCGCACCAAACAGTGACTCTTTTTGGCTATATCGGCTTTGCAATGTATGCGTGCGGGTTTTCTGTGCCCCAAATGCGACAATTTTGCTTGTTTACATACCGCCAAGATCAAAATGAGCTTCATCTGAAAAGATGATTTTTTTGGCAAAATCGGCATCTTCTCTATGCCGCTATGTTGCAATATTTCCCAGCGTTGTTCAAGCGTATACACAACCATATTCGTTCAGCGGAAGGATAAAACTAATTATCTGACAAATCAGACATGAGCTAAGTGTTACCATTCGCGAAATAAGCACTAGTTGAAAAAAAAAACGTTAAATGGTGTATAGGTCGGGGTGGTCGGAGTATTATCCAGGGCAGTACAGATACTCTGTCTCGCTATATTCGCTCGTGGTTCGACCTGCGATGGCTAATGCTGCTATGGTCTGGTGGACAAAGACTAACGAAGTCGCTACAGTCAAAAAGCTGGAACGAGTTCAACGTATAACTGGAAACTTTATGAAAGGTGGTATTCGTTCCACTCCTACCTTAGCACTTAATGTAATACAGGGCCTAACACCCATACAAACACACATTCAAATGGAGGCAAGACTGAGTGTTCCATTAGAATAACATTGGCCCCTACTCCTACCGTTGAGGCCATCTGGTTGGAGCCTGAAAGCGCATTCAACATGATCCTAGACGACGTGCTACCGAAATACGGCTTCCATAAAAACTTCTCCATCGACGTCCCTCCAAGGGAGGACTGGGAAAAATATAAACCTAAACCATCACAACATGATCTCGTCTGGTATATGGACGGTTCCAAGATGGGTTCAGAGACTGCATCTGGAATTTATGGAGAGTCGGGTCAAGCGAACCTTACAGAATTCCAAATTCCTATATCAACCTGGAGAAATAATCTAAAAATCCTGACAGGACTATTCAGTTGTCACTGTCTCCTGAAAAACGCCTTTTCCGCATTGGCCTATCTTCGGACCATACATGTAGACTTTGTTTAGAGAGTGACGAATCCTCTCTTCACATACTCATGGGCTGTCCGGCTCTCTTTCGTCTCAGGAATAACATCCTCGGTGAGCAAATCATCTCACCAGCAAACCTTACTACCTCACACTCAGAGATGATTATTGTCTTCCTGGCTTTCTCCGGAGTTAAACCATTCCTCTAGGACCCCTTCACGGTGCCAAAGCCCCATGCCGGCTCCCCCGACGCTTAATATATCTATCTATCTATCTACGTAAGTTATTCTGTTGTACCGTTACCATTACCTGAAATCTAACACTAGTGCATAGTAATACAATTGTATACATACGCAGGTTTGATTTTTCTCCTCAGAAGTTTTGCATTTGCACAATTCACTGATCAACCATATTGATTGATCAATCAACCGTTGACTATCGTTCATCCAAGTTCATTTAAGTGTAGAACCAAGTTCGAAACGCTCGTTTGAATACAGCCTGTAATGATTATATTGTCTTCTTTGGACAATCTCCGAGCGTACATACATTGGTAGTACCTGTCGCAACTATTTCGAAAGATATGTCTAATCAAGTTTCACATAATTTAAGATAATAAAACTACCTACTTTCCATTCATACTTCCTCTTACTTCTAAAACTTCATCCTTTCTAGTTCGGATGTTTTTCTTCACTTTTTCACTCATAGACAATTGCCTGCCTTTGATGGCTATCCTCATTGACAATCGACTGTATTTATTGGAATGCTTTCATTCAGCCCATCTTCATCCCTTTCATCGTTCTTTCGTGCACAGCCATTGAAGACACAAGTGAAAAGTCGAGAGCAGTCATGGTGAGATACAAAAATATTTTCACATCTCGTCAATTGAAGCACTCACTGCAAGAGATGTAAAAGTCAGACAGTAGTGGCAAGTGCAGGGTGGCAAATGGAGCAGCACCCTCTATCTCTCTCTTTGGCGAAAGTTTTCCAACTTTTCGCCCACAAAAAGGCAAGGTATTCAACTAGAGGAGTAATCCCAGCAGACCATTGCTTGGTAGAATAAGGGGGCTGGTAATAAGGTAAATTGTATTACAAGTTAGTTTGGCAAGGAGCTCACGTTCATATCTCGATCTGGTATTACACACAAAATCCTATGGAAGTGAATTATTGCGACTGGAACGTGAGGAATAAGTTTGGATTCCTTTATGTATTTCGTTCCTGTACCCAATACGACGGTGGGAGACGAAAAAAAGTTCGTCTTTAGGGGAAAGGAGGAGGCTTCTCCCAGGTGGAGACATTCGAACCGCATAGCTCATTCATTGCAATCTGTCAGGTATTGACAATACGACAGGGGAGAGGGTGAAACCACTGGCCACCATTTGATTTGTTTGGCATTTATGATTGATTTATTATATGCTTGTAGAAAGAACCCTTTTTTTGGCCAAAATATTGACCTTCAACGAAACGTTGAACATAAATCTATTTTGAAAATCTGACAGAGACAAATTAATTGGAATGCTTTTGCTTTGGCAAGAAAAATATTTTAAGGAATACCATGACACTTGAGCTGGTAATTGTAAATTGTATAGGAACGAACTAGGTACTGTTACTGCTCATAAGAAAGATTACAATAGGCTTGCTATATAGAGCTTCATAGAGTGTTGAATGCATTAAAGGCATTCGTAGACTATAATTGCTTAATGTTATACCCTTATGTTGGAGTCCTTCCAAGCTGTCAATATATTCTGCTAAATCCTTGGCCACCTGGCAGTCATATCAATTGTTTCTAGGTTAACCTAAGTAACAGAGACGTGTTCTTGCTTGACAGTAAAAGTGACAAAGGTTATGTTCCGGTGTTTCCTCGTCTTCGTTGCACATATTCCGGGGTCGCCTTGAGCTTTAATCAATAAGCCACACCAATTTAGCTTACTGCCTCCAGGGGAACTCAACTCTGAAATGGTATGTGCAACTAGCTTCTGCTGCGTTATTAATTCACCGTGTCATTTTGAGACTTATCCTGTAATATTTACGCCGAAGACATTTGCAGGTCTATATTATTGCTTTAACTATGGAGAGTTCAGTTTTTAAACGCGTTTGGCAGGGAACTTCACACTTCCCAGCGGAAGCATTTGCTAATCCCGCCAATAGCTCGCGGTTACACCTTATTTACTATTGAAATAGTTTCATCCAGTGTACACTAGATATGTTGCGTTTCAAATTGTTGGCATGGCGTTATTGCAGTGATCACGAAGCCGAGTCTGTTGTTAATAGGCATATGCTTTTATTTCATAAGGAAGAGCGCGAAAAAAAATTGTATTTGTATTTTGTTTGAAAGGTCCACAGCAAGGGTCACCTTTTCAGTCAAATCATTCAGCTGCAATTTGATAAATAAGATCATCGATTTTTAAACTGGAAGGATTGGCCCTGCATTTGATATTGTACCTTAATGGCCTTATACAATTTGTATCCATTTAAAAAATTCCTTCGTATCCTGTTGAAGTGTCATCTGGAGAACCCTACCCTGATGAATAAGATCATCGATTTTTAAACTGGAAGGATTGGCCCTGCATTTGATATTGTACCTTAATGGCCTTATACAATTTGTATCCATTTAAAAAATTCCTTCGTATCCTGTTGAAGTGTCATCTGGAGAACCCTACTCCTATCAGACCCATCATCTCGGCTGCGATTTTTCTTGAATGCAACCTTTTCACCAGCATCTTTTCAAATAGTTTGGACAACATTGGATGTCGAAATTAGGCGGCATGAGTCTAACGCGTTCGGTGGTTTGCAGACTTTGCATTCATTATTACATCAGCAACTTTCTTCAGCAACTCTTCACATACTTGGAACATACCGTAACTTGAATACAGCGTTTATAGTCTGGTCTATTTTTTTAACTCTTTTATTGGGAACTGTTTTAGATCATCCCCCGTAATTAAATCGAATCCGATTTTTTTAGGATAGGGATAGCACTTCGACCTTTTTGGCCTGTCTAAGACCTGGGATACTTCCCAATAGGAGATGCACATATTGTGTTTTCAGTTTTTTAATATTAGATTTATAGCTGATCTGTTTTTTGGACAAAAAGGTTTGGGTCCAACAAAGGGGGTATCTCAGCTTTCTCATTTTCCTCAATTCACTGGTGACCAGGAACCCACCAGATTTTGGTCTTGTTCTTCACACTTAGTGACTGAACAGTTTGAAAGCAGTGTAGTACAGATTTGGAGTCAATTATTGGCGAGCTAAGGGCTTTTATAGCTGCTTCACTGTCCGTGAATATATGGATGTTGACACCTTTTATACCTTAGGTGTAAATTAGGTTTGCGCATTCTTTATTGGCATTGAGCTCTGCCTGAAATACACTGTGACTTTTTCCCATAGGTATTGAGACATTTTTGTTTGGACCGTAGATGCCAGCTCCCATCCGTATACCACATTAGGCCATTTTGATAATTAGGTAGGTTGTTGCCAAACCATGCTTTTCTGCTTGTGATTTCAGTAGAGATACCTTTATTTAAGCATAGTGTTTTCGTTGTTCGATCTGATACTGCGCAGTAACAATCCGAATCCGGTTACTTCTTTTATTTTTATGCCTTTTTTATATTTAGATATTTCGTCTTCGCACGTTTCTTTCGTCCCTTGATAATTTTTATCTTCATAAGTTTTGAATATGTCTTTGAGATACTGTGCAAAAAGCTTTGCTTAGTTAACCTATCCGTTTTTTTTGGAGGAATATGAGCTTTTGGCCTGTTCATTTTCTTTGTTGTCTCTCTTGCGAGTTGTCAGGTTGCTAATCTATGTTGTTTATACCTAGGCTTGCCATACGTCCCGGTTTGACCGGGACAGTCCCGGTTTGAGGCTGCTGTCCCGGCGTCACGGCCGGTTTGGCATTTGGTCCCGGTTTTTTAATTTTTTTAAGTACAAAAAATTCCAAACAGTCTGGAACTTCACCGTGCGTCTAGCTCTACATAGATTTTTCCTTTTCGCCAACTAAAAACAAACATGTTATTATGTGCTAATAAATATTTTTTTTTTATTTTTTTATTTCCGAATTGTTTTGAACTCTATCGGCATTCCTCGCCTCCTAGGTTTTCGTAGTACCTACCTTCTCGTAACTCGCAGTACTCGCTCATTCTTACGTTGTTTTTCAGTATTCAGTACAGTCAGTGCTGATTGTGTATTGTTTTCTTTCACCAGTGTCTTTTCGAGTTATCTAAATTCTGAATCTAGTTACACTCACTAAAATTGTTCATTTAGTTTTTAGTGCGCGCTTTACTCTTTTGTTAGTGATTGGATTTATTAATCAATATGCCTAAACGTACATGTAAATTTAATAGTGATCTCGAAAAGGAATATCCTTTCTTAAAGAAACTTTGTTCTAGCTCTGATCAAGGTGAAAGGGTTCGATGTGGGCATTGTAGTGCAGAGTTTTCTATTGCTCATGGTGGTCGGTCGGACATTAAAGACCACTTAAAGTCGAACAGACATAAAAATAGTCTTTCAGCAGCTGCTAGCTCTTTCAAGGTTTCATCATATTTTAAGTCTACCAATCCGAATGACATGAATTTAGCACTTGCAGCCAAGGAGGCAACTTTTGCGTATCATACAGCAAATCATAACCTTAGTTTTAATTCAAATGCGTGTTCTTCTAAATTGATATCAAAGTTCTTCGAACCTAAATTTGGTCTTGGAAAAACTAAGAGTGAAGCCATTCTTGTTAGCGTCATTGCCCCGTTTGCTGAAGACGAAGTACGTAAAGATCTCGAGAAAATAAACTTTGTGACCGTCAGCATGGATGCTTCTAATAAAAAGGAAGTGAAACTAGTTCCTGTGGTAGTTCGATATTTTTTTAAATCAGTTCCTGGGGAGACAGCAGCTATCTTGACAGATCATCTAATATCAATTCTAAAGAAAAATAATTTAGAAAGTAAAGTTGTAGCTTTTTGTGGAGATAATTGCAACACGAACTTTGGTGGTGTTCTTAGAAGAGGACAAAATAACGTTTATGCATTGCTTCAAAAAGAACTGGGAAGAAACATCATTGGTATTGGCTGTGGTGCTCACATTGTGCACAACACTATTCAAAATTCTGTGGATGTTCTCCCAATTGAGATTGAAGCGTTGGTAGTAAAAATTTACAAATACTTCCATATTTACACTGTGCGTGTAACTCAGCTCAAGGAGTTTTGTGATTTTGCAGGGATAGAATACAGAAAACTGTTGCAACATGGGAACACACGGTTTCTATCCTTACTTCCAGCAATCGAGAGAATATTGCAAATGTACGAAGGATTGAAAGAGTACTTTTCTTCCCTGGAACTTTGTCCTGTCCTAATCAAAAATTTTTTTGATGATGAGCGGGGTGAAATCTACATGTGGTTTGTCCATGGCCAGCTTTCACTATTCAATAAAGCTGTGCTTTCAATGGAGAAGGACAAATCTAGTGCAACTGATGTTGCGAGTGCCCTCCAAATTTAAAAACAATCCTTCAAGAAAGGAGGGACAACAAGTTCATCCCTAATGGTGCAAAAAAACTATTGAGAACTCTTGCCGAAAAATGTGAAACTGAAGATAGCTTGTCCAAAATAAAAGAAGATTTTAGAAAATTTTACGACAGGTAAGTTTTGTTCACAAAAAAAAAAAAAAAAATATATACTGGGTGTTTTGTGTATGTACCTATTATTTGTAGCAACAAAAAATAATAATTGTCTCTTTTACAGGTGCGTGTCTTACATAGAACTTTGGGAAAATAGTTTCGGAGGTTCATATGAATTTCAATGGATAAACCATACCTCTTTTGAATGGAAAGATGTAGAGAAGACTGCTGAGAAAATAAACGAGAGCCTGGAAAAAGAAGCTGTGAACACAGATGAACTATTTGATGAGCTTGTCGTTACAAAGAAGGTCTGGAAAACTCTGACTGAACAGAATAATACGGAGCCAAAGCTTACACGCGAAGAGATGTGGTCAAAAGTCTTCTGCCACTGCAAGGAAAATGACGTTCCTGTTCCTAATCTCAAACTCATTCTAGAGTATATCTTCTGTCTGCCAGGAACTTCAGCTCCAGTTGAGAGAGTTTTCTCTCTCATGAACAATACTTGGAGAGTTGACAGAGGTCAAATGCATGAAGCAACTGTGAGAAGTCTGATTCTTTGCAAAATTAACATAGGGCTTGGTTGCAGCGACTTTCATGACAAGATACAAAATAACAAGAAATTTCTTGAAAAGGTCCATTCCAAGGAAAAGTATCCACAGCAACAGCAATCGATGGATCAGGATGATGACTAAATCTAATAAATACCTACTATCCTATAAGTTACTAATCACTAATCTAGATTAAAAAATAAATACAAAAAAATTTTTGATTTTAAACATTTTTTTTTTTTTTTGTGGTGTGTCCCGGTTAGTCGGTTCGAAAATATGGCAAGCCTATTTATACCCTATCCTAAGGGTATATTAATTTTGACACATAGTTTGTAACACCCCTTAATATTCGTCGTAGACCCATCAAAGTATATATATTTATAATCAGGACCAAATCCTAAAACTATTTAGCAATGTCCGTCCGTCCGTCCATTACGGGAATCCACTGCGGCTTTTTCTAGCATGCTCTCTGTTACTTTACCGAAGGCTGAACAAATCGGTTAACACATTCACAGGCTATTAGTACGTCTTTGGCCGACCGCCTTTACCCGTGTAAGGCGTACTGTTGTAGAATATTGTCTTTGTGTTTGTTGTTGGTGGTGTGGGTTGTATTTGGGCACCTTCCTATAGTTTTAATGTTGTGGATTTATGTTTTGTTGGTTTTGTGATTTTTGTTCTTGGCTTAAAGTGCGGGACATCTGTCGAAATGGTTTGTTTCGTTTTTCTGGTAAAATGTTTAGCCCAGATAAGGTCAGATGGCAAATTGGCTAATTTAAACCATTCAAAGCACCTGGTGGTGATGGTATATTCCCAGCCCTAATACAGAAGGTTATGGACATCATACTACCGGCTGTGGTTGCTTTATTTAGACCTAGTTATAACTGGGCTCACATTCTCTTTTCATGGAGACATCGAATTCATCCCCATAAATGGCAATATGCCGATGGAACTACCTAAATCATATAGACCTATCACCCTGACTTCTTTTGTTCTTAAAATTATAGAAAGACTAATAGCTGTCCATATCACTTAAGTTATCCGCGTACATACTAGGAAAGTCCACTGTAGGTGCTCTTCACTGGAAATTTCCTTATGCGCCTTTTTAGACGTTGAGGTCGCTTTCGATTACACCAGATACGAGGCGATTTCTAGAGAAATCAGTGGTAATGGTATCGAAGATTTTACGGGCCAATGCAACCAAAGCCATGTTGGAAAGTCGAATCATATCCTCCTCCTCAGAAGAAGTGTTAGTGTCTGCCACGGCAGTTAAAGGCTGTCCACTAGGAGGGGTACTCTCCCCACTCTAATGGTCACTAGTCATTGACAATCTGCTAGTCAGCCTAGATAGACTAGGCTATAGCGCCATTGGTTATGCTGACGACCTGGCTGTTATTATTATCAATGGTAAGCTTAGTGCAACCATAACTAGTAGTATGCAAGAAGCATTACTACAAATCTTAGAATGGTTATTGTGGACTTTCCATAAATCCTGCCAAAACCATTCTAGTGCCTTTCACTAGGAAAGGATTGGTCAGTCTCCAACCCATCACTATAAAAGGTGCCGTGATGAGGTACTCCAATGAAGTCAAATATTTTGGAATTACCCTTGATAAAAGACTTAACTGGAATTCTCATTTAATCCGCTACCAAACGCGCAACGCTTGTATGGCAGGACTTGGGGTCTTAGTCCCAGAATGATTTGCTGGCTTCAATGACGGTCAGACCCATCATCTCGTATGCAGCCGTCGGCTGGTGGGCCAAAGTGCTCAAACGAACAAAGGCAAATAAGCTGCAGAAGCTGCAACGTACTGCATATTGCAGCATTACAGGTGCGATGCGCACCTGCCCAATAACTGCACTTGAGGCCATTGTTGGGCTTTCTCCTATACAGATCTTCATTAAGAAGACAGCTGCCAGAAGCGCTATAAAGCTGCAACTTGAATATAAGTTAAATCCGGTAGACCATGTGGGTCTCCTGAAAATACTTAAAGAAATCCCAAATATGGATATGTTTTATTGCATCTCTAATATTATGGTTAGGGAGTACATGTTTAGTCTGATCTGGTACACCGATGGATCGAAAATGGAAAATGAAGTTGGAGCTGGTGTCTTTGGATTCAACACCAAAGTCTAGATACCAATGGGCTCACATCTTCTCGGATAGTAAAGTATACAGGCACTACCATCCAACACTGTGAATTCTGTGACAGTGAAGTACAAGGAAACTCTATTATTAAGTTAAGCTGGTGGGCTTCCGCACAGACCATCATAGCCTGACATATCATCTTAACATAATGAACTTGTGCGCAGAAACTGAATGTCGATTCTCTCTAGAGGCGATGAGACTTCTAAACATATCCCTGTGAGTGACTGGTCCTTCATTGGTCCAGACGACGGCTCTTCCATAAAGAGTTCCGTACATCAGCAGAATTCAGAAACTCTGCAACTAAGGACATTGTGGCTTTCAGTTTGTTCATTTTTAAACTTTTTGGATTTCAGTCGCCTTCTACGACGGGCATACCTTACCTCGGGAATATTTTAGTCCCCTATCCCGAAGAAAGCGTAAATAATAAATAAATATGTAATACTAGAATTACTTATAATCATCATCATAAGGGTTAAACTTTTACATTTAAAGCTTAAGTCACTAATATAATAATATTTTGCTTATTAACAACAATTTAGTTTAAAAAAAAAACAAAACAAAACCAATTAACAAATCTGAGAAACAATTAATTATTGTATTAGTTATTTTTGTCAGAGTTTATAATGCTTATAAACATTATTTTACCTCACAATACGGCGCTTTGTTAAGTTTAGAACTCAAAATGCCGCTTTCGTAATTAGGAATTTTAAAACCAATTGGTTCCCATGCCAGAGAGCTCCGCTCAACTGTCCAATAACCCTCGCATAAAGTACTTTCCAATTGAATTTCTACCTTATCGCCGCATCCTTGTTAACTGAATCAATATTCATCGACTGCATTAAATTATGGTATTTATTGGTCAAAATGCTGTGCATTCAGCAGTTTTCAACCAGCACCTATTGAAATGTCCTCTCGCGTGACACGAATCGCTGCACCTCTTTCGATTTCCACCTCCCCAATTCCCTGCTTACAATGTGATTATTATTATTTTTGTGGTATCCAAACTGTAAAATCTCTAAACCACTCATATGACAGAGACAACAAAATCCTAATTGACAATTTGGGTGATGGTTATCTACGAGATACGAGCCGTGCATACGAGCACCTATGTACGTTGTGCATGGCCCAATTTCAATTCAACCGCACACCGCGCCGCCGACCGACAGAATGAGAGCGGGTGGCATAGCGCCGATAGAGAGGGAGTACAGATACAGATATAGATAGAGATACCATACCAGCAACTAACATCCCAATCAGCATGCATGTGGTTCATCTTCTATTCCCTGTATGTCATTGATATTTAATTAAATGCCTATACCATGGGGTGGGGCGGGGCGTTGATGAAAATATTTTCTCTAGCTACATCGACCAGCTGACGCAGACATGAATGGCTGGGAGAAAGGAGACATAATAGTAAAAACAGAAATGAAATATAAACGAAAGTCCTAGTGTCCTCAAATGGAAAATACAGCGATTCGGCTGTTGGATGCTGCAGTCTTTCTGCTGGTGTTTGGTCTTTGTGCATTAGGGTGGAGTGAAAACTTTTTTTTTTCGAACGCCAACATAACGCCTTGTGGTTTTGTAGGCCGTGGGAAAAATGGTCTGATTATAAGCTCTTTGAAATGTTATCGGCAAAATTGATTGTGAAATTGCGATACGTCTTCGTCTACTCTGAACAAAGAGCTCGTTTTCTAACCAAAAACATCCACCTCTTGTGGCATGTCAAAAGCACAACAGTGCAAAATATACAAAATACACACTGCTCAAATTGAAGAACCATATCGTCGTATGACCCCGCGGTTTCACTTCCACTCTTTCCGATAGATAAACACATGGTTACTAGTAATACAATTGAACAAAACTATTTTTTATGCGTGATTATGAGGCAAATAGTTTTGGCGCGCATGAAAAAATGATTTCGAAAAAAAATTCTATATTTTTGTTCCACCCTAATGTGCATATTCAGTGATTGGCATCATTCCCAATCTGCCTGTTGCCGTTTGATATTATTTACGAGCGTTGTTAAGGTATGGAATGAATGGTCAGACGATGTCTATATTTCGAATTAGTAAAACATTTTTTTATGCGAAGTGATTTAGTGCAAGGTAAGGATTGTGCAAATTAAAGGGATAAAAACAACCAGACGACAGCGCAGGTATGCAATTGTGGAAATACGAATATTGCTCATAGACTATGCATTTTGAAGCGATTTTTAGCAATATGATTCTCGTTTGTGTATATTTTGAATTGCAAACGAATCAAAATTACTCCGCGACGCTGCATCCCAACATAGGTTAGTTTAGGACGGCTGTTTTGGAGCGTAGTTGTACATGTAAGGGCATGTGACCAACAAAACCGCTCGAATCTTTTTATAAATCGCCTTATGTCTGATAGAGTTCCAAATAGTCCAAGGTTTCGGAGTACCGTGCTCTCATGCAGGATATGCGGCGTTCCTGTAAAATGTGCAATGAATTCCAGAGGCTTCTTAAAATTCTTAAGAATGAATTCCAAAGGCTTCTTAAAATTCATAAGAATGAATAAGTATCTGCAATTAATCTCAATTAATCTATCCGCGCATAAAGATACAGAAATCTGTCAAGTCATGAATTTAATCATCTTTAAAGAAAAGAACAAAACATGCACCATAAAACAAGAACACTGGTCTTGGGCAAGAAAGGGCTAATTACTTTACAGACAACTTGCAGGAAACTATCTAACTATTACTATAACATTTAACATTTATTTATTATTAAAAATTCCACAAGTAGTGTTTAGGTAAATTTTTACACATGGACACTTTCTAAGGCGGATGAAGATATCTATGGTTGTTTCGATAGAAAAATTCTTAGTTAGATATTGCCTGTACGCGTTGACGGGTTGTGGAGGAGACGATTCAACGATGAACTCTAAGAGCTTTACAGCGACATCGACCTGGTAAATAAAAACTACGCATTGGGCGTTTGAGATGTTAGAGCGAATTAACACCAACGCTCCAGGGCGGATAACCTTCGACTCAAATCCGCAGTAGAGGAAGGCAACAGAAGGCAGTTAGCCAATGACTGCGCTAATTGGAGAGGCTTATTGGTTGATGCCCAAGTATACCCCGGATTGTAGCGCTGCTTAAAACTAATCTCTACATAACAACAACCAAGTCAATTTTGTGTACTTTTATCCGTCATCTCTGTCAAGCTCAAAATTACTGGGTAACTGTAAGGCATATGAAATTTGAAATTTTGCACGTAGATCATTGTTTAAATAAATGCAGCAATATATTTTTGTTTTCAGGCCGAGGCTACTTTCAAGCACATAAAGTTACAGGTAATATAACAGGTATGATAATGGCTTAGTGGCCGCCGCCAGAATTGATAACCATGTGGGCCCGATTTATTGTAGGCGATCAATTCTGCCGACGGCCAATTAGCCATTTTCGTTTTCTCTTAATGGGAACAAAATTTAAATACATCTAATACACGTAATCAAAAAGCAGAATCAATGCTTAAATAGGTTTTCAATAGGTGCTTAGAGGTTTTCCTTACGTTGCATTCTATTAACTTAAGACCACAGTGCCTTACAACGAAACGCAGCGTCATAAGTAAAGGCTTCTGGAACTTAATAATAACTTAATAAATTCTAAATAAATGATCTTAATAAAGACTTAGGACGGTTTTAATTACTCTCCATTAAATTTAAACCGCTACTAGAAATGGGAAATAATAATAATGATATTTTATCAAAATTTCACATGTTCACCCACCGGACATTAAATTTAAAACCGCTTAAGTTGTTCAAGTACAAATTGTTTTATATGGCATTATCTCTTTTTTAAAAGGGAAATAATGCCAAAAAAATAATGGAAATAAGACCAAATAACTGTTTGTCACAATCGGTTGACTACTTGTTTGGCCAATTTTTGTGAATTCTGTGAAAAATATTTTATCACTAATTCAAGGCTTTTTCTTTTAATTTTTTTTAGGGGTTACGATTTTACGAATAAAAAAAATAATGAGTGAAGAACATTTTTTTTTTAGTTTGTAATATGTGAAGGATTCAGAAAGGGGAGTAATGTAATCTATATTGCTCAGTGAAAACAAATATATAGATTTAAATCTAATGCTGGTTGAATCAAAAGATATGTATGCTACTAAAAAGCATGCAGTGCAAGCCAAATGATTGATTTTAAAGGCTCTAAATACTTTCGCATGCCCAAAGATACTCCTCAAGAGAATTTACGAAACAAATAAAATGAAAAGAAAATGTGCTGAATCTAATTATTCTAATTTAGAAAAGAATGTTGCCAGCGCTGTTTTTAATGGTGAATGTGTTAACGATAAGGAAAGTGCACTGCAACTGCAATTCGGTAAAATGCAAAGATAATTAATAAATATAAGAAATAGATAGTGTTTTTTTAGTCCGCGAAAAGTAGTAGTAGAGGGTAATTTTTCCAATTCTATGTTTATTTCACCAACGTTTGCGACGACGGTAATTGAATTGCCTAGCTACTCCAAGGAGCTATGTTTCATGGAACATTTAGTACCGTACCCGCTTGTGGTTATAAGCAGCTTAGGTTAGGTTAGGTTGAAGTGGCAGTCAGATAGAAGTCTGACTCACTTAGACCAATATAGGTCCATTGTGATACCACGTGGATCTGAAGTTTCTGCCTACACGTTGAACCATTTTGAGGAGCTAATAAAGCGTGAGAGACATTTTGGGTCGGTTGAGTTTAGATCATTAAGATCATTATAGAATAAGGCCCCCATATGGAGGTTTCGCTTTCGAGAGAGAGCAGGGCATGCGCAGAGAAGGTGTAGAGTAGTCTCCTCCTCTTCCTCATCCAAACAGCTCCTACAGAAGTCGTTGGAATAGGCACCAAGCCTTGCTGCATGCCTGCCTAACAAACAGTGTCCAGTTATGACACCAATTGTAGCACCAATGTGCGATCGATTAAGGGTAATCAAGCTCCTTGAGCGTCTTAGATCCAGCCTAGGCCAAATCTGCTTCGTTGTCAGACAAGTAGTACCATTTGTCCATCTGTGATTAGTTTTTTCTAATGCATCCAGTTTAAACAAGAGCTTGCACGTGGAAACTGGTGTGCCTAAGGAGCCCTTTTCAGGCAAGATTGAGAGGGTAGTTCCAAGTTTGGCGAGTTCGTCGGCCTTGCAGTTACCCGGAATGTCCCTATGCCCCGGCACCCAACAAAGGTGAATGTTGAACTGCTCAGCCATCTCCTTTAGAGATGAACGGCAATCTAGGGCTACTAAAGAGTTAATAGAGACAGAGTCCAGACACTTGATGGCGGCCTGACTGTCCGAAAAGATTCGAATATCCTTTACGGATACCACATTCTTTCTTAGCCAGGACAAGACTTCCTTTATCGCCATAACTTCCGCCTGGAAAACACTACAATGATTAGGAAGACGGAAGGAGAGACTGAGATTGAGCCTGTCTGAAAAGACACCTCCACCCACTCCATCATTTGTTTTTGAACCGTCCGTGTAAAAATGGATTGATTCTTCTTCCGGCAAGGCATCCTCCCAAAAGGATCTAGGGGGGATGGATATCTGGAAGTTTTTGTCGAACAGCAGTTGGGGTGTGGTGTAGTCTATATTCCTAGAAGGGATTCTGAGTATGTTCAGAATTGCAGAGTGGCCGATTTCACTATCGGCCCATTGAGAAGTTGCTTTGAGGCGAGTGGCCGTGGTAGCAGCCGTCTGTCTGCTAAAGATGTCAAGGGGTATCAAATGGAACAGAATGTCGAGTGCAGCTGAGGGAGTGGTGCGAAGCGCTCCGCCTATGCATAAACATGCTGATCTCTGGACTCTGCCTAGTTTATCGCGATTTATCGCTTTCTCTAAGGCAGTCCACCAGACAATTGTTCCATACGTTAGTATCGGTCTTACAACCGAGATATATAGCCAGTGAGCAATTCGGGGTTGTAGTCCCCACTTGTTTCCAATAGCTTTTTTGCAAGAAAAGAGTGCCACCGTAGCTTTCCGGACTCTTTCTTGTATATTAGATTTCCAGTTGAGCTTCCTATCCAGGATGAGACCTAGGTATTTGGCCTCGTCAGAGAAGACTAAGCTGGTACCCCTGATTGAAGGGGGGTCGACTCGTGGGATTTTGTATTTCCTAGTAAAGAGGACAAGTTCGGTTTTGTGGGGATTGACGCCTAAACCACAACTGTCAGCCCATCTTATTAGCTTGTTAAGAGCATTTTGTAGGAGTTCTTTTAAGGTGTTAAGGTGCTTCCCCGATACAGCAATAGCAACGTCATCTGCATAGGCAATCACTTTGCAGCCCTCTCCTTCCAGGATAACAAGCAGGTTGTTCACCACAAGATTCCAAAGAAGTGGGGATAGGACTCCTCCTTGCGGGGTTCCCCTGCTGACAGATCTTCTGGCGGAGGTCATACCCAGCTTTGAGTTAATAATCCTACTGGTTAGTAGTTGATTGATGAACTCGCTAAGTGTGTTATCCACTTTTAGATCCGACAGTGCAGTTGAGATCGCGGATGTATTGACGTTGTTAAAGGCGCCTTCTATATCGAGGAAGGTTACCATTGTATACTCCTTATGGTGAAGGGAATATTCAATTGAACGTACTAACGAGTGTAGGGCTGTTTCTACAGATCTGCCTTTGCAATAGGCATGTTGGGAGGTAGACAGCAGCCTTTTGTCAATGTTGGTACGAATATGGATATCTATCAATCTTTCTAGAGTTTTTAGGAGAAATGATGATAGACTGATGGGTCTGAGATCTTTCGGAGTGACATGGGAATATTTGCCAGCTTTGGGTATGAAAACCACTTTCACTTCTCTCCATAACAGCGGAATGTGGACCAGTTCAATACAACTTTTCAGAATTAACTCCAACACCGGAAGAATAATATCTGATGTTTTTTGTAATTCGGCTGGTATAATGCCGTCTGGTCCCGCCGATTTATATGGTTTGAAGCTGTGTAGCGCCCAAAGTAGCCTATCCCTGGTGATTAGATCGTTAATGTTGGTTATGTGAGTCCTTGCCCTGTTTGGGTTCGTACTACTTATAACATGGGAGCTGCGATTCCTCGCTAGACGTAGTCCAAGAGCCATCCGATTTTTTGAGACAGCTGGGCATCGTTGGATTTGTAGAGAGGATTTTCCTTAGCCTGGAACCTTCGGAGGTATCCTCTATTTTGCTACAGAAGAGTCGCCACGATATTCTTTTGGCCTTCCTCAGCACTTTTTTATAGGATTTGAGGGATACTTTGTAGGCATCCCAGTCAGAATCTGTTCGTGTGGCCTTGGCTTTATTGAACAGTTTCCTGCAGACATTTCTAAGTGGCTTACCTCTCGGTCTAGTGAGAGGACACGAGGAGGACAATGCTTTATTTAGAGCCATAGTGAGTTCCCTGACTTTATTATCAAGCTCGTTGGTGTCATGAGGGGGACATAATAGCATAGAGCTCACTGAATGCCATAGTGAATCTCTGTACAGGAGCCAATTTGTCTTGCGGTAGTTACGGACGGTTGATTGGCGGGGAGGGTCATCATTTAGACTGAATTGAATGTACCTGTGGTCCGAAAACGAGTGATCAGACGAGACTTTCCAATTACCAATCAATTCAATGATGAAATCAGAGACGAGAGTTATGTCTAAGACCTCTTGTCGACTTCTGGTTATAAAAGTAGGTTCACTACCTCTGTTGCAAACGATGAGATTTGTGTGTAAAATATAATCAAAAAGTGACTCACCTCTGTGGTTTGTATCGGAACTGCCCCATACTGAGTGATGAGCGTTGGCATCACACCCAATTATGAGTCCAGTGTTGTGTTTTCCAGCTTCTTTTACAAGATCCTCCAGGGTCTTACCTGGGAGATCTCCCACGATATCATGGGCGAGATAGGCCGAAGTCAGCCAGTACGTGCCTTTGGCCGTCTCTAGCCTCGCTGTGGTTATGTCTCGTCCGCTGAAATTAGGTAGTAAAAATACATTAAGACTACTTTTCACTAATATGCAGGATCTAGGGTTACCTTTGTCTGATACATAAAGTGCGTAGTATCCCGGAGTCCTGAGTCCGCAAACCAGGTTGTTGACAATCCATGGTTCTTGGATCAGGACGATATCTTCTCTATCTTGAGAAAGACGGAGAAGCAAGGAGGCCGAAGCCTTTTTGGAGTGTTGGATGTTTATCTGTACTAACTGCAGCATCAATTGCTACAATTAGGCAGAATTACCTCCACCACGGTTTTATCTAGGCCCTCTGATTCCGAAGATGAACCAAGAAGTTCATCCTCACTAAGAAGAAGAACCTTGTTTAGGCAGTCCTCCGTCTCCATGTCCGACAACGTGTCAGTAATAGAGGCAGTGGGCTTGGTTGGGGTAGCCTGGTCTGCGGAGACATCGTCTTCCATGTGAGGAAAGGATACCGATGTACCCGGGTCAGGGGCTGCGGAATCGGAGTCTAAGGGGTGAGGAGGCAGTTTGCCAGTCTCTAACTCATCCTTTTTGTAGACGCGCAGAGTAATTTTCTCCCAACCAAAACTTATCATGCCGTTGGTCTGCGCCAAAGGAGCAAGGGATTCCTGGTTGATTACTATAATAGCAGATCTATAGGCACCCCTTTGCTCTTCTAGCTTAGCGACCTTCCAGTCATGGGTGGGTAATGAGGGATTGCAGCGCTGGATGACTTCCAGGACTTCATCCGCGGATGGTGGTTCGATGGGGATCCAGGTGCGAGTCCTAGGTCTGCTAGGGATGTTCTCCTTTGCTACGACTTCGAGCTTAGCACCCGGCCAAACCTCTCCTAGACTGCTTACAGCCGACTTATAGAGATCGACAGATCTTGTGTCCGCGCAAGCGATTAGCTTGACGTGTCCTTGATGCCAACCAGCATCTTGAGTATTCGGTGGCGGTCCAGGGGTTGCCCTGATGAAGGGTAGAAAGCTACTTAAGAGCTTCAGCTTGACCGTTTGCCACCGTTCGGGAGATATCGTGCCGTCTATGTCGCTACGATCAATGACAGCAACCACTATTTTGTCTTTGAGGACATCGCTGAAGGACCTGAGAGGTTTAACGGCGGAGGTGCTGGTGTTATGCACCTTGGGGCGTTTTGAAACCGGAGCGGTTTCTTCCACCGACCTCAGGCGCTTAGACGTAAAGTCACCGCTGGTCTCCTTGTCCTTGGTCATAAAGTTTTCGGCCCATTTCAGTTTGGCAACCTGTTTAGGAGTTCTGTTGGTCTCCAGAATAGCTCCAAAGACCTTCAGAGTCCGTATTGCCTCACGTCGTTGTTTATAGTACGACCTCGAGGGAGTGCGTTGTCGCGAACTTCCACTACGAGACGTACTAGGGGTGTTGGTGCCAGCAGTGGAAGGGCCATGAAGTGCCACAATCCTACCACTGCTAGGGAGGATACCTTCCTTTTGCTCATGAGGATAGCTGCTGTTACCAATACGGGGTGGACCACGAGTAGCCACAGTCGTACCACCGCTCGGCGTAGCAGGAGCTGTACCGGTAGACAGTTTAATCACCGTACTACCGCCCGGTTTGGAAGGGATACCGGTCTTAAAAATTGGATTCGGTTTTTTTTGGTTGTTTTTGTTATTGTTATTCATGTTAGGACCCACGAGTGGCGGAGAAAGGAGGTCGATCTGTACAGAGATCCGCAATATACAGACAAGGCTAGCAAAATCCGGAGGGCGCCAGGTATCCGGACACTCCGTTAGCGACTGGGCTATTTGACTGGGCCCCCAGCCAGGTTGACGCTCGGCACGGGTCGTATGACACCATCGTCCGGCCCAGGGAAGAGGATGAAAACTGGAAGGAAAGGAGAGGAATAGGAAGAGAAAAAGGGGGGGGGGGGGGGGAAAACACAGGGAGGACACAGGGGAAGAACGTCCTTTGGTTTCAGGACTCATCTAGAGAAAAACTTCTCGAGAATCATTGACCCTACTCAGCCCCTACAACTCGGCAAGTTTGACGCTCGGAGTAGGGGAAAAGCAGCTTCTTATTGCTAAATTTTTTTACAGAGCATGCAGGTTAATTATAAAATTTTAAATTTGTATACAATATTGTTTAAAAATATTTTCAGATATGTTTTAATGAGTAATAAATCAGAGGCAATATAAACCCATTTATTCCAGTTTATTGAAGCAAATTTTTTAAAATTGCATGCCGTTGATTTTGAAATCGCCATGCGCAACGGTTTAAGAAATGTATTTCCATTGGCTTCTTTGAATTAAAAAATAGCCCTACATTACAATTTAATTTGATAATACTATTCAAATATAAAGTTAAAATTATATCAAACAATTTTAAATTATGTGAAATAGGAAACCCCGACTAGAATGTCTATCCATAAAAAGACAATACGCACAACAAGCAGTATCGAAGGACTCAATAGTAAACTAAGCAGAAGTTGGTAAAAAAATTTAATTTTTTTAAATTCCTCGACTGTCTTTTGAATGAGGATCAGTCTATTTCATTATCATTTTTTGGTTTTATTTCATGAATTTTCAACTAATAATAATTGAATTTACATTATTATTATTTGAAAATCTATGTTGCTGATTTCGCCTTTTAGTGCCAAAATTAACGTTTGCAGTCCCTTAAAATCGATCGAGAATCATTTTGACGCCTCAGACTGTTATTGAAATGACTGCAAATAATTCTTTAAATTTCCCCCATTTCACGAACAATTGTTGCAATTGATTGCACTCATATAAAAATAAGTATAGTGGCTTAGTGGTTAAATGCGTTGGGCTTAAAAGTGGGGGGTCTCCGATTCAAAGTCGACCCTGAACGTTTTTATTTGCTCTTGCGAGCGTCTGAAAAACATCCAAGAGTAATAACTTTTAAGAGGACCTTCTTAAAATTAACTTGCCCTTAGAAATCGGAATTAAACTTAGCACCCACAATGATTGAAAATGAATACGCTTAATACTTATTTTATATATATTTTCATATAAAAATCCAATCTCCTAGTAGCGTGGATGCATCATATATTTTTTTTTTACATTGTGGACTTTATTCAAAACTATAAGACAAATTCTCTTTTTTGGAAAATCTGGGAAAATCTCTGTGATTATTTTAAAACTCATTTAAATTTAAAGACTCTATTATAGGCGCGCCATTAATGTAATGGAGAGTGAATGAATAGAAAATAAGAAAATGCTTAATTAATTTAGTAAATAGCTTATTGGCGGTTTTAGTTAAAACTACAGTATCTACTTTATAATGGAGAGTGAATAAATCCGTCCTTAGTGGGTTAATACACAATAATCTAATAGACCTAGGGCTTCAATTAATACGGTTCCGCAATATAATTAATAATAATTTGTAAGCTGATGACTTTTCGTTGACTTTGCAGCAGTAGTAGGTTTCCGCGACTAAGGATCCACACAGCAACCTAGCGCTCTCCAGACGGTCGAACCGCCAACCAAATCGACCATGTGCTAATCGATGCGAGCCACGCATCCAACATCTTGAACGTGCACACTTACCGAGGGGCAAACGTCGACTCTTATCAGAGCTCTTCAGTGCTCGACTGTCCAACGAGAAGAAGCTGCGAACTGCCCAAAAGAAGAAATTCGACGTTGGACGCCTCAGCACATCTGGAGTCGCCAGAGTGATGCAGAGCTTTTCAAATACGGAGGTGATGTTATGGTAGGGCGCATGCACCAAATCATCAACCAAGTTTGGGTGGAGGAAAGCATGCCCGATGACTGGACCATCAGCTCCATATGTCCCATCTACAAGAAAGGCGATCCTATGTTTTGCAAGAACTATCGAGGCATATCCCTGCTTAATGTCGCATATATGATCCTATCCAACGTACTGTGTGAACGTCTCAAAACTTTCTGCAACACACTAATCGACACGTACCAGTGTGGCTTCCGGCCCGGCAGATCAACTGTAGACTAAATCTTCACACTAAGGCAAATCCTGGAAAAGGCCAACGAGTTTCAAGTCGAGACACACCATCTCTTCATCGACTTTAAAGCCGCATATGACAGCATTCATCGTCAGGAGCTTTTTGTGGCGATGGCCGAATTCGGGATCCCGTCAAAACTGATCCAGCTTATCTGAACTCTTTCAAACATCCACCGGATTTCGGCAAGCAGATGCGCTGTCGTGTGATTTCTTCAATCTTGTTCTTGAGCAGATAGTGCGCAGGGCAGGTGTCAACACGGAAGGCACAGATCAGTCCAATTGCTGGGGCATGCGGACGATATAGATATCATCGGTTGATACCAGAGTGCCGTGATAGAGGCTTTCACGGCTATTGAAGAACAGGCGAAACTAGTTGGCCTTGAAGTGAATGAGGACAAGACTAAATATATGCTATCAACAAACAAACAATCATCTGTCCACCGACTAGGACAAAATGTCACTGTTGATAGCAGCAACTTCGAGGTAGTTAAGGATAAGTCAGGGTAAACATCAACTCCACAAATGACATCTTAGTGGAGATCCGTCGAAGAATTACCCTAGGAAACCGCTGCTACTTCGGTTTGGCAAAACAAATGGGTTCAAAATTCCTAACTCGGAGGACAAAGTGCATGCTCTACAGAACCCTTTTCCTGACAGTTCTGCTATACGGCGTTGAGTGCTGGACGATAAGCAGGAAAGGAGAGTTAATACTGGGATCCTTTGAAAGAAAAATCCTTTGACGGATATTTGGTGCTGTGTGCGAGGAGGGCGAATGGAGGAGAAGATACAACCGCGAACTCTATGAGCTGTACCAAGATGTGGAGTAGTCCGAAAAGCCAAAACTCGTCGACTACATTGGCTCGGCCACATCGAGCGAATGGACAAACAACGGTCCAGCCAAGAGGATCTTCGAATCCCAGCCCCCAAGTTCGAGACGACAAGGAAGACCGAAGCTCCGTTTTAAAGACCAAGCCATCGCGGATGCCAGAGCGCTTGGTCTGGACAACTGGAAGCAGCGTGCTCGGGATCGCAGAGGGTGGAAGGCTGCCGTATCTCAGGCAGGCCCGGGTGCCTGTTAAGTAAAAAAAAAAGTAAGACTTTTCGTTGGACTCAGTTAAAAATATTTGTATAATAAGCTGATATCACCTCACTCACATTCACGATCGGAAATAGAGTGAATACACTTATTGAATTGTGTACACTAGATTTGTCAAACCAAATCACCCGTACAATCGGAAAACAAATGTGAAGACACTTTTTCGTTAACGCAGAGTAACTCAATTGTTGAATATTTTAACTTTCTCGTATACCATAGTATACTAAAGACAAAGTTATTGCGATCGTGCGAAAATTTCGTAATCAAACTGAGTATAAGGAATTATATTACGACTATAGAGAAGTCAAAAGAGTGGGTCAGCCAATGCCGTCCGTCGGTCTGACTGTCTGCCCGGGCGCAGCGTATGGTGAAACGGTTCGACGGATTTGCTTCAAAGTTCGTATATAAATATAAATTACATCTCGGGGCATCTTTTTATTGTTTACTTTATCGTTTGAAATAACGGTACCTGTCATACAATTTTTTTGGTGAAAATCACTTATCACTATTTTTCTAGAAAATGGTTCGAAGAATTTTTGTTAATTTTTGAAAAAAATCGAATAACAGGTAATTTATAAAACCGCCAATATCTCGAAAACTAACAAAGCGAACTCCAAAAAAATTTTACTGTTTTTTTTATACTATTAAGTCGAACAAATTTGCATATTTCCATTTTTTAAATTTTTTTTCATGTAGCGATTTTCTTAAATTTAAATAATAAAATAAAAAATGTTAAAAATGTCCAGTGCGCGAAATTACATCAAAATCATAGTTGCTGTTTTTGAGAAAGTCAAATTTTTAAAAACCAAAAAATTGATTTAAATAAATTTGTCACTATTAATTTTCGACTCATTTCGCTATTCAAAAACGCATCTCATGTACCGAGAAAGTTTTTTTTCTGATATAAAATTTGTACTTTTTTTTTTTCATTGTCAAAATCCGTTATGATCAGAATTATAGGGATCAGAACCCTCCCACTTCAGTAAAATATATGCAGGCCTCCCGATTTTGAATCACTTTATCATTGAGGCCAATCATTTGCTAGTATTTCTGCATTTGTATGATCTAGGAGTTTTTTGGGCCTGGCTAGTTTACGCGATTGTTAGGGAATGTTAATTGCCATTGACTTCTTGACGGGGTTCAATGGATCCCTCCGTTGAACATGACAATTCCGACTGAGCCGGTCGTGCTCCAATTTTTTCGAGATGGGTTCTTTGAAGGCTTACTTAGATTTTGGAGTTTTTTATTCGATCAAGCTTTGTTACTCCTGCTGTCATGCGAAGCACCTTCATTTCATCTGCTGTCAACTTGCCCTCATACTTATTGTACATTCTCCAGCATTGTGAACCGTATATAAGTGCGGGACTCGCATATGCAGTGTTGAGCTTCCCTGTCAGCTTTAGGGACAAAAGATGGCAGAGTTTTCCTGCCACTTTATCCAACCTATGCTTAAATGATTACTGATGTCGTCATCAGCCTTTGCTTCGCTGTAGATCATTGATCGCAGATATTTGAACTTCTTACACTTGAAATGGTTGGCTTGGGTCAGAGTTGGGTCGTTGTTGATTTTCTTAAATATCTTTTTGACAGTCAACATATATTTAATACATTTTCCCATAAAATATTCAAATAAAGTTGTTCTAATTTCTCCCTTGTAAGAATGAAATTTTATTTCAATAATTTTGATATGGCGAACTCGCAACGTAAATTTTCCGTGGAACTTAAAGCTTTTCCAAAAATGGTTTGCACTTTTCCTCTTAAAAGGCCAAAAATAGACGACAGTATATGAAATTTGAACAAAATTGACGACATCAAAACCTAATCTGCAATAAATTACTTTTGCTTACCCTAATCATTCCGTAAGACTGCTATCCTTAACACAAAGTCAAATTGAAATGAATGTTTTATTAGCAAAAGTGAAAGCCAGACAATCTGTTCAAATCTCCAAATAATATATCTACCTGACAGAGTACCAGCTAGCCAAAGATATTTGGCAAATTAACTCACGTCTTACCTCATAAGTACCTACCTACCAAAAAAAAAATTAACTCAATTCAATTTCTAACAAGTTTCCAGCTCAGTCATTCTCATTCCATCAACTATTCTCTTAAAATATAAACCAACGGCCAGTAGCGGCGTATAAAAAATGCAACGTTTAGGAATACCTAACTACAAGAACAACAAAAAAAAATTACCTAATAAAACTCTGAATATTTTCTATTTTGGTAAAGCAAAATCTAACCTTCATCACAATCCACACACACATAGAATAAGCGAGTGGCGATAAAAACTATATACTTTTACTGGGCTCAGTCCCAGTCCCGGTCCGACAAAGAAAATTTGATTTGTTACCTCACCGCACAAACGCATTAGACTCCGTTCCCCATACCTTAACTTTCATTCAAATCTTCCCGCCTGGTATATAGCCATCAGCATTGCTCTGTTGTCCGTCCAGTACCAGTTCACTCGCAGTCGTCGTCCTTGATGCTGTCACATACTTCCTAATCGTGCGCCGAGATTAGTTAACTTCGCAACTGGAATAATAATTTATGCCCACACCACCGTCTATTTTGGTGGTTGTTTGGTCGGGCGGTGTGTGCCATTAGAGGGGCGATTTTGGACTTTCCTTCCTCAACAGAATTTGCATTTAAATTTTAAACACACTATTAACTCAACACGTGTGTGGCCGTTCTATGTTTCATTTTCGTCCCCCGGTTCCGCAGGTACCTACTTCCTTTCCTGTCGGGTTGGGTTTTTGTCGGGATAAAGTACGAGTTCTTTTTTGCTGTTCCTGAATTTTTCATGCTGGATTAATACATATTTTAAACAAGTAGAGCTGCAGAGATGAACAAAACTATCTATGTACGTATAATCGGATTTTCGTTTTGGGAGTTGCAGAGGGCCACTGAGGGACTTTCGAAGAGAGAGTGAGAGAGAGCCATTGGGCGGTCGGGGTGGCTGTAAATTATTGTTAATAATTTATAACACTGCTTTCGCTATTGGATTTACATAAATTGAAAGCGCGAACAATTTCGGAGAGAAAATATTATTATTTTTTTTGTGTTTTTTTTTTGTTCGTTGTTTATCCACTGGTGTGTGCGGAGGGTAGCCCTACGGTGGTGTTATTGTGGGTTGGTGGGTGGCTGAAATTCCAATTTGTAAAATTATCATCCTTTTAGAGGATGGAACGCAACTTAGTCTGATTAATTAATGGCTCACGGCCGGCGGCAGATTTAAATTGATTTTCGGATTAGGCATATTATCGAATGGACTGCCTAGCAGACTAATTTTTTGGCTTGGATCCGCTACAATTTCAACTGGTGATTAAGGTTTTCTAAAGACACTTTTTTTTTCTCTTAAAGATTTGTGTTTGTTTTCTACTTTCTGTACTTTACTTTTGAGTTTTTGAATGTAGTACAAGTCTTGTGTTAGATTAGCTAGAATAATTTATTAGGAAATATTTCAACAGGGTGAAATGGTTTTGTTGGGAAAAGAAAACCGTTTTGTATTAAATACAATTAGGTTCAATTTAAATTTTTTTAATTTCAATTTCAATTTATTTTAACTATCGGTTTGTACAGTAAGATTTTTATCTTTTGTAGTACTTAGTACCTACTTTACAATTTAGTTGAAAAATTAACCTTACAACTAATAAAATAATAAATTTAAATAGAAGGATAAATGATAGGCAATAAAAGAACGATAAAGGATAAATAGATAGGGAATTAATGAGGTGCTAAATTGAGGCGAAATGGTGAAACTGCACTTTTAAATCTAGTACTTCTACGGATGGTTTTGATTCTCAAAGGAAGAGAGTTCCATAACTTGACAGCATGAACGAAAAACAAACGAGACGAATTCAAATAGCGATAGTGAGGTAAGTTAATGCTAAAGGTCCTTTCTGAGCGAGAAAAATGAACTGTTATAATTTCATGTAAGAATATATAGTTTCTGGCATTGATGTACTTACTGTTGGAGAGAGCAATCAAGTAGGCTTCTAGAATATTAGAGAATACGAATATAACGCACTGCGTCGTTAAAAGCTACTTGTAACTTCCGCTGAGATAAGGAGTCAAGGGACAACTTCAGCGTATGTTGTAATTGGCAGCACCAAAGTAAGTATTAGCCTCCGCCGAGTCTCAGTGGGGGCCTAAGCTAGCGCTTAGCCAAAGTTAACGAAAACACCCGTAGATTCGACCAATCACCATGTTAGTGTGATTATACCCGGATAAATTACGAATGATCACGTAACCCAGGATCACGATTTACACGGCAACACTCCCATGAAGCTGACAATTTCAAGGTGAGTTTGGGTTTATAGAACGAAAATCTTTAAACGAGAAGGACAAAGGAACAGAAGGTTGATACAAATGAATATCATAGGTACAAAAGAAGAGATCGTGATCAGAGACAAGACCCAATGACATCTGATCAATAAGGAGAGCACGTGATGGGTCAGAAACAATAGCAAGATCGAGAAGACTGGGTGTGCAGTTATTGGCGAAACGAGTTGGATATTTATTAACAATATCAAAATAACTAAGTACCTTAATTGTAGAGCACGTGAATCATTTTTGAGCAAATCCGCATTAAAGTCTCTACAAACAATTAAGTGCTCATAGAAAGCTGAAAAATTTAATAACGCCATGAAAGAAGGAGCATTGATTATTGCTGTAAGCACAAGACGCAATACATTTATTACTTGAGTCATAAATTTCAAGCATGATATACTCAACTCCTGAATCAATAGATTCACAAATCACTTTGCAATTAAGAGTGGTTCTCAAATAAATTGCTACACCACCTCCCACTGTGTTCGTGATCCTATCATTTCTGAACAGACTTGACCAGGTACCCTATAGTGTGAGTCCGACATATCCGGTTTAAACCAAGACTCGCTTACACAAATTACATCAATCCCAGAACCAATAAATATGTACTTTAAAAAATCAAACTTAAAAACCTTGAGACTACGCGCATTTATATGAAACACACGTAAACCATTACAAAAACTCGAAAGAACATTTAACCGTTAAATTTTCATAGGTTGTAACATTATGCGAATGTAATTAATTCCTTTATTTTCTGTTTTGTTTTAAATATTACTTTGGGAGTAATATCTATGTATGCTAAGATTTCTTTTTTCGAATTCGCATTGCCCCATTTAATTACATCTTGTCCACTATAAATAATATCTAAAAAAATTTCATTTTCTACAAAAGTGCAAGGTTTCCAATCAGTACCAATACCAATGAGCTTTTTATCCAAATCCTGGATATACTCTTAAAATTAGGAAAACAGGTGTTTCGTTATTTTTATTTCAAGTGAATCCGAAGTAAAAACATTTGCCCCTCCCTTTAACGGGTAAGTTGTCGTTTTTAAATTTCAAAAAGAAGCCCATTTGATTTTTAGGAGAAATTTTTGGTGAAAGTGGAGGAGCCACCGAAAAAGTATCAAATATAGTAATGAAACTCATGAAAATGTTGGCTTCGAATCTTCTTTGGTCGTTTTGTTGATTTTTTGCTTCGATTGTGAGGAAACTTGACTGCGAATATTCCTTCGGCTAAGTAAAGATATTTACCAAGTAAACCATTTGAAAATGAAGAAGTTTAATATAGGGTCATTAATTTTCCGGTTTCGAAAGTAAAGCTAAATAAAGCACAGCGATACATTTTTGATTAAAATTTTATTTTTCATTATAAACTTTTGATTTGAAGGATTCAAGACCGCAACTCGCCAAATAAATGCTGGTGTCTCCCAAGGCTCTGTTTTGTCTCCGACTCTCTTTCTCATTTTAATCAATCAATTCTATCTGTCACTTTTAATCCAATCCTTTCCTTCGCTGATGACAGTACCCTTAGCTTCGCATATTCGTTTTCGGAGTTTCGTCGCTCATCTTCGGAACATGGAGCTGGAACGGCAACGTATGTTAAGCTCTTTAAATTCCGACCACGACAGCATTCTTAGAACACAATACCATTTTCTGTCACTAAAGCGAAATCCCAATACTTTGCCATTATCCATTAATGGCACTTACATCAATGAAACCGTAAAGCTTAATTACTACTAGACAGGATTCAAAAACGTGCGATTAAACTTATTGGTGATAGAGACATCGCTTGACTCATTTAGTCTTCATCGCAATGTCTTCTGCCTGTCGTTGTTTATCGTTACTTCCACAATCATTGCTCGGACGAAATAGCCAGTTGCATTCCACCCTACAGCAGTGCAACCGCAATACTCATTATGCTACGAATGCGCATCAATTCACCCTTAAGCCTATATTCGGACGGATAGTCAAATACAAGAATTCGTTCTTTAACGGTACAATAAGAATGTGGATTACTCTACCACGCTATGTTTTTCCCTTACATCATAGTTTGCAGACATTTAAGACCAACGTGCATCGTTATTTTTGTATCAAATCAACGTATAGTAATATATCTCGGAGTAAATAGTGTTAGCCGGAGCAATTATCTATTAGTTTTGTTGTTCGGCTTAATCAAATTAAAATGTATAAGGAAAATACAAAGCATTAAGAAATAGACCAATAAGTGCAGGAAAAGCAAATCGAATCGAAAAATTGTTGTAAGCAATGAGGCTCATTTCTGCCTCAACGGATACGTAAATAAGCAAAACTGTTGCATCTGGAGTGATGAACAGCCACATGCCATACAAAACTTACCGATGCATCCCAAAAAATGACAGTTTGGTGTGGTTCATGGGCTGGTGGCATCATCGGCGGACGAATATCGAGCCATGATAAGCGACTTTTTTTTGCCCCAGTTGTCTGAGTTGAACTTGGTTGACATGTGGTTTCATCAAGACGGTGCCACACAACTCGTGAAACAATGGAAATGTCGAAGGATGAATTTGGTGAGCAGCTTACCTTTCGAAATGGCCCTGTGAGTTGGCCGCCAAGATCATGCGATTTAACGCCTCTTGATTATTATCACAGGATAACATTAAACCCGTAATTCGTGGAATACAGGCCGAAATCCTCGAAAAAGTGACGCAAAATTGGACCTTAACATTGACATGTTGTCTTCAAAAAAGAAAAAACTTGTCATAGAGAAGGACAAAATAATTCACGTTTTTTCGGATGTGGTGCTATCAAATTCTACGAATATCGAATTTCCAATATGCAGTAGCAGTTCTTCCACCAGGAAAGGAACTTGAAATAATTTTTTCGGGATTCGTAGAAATTTTTCTATTATGATTAGATTGACAGCAAATGTAATAGATTCAAAAAAAAAGTCATCGTACTACCTTTGTTTTCAACAAATTTAAAAAAAAAAAAAACAGATAAATCTAGTAAAAATCTCAATACTTCATTATTAATTATTCGTTTTGTTTTAGGTATTGATTTTCCAATTGTGCGCGCCATCTAATGTGGGGTCTTCCTCTGCTACGTTCTTCTTCAACGGTGGGCTCAATAAGGATGTGCTATACATACAGTCCATGTGCCCCAGCCATCTCTGTCGTTCTATCGTCAGATTTTCGACCAGGTCCGGCTATATAGCCGGAAAAATTCGTCTTTAATCTTCTCCTCCACAATCCATCGACACAAACTGGAATATCGAATATCGTCCGAAGAATCTTTCGCATACTAAAATTTTCGGCTATGCTTCAAAAGATAATCAGTAATGCTACATCTCACGTCATGTTACTAATTTGCGACTGCTTTGATAGGCAATGTCATGATTGAATTTTCCCAATTCTGTTGCTGGATAGCGCTGATATCTAAAGTAACATTGAAGTCTGCCCGCCTAATAATAATACCATTTGTTACGATATACGCGAACAATCTGCGAAATAATAGAGTGCTAATTGAACTAACGCTCCCATATGTATGCGTAGCTTAATTCCTAGAATGCCCCAGGGGTTACTTTGTTGTGTATACCTTCGGGGCTGCATCTGCATAACTACCGACTGGAGAATTCAGTTTCACCACTTTTAGGTTGGCATTGGAGTACGGGAACGAAGGTGCACTTCCGCTCTGGCAAATTTTCGATCTCGCACACGGACTTTTTGAGAGAAAAAAAAATTCACCAATACACGTTAAACGTAACCGGAAATTCAGTCGTTCCACGGATAACATGATGCACTCGTACCCTGAATAGGAAATGACTTACTCGATAACAATGCCTGGCTTTTCCTCCATCCCATAATACGCTCTGTATCGAATACTGACAACTAAACTATTGTTTTTACTTGCTGTCCCTTCCTCTATTCTGGGATACCTATATACGTACATACTAGCACTACTCTCCATGCACAGTATCTAGCTCCGACTCGTTTGGGGAAAATTAATTGCTGGAAATTTGGGTGAAAATTTAATGATTTTATTGGACGAGGTGCAACGGAATAGAATGTTTTGTTGTTATTAACTGGTATAAAAGCACAAAAGAGTAATCAGCCTGAAAATCTTTGCACAAATTTAGTACCAAACTTTAGAACACAACACGGGAAGGAGGGGGAAATGTGACCATTCTTTTTGGGAAAAATGTTCGAATCAAGTGCCTTTGACTGTTTAATTTGAATGAGCGCACATTCAGCCATTCCTTTAAGTTTGCAGAGTCTTTAATTTGAATTTAATTAGAATTTAATCTGACATCGAGTCAACGTAGCAGGACCTCTCGTCGCCCATCGTTAGTAGTTGGTTATGTTGGATTAAAATGAAAAAAAAAAAACTTTTACTCCACTTCCGCATCCTTTCTGTGTACTAATTGAACAGGATGTTCAGTTAATTCTTGTTCTTGCATCGCGAGTTCGCTTGTCTTCTACGAGAATATCGTTTATTTTTGCAATTTTTTTGTTTTTTTTTTCTGCCAGAGCTCTTAATGGGATTTGATTATCGACTTTGTTGAATCCTTTTATTCTTTCAGTTTGTTCTTTTTCTTTTCTTCAAAGATTTCACAGGAAGCTGCTAATTGAAAGAAAGTGAATAGGAAGCTGATTAGAATGTTTTACAAGTGGAAGTTTTGTTCGATTTTTCTTGTTCGTATAATCTTATTACTGTAGATACAATCCTTGTTTTATTAATTTACATAGACCCAGGGAACCGTTTAGAGATTATTCATCAGATAATCGCTATGAATTGTCACCTTAAAATTATCATTAATTTGTACACAAGCCATTAAAATTACTACTTACAAACTTATAAACGGAATTTATGACTCAGCCAACCCAAATAAATTCTTCATGTAAATACCCCACCTCGTTCCTAATGTGACTTTCCATTCTACTTTTAAGCAGTTTTATCATCAAAACTAAACAACGCCGCAAAATGTAAACGTCAAAGTGACTGGAGAGAAATGTCAAACGTTTTGAAGTTATCTCGACGTATGTGTGAATCTTGCGTTTGGTTAGCGATTCGCAGAAATTTGTTTGAATCCACAAACAAAAAATGCTGGGCGAATAAAAAGACAAAACTAGTCTGAAACAGAAAAATGTTTATCCAAATGGAAGTATGAAATGGGCTGCCATTAACAATTTTCCAATATAACGAAAAATATAATTTTTCCAATAATTGTTCCACTTTAGGAATAAAGCAGACATTATACGCTCGATGTAACGAATGTTTTGCAAATTCTTGCAAGTGAAACAAATTTCTATAAAACGATTTAGGGACCCACTGTTTCAAAGGCGTTAATCCTTACGCACATTTCAACAGACAAGATTACTTTTGTCGAATTTTGATGCATTTGCGAGTATAACTATTTCTATTATTGCCTGTTCTTTTACTTTCTTACTGGTGATCGATTACGTTTACTTAAAAACGACGAATTAATTTTATTGCAGTTTGTTGGATTTTAGACGTTTAGGATTTTTGCACTTCGTTTCGTGTAGTTTTTATAGTGATCGGTTGTGTTTGCAGATTCTAAAGAAATAAAGTAATATGTAATATGTCAGCAAGTACAAAATATAGACCAATGTAAAATTGCTGTAAAAAATAGATAGAAATAAGTCTTTAATTTTTAACATAGAAAGGAAAAAAATATATATTTTGAAACTTCAAAAATGGTTCCGACTCCAGACTTTCTATGAAGAAGGATAGATCCCCAAAAATGGAAGAAGCGCTTTTTAACTGGTTCTTCATCAAGATACATTTTTGTATTTTGAATAATTATGTTAGAAGTGTCAAATGTGAGGCGATTTAATAAATAAACAAGATAGTTTTGTATGACGTAGTCATGCTCTTTATTTCTTAGGGGTTAGGTTAAAATATTTATTAATATAGATTAATCTTAAGAGAAACATTCCTGCAGACTAAACTAACATGAGCTGAATTCGTATTCCTAAATGAAGTACTGCCTGCTTTATGCATCCACATACTTTCCTTAAAGCAAACACAGGTATCCTTGCAATGCGTCACGTTCCTAAATGCATTGTTAACCGATTTTACTGCGCAAATAAAAGGTGGGCCAAATACAATTTTTTTTTAAAATAAATTTAACAAAATTAAAATTTCCCAATGTATTATGGCTTAAGTAATAAGAGCAAACATTCCCAATAATTATGGAACACAACATCGTTCAAGTGGCTGTCTCCGATGGCTTCACAGTAGAGCATTCTGTCACTCCAATGTTCCAAGACCTTTTTGATGGTCTCGGGCTGTAGTTATGTCCTTCATGGTTCCTCACAAAAAAAAAGTCCAAAGAGGTCAAATCGCAGCCCTGAGGTGGCTGATAAAACAATTTGGTGCACAAGATATCGATTGCGGCATAGCGCTCCATCCTGCATGAACCAGAGGTCTTTCTAATCCATGTCTTCAATTTCAGTAAAACAAAAGTCGGTTAACATAGCTCTGTAACGCCCACCGTTGACCAAAACATTGTTCCCAGCCTTATTTTCAAAGAAAAATGGTTCAATAATGCACCACTCCACAATACGCACAGTATCAGCTACAGCAGCCACATTCTCGATAACGGAGGCCATGAGTGTTATCCACTAACATACCAGTATCACCAAACTTTTTGCACAAACTTGCGTACAGCAGACGTGGTGGGTGCTTCATTTTGGCGAAAACTTATTTTCAAAAAAACACTGTTTGGGCTACAAGCACTCACTTGTAAGATAAGTTTTCCCAATGTCCCATCTTAAATAAATGGCCCATCCTTTATATGTAAATAGCGCACCATGAATTAGTAAATATAACGCAGAAATGATTATTCACAGTTTCATTTTGTTTGATAGCGCTGATTGTGGTGGTTTCTCTGTTTTTGGGAAAAGATTACTAATTCACCGACGACGTAAGTATGTTTATTTAAACCATGTAAGTTTTAAATATGTCTAATTTGCAATATTTATTGCAATGCCTCTCTTTTGCCTTTTTTGCCACTTTTGACAATCTCAATCTGTTGCAACAATTTTTTTTGGAAATATGACATAAAACACACAGCTTATCACAATGCATCACAATCCGTTCCTAATGTCGTTTGCGATTGGACTTCCGAACTCTCCTGAAAGTCTGCGTCCGGCTCAAATGAACTATAATGTTTGCTTGTTCGTTTGGCATCGCTGATCAGAGAGTTAAATGTCAAAAGACAGAAAGTATCTTAGAATGCAACAAAGCGGGAAAGCATCATATATTTTCAAAACATATGCAGATGCGCATTTCTTTTACATTTATGAATTCAGCTATTGACGAATGGAAAAGTTTTCCTGCGATACCTGGTTGTCAAATAATTAATATATAGCGAACTATACAAGTTTGACAGTTGTTTAATTTGTATGGGATTTCCATAAAGAAAAACCAGTTTTTCATGAAGTTAATAAAGTATTTTATGTTTGAAAAGTGAACCAACTTATTGAAAAATAGTTCAATTCACATTTCAAAATACATATTGTCAAATATATGAGTAATTTGAATAAATTGAACTGGTAGACCACACATACAAATTAGGTAAAAAAATATTTGTTATATCAGTTTGTTACTTTTATTACAAAATGTTGGTGACTTTAATAAAGTTAATTTATATTAAGTGTATTTATTATTATGTTTATAATTGCATTATAGAGGATGTATAATTTAGAGAACATGAAGGCTGCTCAAAGATTGCAATTTCTATTAAAAATAAAAACTTATTATTACATTCGCAACTACACTTTTTGCATTAGCTTATTTAATACTGTTTTTTTTTTTAAATATGTTCTAAATTCTTTAATTATCAAATATAAGAAACAATTTGCCGCTGCACCTGATATTTCAATACAAAAATCAACGAACTGTCAAAATCTTTAGCAACCTACCGGTGCGAAATTTGACCGCCAGGGGTAAGCCTTCATTCGTCAATAGTGTTCAATGTTGCTTGTTGACAGACGTACATGGAACGAAAATCTTTACACAATGTGGCGCTATCATATGGTGCTATTTGACATTTGTGAACTACTCAGCTGCAGTATACAAACAGCCAATGCCTACAGTTCGTCAGTCTCGTGCGAATTACTGTCAAGCCATCCTCAATCTCAACAACGAAGAGGACGATTTTGTGTCGAAAATCATCATGAGCGACGAGGCGTATTTAAGCGGTTACGTCAATAAGCAAAATCTTCGTTTCTAGGACACTGAAAATCCTTGTGTGATGAACGATAAGCCATTACATCTACTGAAAGCCAAGTTGTGGTGCAGCGTTTACGTGGGAGGAGTGATTGGGCCGTATTTTTTAGAGGATGCTAATACAGTCACTGTTACTGGCGAACGCTATACGGACATGATAAACGACTTCTTACTGCCGGAATTGGATAAGCGGGGATTGGTGAACATGTGGTTTCAACAAGACGGTGTATCCGCACACCCAGTACGAGCCACAGTGGATATTATGAAGGAAGCGTTTAATGGTCGCGTTTTCTCCCGTTTTGGCAATTTGGCATGGCCAGAAAGATCGCCCGATTTAACTATCGGAAACTTCTTTTGTTTTGGGGCTACTTGAAGTCGAGGGTTATGCCAAAAAGCCCAAGACAATCGCAGTCCTTGAGGAGTATATTCGACAGAAATGCGAACTGTTTTTACAGCAAATCTTGCGTAAAGCCATAGAAAATGCGATAACTATTAAAAAAATACAAGTCAACAAAATGTCAACAAAATAAATTGAATTGAATTGAATTAAAAAAAGGTAGCTAGAGAAATCCCTAAGTGGTCTTTAAATCCCTTCACCCAATTAATTTTTGATAGGCTGCAAATTTTATTTTGGGCACAGCCAAGAAGGTATAATTTTCCCGTTATTCCTTCGAGTTTGGGTTTGGAGATCGTGCAAACTTGTAGCACCTGCATATGCATCTAAATTATCACATCCATTGAAGCAACCAAAAACCATTTTCCACGGGTATCTCCTGTCGTTTTTAAAAATGCGCATATCTTAACCAAAAAATAAGTAAAGGGTTGATGTATGTTAATTGAAAAACTTCATCAATGGGATATTGATGATGACGCAAAAATAAAACTCATCAAAGGTCGCTTTCATCCAAAATTTTAGTGTGTGAACACACACACCTGCACCCGATTTACATCATTCATGAATCAAGTGATTGCTCCACTCTTATGAAAAGTGGCAACAGCTTACCAAAGCGAGTATCCAGTTACCTACTAATACCTGTGTACCTACACAAAGCCAACGCAACGGGTTTTGGGTCCTCTGCAGAAAAACATCAAAAGGGGATAACTTTCAACAGAATGCGATGAGCAACAATAAAACCAAACTACTCTGCACACTTCATGGAATAGACACCGGGATTCCGTGTATTCAGCGAAAATAAGCCTCCTTTCGGGTATACCTTGCCTTGCCTCCTGTGAAACGATGATTTAGGACTCTGGGATATCGGAAGTCGCTGCCGTCTTTTTGCTCCTTCTATCCATTGAGCTCCGGTTGGATAAGCGTACGTCCTTGCTTTTGAGGGTAATAAAAGGAGTCCTTTTGTGCCCGCAGAAAAAGAAGGTGGTTAGAAAAAAAAAGACAGAGGAAAAACGATTTCTTCCCTTCTGTCCGAGGATGGTTTTTATATGAAAAAATATCTTGTCGATTGCTATCGGACTGACATCTGGTGTGAGTATCTGTAGAGTGCTGTTAACGTTGAGCAATTTTCTTTCACTTTTTTCCCCCATCGAAACGACCACACTGTAGCGGGAAAATTCCAAAGCATCCAAAGCAAAAAGGAATTATGAGGGATTTGTAATAAAATGAGTAAATCGCAAATAAAACATCCTCAATTGCTAAGGCAGTAAAACCAAACGAAAAAGAAAAAAAGAAACCAAATCCACCGAAAAGAGAAACAAGGTATCGAGACGAGAGATATTTACTTTATATTCACAATAACTAAGGGAATTCGGGGGATAAACAGATGTTTTACGGCTCATCCTCGTTCCGTTTGCAAGACTAAATGACTTACTTTTCCAACGAAAGTTTGACGGATGAATGTTTTTGGGTAGGTTTTCGGCGAGATGAATCAGCAATGAAAGTCTTTTAAATAAAGACATGCTAAATCGGGATTAGAGATTGGCTCTTGAGGTCCGCAATATATTCGCAATGAAAGATACCTTCAAGCCGTAAAAAACATAGCATTTGGATAAAATGATCATTAAATTGAGGTCGGCCAATATACAAGATGCTCAGTTTGGGTCTCGGTCAGATGTCAAAGAGACATCAAGATAGTCAGAAAGGTTTTGAAACGATAAATAGTAGATTGTCCTAAAGGATGGCGGCTGAATATTAAAGAGATAACACGTTATTGGGTTTAGAAATGCTCAAGAAATGGCTATTAATATGCAAATTGAATCACTGTCAATTTAGTAATTTGCGATAAGGACAAATTATGGTTTTATTACCATCAACATAACATTTTCATTTATTCTGGATCAAAATCTTTAGCGATGGTTGGGTGTTGCAGAAATTGGGTGGTCACTGATCGGCATAAACATGGAAATGCCTGTGACTACAAGCCAATTTTAATAACCAGCGGATATTGGCCTTGTCCAATCGGACGAGACTTGCTAAATTATAAGCGTGACTGTTGAACAATAATAAAATAGCAACACTATAATGATCTCCCTAAGATGACTGGAGGATGAGCTTCAGAAGTCTATATGCACCTCAGAATGAGGACGTACGGTGGATGAATTCACCAGATTGGATCAGCGGTGGTCATGATGGCAGGTACCTTACGTTAGCTACTTCGAAATATTTGAAGCTAAGATCCGTACAGCTACTTGGGTATGCGGACGATATCGACACCATCGGCCGATCCCAACGTGCCGTGAAACAAGCTTTTTAGGCAATTGAAGGACAGTGGAGTCTAGTTGGTCTTGCAGTTAACGAGGATAAAACCAAATACATGATTTCAACGAACGAGCAAACATCTGTCCACAACTTCAAGGTAGTTAAGGAGTTTACTTACCTCACTGTTGACATCAAGTCCGTAAACGACACATTAGTGGAAATTTAGCGAAGAATTACCCTAGGAAACTGCTGCTACTTCTCTTTGGAAAAATAAAGGGATTCAGCCCTCTCAATTCGAAGGACGTGGTCTAAGCTCTATGAAACACTGTTCTGCTTTATGGTCTATGGGCTCTAAGTCCTGGACGATAAGCAGGAAAGGTAAGCAGATATTAAACTCTTTTGAGAGAAAAATTCTTCGAAGAATATATTGCCCGCGAACTCTATGAGCTGTACTAAGATGTGGATGGAGTTCAAAAGGCCAAAACATGCCGACTAGATTGGCTCGGCCACATCTATTTCAATGTTGGTAGATTTAAACTCTATTTTATGGCAAGATGCATTTCCAATTAAAGGTTATATTATTTTTCTGTTTATACCCTATCCTAAGGCTATATTAATTTTGGCACATAGTTTGAATCACCCCTTAATATTCATCGTAGACCCCTAAAAGTATATATATTTATTATCAGGATCAAAACCTAAGACTATTTAGCAATGTCCGTCCGCCCGTCCGTCCGCAATTAGGCCTTTAAAATTAAACTAGGAATCTGGAACAAGATATCTAGACACTTCCTTACTTTATAAATTTGTCATAAAAATTAGTCAAAGTGCCAATAAAACTCTGTTTTCTTCGAAAATTTTCATAGAAAGCGAGAGAAAAATTTTTACAAGATTTTAAGCCAATATTTTTTTCAAGATATAGCCTATACAAAGTTTTTGGCCACGCCCACTTTTTGGGGCGTTTTTAAAATTTCATAGAATGAAATAAAATGCTGTCCATCATCTAATGCTTTTTTTCTTTGTGTATATAGGGATATGGATAGGGCTTCATACTGTTCGCCTAGTGGGAAATCTGGTGCGCGCTCCTTTTTGTGGTTCCACTTTACTGGGCTGCACACAACGTCCAATATAATAATTTTTTTTGTGAATATTACCGTTTCACCAGTAAGTTTTTTTTTTTTTGATTTAGAGTTTTTGCTTAAAATGCAAGTTTTTGTTTTATTTAGGCCAGCAAGTAAAAAGGCCAAAGAAAAGCCAAATTAAAATTAAAGGAAGGAATCAAAATCCCCAACCCATAACACACGTGGATCTTACCTGATTGCTTTTATGAAGCTTACGAGTTTGTCAGTAATCTTGTGACGTGTTCCGCACTCGGACACACATAGGGCACAGCAATAAGCAACCACTTGGTAACCAGCGTGCTCCAAATCATCCGCATTAGAATTTTTAACAGTGCTCTCAAAAGCCCCGATCTTTGGAGTTAGAAATATGACGCTTGATCGCAAAGAATCAGGGCAATTCAGTCAACTGCGCCATTAAAATGTCACGTGCTCCACTTGCAATCGCATGCAACCCACCCATCATTGTGCAGCTGAAAAATCATCGGAAAGTCAGCCACTAAATCATCCCTCCATCAATCCTCATCTCAGTGAAATCTGGAGTGCTTCATCATCTGCAATTCCCTTCAGTGAAAAGTGCTTGTACATAAAGATAGAGATATACAAATCTTAAATTTATATATTGTATATGTATATCTATATATATACATATATATATATATATCTGTATACTGGCTTCCCTTTATAATTACATTTAATTTACTAAAATTTTCTGGCATAAATACCAATACCAACTTAAATTATATCTTATGATTAAACTTGATGATGAATGTAGATTTTTTATTTTTTTTATATTGCCTTTCAATCCTAAAAGCAATTATATACCCGAGTTATTACTAAGGTATACATTTTTTTGTTTTATATTTTGAATCGATGAATTATTCTCTGTCAATAAAGATGATGCGTTAAATACCTTACATTTGTTCAGATGTGTTAGTGTGTAGTTTGTGCGTGTGATCGCGATTTAGGGATTATTCTCATAGATTCCTGAGGCGAGAATAGTCATGGTGCAACCAGGTGACGTATGCAGGTTGCAAGGGGAGGGTCCCTCCAAGTGTCAATACACCGACGACACCACATCTGATACAGTTCATATTCCTCCTTTTTATCATTTTCAACCATTTCACCTAGCATTTTCTACAATAGTATCAAGGTCATTTTCTTCTTAACCTCTTATATGCGAGGTCATGGTAATTTTTCTTCACCGTTTTTTTTCTTTCATTATTTGGCACGATATTTTGTACGCAAGGGAATAGCAGCAAGATCCCACCCATCCGACGAGCTGATGCCGAGCACCGCAACGGCTTCTTCACATATGGACACACTTTAACTTGTCCTTCATCCTATCTGATCAATGTTCAGTCGTGGATGGCCTACTTCTTGCCACAGCCTCAAGCGGACTGTAGCCTCTCCTTATGTTTTACATATAATTATTTAAGCATAAAGTTTCCTTATACATTTTCAGCGCTTTCGTTCTTGTTTGAATACTATCTCTAATATCATCGTTCCACCAGGGACCGGTTTTGCGTTTATACTGGGATGACGACATCGGAAAAGATGTCTTTGCAGCGCTCAGTATTTGGTTGCGTATGAAGAACTCATATTGATTAATATTGTCAAATACAGTTTATTTTGCATCTAAAGAAATATTTCTGCGGAATTATTCCAGTCAGCTCTTTAACTTAAAATGTTTTTTTTAACATTACTCACTTAAGAGTGCTTGCAAATAGCCGCTATATGCCCGAAATGCAAACGATGGGATGGGGTGGGATATATGCTGTGACTTTGGTTCTCATGTATCCAATATCAATAAATTCATGAATAACTTGTGTTAGGGCATAGAGATTCGAGTCCTCTATTGCACCAGTATTCTTATTTTTGTATGTTTACGCTTAAGATCGATTACATTTTGGTCACATAAATTTTCGATTATATGTTCTATTTCCAAGAAGTTGAATTCAGCGCAATAAACTACACCTTTAGTATTATTTAGAGTTGGATGTTCAAAATATTAATATTGGTGTCGGAGTGAAGACTTTTAAGTTGAATTATCTTTTTGGCTGGTTCATATGATTTTGTCTGCACCAGTATTGTCCCATTTTTAATCTTAACGCACTTCTGGACTTCACCGGCTACATAAGAAATGATTTTTTTCAACAGAAAGGCAGAGGTCTTTCGGACCTGCAGATTCATTTTCAAGACACTTTTCAGAGTCGAATATCGGATTTTTTTTCCCGTAACAAATTATTTGTCATTTATACGCGACCAGACTACACTCTCTGTGAGCTACGAACAGACGGCTTAAATATGAATATGTTTATAAAATTCCATTTAAAACGCATTTCATTCTAAACCTTTACTATATAAACTTGTAAGTCTTTTGTAATTTACAATATATAGCAAATTTTAAAAAAAAAAAAAAAAAATACCAACAAAGCTCTCTTCTTTTTTCTATAAAAAAAAGTATAGTATAAGCTTCTCTGCTCTTTCACTTCTTGAAGATTGATCTTATATTGAAACTTTTGAATTTATAAACATGTTCCTCGGAAAATGTGTGAAACAAAACATATTATATAACAAGGGCGTATGCAGGATTTTGATCAGGGGGGCAAACTCATTCATGTGCCAATACAAAAGCTGAATTCCTAAATGCAGTTCTGCTGTAGTACTGCAACGGCAAGCGTTTCTTAATGCAATATTAATGTAGCAAGAAAGCAACGTTTGCACCACAATCAAATTTGTTGCGATGACATTTGGGTTGTTTAAATTATTATTTATGTGTTTAAAAGTATTATTTGAGTCATTTTGACAATATGTATTTAAATAAAAATTTAACAGCAAAGCTGAGAAGAAAATGCCCAAATGTCGTTTCAAAACGTTACAAAATTTCAATGCCTCACGTATGCCTTACGTAAATGCATGCAGTATGCAGTAAAAAAACAATGTTGCAAAGCATAAAAAAAAAACATAAGTTAACTATGATGTGCTTTTATTGATATTTTGGAACTAAGCCAAATTTACGTGATAATAAATATTTTACTTTAAGTGCAGTTTGAAATAGATTTAGTTAATTTGAGAGAGTTTTCTTGGAAAAACTTAGTATAAAATAATATTTTCTAAGCATGAGTCTATCGAGGAAAACAATTTTGTATCAGAATCATACGAACACTTTTTATAATAAAACATAATAATGGAATAATATTTTGTTTCTAATGAATGCATAGGTAGGTTCTGTGACCGCCAAAAGAAAGAAACAAACAAATAGAGCAAACCAAACATGTAACAAAAACATGAAACATAAAAAAAGACTACCGGTCAATCAGTAGGTAGAGAAAAATACATAAAAAACAAGTCAGTTTTAAGCGGTCGGACGCATGCAAGTTGTACTCAAAAGTTTGATTAAATACATTAAGAAAAAACATAAAGAACTTGATTTTTATTTATTAAAACTATTTCCTTTTGTACAGTGCAACTGACAGTACTGATATGAGAAAGACCAAACAAAATTTTGGAAACTTTATTATCTGTAAATATCTAATTTTATAACTAATTCCTTAACAAAAATAAAATGTTCAGGGGAGGCAACTGCCCCTGCCAAACCTTTCATACGTCCGTGACTGTAGACACAATTCCGATTGCGTATATGGTAAAGCTACTTCAGTACGTCCCCTCCCATCAGCATAGTAAGCATCTTCATGTAGATGTCTATAAAATATTTTCTTTTAGTAGTATTTTCGCTATAGTTAATTGCCGCAAAAAGAATTTAAAATATTGCCTCTGTAGTTTAGTGTGTGGACAATAACCCAGGTTTGTCGATTCTACGCCGGTGCCAAGGTTGGCAATATGCATGCTGCTAGCCAATTTAATTAATCTTATGAAATGAGTTAGACATAATTCTCTTGCTGGAGTTATAGTTAAAAGTGAGAGAGACTTTTTGCTTAATTTCAACAAGCATCCTATGAAAGGAATAGGTATAGTCATTATGTCTACCTTAGAAATGTTCATGCCTAACGTTACTGGTGCTGAGTAGTAAGTTTGTTGAGCTGTCAGGCGAGGGGTTGTAAGTACAAATCCGCTCCAAAACCACCTACATTTTTATTCGCTGCCTTTTGCGAAGGTCTATCAGAAGCTTCTCAAAGTTACCATTCAGAATCGTCCTTCAATTGTGGCCATCTTTCATTTTGGTCCAAAAACGTGTCTTCCCACACACAATGGTTGGAGAACCTGGGCCTTAGGTACAACAGAATATAACTTGAGGTCAGAATTTTTGACGTTAGAATATTAACAGGTGGTTAGTGTTGTTAATGATAGCTTAGCTGCACTAGTACAAAAAAGAGGTGTGTGCAACATGAATTAATGTCCTGTACTTTGACTTGGCGATTGGATGGATAGCCTCGGCAGCTGTTAAAAAAAAACCGATAATTTAGTTTGTTCAAACATCTCTGGTTGGAGATATGTAGTCTTATTAGCAACGCGCCTTTAAGCTTCTACCCTAGTTGTGACTTCTTGTTGTGAGTCTCTGCAATATTACGTGTTCATTAATCCAATCAGAGTCTTCATTATTTTTTGACTTTCCCAGCTTTTCCAGGTCATATTTTAAATTCATTAACACACCCGCTACGATTTCATAAAGCGATCAGTTCACTTCACTTAGCTCTATTCAATCTTTAATTACCCTTAAACGATTCCAAAACAAAAAGAAACAAAAAAAATCTCGATTAATCAGTTCACCAGCCATGTCTGCAAATCAATTTTCTTCCACAACACTTTGTATTATTCGCTTAACTATCAATTGAGGGAGCTGGCGCAAATCAGCTCCTCCAAGTGTGACTGCTACTACAACCACATCATAGTATCAGTTCCAATTCCGCTTGATTGCATTACTCAATAATCATCAGCGGAACACAAATGACTGACAGAGAAATTAAATTTTCTGTCTGTCTGTTCATTGCTCTTTCGCTTGCGGACACGTTCAATAATTTCGACCACCCTAATTAATCCACTTAAGGGCGGGGAAACGACCGCCGACACCAGTCACATGTGCTCGTTGCGCCACATACTACAAGCGAGTGGCTCAAAAACCCACTAACCCAGTTAACCAGCCCACCACCACGAAGACCGTGGTCCAGCATCATCACCATAATCGTTTGCTCTGCTCTGCCGGCCGGCAAACGAGCTGCCTCTCGAAGCTAGATTAGGTAATCGACGTTTATTAAACGGCATCAATACGAAACAATAAACAACCCCGAGTTGCAACACAACATCCACACAACTCGTACCTCCGTACCCTGGCAGTGGCATAGTAGCCGTGACTGATTGCTGGATGCAGCAATTGCGGACGTAAAAGAGGACTTTCTTCAGTTCACCAGAGTGCCATGCCAACCACCCGAGATTCTAATGCGATATTGCGTTCCGTCAGCGTCGCGCCGCGCCGGCCGTAGGGGTAGGACCTTATTTAATTTTGGCAATTGTGTTACAAAATTTCACTTCATTGATTGTTTTACATGCCTGCACTACTTTGCCAAAGAGGGTGTTTCATTATTTGAGTAATCATGCTGGCGATGTTCTTGATTGAATCAATTGAGGAAGGTCGCGTTGTGCCTCTGGATGACGACTTTCACAATGCAGGCAATACGTTCGACATACATGAAGTGTCGATTGATGTGCCCCGCCAAGTGCAGTGGTAATTTGCCACAAATCATAATGAATTTATTGAGGACGACACGTGGCTACGTCATCTACAAGAGGCTAGCCCCAATGCACATCCCCCCACCTAATGAGCAGTTTGTTGGGATCTCATTAAAATTATAAATTGGTCTGTTATCAATGATACAATGCAGCATGTAGGGTTGCCATTAATTCAAGAATTACATTGTAGTAACATTATAACTAAGGACTTGTGCCACGAAATTTATATGCAGTCTCTTCGCTAATTATAATTATTATAAAAAGAGGATAAAGCACATATATCGAAAATTTGTGACGTCGGTTCTTTGATGTTGCAGGTGGTTCTCCGATATAGCTTAGCCTCTTATAAAAATCTGTCACAAACAGACAAGCTTTTGCTTCAATTAAAATGTATATTCGCTTACAGAGTGGGGATGGGAATACACCCATACTGTACAACAGGGAGCTAAATTTCCGGTCGCACTCTTCACTTGGTTTTGTTAAACGGTGGTCCAAAGAATTCTCCAACCCTTATGTGACAAGATCCCTTCAGGGCATTCGCCCTCAGCTAAATTTAATTAAAAATTACAGACTGGGTACACAAAAGTACACAAAAGTAGGTTGGTGGATGCCACGGTTCACTTAAACCATCAATTGAGTCCATTGTGTCCATCTGGGCACCTTTTCTCGAACTTAGAAACACCTGGAAATAGACCAAAAGAAAAAGCCGCTGGTATGTTCTCAAAGTAACACTCTCTTAGAAACAACCCGATTTGTACACAAATCTGAGTAGGTCTTTTAGCTCGACTTTGGCCACATCCTCCAGCTCATCATAAAAGTATCTGCTGAGGGTCGTAAGCCTTTTGCTTTTTAGACCTGGACATTCGCACAGCAGGTGACGAACAGACTCTATTTCTTCAACGTCCCTGCAGCTTATGCAATATGCCCAACTGCTCCGCATGTAGACCACAGCGCAGTGATCCGTAAAGACTCCCGTACGTACTCGGATATCCTTGCGGTTTAACCCGATCATGAATTTTGATCTCATTTTATTGACAGCTGGCCATAGCTCTTTCGTATGTCTGCACGTATCAAGTTGTGTCCAACGTAGGTTAATTCTATTCAAGGACTCATTGTCGATTTTACGATGCGATACAAGCGGTGTTCTTACTGATTCAAGTGCCAGTGATGCATTTATTTCTGACCCTGATCTTGCAAGCTTGTCCACTTCCTCATTTCCCGAATGTTTGCGACAGGCATATAATACCACGTACGCCCGTTTAACGCGGTCGTCTACATTCTGTCTCCAGTTAAGTTTAGCGTCTAAGATAACGCCCAGGTATCTTGCTGAACTGGACATCTTTAGATTGGTTCCCTGAATGTCGGAATTATTATTTTCCTAGTAAACAGCAGGACTTCTGTCTTTGATGGATTTACTCCCAGCCCTCGGGTAATGACCCAATTACCGACAATATGGAGTGCATAGCTGAGTCGTTTGCTGAGGATTGAGGGAAATCTGCCTGAGACCAGGATTGCTACGTCATTAGCATATGCATTCACGATAAAGCCTTCCTTCTCTAGTTGCTTTAGAAGCACATCCATTGCCAGGATCCATATGAGCGGAAAAGGATACACAAAAGTAATGCTTTCCCTTATACTCGGTAAGTGGTCGTATGTAAAGGGTGATTTTTTAGCTGGTTTGGTTTTGGCAACACTGGTTTTGACAGCTGACGTGTGTTTAGTACCTTGTGTCACTGTCAAACAGCTTCAGTTTGGTTTGCAATTTAACCATGGATCGTCTTACAAATGAACAACGCTTGCAAATTATTGAATTTTACTATCAAAATTCGTGCTCTTTGGAAAATGTGAAAATCTGCTGTTTTATCGAAAAATTGTGTTCAGCGATGAGGCTCATTTTTGGTTGAATGGGTACGTAAATAAGCAAAATTGCCGCATTTGGAGTGAAGATCAGCCAGAAGCATTGCAACAGCTACCAATGCATCCCGAAAAAGCCACTGTTTGGTGCGGTTTATGGGCCGGCGGCATTATTGGGCCATATTTCTTCAAAGATGATGCGAATCGCAGCGTTACTGTCAATGGTGAACGCTACCGAGCGATGATAACAAAATTTTTTGGCCCGAAATGGAAGTTCTTGACTTGCATGATATGTGGTTTCAACAAGACGGTGCCACATGCCACACAGCACGCGAAACAATGGCGCAATTGCGAGGCGAGTTTGGTGAACAGTTAATTTCACGTTTCGGGCCGGTCAATTGGCCGCCTAGATCGTGCGATTTGACACCATTAGATTATTTTTTGTGGGGTATGCCAAGGCTAATGTGTATAGGGACAAGCCCGCTTCGATTGACGCACTGGAAGCCAACATCCATGCATTCATTCGTGAGATACCGTCCGATATGTGTGAAAGAGTATGCCAAAATTGGACTCAGCGGATGGGCTACCTGAGACGCAGCCGCGGTGAACATTTGCATGAAATTATCTTTAAACATTAAATTGCAAGGTTCAAACTATCGATTCAAATAAATATTTCATTCATTTTTTCGAATTTTTTGTGTTTTTTTTTAAAAAAAAGTTCTAAACCTCTTAAAAAATCACCCTTTATTAGTAAAGTTACTGCAATCGTTCGAAAATTGTGATCTTAAACTGAGTATGAGCGACTATAGAGAAGTCCAAAAAAGTGCGTCCGTAAATGCTGGCTATCGGTATGTCTGTCTGTCTGTACGGAAGCCGTATGACGAAACGGCTGGATGTATTTCGTATAAAAAGTTTGTTGTTTTACTGTCACTGGGCCACAGAAACCTACTACGCAAGATGATTAGGAGGATGATTAGGATTAGCACTTCCAAACATGCAAAAATGCGAGACACGTATTTTGGTCGGTAATGTGAATTTGTGTGGTAGCAGCCAAATGCAGACTGTTTGATCAGTTATATCATTTGTTGCTTGCTCAATTGCAACAGGATAATCTGCTACTATCTTTATTCATGAAGTAATTTGATTGTAAATAAAATGGAAACTAAATATAATACCCCTGCTATCTTTTCTGGAACACCCGGAAATAGGTTCGACAGCTAGAATTCAGGGTGCCTATAGGTAAGTACGACCAAAAAAGCTGTTTTCCAACATCACTCTAAAGTCTTTAAAATCGGCAGAGAACACGAACTCTCTCTTATCTCGTGCAAAAATTGAATGTGTGGCCATGCAAACTAACCATTTTGCCATTTAAATTTCGAATGGGCATGGTTTTGCAATATTTCTACGAACTATATGTTTGTGTCTGGCTAAAATGGATAAGTAAGTTGCTTAACGATTTTTATTCGTAAAGCGTAGAGCATTAGTTATGCTGCAACCAATTTGATTTTTTTTAATTAAAATTTTTAATAAGAAAACCGAGTGAATCTGCGCAGGCAGGAATAACACCACTGACCAAAAAAGATGCGAAACAAACATCTTCATGGTTTAATTTTTCTGATGCTCCTCTTTTACTGATTGTGGCTCTCCAAAATCTTAAAATGGGCTTCTTTTTTAAAATTGAAAAACAGCACTGTTCCCGACCACGTCAAATGCGTTTAGTTATAAGAGAGACATTTACCCATTTATTGGGATGCGGATTCGTCGTGGGAAATCGGCTTAGGACAAAAGTTATTGATTTAAAACCGAGAAGCGATCGCTTGGCTGTAATCGGCATCGAAGCATCATTCCAAAATATAAGCCTACCAACATACACGCCCCTACCGGCGATGCTGAAGACCCTATCAAGGAGGAGTTCTATAACCTCCTGGATGGAGCCTTCGGAACCTGTCCGGAGTCCTATGTTAAAGCCGTCCTCGGGGATTAAGCAAGTCCACACAGCAACCTGGTACTCTTAAACTCATGAACGTGTTTACTTACCGAGGGGCAAGCGTCGACTCTGATTATTTCCTTGTCCCAGCTAGATTCAGGGCGTTCGCAACAACATCCGGAGATTTTTAAAGAAAGCCAAGCAACTGGCTGCTGGCTTTAAAAACGAAACGCAAGCTCTACGAAACAGACAAGAAAACACTGTGGCTTCCGTTCCAGATCGATCGTACACTTTAAAGCCGCATATGATATCGCTTGGAGCTCTTAAGGCCGAATTTGAGATCCAGTCAAAACTGATCCAGATGTATCACGGGACCTTAGGAAACACGCAGTGCAATGTGCAGTTTGGCAGCAGCTCATCAGAATTCTTCGAAACATGCACCGGATTTCGGCAAGGAGATGCGCTGTCGTGTTATTTCTTCAATCTAGTTCTTGAGCAGATATTGCGCAGGGCAGGTGTCAACTAGAGGGTACTATCTTCAACAGATCAATACAGCTTCTGGGGTATGCAGACGATATTGATATCATCGGTCGCTTCCGTGCCGTGTCGTGTTAGAGGATTTCATGGCTATTGAAGCAAAGACGAAATTCGCCTTGAAGTAAAGACTAAATACATACATTCTATCAACAAACAAGCATCTGGCCTACATTAAGGACAAAACGTCACTATTGATAAAAGCCAAGAGGGTCTTCGAATCGCCGCCTCAAGGTTTGAGACAACAAGGAAGGCCGAACCTCCGTTTCAAAGACAAGATGAGGCGGATATATCTACTCCCGAGGAATTTTCCATTCTTTCATTCATAACCTTCCTGTTAATTTACGTGACGTAAAAAGGAAAGCTTAATCGCGTTATCTATCTAATAAAAAAATTCTACCCGTGAACTCTTTTTGAGATTCAGGAAAGAATATGATTTTAAATTTGTTTTTGTACAGGCATATATCTTGTCTGTAGAGTCATGAATGGAATTACATTTATTCGAAAAGAAATACCACAGGCTTGCCTAAGGTAATGGAATTCTAAGATTAAGTTGGTTTAACCGGTTAAATCAAAAAGTTGAAAACTTTCGGCCTATATCAAAGCTTTCTGCAATACCAAAATTGTTTGAAAGTATTGAAAAATAAAGTAAATGAAATTATTTCAAATAGTCAGTTTCAAACTCAGCATATATTTTCACATATTATTTATTTAATAGTTTTGATGAACGATTACAACTAAATTCAATTAACACTGACTTCACAAAAGCATATGACAGGGTGCATCACACTCTTCCTTTGGCTAGGCTAAAGTCTTTGGGTTTGCGTTCTTCAATGCTAAAATTTTTTTTTTTATTACCTGACTAATAGAAGGCAAATGGTTAAAGTCGATGGTCGCGTTATAGAAGTTACTTCGGGTGTTCCACAGGGCAGTCACTTGGGCCCGTTGCTATTTATATTATTTATAAATAATGTTCATGAAATATTTCGATTTTGTAGGGTTTTGAATTTCGCTGATGATTTGAAATTATTTTCTCGGATAAAAAATGTATCTGATTGCATTCGTTTTCAATCAGATATTAATAGATTGGCGGAGTGGTGCAATAGCAATGCTTTGGAACTTAACATTTTTAAATGTAAATTGCTAGAAGCCTATTTGATACAAATAGGCTAAGAACCTATTATGGTAACAATGAGCCATGCATAAGCACATTTTTAATAAATTTTGCAGCCAAATTGATTGTCGCTTGTCGCTAGCGGAATTTAAAAAGCCCATTAATTAACTTTAAATAAAATAAATTAATATTCATTTGAAATGCATTTGAAGCTTAGTCGCGCAACAAACACCGGTCGCGTAAAATGATACTAAGAGCTTCACACTTAGAGAAAAAAAAAGAAAGACAGGATAACGAAGCAATTCTAGATAACTTCTGATATTGAATGGGTTAAAAGATTTGTAGCTTCCTGTTGATTTCCACTCAACTTTACTCCTGACTTGAAGGACAAAACGTATACTCCACAAAACACTTATCGTGCCAGTTGTGAAGTACGATTGATGGAAGATTAGTTAAAAAAACGAGTGTCTTTTAAAATTAAAACTCTTCATGGGATATTAAGTAAAAAGTTAAGACGCAGATGAAATTCAAAGATCCAAAATACATCGACATACAACAGAATTGTTGAATCCCAGCGCACAGATTCTAGATGGCAAGGAAGACAGAACCTCTATTTTCCAGACCTAGCCATTGCGCATGCCAGAGTGCTTGGTTTTGATAACTGAAAGCAGCAAGCCCGTGTTCATAGAGGGCGAAAGGCGGCTTTGTGTCAAGCAGCATGTCTTACAGTTCAATAAATTTAAAATTTCCTAATTGTGGAAAGTTTATTGTAGGAAGTCCCACTCTATAAAATATCTTTTACCAAGCGCAGTATCACAGTTTTGGCGTTATTATAGAATAAACTTACGAATCGTGTCTGGAACACTTAAAAGATTTATCTTATTTCATGTTTAATCTTTACTTCCGCAGAGTTGGCAACCATTAAAATATCATCCCTACCAGGATTTCTCAAACAGATATTACTACAATGGATATCTATCTGTGTGTTTGCGGTCGTGATAGTGCCTGTCGGTCAGTGCTCTAACAATGATTCAATGATTACGACTGTGCCACTTTACAATTATCTTTGAATGTCGAGGGATCTGTTACCAGCAATCTCATCCATTCAATGCTCTACACAATTTTATCATCCATACCATAAGACTTTGATTGTAGTGATTTCATTAGGCAATTAATCGAACAAAAGAACTGGGTGCTGGCTGGAAAGAAATAGATGTTCAAGAAAAAGATAAAAGATAAAACGAAAACGAGTTTCATAATTGCAATTGAAACTGATTGAGACTAAGGATAGTACAATGGGGAGAAGCAATAACAATCTCCTTGCTTCTCCTATAGGATGGAGAAGTTTTGATACTATAGGTTCTGCCAGAATAATGCATTATCTGTCTTAGTACAGGACAGTTTCGATTTCTCATAAAATATTGTCACCGCATTTTGATTGTAATCGAATCGATTTTATTGTTTTGTATTGCAGAATAATTATTTTACCTGTTGCTATTGTTTTTTCTCTCTCTTTTAAATTTTTCCTATAATTAAAAGAATACTTTAGAGACAGTTATTGCAATCGTTACAACATTATGTAGGACTTTTTCAATAATTTGTCTTTTTGTTCTCCTTTCCGAAGTTATGATCAGAATTATAGATTTCCTTGCGCTCCCACAGAAAATTGTTTTGGTTAATTCATTTATATGGCTGCAGTGACTTAGTGGTTAAGTTGGGAGGTCCAGTCACAAATAACAGTTTTGTATTCGCCGCCCAAAGTATTGCATAAGCCAGCGAAACATTCAAGATAACATTACAACTGCGATGAGAAGCTTCTCAAAAATTAAATTGCAGATGGGTGTGGGCAGTTTAAGCTTAATATTTTCCTATCAAAGCGAACAAGTCTTCGAGTCCGGACAAAATTTCCAATTGTAACATGAAATAACTCCTCCCGCCCAGCAACCATTTTATTCCCAATAATTATATTAAAAACTGCTATTTTCCATCGGAAGTTTTGTCAATACCAAAATAATTGCCTGCAAACTGCATTTCAAAATTAAGACCTATTTCTCTGCTCTCAACTATAAGCAAACTTTTAGAAATATTGATTTTAAACAAAAATCAACTCGGTCTGCAGCGAACTAGAAATAACCCAAAACAATGAATTTGCATTAAAACCGAATCACTCGACATTTCACCCACAGCTAAAGCTGCACGTTGATGCTAGTCTTGGGTTAAATAGGATGAAGACTATACTTGACATTGAAAAGGCGTTTGATTCTGTTTGGACAGATGGCTTAGTTTTTAAATTAAATTCCCTTAATTTCCCTACACATACCACTTCAATAATTCCCTGCTTTCTTACCAGCCGTAAGTTCTACGTGAGTTCGGTGCAACTTTGTTTAATCTTAATAAAGGACGGTCCAATTTTGCGTCACTTTTTCGAGCATTTCGGCCTGTATTCCACGAATTACGCGTTTTATGTTATCCTGTAAGGCTACAATCGTCTTCGGCTTGTCCACATAGACTAGCGACTTTTAAGAAGAATCAAGAGACGTTAAATCGCAGGATCTTGGCGGCCAACTCACAGTGCCATTTCGAGAGATAAGCTCCTCACCAAATTCATCCTTCAACATTTCCATTGTTTCACGAGCCATGCGGCATGTGGCACCGTCTTGCTGAAACCACATGTCAACCAAGTTCAACCCAGCCAACTGGAGCAAAAAAAGTCGCGTATCATAGCTCGATATCGTTTGGTGTTGACGGTTACGTTTCTTCCACGGTCTTCTTTGAAGGAAAATGGACCGATGATGCCTGCAGCCCGTAAACCACACCAAACTGTCGTTTTTTCAGGATGCATCAGTAATTCTGGTATGGCATATTGCTGTTCATCATTCCAGTTGTGACAGTTTTGCTTATTTACGTATCCGTTAAGGCAGTAATGAGCCTCATCGCTGAACACAATTTTTCGATAAAACAGCAGATTTGCACATTTTTCACAGATCACGAATTTTGATAATAAATTTCAATAATTTGCAATCGTTGCTCATTTGTAAGTCTTTCCATTCTTAAATGGCAGAGTATACTGAAAACTTTTCACCAATCCGAAAAACTTAACTCTTAAAAAATCACCCTTTACTTGTGATTAACCACAAAATGATTCTCTCTCTTCTTCCCCTTCCCCTTGAATATCAGCTGTTCATTGAAATCGATTTCTGTCAGTAAAATAAAAAGAGTAGATTTAAAGAAAAGTTTAAATCAGAATTAAATAATTTTGTTTGTAGAACAATTCTGTAAGTGATTAGCTTTATTTTTATACCATTAAAGACTATAGTGTTTGCTTAGTCATCTTTAAATCGTAAAACAAGATTTTTAATTATGGATTTCAATGATAGCTATAACTGGCCCCTTACCCTGGCTGAATATTGCCAAAACAAAACAACAACAAAGTTCAACCGTCATTAGTCCTGCCACAAATGCGACTTAAAATGATCAAACTACTTCTCTACAAGCAGTTAATACGTCCAAACATAACCTACAGCTTTCCTATCCCATATATGAAAAAGATTCAAATCCTACTTCGCTCTACCGAAACCCTTACACCAACCACTACTATAGTCCTATATTAAGCCACCGAACTTATCCCCTTGAACAATATCTGTGCTCACTTTCTACAAAAATGACGCGCATTATTCTATTCCATCACAACCCTTTAATTCTTACCATTTCAGAGACTCCATCAGTACAGGATTTATATCCCCACTTGATGGCTTTAATTGAACCAGATTTTGGAGTAGTCAACTAAGATTCATTCGAAGACTTCTATGTGGTTGCTGGATGGAACGCTATAAACCGTGGTTGACAATTTGCCGGAAAGCAATGGAAACACGATGAATGCCACCTAACACCAAGTCAACGAACTAAAACATCAAACCGAACCAATGACCGTCGCCGCTACTCATGCTGTACGATAAATTATCAACTGAAGAATGTAAATAAATTTCAAAGGGGTCCTCTACAATTAAAACCATCTGGCAAATTTAAGCAAAAAAATCCTCGCACAAAATTGTATGGGTATAAGACTTTTTTTGCTTAACATTTCTGTATATTTTTCATTGATGATGTTTGGAGCTGTGTTTATTCATGATCTGTGCTCGTATTCTTATTAGAAGAATAGAGGCTCATAATGGGATGACGTGTTTGTAGGATATTTTTTCATTCTCTTTGCTTTGACTGGAAAATGTGGATATAGGAATTTTTTGCTTCACATACATGACATTTTTCGTACTACATTGTTATTCAACAAAAGTCCTCCACCCACTGATTGAATACATATGTTGAATCATTTCTTAAAAAGCCTTAAGGTGTGATCAGACGGTCATCCGGAAGTTGATCGCACCTCTAGGCTTATGTATCTTCAGCAACTCCTTTTAATAAACAAATAAATCAATAAACTAGATGTGCTTGATATTTTCTATAGGTTATAACTATCCTACTCCCTTTACTTACTTAACGGATTTGCGAAATGTGAAAAGTCCCTGCTTGAAACACGACAGCCTTTCATCCTCTGGTAGGATAAGGATTCTTTGAGGCATGCACTGCCCTTCAAGTTAGAAGTTCTGAACCCATTTGCTTCGCCAAACCTAAATAGGTAATTCTTAAGTTTTTCATTCGTGCAGTTGTATTTAAGCCCAAGTGGATGAACTCTTTGACTACCTCAAAGTTGCTATCAATACTTACTTACTTAGGTGGCGCGACAGTCCGGGGTGGACCTGGGCCTCAACAAATAATGCTCCACAAATAGCGCGTTCTTTGACTAACTGTCTGCAGTTGCGCACTCCAAGATGTTTGAGGTCCCATTCCACTAGTGCGCGCCACCTAAGACGAGGCATATTCTACGGGCTGGAGCTCTACATGTTCCAACCATCTCAAAATCCCAATGCGCAGTGTTTTGACCAGGTAGATGGCGCTGTATAGCTCGTAGAGATCATCGTTGAATCATCTATTCCATAACACTCAACGTTTACGGATCCGAATATTTTTCGAAGAATTTTTCTCTCGAAACGACCGAGGATATCTTCATTTGCCTTAGAAAGAGTCCATGCTTCGGAACCATAGAGCAGGACTGGGATAATGAGGGTCCTATATAGAGTTTTCTTATTTGTTCGGGAAAGAGCTTTACTACATAGTTGTCTTCTCAGCCCAAAGACATATAACAAACCAATTATTATAGCTAATATGGTCTTAGCTTAGAGTAAATGAGGGCTTTATATTCAGTCATGCCCTCAATTATTCTAAGGCCATATTATAACACTTCACTATATGTTTAGAAACTCTGCCGCCAGGATGATACCAATAACGTTCTTAGCCAGTTCATTTTCATAATAGGACATCTTGCAGCCTTCTTCCCTAATGTCCAAGAACGAGTCCGATTGCCTGTGTTTCGCCATTTTGTTACTTTAACACATAGCATCGCCTTGTAGATTTAATTTTTTCTCACTCGTTACTTCAGCCAGTCATACATAATTTCAACGTTCTAACGCGCAATCATTAGGTTTTGCCTATGTCTCTGTATAATTTTTCTATCTCCAGGAAACTCAATATATCTGACCCGAGCATTTCAGCCCGTCCCAGGATCGCCATGAGTAGTGCCTCTTTCTGTGCCAATTTTTGAATAATGCTGGGTTCAAGTTATTTTATTTTGACTCGTGCAAGCTCTTTTCATTTGTTGTACTCTTATTTTTCACTCTTATATTTCATGCTAGGCTCACTTGGATATTATTTTGCAACGGCAAAACTATCAGAAGCTCAAATTAGATTGGCTTTGATTTTTTACTAAGTTGCATACGACTCAGCACGGCACTTTATTTTTAATTAAAATCAAATTGCAGCATCGGATTGGTTGCATTTGATTGATATGATAAATAGATTTTGTGGTAGATTTTGTATACATTCGCATTTAACAATTACATAGAGTAATTCTTTGGTTTTTAATTCTCGATAAATGTCCATTTCGGACAGGACCAACGGCGCGCCATTCTATAGCATTTTAGTCTTAATTAAAAATTGTGGCACAGGCTGTGGTGCATATTGTTTTAGCATACTAGTTATTTTTTCTACTAAGCAAAAGCTGAATCAAATACCTATTGCTCAAACAAAGCCAATTGGATTCTATCGCAAATAAATATTTAATTAAATTCTGATTTGTGGCTCCATTGGTAGAAGTTTATTCGAATTTGATTATTATCTACATATTTGTTTTTTATAGGAATGTTTTTACATACATATGTGCAAATATATTTAAATAAAAATTAAATTCATCGAAAAGAATTTCAACATTAGTTACTAAAAAATGATGGTTAAGGTCTAACACAAAAACCTTTGATATAATATTTATTCATCAACGTTATTGCAAATTAATTTTTTTATGCCAGGTTATTGTTTATTTTGTGAATCGAAATGTTTGTTGTGTTTTTTTTTTGCTAATGTTCAGAACTATGAGAACACTCTACAAATTATTCAAATAAATAGTTTAATTAAAATATTTGCAAATATGTGTATTAAAAATTATTTTGTTTTCAATAAATGATTTTTGCGACTTATTGTTTCAAAGGCGTTTCAGCCAGATGTGGTGATTTTGGTATTGAAACACAAACGTCGAGATACATCAAAACATGTCAATTAATTTCTAAAAAGTGTTCAACACGTATTTTATTGAATGACAAATTTTCATTATACCCTATCCCAAGGGTATATTAATTTTGACACATAGTTTGTAACACCCCTTAATATTCGTCGTAGACCCACAAAAGTATATATAAAGGGTGATTTTTTAAGAGGTTTAGAACTTTTTTTTAAAAAAAAACACAAAAAATTTGAAAAAATGAATGAAATATTTATTTGAATCGATAGTTTGAACCTTGCAATTTAATGTTTAAAGATAATTTCATGCAAATGTTGACCGCGGCTGCGTCTCAGGTAGCCCATCCGCTGAGTCCAATTTTGGCATACTCTTTCACACATATCGGCCGGTATCTCACGAATGAATGCATGGATGTTGGCTTCCAGTGCGTCAATCGAAGCGGGCTTGTCCCTATACACATTAGCCTTGGCATACCCCCACAAAAAATAATCTAATGGTGTCAAATCGCACGATCTAGGCGGCCAATTGACCGGCCCGAAACGTGAAATTAACTGTTCACCAAACTCGCCTCGCAATTGCCATTGTTTCGCGTGCTGTGTGGCATGTGGCACCGTCTTGTTGAAACCACATATCATGCAAGTCAAGAACTTCCATTTTGGGCAAAAAAAAGTTTGTTATCATCGCTCGGTAGAGTTCACCATTGACAGTAACGCTGCGATTCGCATCATCTTTGAAGAAATATGGCCCAATAATGCCGCCGGCCCATAAACCGCACCAAACAGTGGCTTTTTCGGGATGCATTGGTAGCTGTTGCAATGCTTCTGGCTGATCTTCACTCCAAATGCGGCAATTTTGCTTATTTACGTACCCATTCAACCAAAAATGAGCCTCATCGCTGAACACAATTTTTCGATAAAAAAGCGGATTCTCGGCCAGCTTTCCAAGAGCCCATTCACCAAAAATTCGGCGTTGTGGTAGGTCGGCTGGCTTTAGTTCTTGCACCAGCTGTATCTTAAAAGGCTTTACGCCCAAATCCTTCCGCAAAATTTTCCACGTAGTGCTGTAACAAAGGCCTAACTGCTGGGAACGGCGCCGAATCGACATTTCGCGGTCTTCTGTCACACTAGCTGATACGGCCGCAATATTTTCTTCAATACGCACAGTACGTAAACATGTTGGTGGTTTAATGTCCAACAAAGTAAATTTGGTGCGAAATTTGGTCACAATCTTCCGAATAGACTGCTCAGAAGGTCGAGAATGCCGATCATAAAATGGAAGCAGCGCGCGATGAACATTTCGAACCGAGCACGAATTTTGATAGTAAAATTCAATAATTTGCAAGCGTTGTTCATTTGTAAGACGATCCATGGTTAAATTGCAAACCAAACTGAAGCTGTTTGACAGTGACACAAGGCACTAAACACACGTCAGCTGTCAAAACCAGTGTTGCCAAAACCAAACCAGCTAAAAAATCACCCTTTATTTATGATCAGGACCAAATCCTTAGATTATTTAGCAATATCGGTCCGTGCGTTCATCAGTACGCAATTTTTAGGCTTTTAAAATTAAGCTAAGAAGCTGAAATTTAGACCACTTATTCCCTAGGGCTCCGAAATGGTTAAGTGTAAACAATTTTTGAATACGCCCATAACTATAGTTAGAGAGATACAGTGTTACAACCTTCACAAGATATGTAGCCACTGGCCTCCTTTATAATTTTGTCATATTAAGTTTTTTTTCCCGCCTACTTTTTGTGGGCGTTTTTCACTAAAATGCTATTTTCTTCCAAAATTTTCATAGAAACAGAAAAAAAAATGTTTAACAAGATATTTAGCCAACATGTTTTCCAATATATCGCCCATACAAAGCTTTTGGCCAGGTTCACTTTTTGGAGGCGTTTGTTTTCAAAAAATATTTTTATTTTAAATTTAACAGAATGCAATAAAAAGCTATCCATCATCTTCTTAATGCTTTTTTCTTTGGGGCATAAAGGTATATGGATAGGATATCATACTGTTCGCCCCAAGCGGACTATAGCCTTTCCTTATAATTATTCAATTCTTTACACTTAACCATTTCGGAGCTCTAGGGAGTATGTGGTCCAAGTTTCAGCTTCCTAGCTTAATTTTAAAAATGGCATCAAATGAATTTAAATGAATTCAAATTCCGATCTAAGCTGTTTTTTCAATTCTGAGTCTACAACTTATAACATATTTAAGTTTCACGTTTCCCCCACCAATAAATCAACAGAAGTTTGGTCACACCAGTTTTAGATATGTTTATTTACTGTCAAAAACAAAAAATTTGGTTGTTAAAACTGTAAGTGAAAGTGAAAATTGAATTAAATAAAATAAGACATGGCAATTGTTTTATTTGCGGACAATGATGAGGAAGTAATACCCAGGAGGAGAATATTGGATGCATCAAACCCATTAGAACTGGAAAATTTGAAGTACGTATAATCATTTTGTTCTACAATTCAATTTCTTAATCTTTTTATATTAAAGGTTTGATCGGAACTTTCTTTTCAACCAGGGTGCATTCAAATATGTCTTAGATGAAGTTATATCTGACGTTCATGGAGGAACGATTTCAATTCCTCCCATAATAATGTTAGCAACCACATTGCGATTTATAGCAGAAGGTGGCTATCAGTTTGGCGTAGGAAAGGATGCAAGCATAAAATTGTCGCAGCCATCGGTGTCGAAGTGTATAAAAATTGTGCTTTCTACATTGGAATCCAAACTTTGCCCTAAATGGATAAATTTTTTAATAAGTGAAGCTTATTGGATGCGTTGATGGTACGCATGTTGCCATTAAACCTTCTTTGGCTGAAAGCAGACATTTATTTTACAACAGAAACGAATTTAATAGCATCAATGCAATAATTGTAAGTAAAGGGTGTTTTTTTTAGAGGTTTGTTTTTCGAATAGAGATAAAACTGACATTTTGTGGTAAAATCTAGCAACTCTAATGTCATTTATGTTCAGTTTGGTTTGCCATTTCATCATGAACAGGTTGACAAATGAACAACGCTTGCAAATGGTGCAAATTTATTTCGAAAATTATGGTGCAGTTCGCGAAGTGTACCGCAAGCTCATTTTGGGTTGAATGGCTACGTCAACAAGCAAAATTGCCGCAATTGGAATGAAGAGAATCCACATGAGACCCTTGAAACACCTTAACATCCACAAAAACTGACTCTTTGTTGTGCCCTATGTGCTGGTGGAATCTTTGGACCATACTTCTTCCGAAATGATGCTGCAGAATCAGTTACCGTTAATGGAGACCGGTACAGAGCCAAGATAACCGACTATTTTTTTCCCGAATTGGATGGCATTAATGTGGATGAGATGTGGTTCCAACAAGACGGCGCTACATGCCACACAGCGCACGTTACAATCGATTTTTTGAAGGAAACATTCGATGAGTGCATAACTTCGCGGAATGGACCTGTCAATTGGCCACCAAGATCGTGTGATTTGAAACCATTGGATTACTTTCTTTGGGGATATGTGAAGTCCCTCGCCTACGTCAACAAACCACAAACGTCAGGGGAATTGGAAGCCAACATTCGTGGCGTTATTGCCGACATTCATCCCCAAATGCTTGAAAAATTGGTTGAAAATTTGACCTCTAGACTTGTCTTTATTCGAACCAGCCGCGGCGGCCACATGCCCGAAAACATATTTTAGAATTAGTGGCATAATTAATCCTTTCAATAAAGCCAAATTGATGGACATTAAAACGTGTGTTTTGTGGTTTATTTCAATTTCGAAGTTCTGTACCTCTAAAAAAAAACACCCTGTAAATATTTAAAAATTTAATGTGAGTTAAAATTTTTTTATTTTAACAGATTTGTGATCACAAAATGAGGATACGCTACTTAGACGCCTCTCACATCTCACAACGCACGACACTTTCATATGGAATGTTTCGAATGCGCGAAACCACCTTTTAGAGCAATAAGCCGGAGGCAGACAAACCAATTCTTGGCTACTAGGTGTGAAATTCTGTAAATATTAACCTTATCTATATCTATTAATCAATTATTTTTATTAGGTGACGCAGGATATCCCCTGGAGCCGTGGATAATGACGCCATATCGCACACCAGTTACCGGAAGTCCTGGAAGTAAGTACAATACGCTGCATTCAAGGGCGCGTAATGTAAATGAACGTACAATTGGTGTTCTTAAAAACCGATGCCGGTGCTGCCTTAAAACTAGACGGCTACATTACTCCCCAGAAAAGGATGCTATAATAAATAATGTATGTGCAGCTTTGCATAACATATGCATTAAATTTAAAGTCTCTGACAATGCTGATGATTTATCAACAGAAGATCGCTCGGAAAATGAGTTTGTTGATGTGGAAAACGAAATCACTTTCATCAGTGAAGCTCTAATTGTAAGTGTTCGTGATAGTTACGCTGTATTATTTTAATAGTAGAATAGATATTTAGTCTAGCAGTCAAGTTTATTGTATTATTTCATATTAACATTAAAAATAAAGGAACATTTTTCATTTGTACACTCAGGCACTCGTTTTTATACCCTATCCTAAGGGTATATTAATTTTGACACATAGTTTGTAACACCCCTTAATATTCGCCGTAGACCCATAAAAGTATATATATTTATGATCAGGACCAAATCCTAAGACTTTCTAGCAATGTCCGTCCGTACGCAATTTTTAGGCCTTTAAAATTAAGCTAGGAAGCTGAAATTTGGACCACATATTCCCTAGGGCTCCGAAATGGTTAAGTGTAAAATTTTTTTGAATACGCCCACTGCCACGCCCACAATTTAGAAAAAACCGTTTTAAAGCTAAAGTTAGAGAGATAGAGTGTTACAACCTTCACAAGATATGTAGGCACTGCCCTCCTTTATAAGTTTGTCATATAAAGTTTTTTGCCACGCCTACATTTTGTGGGCGTTTTTGACTAAAATGCTGTTTTCTTCGAAAATTTTCGCAGAAAGCGAAACAAAACTGTTTAACAAAATATTTACCCAATATTTTTTTCAACATATCGCCCATACAAAGTTTTTGGCCACGCCCACTTTTTGGGGGCGTTTTTTCAAAAAAACTTTTTTTTTTTTAAATAATCTAACTAAATAAAATGCTATCCATCATCTTCTTAATGGTTTTTTCTTTGGGGCATATAGGGATATGGATAGGGTATCATACTGTTCGCCTCAAGCGGACTGTAGCCTTTCCTTATGTTTTTTATCAGTCTTTGAAATTGATCTGAAACTTAGTTCTCTGCTAGTTTCAACCTTATTTCTTCAATTTGAATTTCCATGAGCTTCTTTTTTAGGTCTAACTTCTCGCGCATCATAGTTTTAATGGCGGAGTTGTGCCGGCGTTCCTCTTCGTTGCATTTCTTCTGTCGGTCAACCGGCTTCTGTAGACATTTATTCAGTCGGTGAAATTCGTTTGTGATGTTATCTAGTTTGGACGTCATAGCTGCAAAAAAAACTTCCTGGCATCGTTTTGTTTCTTTTTTAAGATTTCCACAGCCGTGTCTTTTTTAGATTTCTTTAGGAGTGGTGTGGACTTCTCCTCCTGACTCTCATAAGTTGATTCTGGATCGACATTTTCATCTACAATGGATGCCATGGACACGTCTCTTATGGATACCGGTGTCGAAGGTGATGCAGTAGGTCTTGAAATTTCCACTGCCTCAGATCTCACTGCCTGCGTAATGCCATATACCCTGGCACTTACGCCTGAGACGGACTGGCTTAGGGATGTAATTCTTGAGACTGCCTGCTCGAGTTGAGAAAACCCAACGAGGTTGTTATCATTGTAGCCTGACTGTTTTCGTTTCTTCATGTTTTCCACCAGTTTCTTCTTAGTATTCGACTTGTAATCCACCCAAACCTGAAATGCAAAAACCGACTAAATCGGAATGAAATACATGCCAATCTTAATCCACGTAGCTCCGTCTTTTCTCGGCGGTCCGTAGCTGTTCAATTTCTCCGCAGCATCCTTCCAAAACCGCACGGTGTCGATTCTGTTTATTAAGAAACCCTTTTCGATTTCAGGATTGTCGTCCATCAACCTAACAAACACTTCTTTCTGCTCACGATTTGTCCAATTAGAATGCGTCCTATACAAACAGAGTCAACATATTTTATTTTATTTAAAACATCTATTATAATTGCATAACAAAACTTTGCTACTTACATTTTTGTAAATCTAATTTTTGGTAAACAAGAACAGCAATTGTCAAACGTCAGAATGTCAAAATACGGTCAACATTCGAAATACAAATAAACTTTCGAACGATAGAATGAACTTTTTATTCATTCGAAAGTGAAAATACACATTCTACAAATTCGAGAAACTTTCGAGCGAAAGCGAGTGTCAAAATAAGCATGAATGATTTTATTGATGTAATTCACAGCTACAGCAATATAAATTTTAAAAGCCATTTTAGACTGCATCGTTCAACTACACAAGTTCTAATAGGTAGGTTACTATAATTGTAATTTGAAATATCCAATTTATTCAGAATGTCAATTTCAGCCGCCTGAGACATAGTAAGGAGAGTACCGGAGTGGCTCATTTCAATTGGCCAAAAGCAAGTGAAGCATTACAAAATGCAACATTTATGCAGTTCAAAAGAAAGATTGATGGAATTTAATGATGTATTGACGGTACCCACATACGAATCAAGGCTCCGTCTGTCAGCAAAAAATGCTATTTTAATGGAAAGCGGTTTTATAGCATTTCACTTCAGGCTGTAGTGGATGCTAAAAAGACATTTCTAAATATCTTTTGAGGTGAACCGGGCAGTTTACATGACAGTCGGGTCCTAAGAAAGTCTGACTTATCTAAGAATGCTTTCGACGATGTACATTCACTGTTACCAAACAACACATTTTTGCTCGGAATTTCTGCGTATCCATCTATGGATTGGTTAGTTCTACCATTTAGGGATAATGGAACAATGACGAATGCGCAACGGAGATTTAATGACCTACATTAGAACATTCATTCGGCTTTTTAAAATGTCGTTTTCGAACCGAACAAAGAAAAATAAACATAGTAGTAAATTTGGTGGTATATATTTAGATGCATACTGCACAACATTTGTTCCGACAACAATGACGAATTCGAAGAAGAAAATGGAGCTGAAAATGTTTCAGAGACCGAAAGCCACCATGGTGCAGATAATTTAAAAGGCGAGAACGTATATTGGAAGATTTAATAAATAGAAACATTATACATCCATAAAGTGTGTTAAAATTATTTTCAAATTTCTCGTATACATTAGTATACTAAAGAGAACGTTATTGCGATCGTGCGGAAATTTCGAACTCAAACTGAGTATGAGGGATGGTATTATGACTATAGATAAGTCCAAAAAGTGAGTCCACCAATGCCGTCTGTCGGTCTGTCTGTCTGTCCGGGCGCCGTATGGCGAAACGGTTCGACGAATTTGCTTCAAAGTTCGTATATAAGGTTCTTGGGGTTACATCTCGAGGCATCTTTTTATTTTTTGCTTTATCTTTCGAAATAACGGTGCCTGCCATACAAATTTTTTTGTGAAAATCACTTATCACTATTTTTCTCGAAAGAGGTTCCAAGGATTTCGGTCTTTTTTTGGACTAAGGATGTTTAGGATGGGGTTTACAATTTTGCATACTCACTTTTTGGAAAAAAAATCGATTAACAGTAATTTATAAAACGGGCAATATCTCGAAAACTAATAAAGGCAACTTAAAGTTTTTTTGAGTTTTTTTTCAGTTTTTTTTATACTATTAACCCATTTATACTATTACTATCTGCCCACTTTTATATTTTAAATATTTTTTTTTCATATAACGACTTTCTTAAATTTAAATTAAATTCGCTTTCTCAAAAACGGCTCTAACGATTTGGATAATTCTTTGTATTTCGAACAATTATGTCCAATGTGCGAAATTACATCAAAATCGTATGTGCCGTTTTTGGGAAATCATTTTTTAAAACCTAAAAAATGATTTAAATAAATTTCTCACCATTATTTTTCGATTCATTTTGCGACTCAAAAACGCATCTCATGTACCGAGAAAAAAGATGAAAAATAATTTAACTTTCTTCTTATTCCCTCTCTTAAATTAAAACATCATACATTGCAGATACAATTGGTACCGTATGAAAGTTTCCAGTAACATGTCTACTCACCGACCGACTCCATGTGCTATTTGTGTGTAGTCCTTTAAATTGAGATAATTAAATCATTACTTATTAAACATAATAGGCATTTAAAAAATGCTTTAATTTTAAAATAGCTGCCTGAACAGTCTCTCTTTTCGAAGATACCGATCTTCTTTGGCCTTTTCAGCTGCCTCTCGTATTTTATTTCTTTTAGCGGCGGATTCTGCTAAGATAGCATTTCTCTCCTGAGTGTTGCGTATGCGTTGCCTCTGCTCTGTTCTTGTTCCTTTTTCTGCTGACTTTTAGCTTGACGACAATGGTTGTGCACGACCTATTTCTTTTTTCTGCCAATGGAGTAGAATGCATTTCAGCTAAATGAAAATCACGACATTCTGCCAATACTGTTTGAGCTATAAGATAAAATAAAATAAGGTATGAATTGTTACGGCGCAGTGGATTACCTAAAAAAAACATAAGGAAAGGCTACAGTCCGCTTGGGGCGAACAGTATGATACCCTATCCATAACCCTATATGCCCCAAAAAAAAGCCTTAAGAAGATGATGGATAGCATATAAAACGCCCCCAAAAAGTAGGCGTGGCCAAAAACTTTGTATGGGCGATATGTTGGAAAAAATATTGGGTAAATATCTTGTTAAACATTTTTTTTCGCTTTCTATGAAAATTTTCGAAGAAAACAGCATTTTAGTAAAAAAAACGCCCACAAAAAGTAGGCATGGCAAAAAACTTTATATGATGAACTTTTAAAGGAGGACAGGGCCTACATATCTTGTGAAGGTTGTAACACTCTATCTCTCTAACTTTAGCTTTAAAACTGTTTTTTCTAAATTGTGGGCGTGGCAGTGGGCGTATCCAAAAATTGTTTACACTTAACCATTTTGGAGCCCTAGGGAATATGTGGTCCAAATTTCAGCTTCCTAGCTTAATTTTCAAGGCCTAAAAATTGTGTACGGACGGACGGACGGACGGACATTGCTAGATAGTCTTAGGATTTGGTCCTGATCATAAATATATATACTTTTATGGGTCTACGACCAATATTAAGGGGTGTTACAAACTATGTGTCAAAATTAATATACCCTTAGGATGGGGTATAAAAATTGCATTGCATAGCTGATCGTGAATTCCATTGACCTACATTTACCCACCGTATATCCATGCCCCATCTCCTTCCTTCCCACCCATCTCAAGTACCTGTAAAGGAAAGTGAAAGAAAGAAATAAAGAAAAAAAAAGGCAAATGTAAACAAATTTTCGCTGGAGATTGTAAGCCGGAATATGTAAGTAATACATGATCTCTTGCTAAATCCAGCAATACAAACGAGCACACTAACCTCGTAAAATTCCCAAATCCTCTTCCAAAAAATAACCAACAATTAATATTTTTAATTTCACTTTATTAACAAAAAAATACTAACCTGCCACTCCACCATTTTCGCAGTAATCTTAGTAATCTTTTGACAGCTTTGATTATACCCTATCCTAAGGGTATATTAATTTTGACACATAGTTTGTAACACCCCTTAATATTCGTCGTAGACCCATAAAAGTATATATATTTATGATCAGGACCAAATCCTAAGACTATCTAGCAATGTCCGTCCGTCCGTCCGTCCGTCCGCAATTTTTAGGCCTTTAAATTCAAGCTAGAAAGCTGAAATTTGGACCACATACTCCCTAGGGCTCCGAAATGGTTAAGTGTAAAATTTTTTGGAATACGCCCACTGCCACGCCCACAATTTAGAAAAAACCGAATTAAAGCTACAGATGGACAGATAGAGGGTTATAACCTTCACAAGATATGTAGGCACTGCCCTCCTTTATAAGTTTGTCATATAAAGTTTTTTGCCACGCCTACTTTTTGTGGGCGTTTTTCACTAAAATGCTGTTTTCTTCGATAATTTTCATAGAAACCGAAAAAAAGTGTTTAACAAGATATTTAGCCAATATTTTTTCCAATATATCGCCCATACAAAGTTTTTGGCCACGCCCACTTTTTGGGGGCGTTTTTTCAAAAAATGTTTTTTTTTTTTTCTAAATTTTATAGAATGAAATAAAATGCTATCCATCATCTTCTTAAGGTTTTTTTTGGGGCATATAGGGATAGGGATAGGGTATCATACTGTTCGCTCCAAGCGGACTGTAGCCTTTCCTTATGTTTTTTTTCTTTTTTTTTACGCTTTATCAATTTCTCCCATCCTTCTTCTCTCCATTTCCTACCGAAATTTCCCTTTACCAACTGAATTCGAACAGAGACTCGTACCAACTTTTTAAAAGCTGTATTAGTGTTATTTAATTATTTTTCGTTATGTATTGCTATACTTTGATGACAGGAAGACGGGATCTTTTACTTCTGAATGAAAGAAAGGATGAGACAGAATAGGAATAGGTGCAAATGAGTAATAGAAAAAACACAAAAGAAGGGGTAATATTGACAATGGTAATTGGCAGGCAGACCAATTCTGTTATGCGGTCAATGTCCCTTTGAACCAATTTCAAAAGCGGTTTCATCGACAGCTGACGCATTTTATGCAATAGCCACAGTGGTGTAAGCAGACAAGAAAAAGCCAAATTAATTAATTTACCTACAAAAAAAATAAAATGGGTGAATTAGGATAAAACGTTTAAATATGAGCTTTTCCATTTAGGTTTCGGGGCTTGTATTTGAGCTTCCACTGGTTGACTGGTTGGGGGCACCCAAACCTCTGCCGCCTTTTGGTGCCTTGCCGGGCGAGAGACTCCTCTGAACCTGGTTGTACGGCCAAGGAGCCGCAACCAAGCTTGACTCAGGGACAAGGACAAAAAAAGACAACAACAACAACTAATAATTTAAAACAAAGACAGCATATAACACTCAATAACAACAAGAACAAACAGTAAAAAGTGCTCTCGTAGTGCGCGAGTGCTTTGGCCATGGTAACATTTAGCAGCGGCAACAAAAAACAAAAGTATTATAATTGTGGCGGTAAAACTGTGGCCTTTAAGACCTTTTTTTGTGAAATCTATTTATTTTTTAAATTTTTGAATTTTTATTTTATTAAATTTCATTTTTCAGTAGTTTTAATTTCGACTAATTAATTTTAGTTTAATTTAGTTATTTAATTTTTGAGTTTAGATTAAATAATTATTAGATTAATTTTTTTTTTTTAATTATGTGAAGAGTTCTGCTCCTTTTTACGCGACTGGTGTATGAACGGCTGTGAAGGTCGCCTTCCTATAGATGGACATGATGTAACAGGATTTTACTAACAATGACGATTTCATTGAATTGTGACTGGGGGTCGTCGAGGGGCTATCGCTCGCAACATTGGCCAGAGTGATATCCATGGATGTGTCGAAGGATATAAGGGTGGGCCAGCTAACCCTTGCCAACAACATTTGCCATGTCTAAGGTTCATAACGAACCGGTACCTAAGAGAGATATAGGGGAAAAACATTTCGTTTAGGGTAAGATAGTTTTAGGATAGAATTAAGTTAGATTATGTATAGCTAGGGGTTAGCTTTACCATTTAGATTAGTTTACAATATGCTTAGGTTAGTAATGTTAGCGTGATGTATTTCCCTTCTCTTTCTTGGGTATTGGCCTAAGTCCGTGGGCATTTTTCATTTTCAACCATTTTCATTTGCTCTTCTTTCTTCTTTTTAGTCCATCCGAGGTCTACGTAAAGTAACTTTCTCATCTATTGCTTATTTTTTTTTTTTCAATTTTAACCACTTGCCATGCATAAAACTTTGTTGAGCAGGTTGTATATAGTGAGGTGACAAGAAACACCCCCGTCCGACGAGCTGAGCCGAGCAACCAAAAGCATGCTCGACCCTGGTTCACAACAGAATTGATATGCATTATTAATGCAAATTACCTTCTTTCCGTGATGTTGATGGGCAATTTTCACTTCCTTCTGCTTCACTGTCTGATAAAATTTTATGGGCATTCTTCATCGCGGGTCGATTCCCGAAAAGCTCCTGCATTTTTCTCATTACTGTCCGATTCCCCTGTCTTTTTGTTTCTATCTCCAGTGGCCTTGAAAGCTCTAATCAGTTTTTTTAATTTCACGTCAAGCATTTTCGCCGTCGTGTACTGAAGGCCCCAACCCATAGAATCTGTTGCTGCGTGCGCCCTTTTTTTTTTTGCCTGACAGCAACATAGAATACACGTAAACTAATGGAAGGTGACCTATAAAAAACGCATTGCCGGTGACGCAGGAAATTATAGACCAACATTCTACTTTTTCATACTTTGACATCGTACTTTGACAGTCTGGTGAAAAACATTCTGATTGGTTGAAAAGCACAAATGAAAGCATTTGTCATTGCAGTCAGCATTGCCATATTGGCACATTTATCGTAGTTAATTCTGTGGTAAATTATGTTTGTTTAAAATTAAAATTCATTTTTTTTATTATTATGGGTATACGTTTTTGCTTATATAGTATATATTTAAACGATTTATTCTAATTTAACATAAAATTATAAAATTGAACGTAAAAAAGATAACAGAATATTTTTGTGATATTCCTGCATTGACAGAGATGACAACCGACAGCTGCAATCGCCGATGAAAAAAAAGGAAACAGTCAAAGTTCCAACGGATTCTATTGGACGGCCCATGCGTTAATTCTAAAGTTTTAACACTCGTACGCCCGCGACGGATTCTATGAGTCGGGCCCTTGAGTCTGTAATAAAGGGAAGTATAAGTAAATCAAATTAATTACGGCAACAAAATAAAATATACCAGAACTCTTTGTTCCATAAGACCTTCCAGGGCATTTTGCATATTTGTATTAACAAATTTATGTTCATACATTTATTTATACATACAAACATCTCTAAAACTGCAAAGGTTCCGTCTTTTGATTGTCTTAATACTTTGTATATATAAAAAGCCGAATATTTGGTTTTTAATTAGGTATATATTATTTTAATGTACTAGATGCAAGACTAATATTCGGCTAATGACAACAGTCAAAAATAATTAATAAAGTACCGCATGTAATGGCTGCATAAACTCAGCTGCTAGTGGACTTTGGCGAACAGACTTAGACAATTGAATGACGCTTAAGCTATCATTTTAACCGCGTGTATTTCGCGGCATTTTTATTCTGCCATTTTTTTGACAGATTTGCCATAAGCAGCCAGAGAAAGTACGTTTTTTAACACATACAAATTTATTGTTACCAACTCTAAAATTTACAGAGAATAAGCATTAAACCTTCATATCTGAAAGGGTTATTTTATTAGGGCAACCGACTTTTCCAGGAACGACGACTCTGGTGAACAACAACAATCATACCAACATACATGGATAAACCAAGCCACATAGTGGCCAATGGTATGAACTATTTTCCAAATCATGAATCGTGATCTCGATAATTAGTAAGATCATGTGTAGTTGTTGTACTGCATATTATTTGATGATCCAAATAGATCATTTTTGATAATAAAAATCGGCTATTGCTGTCCCTTCGAGGAATCCAGAAACTTGTAAATCCTTGTGCTGCTTTCCCTCGCTCACCGTTCCGTTTCTTGGCGGCTAACTGCTTTGAATTGATCCAGAAGCTGCGGGTTTTTAATGTTTTTATTTCTTTTACCCAAAAAAGTTGTTTTTCCAATAAGATTTTGGTAAGTTGATGTGGTAACATAGTTTCTCTGTATTTGAACAGTGTTTTTTGACATACTTTAGGTGTAAGTCCAGTGAGTAGAAATGCCCATCTTCGGCTCCAGTCTCTAGCGACAAGGCGCAGTTAGGAGTACTTAGTAGTCATTTACAAAACCTTTTCCAAAAAAAGTCAGCCCTCAGCCAGTTGTCGGCCATTTCTTGCACTTTTTGCGTCCGAATAATAAAGTCATTCTATCAACAATTTTAATAAAGTAAAACATACATTCACGCTAAAAATTCATTAAATATTGATAGAAAACCCATTCAAAAACAACATTAACGTGTGTAAATGTAAAGAACCCTTTAGTTTTTTTTTACCAAGTATAGTGCTAAAAATGCATGTACGTTTTTAATGATTTCGTTTACTGTTTTTATGACTAAGCGTAGAACTTTTTTATACACCAAACTTTTTCTTTGATTGTGTAAAAATGAAACAACATTTGTATTAACAAATTTGACAATAATTAGTGGGCTGACTTTTGGGATACTTTTTTAAGCCTAACGCCAACAACTTACTCACTAAATACACCTCCCTACAAAATACTTTTATACTACAACTAGGCTAATGCCTATCAAGCAGTTTTAATTTAAATATTTAATTACGTTTGGAAGGAAATCTCCCAGCGGAAGCACCTGCTTATACCGACAAAAACATGCGGTTACATTTTATTGCGCTAATTCAAAAGGTTTTATCCTTTGTAACCGCGAAATTTTGTCTCAGGACTTTATTTTGGAAAGTCTGCAAAATGTTAACATTACTTGGTTTGGTACAACCCCAAAGTTGTATACCGTACGTCCAAACCGGTTTTAGAACTTGCTTGAAGCACCTTGTTTTGCGTGCTGAGTTCAGAAAATCTTCCAATCAGCCAATGCATTTGATTAAATCTGATACCGAGCTCCTCGCGTATCTTCTTAACATGCGATTTCCATTTTAATTTAGCATCCAACGTCATTCCCAAGTATTTAGCCTCGTTTGCGTACGGAACTTGTACCGCGTCAATATAAAAGGTAGATCGCTTACATTTCTGTAAGTAAAATTAACGTGCGTGGATTTTGTTTCGTTGAGGACAATACGCCAAGTTTTTGTCCACAAGCATATTCTGTCGATAGATCGTTGAAGCTTATTTGTCGCGGACTGAATCGAATAGCCGTAAAATCAAATCAATCATTAAAAATCATTTAAAATCATTAAAATTGTTAATATATGTAAGTCAATTCGGTAACATGAATTGTCTAAAGGTACAATTACACGAGCATTTTTGCGAACATTTTAATGTCTTTGGTGTTATCACCATTTTTTGGAACAACATTTTCGGCGTCATTTAAATGACTAGGAAAATGGCGGAGCAAATGACATGAATTTTGTGTCAAAACAAATGTGATCGCTCTTTAATGACACCTAGGACAAATGACTAAACTTTTTGGCTGTTGCGAAAATCATAGCATGCCATTTTTCTACAAAAATGATAAAATTTAATACGGTATCTGACATCTGTGCTTTCATTTTAATCTTTGTTTCGTGGAAAAAGGACGTGTATTTATCTTTTATTTTATTTTTTTTGTTGCGTTGTCTTTTTCGGTATCTATTGATATTAATGGAAAACGAACCGTCATCATCAAGTTCCGATATATTGGAATATTCAGTTAGGAATCTAAATAGTACACAAGCGAAAAAATTAGCAAAAACGCAGAAAGCAGTAGATCGGTTGATAGAAAAATTAGCCATTCCTGGAGCGATTATGAGGAATCGCATTTGATTGTCGCGGTGCAAAAGCAACAAGCGCTTTGGGATAGCTCAGTTCCTGAATATAAACTGCAGCACGTCAAAACAGATTTTTGGAAAATTGTTATATTAGAGCTGGCCATCGACGCAGTTGATTTAAACGCAGCTAGAAAGAAGTGGAATATCAGGCGCAGAAACTTCAAGGCGTTCGTGACGAAAATGCGCAAGACAAAGTCCGGCCAAGGTGCAATCGATGAAGGCGAAGTAAAATATCCACATTTCCGAGTATTGCTGTTTATTAAGTTGGCCGACCGAGTCAACTGGTAAACTTTTTTTATTTAATTTATCGAATTTCAATCATTTTTATTTGAATAATTTTTAATTTCTTTCAATTGTTGACTTTTAATGGGAAGGCCACCACGGATCAGTCTGTTGTGAACGAATTGTCACAGGCTCATCGCCGAAAACAACTCCGCAAATGGTGGGCCAGCGCATAAAACGAAAGCGGCCAACATCAGAAGCATCTAGTAAAACGCCCCCACCATCGACTTCTGGGAGCTTAAAAGCAACGGCAATTGAATTGTTGCAGGTTTTGAACACAAGAGCGCAATTCGTCGCACGCGACCGGTGCTCGGTGTACGGTGATTTGGTTGCCGCGCATATGTGTCGTGCATCGACTGACCAAGCTGACGAACTGGAATTAATATTGTCACGAACAATTCATACGTATTTAAGGTCTGTTCAGGAATCAGCGGCACCACTACAACTGAATGAAATGGACATATCTAACTCGAATATACTGATAAGCCCACTGCCGAATGAGAAATCTGCAGTAGCAACACCTCACAGAATATAACACAGACATCGTACAATACAAGCACTATCGACACGGAAGCAGATACAGGAAAAACGATAATGGACGTCCAAACGTCATCTGTCAAAGTGAAACATTTTCAGTATACTCTGAAATTTAATCATGGAAAAACTTACAAACGAACAACGATTGCAAATTTTTCAAATTTATTATCAAAATTCGTGCTTTGTGAAAAATGTGAAAATCCGCTGTTTTATAGAAAAATTGTGTTCAGCGATGAGGCTCAAGGGATACGTAAATAAGCAAAACTTTGGCATCTGGAGTGATAAACAGCCACATGCCATACAAAAATTACCGATGCATCCCAATCCATTTTTCTTCAAAGACGACGAGCCATGATAAGCGACTTTTTTTTGCCACAATTGGCTGAGTTCAACTTGGTTGACATGTGGTTTTATCAAGGTGTCACACAGCTCGTGACACAATGGAAATGTTGAAGGATGAATTTGGTGAGCAGCTTGTCTGTCGAAATGGCCTTTTGAGTTGGCCGCCAAGATCATGCGATTTAACGCCTCTTGATTATTTCTTGTGGGGTTATGTAAAGTCGTTAGTCTATGTGGACAAGCCGAACACGATTGAAGCCTTACAGGATAACATAATACGCGTAATTTGTGGAATAGAAGCCGAAATGAACCATTTGAAACGGAGCCCCAAAAAGTGGGCATGGCCAATAACTTTGTATGGGCGTAAATATCGAAAAAATATAGGGTAAATATCTTGTTAAACATTTTTTTTCGCTTTCTATGAAAATTTTCGAAGAAAACAGCATTTTAGTAAAAAACGCCCACAAAAAGTAGGCGTGGCAAAAAACTTTATATGACAAACTTATAAAGGGTGGTAGTGCCTACATATCTTGTGAAGGTTGTAACACTCTATCTCTCTAACTTTAGCTTTAAAACGATTTTTTCTAAATTGTGGGCGTGGCAGTGGGCGTATTCAAAAAATTTTACCCTTAACTATTTCGGAGCCCTAGGGAATATGTGGTCCAAATTTCAGCTTCCTAGCTTAATTTTAAAGGCCTAAAAATTGCGTACGAACGGACATTGCTAGATAGTCTTAGGATTTGGTCCTGATCATAAATATATATACTTTTATGGGTCTACGACGAATATTAAGGGGTGTTACAAACTATGTGTCAAAATTAATATACCCTTAGGATAGGGTATAAAAAAGTAACATATTTATATTTGGTTTTTACTTAAAATGTCAATATTGAATACTAACTGAGACTAAAAGTTTTTAGTTAAATATATAAATAAATAACGAATTTGCAGATAAAAATTAAATTATGGAGGAAAGACTTCTCAACTTGGATAAATATTAAAGTGTTAAAGTAATTACTACTGTTTTTGGTGAGGATTTTTGAAATAATTGGATTTTGGTTTGGTATTGCCAGCCATATAATATCCATCTGGATCAGGGATGAAAGTTATGAATTCATAATTAGAAGAGAATTATCGAATTACATTGGCAGAAAGTGGTAGTAGTACCTACCTATACTAAAGAGAAAGCTGCGGGAGAAGTTAGGGTATGAATTATGGCAATCAGTTTATATCGTTTTAAAGCTTATAATTTTGTAGTGCAATCTTAAGCAATCTTATTAAAAACCTCTCTTTTTGTGTTCCAATAGTAGGCGTAGCTTCCAAAAAATCATCCGGATAACAGAGGTTTAGCACATTACATAGATTACATAAATTCTTTAACCCCTCGGGGGGCATAGGGCGTCAATAACGCCATCGTTTTTGAAATCCAGCAACACGTTTCAGCTCTCTCTAACTGAGAGCTCGATTCCTTTACGACTGTTCTGCGACACGTATGCCAAGGGCGTCCCGCTGTTCTGCCAGCCTAGGTAAGCGGATTCCACTGCATGGCTTACTTCGCAATGGAATTGTCTTCGTGCCGTCCAATCCACTGCCACTTTCTCCTCCATTTATTAATGTTTATAAGTTCTTGGCCCGTTCTCTGATGAAGCTGTTCGTTCGGTATACGGTTCGGCCAATAAATTCTCAGGATGGTTCTTAAGCATTAATTTACGAAGACTTGCAGCTTGCGGGTTTTAGTGGTGTCCATCTTCCAGGTACGGCACTCTGAATGCAGTTTTCGCCTTCCGGATTTTGCTGCACACATCCAGTTCGGTGCCACTGGGATTAGCCGATACCACACTTCATAGTTTTCAACTTTCTCCACCTTCTGCCCGGCAGTGTTGAGTTGAGCGCGGATGATAGAAGTAATTAAGGTGCGATCAGACGGTCATCCAAACTTGTCATCCGGATGACATCCTAACGTCAGTATTACGTAGAATTTGTACTAAAGTTGTCATCCATTCCCGTATGTTTATTAAAGTGCGATCATAGTGACGTGAGGATATCATCCGGATGACAAGTTTGGATGACCGTCTGATCGCACCTTTAGGACTTCTGTTTTAGCTATACTTATTTTAAGTCCCAATTTGTTCGCCTGAGCTACTAAATGGTAGGCCTTCATTTAAAGGTCCATTATCGGATGTGAAAGCGCATAAAAAACATCGTCAGCGTAGTGCATCAAATATTTCATATAAATTTTGCCGTCACGGGTTCTAACCAAAAATTTAAAAAAAAGAGTCTTATACATTTTATATAACAAGCTAAGAGCGGTACTTACCACGTGTTTTTATTAATAGTCGATGAAATCAGTCAGGCTATTTATGAACATACAAATAGTTTTTCAGCTATGGACTCTCTTTATTAAGGAGCTCAGCACTAGTACAAAGTATTTCGATGGCCATTTGAATCTTTCCAAATTGTATCAAGTTTAAAAAGATCCAACAGATTCCGTACAAGATAATAATATTTATCGAATTAAATAAAGAAGGATCAATGTAACAGCTGCCTAATTTTTAAATGAAAAACCAATCGCATTATGAAAGAAATTCAGGAGTTCAATGACGTTAAGGATGAAAATATATCTATGAAAGCCGAAAGTAATCTTCTTTACCTAGAAAATGCAGATCCAACGCCTGTTGTTATATGCATAGAGCTTCAAACCGTGTTTTCATCAAAAGGTCTTTTATTATAAAAGAAAACTGGAAGTTTTTAATTTGACTGTTACTGTTTGTCCGGCTTAAAAGTCAAAAAATTCCTTGTTGTGCGATTTTAAATGAGATTAATAGTTGCCGAACTGGTGATGACCTAGCGATTGCATTTGTATGCATAGTAAGTCTACTTTTAATTAATAACCCTGAAGTTGAATTTAGAACGCCTTGGAGCTTAACTGACTCTCGCGTCCCATAGAACAGAAGTAGGGTAACTGCTGCTTTGTGATTTATAGCTGAAAAACACGTAGTAAACTGATTTTTCAGGAAGTAAGTCTCAAGGAGGAGACCGAAAGCCTCAGTATACATTCCGCCAGGTTTAAGGAGTGCATACATTTTACTTGGTCTGTTCTTTGGAGGACTTTAACCAGCCTACTAGTAAAATCTCATTTGACACTACTCCCCTATCTCTACTCAATTTGTTGAACAATGTTTATCGTGATTTATTATGGGAAAAGCCTTGCATTTTTTTGACGTACGTGTGTGAAAAATAAAGAAAAGTGATTTATGCGGCATATACGTCAGAGCAAAGCCTTAGAAAAATTTTTAAAATATTTTATAAATTAAAAACTAAAACAAAAGTTACTTTTCGTATGGTAGGTAGGTAGGTTGGTGGATGACCTTGTGACGGTAGTCACGGCTCACTTAGAACAACAATTTGGGTCCATTGTATCCATTTGGGTACCTTCCTTGAACAAAAACACCTGAGAGTATACAAAAGGAAACTGCTGTTAAAGGCTCAAAGTGTCGCTCTCTTAGAATCATCCTGATTTGTACACAAATCTAAGAAGGCCTTTTAGCTCGAAGGTTTCCTAGCTCAAGGTCTCTTCACATTGATCTCGAGTTGTGTACTTTCCTGCACTATTGTAATCAAGCAAACCGTTGTTTTCTCTGTTGAATCGTATATGTACCTTAAAATGCGATTTCCCAAAAACTTAAAAATGGCGTATACGGCGTGAAATCAATTTTCTGGTGACTAAATGTAAAAACTCTCGTCAAGAGTGGTGTGGTAAAAATAAATTTAATGCACATTGTCCACTATAGATGGCGCCCTATTGGTGTGTTGGGGTAGTAGAGAAAAGGCCCCTATCCCTATGTATTACGCCAGTTGGGTCTCAATGCATCTGCAATATACACAGATGGTACATGTTCCGCTAATTTCTTTAAAATAGAATATGTCTTTAAAAAAATTATACGAATGAGATGAGATAACACACCAAGAACAGCAAGTCAACTCCACTTTCGAATCAGAACAAAGAAAGTGTTTTAAAATTTGTTGCTGAAAAACCCCTCAGTAGATAATTTTCCGGCATAATTTCATAGTGCAATATCAGTCAATGGCCGTGACAGCTCTTCTTAACAAAACAAGCAGTACTATTACTCTTTGTGAATATAATTTATTAAACAAAAAAGTTATTTTAATAGTTAAAGGAAATTGTAACTGAGTGTTCAGTAAAACCAAAAACCAAAATCTGTCACAATCAAGTTGCATCGAAAATATCGTAGTTTTCAGTCTTTAGCTGACGTATGCAATATACACACAAACCATAGATATCAGCAAGGCCTTAAACTCGATTAAATTGGAATTCAATTTCTCATATTTTCTCGCCCCACCTTTCAATTCCATTGAAAGGCTTTGGGCGTACTGAGCCTCCCTGCATAACAAATGTATTTGTAATAATTCGCAGTTGAAAACAGAGAATTCTCTAACCATTTCCGAAGAAGGAATACATTTACAGAGGGGGACGAGATGGAGAAAAGTGGAACAAGGACGTACATTTCAGAAAGGGCAAGCGAGAACGAGAGTACAAATTTTATTATCTGATGGAGAATTGATAAATTGCCCAATTGCAAAAATATGAAATCCGCACTTCAGAAACGACAAAAAGGCATCTCTCCCAACGCTACCAGTTCCATGGACCAATTGCGCTGAATTGCAATGCCACCTGCAGTGTACAGGCAACAAACAGGGAGCTGCTCCAAGTACACACAACTGTATAGTACTCTACATAAGTGAAATGCAAGTGCATCTCGGCTATTGAAACCGACAGGCAGACAGATAGATAGGGGCAGACGAAAATGCGATTGTGTTTGCAGGAAAATTGGATCAGAAGAACCGTGCAACGAAAGGAACAGAACTGGCATGGAAAGCATTGTAGGATGGTAGGAAGGAAGGAAGGAAGTCTCCACAATGCATTGATGATGATGGGCGCAGCCCAGAAGTGAGAATCCACGAAATAAAAAAATAAAACAAAAAAATGCTTCGCAACAGCATGCACTCATCCTTTTATCTATTTTTGCCTTTTTCTACCTACCAACATTGCGCTGTTCCGCTACGATAAGTTACCAAGTTCTAGCAGAAGAACCAACCAACATCCATACATGAATGTATGGGAAAGGGTGAACGAGCTTCAGCTTCTGCTGCTGTTGCAAGATTTACGAGTCTTTTTGATGTTTTTACCTAAAAGTTTTGCACACACTCCATAAGCGATGCGACGGACGGGCGGTGATGGTGGTGGGGTGGGTGCTTATACAAATGTGCCCAAAGAGCCGACTACCTACAGTGAAATTCGGCTAAAAGCTGCAACAAACGCCAACCCGCAGAAACAAAAAATTGAATAACAGATAAGGATATAATTGTTTTCGAAGCATTCATGATGTATTTTTATACCACGAATCTACACCGCTTTTCGGGATAAGTTGTGGGAGTATTTGCTTGTGTCCACGGTCTAGGTTTGCCGGGTTTTTTCCCGTTTGTGATGCTAAAGCTTTTCGCCCTTGGGAAACACAAAAGTGAAACAATTAAAGTGATCAAAAGAGGAAGACATATCTGCAGCTAACACCTAGTGTTTGTATATCGCCATTAAAAAACACGTATACGGGAATTGCTATAGGGGCTAATTCTCTTAAAGATAGCTTTAATGATTTTGCAGTACTTGAAACGAGAAAGTGAAAGTTAGAAAGGAGCAAGGTGTTGAAAAATTGCAAGTTGTTGTAGTATCTACACTGTGTAAATGTAGTAGTTGCCACGTCTGGTAATCATTGACGTTTTTTTTTTTTTAAAAATTTCTTAGAAAACGAATAAAATCAATTGACAGAAAATTTAGAAAATATTCTTCTTAATTACCCCAATCATAAGCTACGTCGTAATAGAAAAATGTCTACGAATCCCGAAAAATCTAATACAAGTTACTTTCGAAGTGGAAAAACTGCTACGAAATTAGAAATTAGTAGAATTTGGTTACACAACCCTCGAAAATAAAGGAATTATGTTGTCCTTCTCTACGACAAGTTTTCTTCTGTCGTCGACTAACAGTAACAGTTATTTAAATAAAATGTAAGTTCTTTTAAAAATAATTTTATTCATTTACATAAAATACATACATTTTTTTAAAGGTCGTAAAACAACAACAAAACAGACTTAACGAAATTCTATTCCGGAGACTGAAGGATGTACTAAACGCACAAAAGAGGAAGTGAATAACTTCTGAGAAGAAATAAAAATAGAGTTGAACTTACTAGGACCTTCATCCAAAGACGCAGCATCTTGTTAGCAGAAAACTAGTGTTGTCGATTCCTTTAATTTCTTTTACTTTTTCTAAATTTGACTTGATTTGAAAGCGAATATAAAACGCAAACTTATGAAAAACAAAATGCAACTGGTGGTGGGGAGTATAAAAAACATAATTTTTCGAAACTAGAAGAAGGAGTGATTCAACTTAACGGTTTGCAAATATCAACAGCTGGAATAAAGAACACCTCTTCATACGGCGTCATTATACTCCCAAAAGACCAGTCCTCAAATGTTGAAATCGCAAACGTGGTATCACCCCCTCGAAGTAGCGAGTCCCCACACGATGTATCGATGGTCTCAGAACGCGATTCATATCTGGAAAGTCATCCATCAACGTCCAAAAAGGCTCAAACTCCAAATATGAATGCACTACTTGAACGGAAAATTTCTGAAATTTCTTAAATTGAAATGTTCTTTACTATAATGCTTTTTCTTCTGCCGGCGCAATAAGGTTGATGTGGGTTTCATCTTCATTCATTTGAAAAAACTCCCTCTTGGCTTCTAGTTTTTCAGCGTCATTCATTTCTAGTTTAATCCATTTGGGGCAGAATCTTCGTTCCAAGATGTTTAGCACATTCTTTGAATTCATGGAGAACGTCGATTGGGCCATACCTATTTCGAAGTCATTCCCGGTGCTAAGCTATAACTCTCAGAACCGCACTCAATCGACAGATTGGGCCATTGATGATGCCAACACGTTTTTGAAGCACGAAATGTCATCTAAATGTGCGAAAGATACCAATGAAATGAAAAATTGTTAGTAAATGGAATGATAACTTACAGAGTTTTATCCAGGGATTTTTTCGAATCCCTTTGGATCTTCTGCGTAGCGGAATTTTTCATTCGGGGATTTATCAGAGGGAAACTTGTGATATGCCTAAATATATCACACTGGCACAGTTTTCAAAGGGGCTTTTGAAAAATAGGTGTTTATTTAGATAAAATCAATAAAAACCAAAATATACGTCATCCATATTAATTTCAGTGCCTTTTTTTTGCGAGCGTATAATAGGCATACGAATCAGTTATCAAACTGTTCACACCAAGCGGGCTGTAGCCGTTTCTTATGATTTTCCTTAAAGATTATTATGGGTCATCATAGTAGAAATATAGTTACGTGAAGCTGGCTTAGAACTGGCAGACCAAAAGACAGAAGATATAACACATCACCATACAAGTGCGGGAGCAAGTAATCGAATCCAGACCACACATCAACTATCTGGAGATCGCAGGCTCAATTTTAAAGAGCACATGAAGTATGCAGGAGAGAAAGCACTGTCTAGACTTATGCCAAATGTGGGAACACTGAGTAAATCGATCATTATCGAATGCGTCACAAATATGGGCACCTCCACGGATCGGAAACATAAAGGGTGATCCATTTCGAGGTTCCCTACTTTTTTAAAGAAAAAAACACAGAAAATTCAAATTTAATGGAGAATGTTTATTATCATTTGAAAGAAAATTCTTTGGCATTTATTTTTTGAAGATTATGTCTATCAAATGTTGGCCGTTGCTACGTCGCAGATGGTCCATCTGTGAGTCCAATTTTCGATCACTCGTTCGAGCATTTCGACTGGTAACTGGCGAATGACACGCGTGATGTTTTCCTCCAAGGCCTGAATCGAAGCGGTTTTGTCGGCATAAGCTTTTGACTTTACATATCCCCACAGGAAAAAGTCTAACGGTGTGATATCACACGATGTTGGTGGCCAATCGACCGGCCCAAAACGTGAAATTATGTGCTCACCGAAATGTTCTCTCAATAAGTCCATTGATTGATGCGATGTGTGGGAAGTGGCGCCGTCTTGCTGAAACCAAATGTCGCCGAGATCACGAGCTTCAATTTCAGGCATCAAATAGTCGGTTATCATGGCACGATAACTTTCGCCGATGATTCCACCGGCCCACAAACCACACTAAACCGTTGTTTTTTCTGGATGAAGTGGCAGTTCTTCAATCTCTTCAGGTTGCTCTTCGTCCCAAATGCAGCAATTTTGTTTGTTTACATACCCATTGAGCCAGAAATGGGCCTCATCGCTAAACAAAATTTGCCTCGAAAACGTCGGATCTTCTTGGAACTTTTCAAGAGCCCATAGAGCGAAGCGATGTCGCTTGGGAAGGTCGAGCGGCTTCAGTTGTTGCACAAGCTGTATTTTGTACGCTTTCAATTTAAGATCTTGACGTAAAATGCGCCAAGTCGTTCATATTACAGATGAACTTAGGTCTGAATTGGAAATTTTAGTATATTTTCCAAAACAATGTGGAAGAAATACCACTGACGACAATACGGCCCTAAGATTTTTTAAGGATAATAGGCTTAGACCCGAAACTGGTAGAACATTTTCCAATTGTTTTAAAGACTTCGGGTCTAAAAATTGATAACAATAAATATTCAAACTTTCTGTTTGGACACAGCCAATTTATATAATTGGTACAAAATGCCCGTAAGTGTCCACAAAATTCTGTTGCACGCTGCTGAAGCTGAAGCGAATTCCGATCTACCAACCCGAAAACACAATATACTACCCCTGAAGTCATATAAATGATTTTAAATTGATTTATAAAACACAACCAAACTAATAAAAAAATTGAGTCCGAATTAAGTTCAGCGACCCTAAATCGACCACTGTACGGCGGTACCGGGTGTAAGGGTTTGAAGCAGTGGTGGCTTTAGTTAGGATTAAATTGTTACTTGGAGATTCAGGCTGCATTTAGATATTAAAGGAACATGGCTCATAAAAAAATTTGAAATCCAAATCCCCATCATCTAAATAGAATTTCCTTTGCACATCCTCATTATTAACGATGATATCTTCCATAAAAATTGAATCCATCTGACCAGCAGGTGTTTTTTCCTGGCTACCATATTGTAGTCCTGGTTGACGCAATGCTATTAGTTCTTTTGGGCGGACTACAACCGGCCTTAAATATCCATTTCAAACACGGTCATGTACATGTTGTTAAATAAGGATCTACCGTCGGTAGCACAACACATCACAAAAACCCAAAATCCTTTTCGGTGTAAATGTGCAGAGCGCTCATTACTCTAACATATCCTTTTGGTTAGAAATGTGTACCCTAATTACTCATTAGCCTATGCACATTGCAATTGTTCGCATTCATTCATATTGGAGATAGGTATTAAGGTGCTGTTCGAAATTGCTGGCAGAGATAGCAAGTAATTTAACTGATTGAAAATGGAAACTTGCCTTTATGGATGCAGTTCATATTGGGCCAACTACATACATAGCTGGGAATATATTTCTTAAGAATACTTTCAGAGTTTGCTTGTGGCTGCAGTATTCACAATTTAACAATCCTTGATAGGCGAATTAACTGATTGTTGTGGTTGTATGTCACGCGGCCATATTTATTAGAAAGATAGCTGCTAGAAGTGCACTAAAACTCCAACTAGAATACAAGTTTGAGCAAGATGACCTTGTGGGAGAACTGATAATACTCAATTCTCTTCCGAACATGATGCTCTGCTCCTATGATGCTCTGCAATCCCTGGCCAAACTCAACAAAGTCAAACTTGAATGGGTCCCCGGCCACCAAGGACTTTCAGGCAACGAAATGGCAAGAGCAGGATCAGAATTCGCGTTCTTTTGATCAGTATCTTTTTGTAGAGTCAAGTGGGCTGCTTCCTCAAGACAGATTCAGATTGACTGTTGCGAGGATCAACTTCGTCAAGTCTACTGGGAAGATATTCATGGGCTCAGACAATCCAATAGACTCAACAAGCCCTACTCGTACAAGGAAACACTTATGCTGGATAAGCAACGTTTGAGAAAGTTTATTGGCTTTAAAGACAGAATGTAGGTTTTGTATAGAAGAAGACGAATCCTGTCAACATATTCTATGCGAATGTCCGGCATTGCATTTTTTAAGAAGACGTGTTTTCAACAGAAAAATGCGTTCATCAGCGGAGCTGAAAACCTCTGCCACTAAGGACGTAGTCCTTCACCTTCATAAGGAGGCACACAATGGAAGGGTACCCAATTGAGCTGCGCGTTAAGATTGTTGAAGCCTCTTACGAAAATGGGCGTTCAAATCAAAATGCATTTTGTGCACTTCGTGTTTTTTTAGGTCAGCGTAATCGAACACTTTTACCTCAAAGGATAAATTACCAAGCAGAATTGGCACATCTGAAGAAATAAGAATCCTCGAGTGATTGTTAAAAATCCGATGCATCCACAACGAGTAACTTTTTGGTGCGGTTTATGGGCTGACGGCGTCATCAGGCCCTACTTCTTCGAAAATGAGGTTGGCCAAGCAGTTACCGTGAATGGTGTTCCCTATCATGAGATGTTAATGGACTTCTTGTGTCCCGGAATTGAGGATATGGACCTGGGCGATGTGTGCTTCCAATAGGAAGAAAAATTCAATGGCCGTGTTATATCAGGATCGTGGCCAGGATCATGTGATATGTCACCGTTGGACTTCTTTCTTTGGGGATATTTAAAAGAAAAAGTGTACGTCAATAAGACAAGAACAATTCAAGAGCTTAAGGATAAGATAATTGGGCACATTAACGAAATTGAACCCCAATTATGTCTCAGAGTCGTTGAATATATGGACCATCGGATTTGTTTCACATATAACTGCCATCTTCTATCATAATAAAAAATATTAAGATAATTTTCTGAAAACTTTTTGTTTTATTTGCAATTCACATCGTGCGTTTTCGTTGGACCATCCTTTAAGAAACTTTCGATTTTCAACTTCTAGTTCAACAGTTCAAATACTGAATATAACCATTTTTGAACATGCTCTTGAACTGAGATCAACGCTCATACTAGCTAACTCTTCAGTTTCCGGCAATTTAGACAATAGTGAATAAAACGGCTCTAAATCTACTGATTCTCGTGTTCTGCTCTACTTATATTAACAGTGCTTTATCGGATGATTGAGCGCAGTATATTCAAAAACAAAGCCACGTAGATGTAGATTTCAATATAGGGCAGATTGCCCTTCTGTTTTTGTCTCATGCGACATGAGGATCATTCCCATGAACGTGTAGCTAGGCACCTAGAATATGGTTAACAAAAATTATGAACCTGTCTTAAAACAAAAAAAATTAATAATATTAGTTATAGTGGCGTGGTATTTTTAGCACTTTTCGTAATAGAAATTATTACGAACATAATGAAAATACCGACATACAATCTTTGGCTTGGCCGAGGTTCTGTTACGTTGGAATTTTCATTTTTATTTATTCTTTTTGCCCTATGAGCTTGCAACTGGCTAGAGCTGCTACACATAAATATATTAGTAGCTAATCAGAAAACACATTTAATTCTTGACTTTTCAGACTTAGTAACAGATTTGTTCATTTAAAAAAAAATGAAGTACAACAAATTTGTTCGAAAGAAAACAGTGGTAGCCCGGTCGGGCGCTGCTATTGGTTGAGTTATGTTTCTCTCAATTTTAAGCATTGACCAATTTTTTTTCTAACATGCAACTCGTTAACGTGAATAGGTTCATTCCTACCATAACTCGTTCTATGATAAGGACTGAATAATAAGTTTACACATAAATTTCACTATTAACTCTACGTTGAGAAAGGGGTATCATTTGTAGAAGATTGCCCGCTGACTGTAGAGGGGAAGGTTATAAGGATCTTCCCATGGAAGACCCCTTAGGGCAAATCGAATAAAGTTACGTTGGATAGCATCAATTCAATTTGAGTGAATATTGTAGTCCAACCTTGTGAAGCATACTCAAGATGCAGATGAACGAAGCAATTGTAGAATGCCTGAATAACGTAGGAGTCATCAAATTCATTGGCCCACCTCATTATAATGCCTAGCAAAGAATGTAACTTATTCACAATGAAATTAATATGTCCTATAAATGTAAGTTTGGGGTCAAAATAAACTCCAAGACCCCTAAAACTATCGAGATTGGAAAGCATATGAAGAGATATAGAATAATGAAAGGTGGAAGGAATGCGCTTTCTTGAAAATGTTAAGGATTAAACCGTTCATTCACCAGATAGCGAAACTATTTATGTCGTTTTGGAGAAGATTTCTGTTATCCTGGTTATTGAGAGATTTAAAAATGTTCATACTATCGGCATATATTAAAATATCGCTATGTTTAATATATGATTTAACATCGTTAATAGCTAGTATAAACAATAGAGGTCCCAAATGACTTCCTTGGGGAGCACCCGATTGAACAGAGAAAGATTCTGATAACGAACCTCTAAATTTGACTCTAAACCATAAGCATTGAGCTTAAATTCGATTATTTCATGGGACAACTGGTCAAAAGCCATAGAGAAATCTGTGTAAATGCAATCGACTTCATTATTATTTTCTAAGCCTGTATTTTTGAACAATTCAAACAAGTTCTTTAGATGTGGACCAAGGTCTTGATTAAATTTTTTTAAGAAAATTCGGTGCAATCCCATCGGGACCAGACGAGTAGTCGTTATTTAAAGAGGAGACAAATCTTTAATTTGTGTCCATATAAATTTAAAAATTACAAAAAGATATTTGGGCACAATTATTCAAGTAACTAAAATAATGTTTATCAATGTGTTGAGTTGAAAATTAGATTTAAGAGTTTTGTTTTGACTTAAAAATATATAGGAGTAAGCCAACACAGTTCATTACAATTAAGGCTCCTTAACCAACCATAATGCACTTGAATGAGCTAAAGCCAGCTTAATGGAACGTCCCATTACATGCAAATAGGAATGCCTGCCCATAACCTGATTAATAAGTGTTTCGTCAAAGTTTCGTTAACTTCGGCTGGCTTACGGAAAGTCTAAAGGCCCAACCGCAATGCGCATAACCTTGCATATGCATAAATGCCAAAAATCAACGAATGCATGTTTATGTACGGTTATGCACTGTCAATGCATAGTCAAACCACAATAAACTTATATTCAATTCACAATGTCAATTCAAATTCGTATATTCGTTCCTTAAATCGCTAGGTATTAAAAAAAGAATTTAAAGAAGCCTTTGGAAATTTGTCAGAAAGCATGGTTCCTACTATATTTAGAAATTTCTCATTGGTCAATTCTTTTGAAATGTCAAAATTTCTTTTTCCCCTACGCAAAGTACGGTTGCGGGCGTACTTTGCATAGGCTTAACGAAACGGAAAACATTTAACGAATGCACGAATATTCACATTGGGGTTTGTTTAAGAGAGTCTAGTACACTCGTACTTTGCAGAGCGTTTGCATATGCAAACTTATGCCCATTGCGGTTAGCCCTAAAATGAAATGGGACATTCAGTACAGAAATTTGACAGAAAGACACACAAAAGAAAGAAGAAGATAAAAAAATTAAACAAAATACGGAGTTCGATTTCATAATCTATTAATTTTAACCGTCCTTTTAATTTTCTTATCTGATTTTCCATTTTAAACGAAAGAAAACAATTTGACAGATTATGAAGTTCTCTTAAGTTCATTATGGGTGATTAGATAGTTTGACAGAAATTGAGTAGGATTTTTGTTTTGTTTTGACATAAGGTTAATCCCACTGAAGTGCATTATAGTTGGCCCTTTACGCCCGCCCTTAAGAAAATCCTGAATAAGCCATAAAAATACATTGCCATCACCGCAGCCCCGTTCATGACACTGTGGAACTGAAAATACACCAAAACTTCGCGTTATACATTTCGTCGTGGATTCGGCAACTTCATAAGTTGACCATGTTTTAACTTTCGACATGCGTCGTGTTTGATAGCACTTTTTACTACATTTAAAGTGGTGGTTATCTTTTGGAAAATAATTGCATACTGTGGGCGAACAATGTCCGCAAAATATTGAACTGAAGAAACGAAGAGCCATGTACGCGACCAGCAACGACAAGGGCGATAATATTCTGGTTTTCCAGTTAAGTGAACATAAAATAACATCACGAAACGAAGTAAAAGAATTTATATTTTGAAATGACAAATTCATGTTCACATATCTCTGTTTTATATGTTCTTCTTCTGCAGGTTGTCACTCTTTGTCGCTGGGTGCATATTTTTTTGCTCTCGTTTCTGTTGGAGCAGAGCTTTAGCTCCATTCATGCGAGACATGACGTGGAAGATAAAGCTCAGCACGGTAAACGATTCGTTTCAGCAGAAGTAATAGAAGTAAGAGATAGATGAAAATAATATTTCTTGAATATGATATCAGTTCAAGGATACTCATCATTAATTTACAAAGATTTGATTGATTTTTCTTTTGCTCGATTTTATTCCAATCTCTTGCAATAACAATGCCAGAGAAAAGGACGATGTATGTAGGTATGTGTGTGGGGAAGTTGATTTTTCTATTTGCGCTTCCTGATTGAGGAAGGTCGTGGTTGGATATTTAAGTTGTAATTTCATTTTGGGATATCCTTCTTGTTGGTAGAGTCGTTCTTCTATACTGTGTAGACCCGCAGAAAATGTTATACATGTGTAGCTAGTTATTTGTGTTTTTTTTTTTGTGGGAAAAAAAAGAATCTGTAATAAAGTGCATTTACCATGAAGACGATGTGAACCACGCGTTCATCCCCTAAATAGTGTCCTCATCGAAGTTGCCGTCATTGCGGTTCTGCGAGAAGACGAAAGGGTGAAACATGCAGAAGAATACCCTCTGAAGGATAGATAATATTGCGAAATTTTATTGTGGGGAAAAAAGTATTTTCTTAATTAAGATATCGGGGACTTTATGTATGCGCCCTGATATCCTTGCGTCGTCGTCGTGATTCTTAAGATGCTAATAAAAATAAAATTAAAATCGAAATTTCGATCTTCAACTGATTTTAGCTGGAAGATAATAATTGCATCCTATCCCGCTGGGTGGTTGCGGGTAGTGTGACTGTGAATTGATATTTGCACGGTTACGGGGTTAATCGTGATATTGATATAAGGATATGAGTTTGAGATATTCTTGTTGACAGTGCGACATTTGGGTCGTGCACTTTGTGGGAATTTCTTGATTAGATCTAGTCATTAACCATGGAGTCAAAGTTTTTAACCTTTTCATGGATTTTCCTAAATGGTTTATGACGTAAACAGATGATGCGGGTTGAAAGGACAAAGCAAACAACTTTTCTTGGGTAATGCGTTAAAATGATCCATAATTCAATTGTTACACCCTTAGTAACAATGGATATGTCAGAATTGTTTTGAAATAAATGGGGCGAGGTTATAATCAGAAGCGACGAATTATAACCCTACGACTTTTTAGCAGTCTAAGTTACTTTTTAAGCACAACAACGGGTACATCGATGAAGGAATAAATGAAGAGGTGTTACATAAAAAATCTTCTCTCTCCTATATTTATGTGATGAGTGTATAATCAGAATTGACCTCATGGTCAATGCTTGACATCGGTATGGAAACACTTAAATGAAGGAACGTTTAGATTTCGTTGATGTAGGCAAATAACAATTCCATACAATGCCCAGTTTGGCAGCAGATCATCTGACCTGTTCCAAACAGGTACCGAATTCCGGTAAGGAGATGCGTATCAAGTGACTTATTTAATCTTATTCTAGAACTGAAATTGCGCAGGGCAGTTTTAAGCACGGCAGGCACTATTTTTAACAGATCTGTGCATCTACTGGGGTATGCGGACAATATCGATACTATGGATCCTACGACAATTGAAGAACAGGCGAGTTAAGTTGGTCTTAAAGTTAGCGGGAACAAAACCAAATACGTCCTTTCAAGAAACAAGCAAATATCTTAAAAAGCATCAAAATTTTCTTGTTATATAAGATGTACTTTTGCATATTAAAATCACTTACCTTGAGTAGTTACCCCGCATAAATCAGAAAAATTGTGAGCCTAAAATCAAATAAAATAAAAGTTTGATATTCCTGTAAAAGAAAAAAAAGTTGTTTTTGCCATTTCTGAGCTCTCTTTCTTTTTCAATAAAAAAAATCCTGTATATAGAGTATTCACTGCTCTGCTCTTTCATTCTTTGAAAATTACTCTTATATTGAAACGACTCTTATATTTGGCCTGTTCCTGTCAAATTAGGTTAAATCGAAACAAGCCCGATTGTCTAGTGGCCCAATGCATTTAGTATAGAGTCGCACTAGCTTATATGGAATAAATAGACACGTCTTATGTTTCTATTCATCACATTTGAGACTGTTTAATGTAAAATGGGAATTGTTTTTGAAGCCTCAACATGTTTTAACAGAAAGTGGGATGGCAACATTGAGATTTTCCGCTTAACATTTAAAAGAACGAGAAATTTGCAGCTACTGAAAGTAATTAGACAAACATCATATTTTGTATTTTATCCTTCGGATTTCGTTTAGTGGTGTTGATTTGGCTGCATAAGTCATATATCACGCAGCATGCTGCTAGCCAATATAATGAATCTTTTAAATTGAGTTAGATATAATTCTCTTACCGAAGTTTGGTTGAGTTGTCGCTGCTGAAAACGAATTTTGAATTTTTCTGGAGATTTTGATATTTTTCTGTTTCTTCTTTTTTATTTTTGAGGATGTTACGATCAAGAGTGAGAGATCATAACGTTCATCAGGCCTTCCATTTTAACTAAAGCTATTGCTGTTATTTTTGTTTGATCTAGCTGTTCTCAAAACTGCCTTGATGAGTTTTTTCTCTGATTTTTCTGTCTGAATCAACATAACATATTCCGAATGTATGTATACGGAAAACTTGTGAAAGATTTAAATGTCTACATGTTTTGTCAAGTTTCTAACCCTTTTTATCTTCAACTGCAACTTAAAAATATTTTTTTCTAGATTGTGGGCGTGGCAGTGCGCGTATTACAAAAAAATGTCAGCCCTATTCTGCTATCCATCGGGGGAACTGCATATTCACCAATCACTATTCTCCTACCCGAAAAGGGTGAATCTGATTCAAGTCGGTAATACTGTTCACTTGTGAAGCGTTCTAACGGGTGATCCAAGTAGAGATACTTTTTTCAATAGCTTTTTTGACAGATCACGTGTGAGTCGTGTCATGCTGTCATGTTATTTTTGTTTAGTATTGTTTGGTATTTCATAATGGAAAGACTTACGCGTGAACAACGTTTACAAATTGTTCAACTTTATTATGAAAATTCCCGTTCTGTGAGGAATGTGTTTCGTGCACTTCGCTCAACTTATGGTCAACATAATCGGCCTACTGAGCGTACTATTCGCAACACCATCACCCATTTTGAGACCCAGCATTCATTATTGGATAATATTCGACCGAATAGACCACGTCCAGCACGCTGTGAAGAAATTATAGCGGCCGTAGCTGAGAGCGTACACGAAGACCATAGAGAGTCGATTCGGCGCCGTTCGCAGCAACTCGGACTGACGTATGGAACGACTTGGCGCATTTTACGTCAAGATCTTAAATTGAAAGCGTACAAAATACAGCTTGTGCAACAACTGAAGCCGCCTGCCCAAGCGACATCGCTTCGCTCTATGGGCTCTTGAAAAGTTCCAAGAAGATCCGACGTTTTCGAGGCAAATTTTGTTAAGCGATGAGGCCCATTTCTGGCTCAATGGGTATGTAAACAAACAAAATTGCTGCATTTGGGACGAAGAGCAACCTGAAGAGATTGAAGAACTGCCACTTCATCCAGAAAAAACAACGGTTTGGTGTGGTTTGTGGGCCGGTGGAATCATCGGCGACCGTTATCGTGCCATGATAACCGACTATTTGATGCCTGAAATTGAAGCTCGTGATCTCGGCGATATTTGGTTTCAGCAAGACGGCGCCACTTCCTACACATCGCATCAATCAATGGACTTATTGAGAGAACATTTCGGTGAGCACATAATTTCACGTTTTGGGCCGGTCGATTGGCCACCAAGATCGTGTGATATCACACCGTTAGACATTTTCCTGTGGGGATATGTAAAGTCAAAAGCTTATGCCAACAAACCCGCTTCGATTCAGGCCTTGGAGGAAAACATCACGCGTGTCATTCGCCAATTACCAGTCGAAATGCTCGATCGAGTGATCGAAAATTGGACTCAACGGGTGGACCATCTGCGACGTAGCAACGGCCAACTTTAGATAGACAAAATCTTCAAAAAATAAATGCCAAAGAATGTTCTTTCAAATGATAATAAACATTCCCCATTAAATTTGAATTTTCTGTGTTTTTTTCTTTAAAAAAGTAGGGAACCTCGAAATGGATCACCCTTTACTATTCACGTAAACTTATTTGTCATTTTATTCTAATTAATTCCGTTTTTTATGATTTTTAATGAGAAGACTGTTAATGTATGTATTAATTTTGGCTCTAGGAAATAATGGCTCAAGAAATAAAGCCCCAAAATAAAAATGAAAAAGGCCGGGATCTTATTTCATTTTTGCGCGCGGTTTGCTATATGCAAACTTTGTTTATACCCAATAAGTCTTTGCATATACCCAACATAGCACCAATCGGAATCTAATAGTGATAAGAGGCAGGGGTGTTGCAGGGGACAGCATGCCCTCCATTTCCATTTGACGATTCTTAGTAACTGTGATTTTACTTCATAATGAAATAAAGACCCAATTTTGACTGCTTATTTCATTTTTATTTTGGGGCTTTATTTCTTGGGGCCTTATTTCCTAGAGCCGTTAATTTTAGCATTTATTATAAATTAGTTTCTATGTTTTTTAATAAATTTTGTTTTATATAAGTATCCTGTTATTGTTGCTTTTACGCCCCGAAAGGTCCGCCATCTGAGCAGAATAAGTATTAATACGATTAATAGCATTTTATCTTAAACCTAATAGTCTGAGATTTCGCCCTCCATTCTTGAATGAATCTTGCAAAACTTTGCTGAATGTGGACTAAGTGAAACCTACATTAAAATCTTGCCCAACACCATGCTGCAGGTTACCTTCGCCAAAAAATCTTAAGCATGAAATTTCAAATTTTAAATAAACCAACGTACGGTACATCCGGCAATTTCAGTACACCCTTTTCGAATTTTCTGTTTAGTAAATGTCAAATAGAGATGTGGTAATACAGTAGAGACCAGGCGTATAGCAGAATGAAAGGGTTCAGTGAAAAGGAATCTGTGCGCATTGAAGCATTGGATCTGCAATATACCATTTTGTGGATGTATTTGACAAATCCTTTATCCTTCAACAGTAAGGACTTCTGCGGAATGCTACAAATTTGACATGTCTAAATAATCTAAGACATTGTGAGAACAAGAACTTTAACACTCATACGAACTTGAAAAAACTGCGAAGAAACGTTAGCTTATACCAACCTAGTTCCACTACACTCATACATTCTCCAAACACTCGATCAGGGCATATTTAAAACATGTTCAAGGAATAACATCAGCAACAAATTTATAATGCAATTTAAATCCATTTACACTCTCTCTATTATTATGTTTCTCTGTGTGTGAGTGTGTGTGGCCCTTAAACTATTGCAATCCCCTTATTTGGAGATCGGAACATACGCCATGCCATACAGATGACAATGCCAAAACATCTCTCTAGGATACAATTGGGATTCATGTGGAAATAATTACCACAATGTCAACAATGTGAACTGTTTCCAATTCTATTACAAAATTATTACAATTTGAGTCCCATTGATGGCGGCTTGGCTCACAACCGCTTCATACAGCCGCACCATACCCACCCACCCTAACTAGAATACATCATAATGCTCCCGCAGGAAAGGTTCACTGTTGTTTTCTATCAATGGAGCCCCTCCAGCTGAAGGGATCCTCTTTGAATCCGGTAGCAATGCTGTGCGACACCGTATGTGCAGCTTAGAGCATTGTATATGCGGCCTTCAACCAACAATAGTCCTAATGTGCTAATGTGTATCTGAATCTGAGTGTATCTACATATATATCTAGAACAGAGTGATAAACAAAATTCTTTGCCGACGGGTAAATAATATAAATTTATAACAATAGTGTCGAGCAGCATAACGGTGGTGGTGGTTGCAAACGTAACTCGTTGCGTCCATAGAATACGGGTTGGGGGGGTTTTGGGGCTACAGTGGAAGGTCTTTTGTTGTCGGTGAGCTCGTTATTGTGCTTTTAGGGGTTGAACAGCAGCGTGCTGATTAATTAATTTTGCTAATTTTACTTCGATTTCTGGGTGAAAAGGTTCAAATATTTTATGAACGACGGCAGCGGGAAGTTCGTGTCGCCAATTGGCTGCTTCTGCAGGAGCTGTAACCGAGGGAGGCACTTTGTGGCCCACCGATGGCAAAGTACTTGGCAAGGCGATATTGATTGTTATACACGAAATTGTTTTCCGTTTTTGGGGGGTTTATGGTTGGCCCGAAAGTAAACTGCCAAGAATGTTTACACACTCTGACACCTTCAAAATAAATTTCTCATTCGGTTGGGGTTGAGGTATAACGATACAGAATTCTGCAACTAGGTGTTGGTATTTTTTAGTACTATTTTCCATTGAACATTCAAAATGCTTGCTATTGTTCTTCATTTTGGCAGAAGTGGTTGTGTTAATGTGATTGAGTTTCACTGCAGCTTTATAAGGAGTTCATAAATTTGATAGTAAGTAGCAAAAGTGCTGGTGAAGATCTATTATTTAAGTTTTGGCTGGTTGAAGAATAATGGATTGTTACGGTTTTGGATTTATGCAATGAATTTTTATCAGCAGGTAAGGTTAAGTGCGTTGGACGACAATGTAAGGGGCTCCGGTTCTAATCCGACTCGTACAATCGGAAATGACATGAGAAGCTTTTAAAAAAAAATTGCCGTTCGGAATCGGCACTTAAAATGTAGGTCCCTAACATTCGTGTCAAAAAGATACATCTTCACATCTTGCGAAGAAGAAGTGCGCAGTAATTTAATGCAAATTCTAAAGGAAATATCTTCTACGCTAAGACAATTTCGTTCTTTGGCCGATGTGAAGAAGTAACCGACAGTATAATCAAAGAAGTTTGAAAAGCGGTTTGGCTTAGTTTTTGAAAAATATGGAACTCATTGGAGATCAAATGTCTGATCAGTGGAGGGAAAGTAATATTCTTCCTTTTCACAAAGGGAAGAGAGATACGTGAAACTGTGTTAATTTTCGTCCTGTCAAGTTGATATAAGTTACCATGAAGATCAATGAGCGGATATTAGACGCCCGATTGTAGTTAATAATACCCTTCGGGTAGGGGTTAAAATATACCCGAGGTAGGCATGCCTGTCGTAAGAGGCGACTAAAATCCACCTCCGTATACGTATACCGAGCAATGGAGCAATGTTAGATAAAATGCCCCAGGTGGCAGACCAGTTCTACTGGAAAATCCACACTCTACGGATTCTGGGGAGAGCCATTTATTACAATTTTGTTGACCCTTTCAAGGGTAGCAAAAGGGTATCTAGATCACCACCATCGGGATCTATACAACAATTAAAATCAAAAAGAAGTCCTACCGCGTAGAAAGACTTTCCGCGCGTACCCCGGAACTCATTGAAAACTAAAAGCTTCGACGAGGAAAAAAATGACCTCCGTACAAAGCTTAATAAAATCGAACTGCTCCACAGTGAGCTGAAAACCGAGTTAGACCAGCTTAAAGTCGAGAATAAGGCACTAAAAGAATTTTTGACGCGAAAGCACTCTGAAGGTAAAACGCTAAGTTCAGATCGCCGCGACTACTTCACGGATGAAGAAGAGTTAGAGCGCGAAACTAAGCGGAGACCAAACAAAAAACGTAAGGCCGGCTCCTCACCAGAAATTGTAGTGGTTAAAGAAAGTCGTAAAAAGACTTTAACCAATGAAAATGTAACGAAGACGCAAGAAAAAAATCTTAATGATAAAGTTTACCTTCCGCCGCCAATAAATATTATCGGAATAACGGACTGCGGCAAGCTTTATAAATTTCTTAAGGAAATCTTAAAGTCCACATTTAAAGTAACATCTTTGAACAATAATGTGTGGAAAATAAATGTTAGCGACCCCGACAGTTACCGCGCGAGTTTTCAAAAACTTAATACTGAGAAAATCCAATGGTACACTTACCAAAATAGGTCAGAAAGACCACACCGAGTAGTGGCCAGAGGAATTCATTCTTCGTGCTGCAAAGACAACGTTTTGCAAGACCTTAAATCCAAAGGCTTCAAAATTATCGACGCAGTTAATCTAATTAAAAAAGAGAAGCGAAAAACTGATAAAGATGTGGAAACTTTAGTTAAGCGCGGACTTCCGCTATTCATGCTAAGCTTCAAAAAGTCAGAAGACATTAAAAAAAAATACAATATAAAAAGTATCCTTAACATCGTAGTTAAAATTGAGCCGATGCGTAAGACGACTAGACTCATCCCTCAATGCAAGCGTTGTCAAGGGTATAACCACACAAACGCATATTGTCAGGTTAATGCAAAACACACCTTCTGGAGTTCACGATGTATTTCACCTAAAGCAAAAATTTTCTATGAATCCGGTATGCAATATGGAGTAGACGTATTGGCCTACGGATACGGCAAAAACTCCAGACCTTATAAATTTTTACATTTTAAAAGGGATTTCCGAAAGCTTTGTTAAAATTGGAGAATGTTTCGATCTGTCTTCTGATCACTCGCCTATCATGCTGACAATTAGCGGCTGCTTATTGAAGAGGAGGCCCCACCCAGACTTACTAGCGTATCAACTAAGTGGGACTCCTTTAGAAAAGACTGCGAAAATAAAATCGATCGGAACGTGTCTCTTCAAACGCCATTTGAACTTGAACTCGAAGTCGATCAATTTATCGGAGTCATACAAAGTTCAGCCTGGTATAATACTCCTTATAAACGGATAACAAAATGGTTAAGGAGATTCAGGACTTTAAAAATCGCGAAGTTTCTTCATACCTTGAAGGTCTCACCGCGCACAAGAGTTCGAACTACTCGTTGTGGAAAGCTATAAAAAGCATCAAAAAGTCAAAATCGCAAGCGCGTCCTATCAGAAAAAATAATGGCGAATGGGCGAAACGAGACAAAGAAAAAGCCGACATTTTTGACGATCAATTGAAGAAACGTTTAAGCTCTTTGACGGTCAAGAGCTAATCGAAGATATTGCCTTAGAGGGGATACCTGACAATTTTAAAATTAAAAGTGTATCACTGGCTAAACTGTGCTATGAAATACAAAAATTGAAACTAAACAAAGCTCCTGGATACGATTTAATTACGGGACAGGTCCTAAAAGAGTTGCCTAGGAAAGCACTTACTATGTTTGTTTATCTCATAAATGCTTCGTTTAGGTTGATATACGTTCCACGATAATGGAAAGTAGCTGAGGTCATAATGGTCCCAAAGCAGGGAAAATCCCCATATGACAAGAAATCGTATAGACCAATATCTCTTTTACCAATTATGTCTAAAGTATTTGAAAACATTTTACTAAAACGGTTACACCCGATTATCGAAGAGCGCCGATTAATTCCTGATCACCAATTCGGGTTCAGTATTAAACACTCTACAATCGACCAGGTTTATCGAATAACCAATGAAATTGAAAAAGGACTTGAGGAGAAAAAAATATGCTCTAGCGTTTTTCTCGACGTCTCCCAGGCTTTTGATAAAGTATGGCATACGGGATTAAAACATAAGCTAAAATTAGCCTTTCCCCAACAAATATATGAGATATTAAGTTCTTATTTAGCGGACAGACTTTTCCGTGTTAAGCACGGAAAAGAATATTCCGAATTCAAAGAAATCGCGGCAGAAGTTCCACAAGAAAGCGTCCTGGGTCCGACTTTATTTCTAATCTTTACTCGAGATATTCCGCACGAAGAACGCACAACTGTAGCGACGTTTACGGATGATACCGCTATATTGGCCGTGAGTAATACGGTTGAATCAGCAACAATTAAGCTTCAACAGCGTTTTTGAGTGGAAAAAGACTTGGCGTCTACGCCAAAATCTACGCATGTTAATTTTACTTACAGAAATGTAATAACGCTGCCCATTTTTATAGACTTCATACAAACTCCGTACGCAAATGAAGCAAAATATTTGGGAATTACACTTGATGCGAAACTAAAATGGAAATCGCACGTAAAAAAGAAACGGGAAGAGCTCGTTATTAAATATAATCAAATGCATTGGGTGCTTGGTCGGTTTTCCAAACTCAGCATGCAAAACAAGCTGCTTTTATATAAGCAAGTTCTGAAACCGGTTTGGACGTATGGTATACAACTTTGGGGTTGTACCAAAGCAAATAACAAAATTTTACAAACTTTTCAAAACAAAGTGCTAAGAAGAATTGTAAACGTCCTGTGGTAAATCAGAAATAGTGATATCCACAGAGATTTGGATGTGGCAACCGTCGAAGATGAAATAAAATCATTTGCCCCTAAGCAACAGACTCGCCTTCGCGGTCATTGCAATAACGAAATATTATCTATTTTGAACGATACACATTTGGTGCGCCTGCTTCAACGGATAAAACCATTTGAATTAGCGCAATAACATTTAACCGCGTGTTTTTTGCGGTACAAGCGTGAATATAAATTATTAAATCTAAACTACTAGATAGGATATAACCTAGTTCTAGTATAAAGTATTTTGAAGGGAGGTGTTTTTAGTGAGTAAGAATCTCACACTATTATGAGCACGTGCGGTCGGTCCTCATAGTGCCTTATGGAAGATTCTCCACCTACCCTCGGAAAAAAAAATCTGATGAAAAACGCGGGTTTATCGTAAATCAATCACAGCTGCAATTCAAATAATTGCGATCATAATGGAAAACATCTTAAATGATGAAGTGTCAAGAAAACTGTGCTATCATCTGCCATCGAAAAAGGTCCCTAAAGCTTTGCAAGGTAGTTGTTCATCAGGCGCTCACACTCGTCGCGGAATGTTGGACAATGCACAAAAAATATTAAAAACATAAGGAAAGGCTACAGTCCGCTTGGAGCGAACAGTATGATACCCTATCCCTATCCCTATATGCCCCAAAAAAACCTTAAGAAGATGATGGATAGCATTTTATTTCGTTCTATAAAATTTAGAAAAAAAAAAAACATTTTTTGAAAAAACGCCCCCAAAAAGTGGGCGTGGCCAAAAACTTTGTATGGGTGATATATTGGAAAAAATATTGGCTAAATATCTTGTTAAACACTTTTTTTCGGTTTCTATGAAAATTATCGAAGAAAACAGCATTTTAATGAAAAACGCCCACAAAAAGTAGGTGTGGCAAAAAACTTTTTTTTAGTGAAAATCACTTATGACTAATTTTCTCGAAGTTCTCGAAGACGGTTCCAAGGATTTCAATCTTCTTTTGTACTAAGGATACTTGGGATGGGGCCAAAAATACTGCATACTCAGTTTTTGGGAAAAAAAAACTCGATTAACGGTAATTTATGAAACCGCCAGGAACTTGAAAAGTAATAAAAGGGAACTTCAAAAAATTGTACTAATTCTTTTATACTATTTTCTTAAATCTTAATTTAATTCGTTTTTCTCAAAAACGGCTCTAATGACTTTGATAATTTTGTATACTTTGAACAATTATGTTAAAAGTGTCCAATGCGTGAAATTACATCACAATCATATGTAACGTTCTTGAGAAAATCAAATTTGCACGTGCACGGCAAAGTAATTCCTTTTACAATCCTTTCCTTTTACAAAACAATAAAATTACGTATTACATATTTATTGCACGTCCGCAACAATCGAATTCCACAGAGAACACGTTTTTCATACGCCAATCCAGATCTTTATTCCTTTATTCGAAATTCGAATTTTAAAAACGACTCACGAACAACACTCAAGTCTCACGCGCACGAGAGCTGACAGTGTCTGGTTTTGCTACAACTTCACGCGCACGCGAATTTTAAAAAAATTGAGACGTGAGCTGTTTGCGTGCGCACGCGAGCTAGCGTTTCCGTACCCTGGTCCCGTAGAATCCTTCAGTTCTTTGATATTTGTGTTTTGTTTGTTTCCGTAAAACCAGTTATCACCGGCGATGCCAGATATCGCTTGTCATCTCCGTCAATATTGCCATATCAAACAAATATTCAGATTTTTTGCTTTTTTAAGTCGTTCAGTTTTAAAATTTTATGTTAAACTAGCGGACCCGCTAGGCGAATCACATTAATATAGGACTGAAATATATATTTCATTTCTTCTTCTTTTTATCTTATGCTATATTTTTACTTAAACTATCGCAGAGCCTTTTCGTAACTAAAATTTTTTGTTTTGCCCGGAGTTAAAATGATACATACAATTGCAAAAGGTTGGAGAAGCATGTAAAAGGTGATTTTTTAAGCGTGTTTTTTTTAAAAACCTTATAAAAAACTCAAATTTGCATCAAATATTCAAAATGTTTATTGTAATCGATAAATAGGCCTTTGCCATTTACGTCTTAAAGACAACTTTATCTAAATGATGTCCGCGGCTCCGTTTCAAATGGTCCATTCGGAAGGTCCAATTTTGCGTCACTTTTTCGAGCATTTCGGCCTGTATTCCACGAATTACGGGTTTAATTTTATCCTGTAAGGTTTCAATCGTGTTCGGCTTAACATAACCACACAAGAAATAATCAAGAGGCGTTAAATCGCATGATCTTGGCGGCCAACTCACAGGGCCATTTCGAGAGATATGCTGCTCACAAAATTCATCGTTCAACATTTCCATTGTTTCACGAGCTGTGTGGCATGTGGCACCGTCTTGATGAAACCACATGTCAACAAAGTTCAACTCAGCCAACTGCGGCAAAAAAAAGTCGCGTATCATGGCTCGATATCATCCGCCGTTGATGGTAATGTTTCTTCCACGGTCGTCTTTAAAGAAAAATGTACCGATGATGCCACCAGCCCATAAACCACAATAGGTTTTGTTCCAGTTTTGCTTATTTACGTATCCGTTGAGCCAGAAATGAGCCTCATCGCTGAACACAATAGTAACATCTAGAAGTACTCTGGTTTAAAAAATTTAAAGACATAGGTGGAGTTTATGCTACCGGTCAGAACGCAAACCACAAAAAAAACGTTAAATATATTTCTTGCCATCAATTAAATAACTAGGTTGATTAATGTTGTGATGTCTCGTGAATGTCATGAATTTATATTTCTTAAGATTTAGATACATCTACTTTTCATTATACCTTTCACACATAACGTCAATATCATGCTGCAAGAAGATATATCCTTGTGGGTCGCAATATGAGCTTACAAAAGGAACAAAAGTGGGCCAAAGTGAATACCTTGAGGGACACCAGAATAAACAACTATATTTTCGGACATCGAATTTTTAGACTTTACATTTCTGCGTCGGATTACTTTTAAATAAGAAGAAAATTATTTAGGGAATCAATATAGTTAAAGTTTTTTTTAACAGAATAAAGGTGCGATTACACGGCCATTTTCCTAGTCATTTAAATGACACCGAAAATGTCAGCCCAAAAATGGCGATCACACGAGCGTCATTTAAATGACTGCTTTGTGACGTGATTTTTATGTCAGAGCGTCATTAAAATGACTCGCAAAAATGGCCGTGTAATCGTACCTTTACATGATTCACTTTATCAAACGCTGTACTAAAGTCCGCATAAATGACATCTGTTTGTAATCCTTTCACCAGTCCTGCAATATGAACTAGACTCTCGAACTTACCTATATATTTTGTATAATTTAAATGCATTTATATTAACCCCTCGCATGCATATTAGCATTTAGATGCAATTATAAACCTCTTGCGGGCAAATTAGCCCATTAGTCATCTCATTATCTGCAGAGTACCTAAATAATTTGGCTTCTCATTTTCATTCATGCAAATATCGCAATTTTATCTTAGCATCTTTTTTCAATTTCCATTCATTTACCGAGAAAACAAAGCCCCTGCAAGGATGACTGACTACCTACCACAACAGGACGTCTAATAGGGGATGATTCACAGAGCATCAGCATAAACATACTATGTATGTAAGTCTTGTTTATGGCGCAACCCGCATCAACAAACAACCGAATTATGAGTTCATTCACCATTTCACTTTCGTTTATGATGAATCTCACTGCCAAAAACATTTATGTATTACCTACACGGGTTTTTTTAAATTGGGAATTTCCCACGCACACACTCTCCTATATTTTGTGTGGATTTTTCCGATATTTCCCAATGGCAAAGAAAATTCGCAAGGAACAACGGAAAACCAAGCCAATGCGGGTCAATTTCTTTGCCACAACACAAATTCTCTTGCTATGACGCAATTCGCCTTAGGTCAGAGCACTTTTCCGGTTGGATAGGAAAATGCATCGGTATCCCTTCGATTGTCGATGGTGGCAACCCAATTTTCTTTTGTAATTTTCCACTTCACTGTAAGGTAGATTGTGTTGTCGTGGGCAGGGTCACAGTATGGTCAGGGTTGTGCAAAGTTGACGTGGTGGAGTCTCCTGCTGATAACGTAATTAATTTTCAGCAGAAAAAAATAAAAATAAAGAAGAATAACCGCCCGAGGAAACGCGAAGCACAATAATAATATTTTCCGTTGCCATCCCGAGCGCCGTCTTTGGTTTTTTTTCTGTGTCCGCCCGAAGTGGAATAATTACATTTTAATGAAGAACGCGAAAAGGAGGCGGATAACAACGCAGTCACCGACGTATTGGAATGATGGAGTGGGTGGTAGTTGGCTGGTAACTGGTAAGGGAAATACGGAAGCTGAGGAAGACAAATACTCCTAAAGGATTATTAGCAATATTGCTGAAGAAGTCTAAGGCGATGTTATAATTACTTTGGCCAAGGAGCTGCGGGACGAAGGGGAAAATGCTTAAAAATATGACAGCTACCGCTACCATATCTTTCACGAAGCTGCTCACTTTTCTTCGAGGAATTAAACGTTGTTGTTGTTTTTTTTATGGAATTAATTAAAAGAGTGGACAGATTTTTTTGTTCCCTTTTATCTAATTGGCAGTGTAGGCTTTTGTTGGAGAAAAGCGGACATTGCGCAGATTATGTGGACATTAGGACTGAAAGGGAACGAGGATGGAAGAACACTTTGTGAGAGGACGACCAAGGGTGAATAGATACTTCGCTTTAATTTATTTAAAAAGTCCACAGCCAGGGCTTTGCTTTAACACGTTAGGGTGAGTGAACTAGTATCCGGTCGCAATTAAGCGTTTCCATCCTTTAAGTTGTGTGGTAGGTATCTTTCATGGCTTGATTTGACAACTATGAAAATTTGTAATCGTGTTTATTATTTCCTATACATATCTCATAAACATCCATGTTAGCCTTAAGTTAAATTATGTTCGTTCTTAAGCAGATACTGCTGGAATTAAGCTAAAAAAAAATTGCAAAATCTCTTTTCAAAAATAGATGGGTTAGTTCTTAAAATGTATGGACATTTCTCTAGTGAGAATGACTTAAGGAAAAGCTTAGGACGATTGGCCGTGGCACTAAACATGCAGATGACGTGTTCATAATAGTGCACCTTAAGTGAGGTTATGGAGGTCACTTTGAAGACGATCAGCATCTCGGCAAAGAGTTACGGTTCTTTCAAAGCTACTGCCAGGGAATCCAATCATAACGGATGAAATCTTCCCCTTCGTCGACTTCGACATTCCGTATGATGATATATATGCGGAAAGGGAGGATTGGCAAAGAGCTGCAGTTATTAAATCAAACGAAATTGCAATTTTTTTCAGATGGCTCGAAAACGACAGAGAGAACAGGGTCTGCTATTTTCTCAAAAGATCCAGAACGAAGAGAGTCAATAAGACTACTAGGAACAAGCAGCGTCTTTCAATCAGAGGTTTTAGCTGTCCTCAAGGCGGCTGAGCAAATGCAGATGAGATGGGTATCCGGAAGAGAAATTGCTTCCTATATCGACAGCCAAGCCGCATTTAGGAAATGGCGCCTAATTGAACTAACATCAATTCTGATATAGTCAGGAACTGTTACACAAATCCCACGGCATTATGCAATCAGAGCCTAGTGAGGCTGAGCTGGGTGCCAGGACACTACGGTATTGAAGGCAATGAGATGGTCAATAATAGGAGGGCTACTCAATAGTGGTGAGGTTACGGATATATAACCTCCCCTCTGCATAATAAAGTGTTCGATTGAGGAAATAACCCTAAGGACTACCAACCTAAAGTGGTCAAGTCTTGGGGGATACACTTTGTTAAAAGCTCTATGGCCACTTCTCGATTGTAAGAGTTCCAGGAATTTTATAAAACTTAAGAGGGATAAGCTAAGAATACTAGTAGGAATCCTGACAGGTCATTGCCTCTTGCGAAAACATGCAAAAAGACTCGGACATCTGCAGATTCCGCACATATTGTGTGAATGTGAGTCAATCTCACGTAGTCGTAGGAATTTCTTAGGGAAATACTTCTTCGAGGCTTTAGAGGACATATACGGTACAAATTTCAAAGGCCTTATCGGCTTTTGTAGACTAATTGGGTGCTTCAAAAGGAAAGTGTTTAGGATCTTTGCCTACCGTTTTGATTACAAATTCTGCCGTTTCCCCAGGGATCGCAATGGGCCCACTTTGGTGCCTAGTGTTGTATGATGACTTTTGTATCACACCCCTATATTAACCTAACCTAACCTAATCTAGGAAAAGCTCAACCTAAAAAGTGGTCTTCAAAAGCTGAGTTACCTACTGGAGTTATACGATGTACCCAAAATGAAAAGAAAAAACCCTCTCAATTGACGATACCCGTAAATTTACCCTATAAAACCGAAGGAAAACCGTTTTTCCAATTCCTAAACAGCATTGAACATGAAGCAGAAAAAATCTGAAATTTATATTAAATTAAATCAAGTTGGCATTTGATTTGTTAAGTGCAAAAACAGAAGTAAACGGAATGTCTGTTAGATAACCTCTATTGCCAAAGTTATTTGGAAAGACGCAAGAACTTGTGTAAACAGTTAAATGGTTGCAGCACTTAAAAAGTGACAGATTTAATCTCTTGTTAATTGTTTATTTAACCGGCAATGGGATCTTCCTTTTTGATTGCTGAAGAAATTATTGACTGCAAAACAAGCGCTGAAACTGAAACTTGATTGTGGCATCATTTTCTGCAATAATTTAACTTGAAATTCTTTAAAGAGAAAATTATTTATCAACTATTAATAGATTACCGCTTTTACTGTTAACGTTTTTGAAGTGAAGATTTTGTGTACGGTGATAATTCGCACTTAGTTTACAAGGTTAATTATAGCCACTTCCGATTTAAGTAATTTTGATATACTTTGACTTTGATATTGCAATCGACTGATGATTCAAAACCACTACATCTGGGTGAAACGCCTTTGAAACTATAGGTCGCAAAAATCATTTTATCAGTAACCGACGACAACGATGATTTTTCGTTTTTTAATGTGTTTAATGGTAACATATAATAGATGAGGGTCCTTTTGCTAATAACGGGTGATTTTTTAAGCGTTTTTTTTTAGAAATCGAATAAAACCCTCAAATTTGCATCAAATATTCAAAATTTTAATTGGAATCGATAAATAGGCCTTTGCAATTTACGTTTTAAAGACAACTTTATGTAAATGTTGTCCGCGGCTCCATTTCAAATGGTCCATTCGGAAGGTCCAATTTTGCGTCACTTTTTCGAGCATTTCTGCTTGTATTCCACGAATTACGCGTGTTATTCAATCGGCTTCAATTGTGTTCGGCTTGTCCACCTAGACTAACAACTTTACATAACCCGATCACGATCTTGGCGGCCAACTCACAGGGCCATTTCGAGAGATAACCTGTTCACCAAATTCATCCTTTCACGTTTCCATTGCTTCACGAGCTGTGTTCCTGGTCAGTTCCTGGATCTCCCAAGTTTATCTTTCTTACCTTGAGTATCGTTCCATATCCTTTTCTAAAAATCATGACTTTGGACTTAACTGTTCACTTTCAGGTTTCATTATTTATAATTATTCAGTTTGTAGAACAGCGCGTTTCTGTCAATTGCATCAAAGGCTGCTTTAAAATTAACAAAAAACGTATACAATTTTTCCTCTTTGTCCAGGTATGACCGGGTGATACTTGTCTGTCTGTATAATTATTCATCTATGGTGGGATGTTCTGACATTATTGAGAGCCTTTTATCTGTGCCCAGTGCAGTTGGCATTGATGGAATTCATACTCAATTGTAAAATCAATCTTACCTCACTTTTAATACGATTTTAATGACCAGGTTTATTTCCAACACACAATTTTAACAATTTCGAAAAATCGTAAGGAGAATGAACTAACCCCTACAAATGTGTTACATTTTATGACGTAAGTGATTGAAAGGGTTGTGCAAAATCAATTTAATGTCCATCTAAGACATCTGGACTGGCAGAATCTTCTCGTTGGACAGTCGAAATCTGCATTTGGCTGCAACACGAAACTGATGTTAGATGCATGCCTTCTGTCCATCTGCAGAGCGCTGGGTTGCTGTGTAGATCTTCAGCCGTGAAAAAAAACTTGTGCTATTATCTTCTTACTAAAAGGTGCTGCATATCCTATTAGCTGGAAGCCTTTAAAATTAAGCTAGGAAGCTGAAATTTGGAACACATACTCCCTAGAGCTCCGAAATGGTTAAGTGTAAGAATTTCTTGAATACGCCGACTGCAACGCCCACAATTTAAAAAAAACCGTTTAAAAGCTAAAGTTAGAGAGATAGAGTGGTAGAACCTTCACAAGATATGTATGCACTGCCCTCCTTTATAAGTTTGTCACATAACGTTTTTTGGCACGCCCACTTTTTGGGGGCGTTTTTTTCAAAAAATCATTTTGTTTCCAATTTAATAGAATGAAATAAAATGCTATTCATCATCCTCTTAATGATTTTTCTTTGGGGCATATAGGGATATGGATAGGGTATCATACTGTTCGCCCCAAGCGGACTGTAGCCTTTCCTTATGTTTATTATTGGTTTTATTAATATCGCAATTGTTACTTTTCTTTTATTTGATCCTATCCACTGCATCACCTGAATCGAGGTAATGTCCGCTATGTACCGCGTGCAGACAGACTCTAGTTTTAAAGTATCCCCAAGAGTGTAGAGAGTACATAGTGTGCTTGGTTATTGTTTGAGTAAGGTCCGAGTCTCTGTCAAATCTAACCAATCTGACGTACTGGGCAAGATGCATCGTGCACGCCACAATCTCATAGCTCAACGCTGCTTCCAGTTATTCAGACCAAGCGCTCTGGCATCCGCAAACGGATGCTCGGTCTTCCTTCTCATCTCCAACCTGGGTTCAGGGATTCGCTACCTGGAGCATTATTATCCATATACTCGATGTGGTCGAGCCAATGTAATCGACTAGTTTTGGCTTTTTGGACTACATCCACATCTTGGTACAGCTTCGGCAGAGTTCGCGTTTGTATCTTCTCCTCCACACAGGACCAAATATCCGCTCGAGAATTTTTCTTTCGATCACTGCTGATCACAAATAAATATAATTTTAGGGGTTTCCATCCAGTATAAGGTTTTGCAAACTATGTTACAAAATCATTCCCAAGACCGTGTATCGCGCCGCACTATGGGGGGTTTAACCATCAAACATGGCTTTAACCATATTATATTATTTGCAATCGCGCTAATATTTCGAACCCCAACTGTTTGTGAGGTATTATAAAATGACTATAGGGTAGTCCAAAAAGTTGGTCCGCCAATGCCTTCAGTTTGCCGAAGCGATTAAATGCATATGATTCAAAAACCCATATATAGAGATTTTTTTATCTCTTATTTATTTATTTATTCAACATTATCAAAGAACAAGAACTTTCTTATTGTTAGAGTAAGGAAAACAGTAAAATAAAATCAAAATATTAATTGATATGAAATGAATTATACATTCATTTTTTTTTTTAACAAAATAAAAATAGCAGGAATTAAGAGAAACAAAACTGGATGATAAAACAATTATGACTGAGTACCTGACTTTTGCGAAAGATATATGAATGAATTAAAATCAATTAAATGAGCATATGCATTATAAATTTTCTTGCATCCATATGTTGTTCGCGAATGAGCAATTTTAAGAAATCGTTGGTTTCTTAAGGTAGTAGTTGAGATATTGATAGTCAGTAGTCTTAAAATATCAGGAGAATCAATGTCGACAATAATAATTGTATGAATAAAAGTAGTTCTGGCCACTATTCTTCTGAGTTCAAGACATTCTAAGCTTATAAGTTTGAGTCGGGATTGGTAAGAGGGAGGGCTGTAAGGAAGCTAGGGGAGACCCCTAAGGGTAAATCTAAGATATGTTGTTTGGATGGCTTCAATTTTATTAATATGGACATTATAGTACGGATACCAAATAATAGACGCATACTCTAAGACGAACCTGACAAAAGATACATACAACATTTTAATGACGTATGGATTAGAAAATTCCAAAGCATACCGCCGAATTATTCCCCAAGCTCTGTTAGCCTTATTAAAGATGTGTTCAAGACGGATTATAAAGGATAATTGAGTATACAGCAAAACTCCCAAATCTTTAACTTGAAAAACACGGCATATAGCTTGATTGTCAAGTGTACAATTAAACATAAGCAAAGGCTACAGTCCGCTGGGGGCGAACAGTATGATACCCTAACCTAAAACAGCATTTTAGTAAAAAACGCCCACAAAAAGTAGGCGTGGCAAAAAACTTTATATGACAACTTATAAAGGGGGGCAGTGCCTACATATCTTGTGAAAGATGTAACTCTCTATCTCTCGAAATTTAGCTTTAAAACGGTTTTTTCTAAATTGTGGGCGTGGCAGTGGGCGTATTCAAAAAAATTTTACACTTAACCATTTCGGTGCTCTAGGGAATATGTGGTCTAAATTTCAGCTTCCTAGCTTGATTTTAAAGGCCTAAAAATTGCGGACGGACGGACGGACGGACAGTGCTAGATAGTCTTCGGATTTGGTCCTGATCATAAATATATATACTTTTATGGGTCTACGACGAATATTAAGGGGTGTTACAAGCTATGTGTCGGAATTAATATACCCTTAGGATAGGGTATAAAAATAATAGGCCATTTACGTCGTGCGAAAATTATCACAGAAAATTTACTGACATTTAATGGTAAATAATTTTTAGAACATCAAATAGAAAGTTTCTGCATATGGGAATTTAAAATTCGGAAGCCGTTAGTATTAACACTAGATTCAAAATTTAAAATTAAATTAAAAACATAAGGAAAGGCTACAGTCCGCTTGGGGCGAACAGTATGATACCCTATCCTTATCCCTATGTACTCCAAAGAAAAAAAGCATTAGGAAGATGATGGATAGCATTTTATTTCATTCTATGAAATTTATAGAAAAAAAATTATGTTTTTTCAAAAAACGCCCCCAAAAAGTGGGCGTGGTCAAAAACTTTGTATGGGCGATATATTGAGAAAAATATTGGCATAATATATTGTTAAACATTTTTTTTCGATTTCTATGAAAATTTTCGAAGAAAACAGCATTTTAGTGAAAAACGCCCACAAAAAGTAGGCGTGGCAAAAAACTTTATATGACAAATTAATAAAGGTGGGCAGTACCTACATATCTTGTGAAGGTTGTACAACTTTATCTCTCTAACTTAAGCCTTAAAACGGTTTTTTCTAAATTGTGGGCGTGGCAGTGGGCGTATTTTAAAAATTTTAACACTTTACCATTTCGGAACCCTAGGGAGTATATGTTCCAAATTTCAGCTTCCTAGCATAATTTTAAAGGCCTCAAAAGTTGATACGGACGGACGGACGGACGGACGGACGGACGGACGGACATTGCTAAATAGTCTTAGATTTTGGTCCTGATCATAAATATATATACTTTTAGGGGTCTGCGACGAATATTAAGGGGTGTTACAAACTATGTGTCAAAATTAATATACCCTTAGGATAGGGTATAATTAATTAAAATTTAAATTTAATAACATTATTAACGAACAGGACAAATAGAAGTGGACCGATATGGCTTCCTTGTGGCACACCTGAAGCAACGCATATTTTATTTAAAATACCATTCCTAAAATTTACGAAGTGGAGTCTATTTTTCAAATATGATGACATCTAAATAACAAACGGTGGTGGAAACCCCAAACGTTTAAGCTTAAAAAGTAATATATTATGGTCTACACGGTCAAATGCTTTGCTAATGTCGGTATAGACTGCATCGACAAGATTGCCTTTACTTATTTCAGAGACAATAAAGTTTGTAAACAGGATGAGGTTTGTTACAGTTGAACGTTGTTTCACAAAGCCATGCTGATTTTTGCAAATCAAAGACCCACAAAAAAAATGTTAATTGTTCGGTAACTAGTTTGTCAAATAGTTTAGGAATAGCAGATTGCTTACATACATCACGATAGTTCTCAATATTATTTCTTCTACAGGACTTAAAAATTGGTATTATAAGAGAAGTTTTCCAACTAGATGAAATTGTAGATGATTTTAATGACAAATTAAAGATCTTACAAAGAATTTTATGTAAAGGTTGTGTTTTTAGCTCCAACAAGCGTTTTAATGTTTTCTCTTCAGAGATTTCAACATTGTTAAACATAGGGCTTTGATTTTCTTGAAGATAACTAAGGAAATCCTCATTTACATTAGATTTATTAACTGAATAAACAGATTGGAAAAAATTTCCGAAGTTATTACATATTGTAAAAGAGGAGTCTGACGATTGATTATTGTAGGAAAGGGATACCGGATAACCATTATTTTTATTTTCTGAATTTTTAAATTTTTGCCGAAATTTGTCTGTCTTGTTGCTGCCGATTGCCTGCTTTGTAGCTGCATGAGAATACTAAAAGCTTTCAATTTTCAAACAATCCTTGGCGGCACTCTGTGTATTATCCCTAAATATCCCTTCTGTATTTGAGGACTTTCCTGTGGTTCTAAGCAAAACAGTGGTATAATAAAGGCGAGTAGCCTCAATCTCGTAAGTTTGGGATTTTATTTTCTAATAAATTTGCTTCCTTGGTGACAGTGTGAATAAAATGTAAGAATAAAAACCTAAGACATCTTTGGACAGTACAAAGAGCAATTAGAAATAACGTATACTGCATATATTTTTGCCACATCAGGTCAGCTATCTGATTCACTTTCTGACATAGAAACATCTCCCACTTGTCGGCAAGCAAAAATTATAAAGTGATCCAGAAAACAAAAAATCAAACTGAACCCCTATATCTATTATACACACCACTGCATCATCATCATCATCGTGATGGCTATCAAGGGGTCTTAAGGGATCACACATCACAAAGAATTCAGATCGAGAGTTCCATGCCGGAGCCGAGAGTCGCACACTGTTTTTCGACTGTCAGTGCCGGTTTCTGGTGGCTGGTGGTGGTTTTTGACGGTCGGCGTGCGGCAGTGACGGCGGAAAATTTTTCGTTGGTTCCGTGAGAGCGGGAGTCGCGTATCGGGCACAGAGAACATTTTATGCGGGATTCTAAATTGATCTTAACGAGGCTTAATTGATTGCGATTGTATTGGGAACTTGACGGTGCCTCTATACTGTAGTGTTGTTCGTTTTTACTAGTACACAAAGTCAGTTTGTATTGCAATAGAGAAATATATTCTCATCCGTGCATGGACAGAGCTTGTGCGGCGGTACCCCATTTTAAGCAAACAACTAACAAAAAAAAATAGAATAAAAAAAAGAAACTCAACAATGCGGCGACTGCTACGTTTGTTGCTCAACCAGCACAGTAACACACAAGTCATCTCCATCATCAGCATAAGGCATCAGCATCATCATCATCATCATCATGAAGAGCAACAGTAGAATTTACGCTTGGGGCAACAACGGGGTATTGTTCATGGAACGCAAATCGTCAACGACGTTTGTTTGCCATTGTTTTGTTGCCTTGCTTTGTACGAGTACGAGTATCTGTATCTTTTTTTCATCCAATGGCGTAAATGAAGCCACATACTCCGCCGATGTAGTTATTTAATATTATTTTTTTTTTTATTACATATTAATATTTTTCTTTGAATAGGAAGCAGATTTTTCATCTCTGACACTGAGTTGTATTTAAATTGATATTCTCTGATTAAATGAAAACGTAAATAAAGCAATTCGTAATGCCTCTTCCCGTTGCACCCCATCCCATACTCATGCAAGTTCGACAGCGGTTTCCAAGGGACTATTGAGAATTGTTTTTTTTAATTTTTTTTTGTGTTGACAAATGCATCGAATCTGAATGAAAGCTTAAGAACTAGCTATTCCCATGAGATACTGTAACAATGCTATGTGTCAGAGAGGTATCCGACTATAAAGTGAATGGAACCAAACCTAGCTTTTTGTATCCACTAGAGTTTCATCAGAAGGAGTTTGTGAAACATTCTCTATTGTTTAGCAAATTCCAGGACAAAAATAACTGTGAAGCCTTTAGAAAGATAGTCCCCACACCTTGTATTGCAGTACAAGACACTATCGAACAATAACAAAGTAGTGCTAAAAAGGTTTGGTTTTGATCCTGTAATCATTGAAAATACGTATTTTCGTCTTTACTGACGAGGTTATACTCGAAAGGAGAACACCGATTTTTTAAAAGAAATTGAACCACAATACAGTCTTAGGAAGGAGATACATCCGTCTGTCGTCGTTACTCCTAAATGTTTTGCATTGAAATATTTTTTACTTCTTCAAACTGGCAATTCAATAATTAAGAACTCCCTCCATAGTTTACGGATTTTATCCGTAAAATGAGAAAAAATTAACTTACTAGGCTTACTCCTGCACCACACACTTGTGAATTCACTGTAGATTAATTTTGCGGCATTTCGAAGAATCTAGCAGTACATTTATGTGTTGCAATCAACTTGTTTACAGTGCAATCCACGACACTTTCGTCCCGTCAATTTGTTAATAACTAATCAAGTGTTTTTGAAATTTATTTTTTTCTGTTTTTATTTTGTTTATTGTTTATTGAATATTTAGATCTTCACAATAGTGAGTTCCAGTTTTATTTACCGCCATAACGAGTATTTTGTGCTTCTTTTAATTTTAATTTTTCCGTTTGATTGAATAGAATGGCCTGTAAATTTGTTACTGTGCAAGATATTTTTGACATGCTAATTAGTGATGATTAGACCTAGGATTTTGCGTATATGCATATTTTTCGTCAGAATGATATCAAACTTTGTATCTAGACGTTCAAATATAGCAAATAGTAATGCATTTCGAAAATAAGCAAGAAAAATATATGCAAAATACTCTAGGGGAAACAGTTAAATATTCAATAAGCTGTAATTTGGAAGACAAATGGTCGTACAGCAAATAGGTGACGTGAAATATTGCCAAATTTGAAATAATGCCATATTTGAAATAAGGTTCTTTGGCAACCCTCTTTCCGCAGGCGATTCGATTTTGGAATGGAAATAATACTAAATTTTTTAGAATTTGGCTTTATTACGTTTGGCGTTATTTCACGACAGCCAGCAAATATAGTAAAATAAAAGTTATAGTTTCAAGTTTCTACTTTTTGGATGTGAACTTCAACATTTTTAATCTTTACTTACACGCTTTTCAGAGAGGTTTTTTTTGAATACTTTCCGCGAACGCCTATTTAAACCATTAGTTTTTCAAGTTCTTATTACAAGCCCGACTTAAAACCAGAGCAAAGCTTTTGTTGTTTTTTTTTTGAAAAGTAAAGTGTACCCCTAAAACCCCTTCACATGTTTGAAGGTGGCGTCACAAATAAAAATACCATTAATTACAAATTTGCTCCAGTTACTTCCTGTGACGTTGATAGAAACTTTTCCGCTTACAAAACGGCATTTGGTCAAAGGACATTTGTCCGACGGTCGCAAGAGGTGGGGCAACGAATAAAAACTTTCAGGTGGTACAGGCCGGGACTTAAACCAGCGACCTTTCGCTTAGTGGTCCAACGCACTCAACCACTAAGCCACTGCACCCACTGCTCTACCTTAATATCTGATAATTTTTAATAAAATTCCAAAATTGTATACCCACAGGGAAAATCTGAGGTCTAATGATAATGTTTGAAGATGATCCAGAAATGGAAAAAATATTTATTGGTGAAGTGGAAGATGTCATGGAATCTGACAGTTTTGTTCCGGAAGATAAGATTCCACTAGCTCGGCACCCTAAATTATCAACAAAAAAAATTTCAGTGTGTCAAAAAGCCTGATATACCAACAAATAATTATGTTCCAGAAGAGATACAGGTAGATTTTATAGGGTGTTTTAGTTTGTAAATATTTCAGGGTTTATTCTTTTTTTAGGCTGTTAAAACACCATTTGAATTATTCGTGCAATATACTACTGTTTGCTGTTGGAAAAGGCGGTTATCCATCTAGCAACAACTGGACGTGAACTTAAGACCACATATAAAGAAATTTCAGTTTTTTTTCGGAATGCATGCAAATATTGGAAAAAACAATTCCATTTTGATTTATTGCTGAGGCAATGAATCTTGACTTTTTTTTAACTGCGCGTAAATACACATTCTGTTGATGTCTGCTTTGGAAGATACAGCGTACAAGATAAATGCTTTAAAATGAACCTAAACAAATTGCAGCTGATCATAAGTATATATACTTTTAGGGTTATACGACGAATATTAAGGGGTGTTACAAACTATGTGTCAAAATTAATATACCCTTAGGATAGGACAAGAATATAACAAGTTATAAATAATGACATATTTCTTACAAAATTGAAAACGAAAGCTGACTGGCAAGAGGATCTGAAGAGAAACTAGCAGTTAAAAATAAAAAAGAATTACTACAAAATGAACTTAGGTCTAAATTGGGAATCTAAGTAGATTTTCCAAGACAAGGTGGAGGAAATACCAATGACGACAACATGGCCCTAATATTTTTTAAGGATCGAGAAAAAACGGCTAAAACCCGAAACTGGTAGAACTTTTTTCAATTGTTTTAAAGACATTAACTTCGTTTCTAAAAATTGATACCAATAAATTTCGAACTTACTGTTTGAACACAGCCAAATTATTTTTTTCCAAATATAATTGGTACAAAATACCTGTAAGTGTCCACAAGATTCGGTTGCACGGTGCTGACATAATTGAAAGATTTCAAATTCCTATTAGACAGCTTTCGGAAGATGTCTTAGAAGCCCCTCAAAAAGGTTCCAAAATTTTTCGAAACGCATTTTCAAAAAAGATATCCTGATGTCCTCCATGTCATGTTGATATCTCCCGATCTAAAGATAAGCAAATTCCGACATATACCAACCCGATAACACAATATACTAACCCCTGAAGTCGTGTAAATGATTTTAAATTGATTTATAAAACACAACCAAACATAATAGAAAAATTAAATTCGAATTAAGTCCAGCTAATGACCCTAAGCACAGTGAAAAAATTTGAACATGAGTAGGATCTTTGAGAACTGAAGCCACCCACCAGACAGATTTTATAAAATAAACATTGCTGCAGCGCCGTAGCGACCAACGTCAAAGAAGACCCAGATATGACGATTCGGTGCCGATCAAATGTATAAGGCATCGCCAGAGAGTTAACCCGTAATTTTTTGCTGTTGGATTTGGCTAGCCTACATCCATACAAGATTGTGTTTGATTTAAGAATTGAAACCGGACGGCCATATATAACCATAGATAATTGAGCGCTATATATGTTTATGCATGGCGGCATCATCGGACCAAATTTCCTTTGAAATGCGAAAGAAATATTAAGTATAGATACCGACTTTCTTTGGCTGGAGCTCGACAACATCGATACATCCAAGCTGTGGGTCTAATAAGACGGGGCTACCTCCTGCCACACAAGCGACGTAGCTCTCGAAGTTGTAAAGAAGAAATTTGACGAATAGTGCGAACAATCATCAATTGGCCACTTTGGACGAGCTCGATGCCAACATTCGAGACTCTAGTACCGAAATAACGACGCACATATTGGACCGAGACATCAAAAATTGGACCGACCGCTAGCGAAGCCGAAAGCCCAAGCAGTCATTTAATTGGTCTACTATTACATGCATAATGGCATCAATGTAGCTTCAAATTAAAGCATAAATCAATGTCGTTTTATTTTAATTACTTTCCCTATCGTTCTTATCTGGTCTCCTTAAATAAATAATACATTAATCCAACACCTTTTCCTTTTCAGAATCATATATTACACAAATATAACCCTAATTAGTTTCTTATATATCTATCTTCATTAATACAACTTCATTGGATTAATACATCAGTCAAAAATCTAAACATCCCTCGACTCCTATGCTGCATATGTATCTATTACTTCATACTTTTGTATTAAACATAGCAAAGTTCTCATTATAAATTTAAATAATGCAATCACGTTTCAATAAACCATACTATCTCTCAAAATGAACTAACCTAACCGCAATTAATTTTACATAAAAAAAACGAGACGAAACCTGACCTGGACTTCAGTCTCTATTTCCCAAAAACTATGCCATATGACCGGAGCTCTTTTTACGAGAAAAAAAAAATCCATAATAATTCACAGAAGTTTTTCAAACTATGCAAAGAATCCAATCCACCGATTTTTTTAACTTTTTTAATGAAGAACCTTCGACTATGCTATCCGCTTGGCCATCCCCTCGACAAGGCTCCACGTTTCTTGGGCTTTTAATTGTTTCTCTAATACATGCATTTACAATTCAATATAAATAAAACGAAAAAACGAAACACAACCGAAAAACAACTGAATAAGAAAAGCAGAGAATGCAATTCAGTTTTAATTAAATTAAGGTCCCCCACAGCCCCCAAAAAGCGAAAACAAAAAAAAACTACAAAGTTCTGCGCGCACACCAGTCCCGAACAATGTGAAGCTTCCGAAATTAAAATTTTTACATGCAATCCTTTAAAAATCACCGACGAGCTGCAGAATATTGCTGCAAGGACGACAAGAAGAGGCACACAACAACTGAGCAACGGCAACCCAGAACATGGGCGAAAGGAATTTAAAATTTTTACTTTCCCATGCACAACACGACTTCTATGCCATGGCATAGAAAACTATTATCCACTTGGCACGAACTGAGAGCGAGAAATGCGGGAAGAAGATTGCCGTATGTACGAGTATATACGACGACCCAAGAACAAGGACAAAAATAAATGAGAAAAAAAAATGGCTGCAAAAAAATATTTAAAGTCAGCTCTCTTGAAATAATAACTGCAACAGCAAGTGGAAAACGTTGGATCCAACACACAAAAGGAAAACGCTCCTCGACCAACCGACCACTAACGGCTCCAGTCCCACTGACATCCATTGCAGAACTTTCACTTCTTGTGTCGGGCCGTAGTACCAAAAGGAGTGGGAGCACAAGGGACTCCCCAGGGCGCTATGAATGTAAGCCTGCTCACATATCAAACCAAAGAGAAAAATCAGAAGCAGCATAAGGCTGAGGAAGCGAAATGGGCTCGAGGGCAATGTATAAAACCAAGAAATATCCAGTCAACAGTTTGAGTTTCGGCCCTTTTCATCATCGAATTGCTTAACTTGGACTCCAGTCCTACTCACCGCAGCAGAGAAAAAGGGAGAAATGTAAATGAAAGTCCACCCTTTAAGAGATGCTAGTTCGCATGTTTAAGTGAAGACGAGTGTGGTTTGATTTGACGAAGATCAGCTTGTGCTTAGCGGATGGTAATGTGAAATCATTTGAATGTACCCAAGGGCCTGGTGGGGATTTCGTTTGAGATTTATACAAGATATCGCGTTATAAATAGTACCATAAGCTTTAAGATAAATAGATTTCTGTAATCATTAGATTTGATACAATATTTTTGAATTAAGAATACGGACATGGCAATAGATATAACAAAATAAAATTAAACAATTAAATGAAACATAAATAAATAGTTAGGAAGCTGAATATACAGAAATTGTTGAAGACATTAAAAGATATTCTAGCGCATACTACTTTGATTGATGGAGGAAGCGAGAAACCTGAGGTACTTTTTTTTTTTTTGTTTTTAAGGCTATTTCGAAAAGTCATTGCGTGTTTCAGCCTCGGGCGCCATTTAATCCTTCATAAAAACTAGTCAAAGACCATGAGCTTTCTTGAAAATATAAACGTCGGATTTCTTGTAGAATTGGACATACCGCAATGAAGTGGTAAAAATGTTCAGTTTCCCTTCGGTTATATAAGTTAAAAGTTTGCTGAAGTTCAGGCCTGTGGGATATGTAATTAAGATCCTGGATTTCGAGCCTAGCTTGGGTAGGAGTAGTATTTGGTAGCCGGTATAAGCGCTTGAAGAAATATCTTTGCACAGCTACGAATTCGTCAAATGGGGTAACGCCAAAGGCCTGAACTCCATAGGTCAAACAGGTGTTCACTGTAGCGTCAAATATACGATATTTAGAGGCAATATCAATGATTTGGTTAGTGAAAAACATAGGCCACATCATATTTAGTGCCAGCTTAGCTTCACTGCTTTTTTCCTTTAATGTTTGCCGAAGTTCAAGTTGGATGTTAGTAGCACACCAAGATACTTAAATACATGCACCACAGTTATCTGCTCGTTATTTAGTTGCCACGTTTCTTCACGCTGCCGCCTCACCGATCGCCTATCAAAAATCATAATTTGTGTTTTCAAAATGTTGATGTGTAGAGTAGGCTACAGTCCGCTTGGGGCGAACAGTACGATACCCTATCTGTTTCCCTATATGCCCAAAAAAAACGCATTAAGAAGAAATTTATAAAAAAAAAATATATTTTTTGAAAAAACGCCCCCAAAAAGTGGGCGTGGCCAAAAACTTTGTATGGGCGATATATTGAAAAAAATATTTGCTAAATAACTTGTTAAACATTTTTTTTGAGTTTCTATGAAAATTTTCGCTGAAAACAGCATTTTAGTGAAAAAAGCCCACAAAAAGTAGGCGTGGCAAAAAATTTTATATGACAGACTTATAAAGGAGGGCAGTGCCAACATATCTTGTAATTGTTCCAATACTCTATCTCTCTAACTTAAGCCTTAAAACCGTTTTTTCTAAATTGTGGGCGTGCCAGTGGGCGGATTTAAGAACTTTTAACACTTTACCATTTCGGGACCCTAAGGAGTATATGCTCTAAATTTCAGTTCCCTAGAATGAATTTAAAGGCCTCAAAAGTTGATACGGACGGACGGACTGACGAACATTGCTAAATAGTCGTAGGATTTGGTCCTGATCATAAATATATATACTTTTATGGGTCTACGACGAATATTAAGAGGTGTTACAAACTATGTGTCAAAATTAATATACCCTTAGGATAGGGTATACAAATTATTCAAATAAAATAAAATACATATACGGCAGTTTCATATTCAGTATTTGAAACCTCTTGAAAAAAAATGTAAGAGCCTATCTTAAATATCAAGTATTTGGTATTTGAATGTGAACTAAGACTTCATAGAGCAAACTTCTGCAATTCTCTTCTTAGAATGATGATTTTTCCCTACCTAAAATTATCTCACTTTCAATTTATAAACTAAGTCTGAATATATTTTGATCCTTAAATTGTGTGATCACTTAATGAGCATCTGTCAAAAACAAAATAATAACTTACTTACTTAACCCGGTCCCAACACGTGAAGATTAACTGCCTGAGACACTGCGGCCTTCCATGCTTCCATGCGTTCGTTGTCGTCTCTGACCTGGGGGCTGGGCTTCGAAGATCCTTTTAGCTGAATCATTATTGCCTATTCGCTCCATTTACCCATTTGCTTTGCCGAACGGAAGTAGCAGCGGTTCCCTAGTGTAATTCTACGTCGGATCTTCACTAAGTTTATATTCGTGGAGTTAATCTTTACACCGAGGTGAACGCATATATTTAGTCTTGCGCTTATTCACTTCAAGACCCACTACCTTCTTTAATAGCTACGAATTCCTCTATTACGACAAGTTGGGAGCGTTCGGTTACGTCAATATCGTCTGCATGAAAGCAGAACAACTAGTATACATCGGAATTCGAGGTACTTTAGATTAGATTAGATTGGGGGTTGGAAGTGGTGTATTATATTCCAGATCACTGCGGCCGCACATGGGCCTATTGTCCTCCATTTAGAGCTTATCCATGATGCCGCAGTTAGTTATAAAAGCGACTAGCTCTTTGGGTGAGCTGGCAGCTGCTTCAAGGTAAAATGGCATGAAGTTTTTTGCTTGTTCATAGGTAGCCCGCAGAATGGTCTTGGCATTGTGAATTGGGATGCGGATCCTGTTCTGGCTAGTTCGTCTGCTTTTCCATTGCCTCCATCTCCACTATGACCTGTCACCCTGATCAAATGTACTTTGTTGGTGGTGGCCAGTATTAGAAGGAGTTGAAGACAGTTCAAGACTAGTTTTGTTGTTATCTCAAAGGCGTTTATTGCATGTAGAGCTGCTTTGCTGTCAAAGAGAATGTAAATGATTTTATTCGTTGTGAATCTGCTTAAATTCTGTCGAATGCAGAGTACTATTGCATGGATTTCTGCCTGAAATATGGAGCTACTATATCCATACCAGGTCAGATATAGGTTAGTATTGGTGCGAGGACCGTATACTCCCGCTGCAACGCCGTCATTTGTTTTGGATCCGTCCCTATACCATATACAGGAATCCTTGACAAATGTTGGTTTGCTCTGTACCCAGATTAAGCATTCTGGGAATGTAACCTTGAAGTTGTGTTGGAAGTAAAGCATTGTAAAGCATTTGTCGGTTAGAATTATTCCAAGTAATTCGTGTTTTTTGAGTTCCTGTAAGATTGCAGTAGTCCATCCTGGAATTAGTTTCATCTTCTGTGATGAGGGTGTAAGCATTTACCATAGCTTCTTTCATAAGTTTAAGATTTGGTATGCTTAGGATAACCTCAGGTGCAGCAGTTGGTGGTGTCTTCTTCGCAACAGTTATATGTACACAGGCTAGTCTCTATATTTTATTTAGTTTAGCCTGTGCAGAGCTTTATACCACCAAATGGCGACTGCATACGTGATAATTGTATACGTGGTCTAGTTATTGCCGTATACATCTATAGTGTCATTTTGGGATTGAGTCCCCAGTTTTTACCAAGTAGACTTTTGCTGGTCATCAGTGAAATCCTGGCTTTGTTGATAGTTTTGGTAAGGTCAGAGTTCCATGTAATTTTTTCATCCACTATGATTGCTAGATATTTATTTGCATCGAAAACCAAAGAGTGTTCCTTTTTTAGTCTTTCACGCATTCTTCTCTTGGTGAATGATGCAACTGTAGTGTTTTATTTGGGATTTACCCTGAGGCCAACCTTTGTGCACCACTCAGAGACTAGGCTTAGAGCCCTCTGGAGGCGGTTCGAGATTGTGTCTTCGAATTTGCCTCTAATTAAGATAGCTATGTCATCTGCGTATCCTTGGACATAAAAACCGTCGTTACTGAGAACAATCAGTAGTTCGTTTACTACGTTGGACCATAGTAGGGGGGAGAGGACTCCCCCCTGTGGGCAACCTTTAGTAGCAACAACACTGAGTTTGTTGCTGCCTAGTGAGGTGTTTATCGTTTTATACTCTAGCACACATTTTAATCAGTGTTATCTACTCCAATGTTTTGAATACCTCTGTATATCTGGGAGAATTCTGTGTTATCGAATGCTCCTTCTATGTCAAGAAAACAACCAACCATTACCTGTTTGTCTCTGAGAGATTTTTCAATACTCCTAGTGAGTTCCATGGTTTTAAGGAAGAAGGAGGTAAGGCTGGTCTGTCTATATGACTTCGGTGGTTCAGACGGTCTGTCTCCCACCTTAGGTGTATATCTAACAGTGACCTCCTTCAATATTTTTGGTATGTATCCCCATGCACAGCTAGCCCTGAATAAGTTAATTAGTACGGGTAGCAATTGCGGGATGCCCTTTTGTAGTAAGGCTGCAAAAATTCGAGGTATACTTAACCTCCCACTGATTTTTGCGATTTTCTTATGTATCGTATGGGTATAACATGATAAGTACAATATAAATCGTAGTAGAAACGCATTATATTTAGCGTTAGAGGATAGTATTTAAGCTGTTTAGCCAGAGAAGGATATTGTGGATGTCATTGAGGGTGCCGTTAAACATAGATAGAGGAAAGCTGGAAACAATGTGTCTTATCGTTTGGGTAGGTTCGCCGCAGTCACATGCGCTAGATACTGTTGCTCCCCATTTGAACAGAAAGTCTCTACAGCGGCCGTGCTCGGTTATTACCCTATTAAGTTTTGTTCACGTTTTTCGGGGTAGGTTGAAATCCTGGTACGCGAACAGTAGGGTTAACCACGTTACTGCAGGTATTTGGAGCAAAATGCCTCCAGTCTTTTTCCCACTCTTCGTTGATGTTAAAATTAGACAAGTGCAGTCTAGTCGCAGTCCTCAGAGGTGGATTTCGTGATGTCAGCCGATAAGAGTCCTTTTCGTTAGAGTATATTGGAACTGGACGCAAGTTTTTGAAGCAGGTTGTTACTTGTTTTCACCTTGGCTGCGGTCCTTATAGGTAAGAAATCTATCGATGGTTACTCCGAGATACTTGGCTCTTATTATGTGCGCAAGTTGGCTATTAGGGTGAAATCACGCACTGAGTCACAGTTTTAGACTTGCTGGGTGTTAGCCCACATTTCTTAAAGTGTTCTCCCAGGCAGCCAAGATCTGCCGAGAGTGTGGCTTTAATTAAGTCCGTGCCCTGGTATTGTGGGTCCGATTAGGATCTGTTCAGTTTGGGACCGTCAACTAACTGTTTCGAATGTCTGCATGATAACAAATCTTGCCATTACTCGATGTGCTGCAGACGTAAGCGCTCAGTTATTTCACTTTTGTGAACAGATGAGTTGCACCCCATGGTTGGCTGTAGGCTGATAAAAGCTGATAACGTGCCTTGCCTAGCCAGATCATCAACTCTTTCATTGTCCTGGATACTGGTATGTCCAGTCAATCATATGAGTGGATGAAAATATGGTGTATTTCGACTTGAAATTCGGTGATCTTTTTCTACATTTTTCTTAATATCAATTTGTTTGGTCTATGGTCGATCTCCAAGGCCGGAAGCCATACCGGTACGTGCTGTAAAGTGTGTTGCAGAAGGGTTTGAGAAGTTCTTACAGTATATTGGATTGCATCTTATATGCAACATTTAGCAGGGATATACCTTAATCTTATAGTGGGTGCAGTGGTTTAGTGGTTAAGTGCGTTGGACTACTAAGCGAGAGGTCGCCGGTTCAAATCCCGACCTGTACCACCTGAAAATGTTTTTTCGCTGCCCCACCTCTTGCGATATTCTGACAAACATCCAGGAGTAAGAACTGTTATGGGAAGCTTTTCAAAAATTAATTACCGTTCGGAATCGGCATTAAAATGTAGGTCGCTTCCATTCGTGTAAAAAAATATATTTTCGCACACACACTGGTTTGGGTCCTATATGGGCCGTTTACGCCTAATATTTATTTATTTATTTTTTATACCTTAATCATGGGAGAATCCAGGTAGATGTTTAAGGGATTCAACCCTCCCAAGTTTCAAACTGCGTATGACTTGACTGCAACAAAGTCTTTGAAAGGGAAGAAGAGCCAGAAGCAATTGAATTTGAACCATCTGAACTTTCGTGGACAGAAAAGTGGAGTGATTGTTGCAATCAAACCCAAAAATTCTCGTTTTGTAGCGGAGTCAGATTATTGATGTAATTAATCAGCAGTTCAGAGGGGTTATTTTTAGAGGTATAGAACTTTAAGTTGGCAACACTATTTTAGCTGGCGGCCATTTTGTCAGATGTCAAGTGATTTATTTCTACTTTGGTTTGGCATTTCAACATGAATAGACTGGTAGCCGCATAGTTTCACGTTACAGACCCGCGAATTGGCCTCCAAGATCGTGCGATTTAACGCCACTTTACAATTTTCTGTGGCGATATATGAAGGCGTTAGTCTACGTCGATAAGCCAGATACTATTGACCACATGGAGGACAACATTCGCCGCGTTGTTGCCGATATACGGCCACATATGTTGGAAAAATTCATCGAAAATTGGACATCCAGATTAGAGTACGTCCGAGCCAGCCTTGGCGGTCATATGCTAGAAATCATATTTAAATTATAATGCTAGAAGATTATCTTTCGAATAAAGTAAATTTCATGTCAATCTAAAAAAATCATCTCTGTTTTATTGAATATCAATTCATAATCAATACAATTCTCTACATATATATATAAATTTATAAATGCTTTCTCGCCTACATCTGGTTCTGATTGACAGTAAAGCCCAAACAATGAGTGATGTTATCCATCACTTCAATATACCGAAAATAAGTTTTTTCTAAAATGAAAGTAAATTAAAATATGAAATTGCACACTTCAGTCAACTCATTAGCGAATTCATCAGAATTACACACTAACCCTCTATAGCTAGACTGTCAAATACATGCCATTTGTTTTATTATGAAACATTACAGATTTATTTGCTTGGAATCGAATTGAAAAGTTTCTAGATGGGTGGTGGTCTAATGTGATATGAAATTATTTGACCTGTTTTCACACTGAGCTAAAGCTTGGTCAGTATAAGCGCATCAATTTTTATAACGATTTCCATTCTTGCTAAACTGCCGAATTTGTAAACCAGTTCTGACAAAGCCAAGCTCCAGGTGGTTACATGCTAGTTGTGAGTTAGGACCAACTCAATATAAGGATGTATCGCCATGCTTCATTTCATGAAAATGTTCTTAACTCCAATTATTCGGTTAAAGTAAAATGTCGTCAAACATGCACTGGACTTTCATCATTCCTGAAATATCTTCCCTGCCAAACTGGAATCGTCTATGTAGAATGGCGATGGAGAAGGTTTAATTTTTCGATGAACTAACCATAGTGTGAATATTCTGATTTTAAAGCAAAAATATGAGTAGTTACAGCTTCGGGCTCCTAACCCTGACTTGATATTTGAAAATCCTGTGGACTGAAAGAAAATGATGTTTTTTTTTTTGAAAATATTATTTTGTCTTGAACTCATTTACTTGAATGGCAACTATTTTGCAATATCCGTAATCCGCTCTATCACGGATCAGTCGATGATGTCAATATCGTCCGCTTACACCAGTACCTGACCGGATTTCTTTGAGATAGTGCCCCTTATGTTTTGAAACTTGTTTGCGCACTATCTGCATAAATACAAGGGTGAAGAAATCACATAATATTGCATCTCTTTCGTAAGAATGTAGGGCATATTTAAAAAATGTCAGAGTGGACAGCTGGGTTTGTGGCTGATCTCTCGTAGAGTTCTAGATGGTGAAAACATAAGAAAAGGTTTTGATACTATTAAATCGAATAAGTTTGCATACTTCGATTTTTAAAATAACATATTTTCTCCATATAACGATTTTCTTAAATTTAAATTAAATTCGTTTTCTCAAAAACGGCTCAAACAATTTTTATAATTTTTTTGTATTTTAAACAATTATGTTATGTGTCCAATGCGCAAAACTACATCAAAATCGTAGGTGCCGTTTTTGAGAAAATAACACTTTTCAAAACCTAAAAAGTGATTTAAATAAATTTCACACCATTCATTTTCGATTCATTTTGCGATTCAAAAAGGCATCTCTTGTACCGAGAAAATTCGTATGACGCAGTCGTGCACTTTATTATTTTACTAAATACATCAACAAAACTAGATTCGGTTAAGATCCAAGATTTGACCGAATTACCATTTTTCTAAAGACAACACTGGTAAAACCAGAACTTTTGTATGGTGTTAAAGACCCCAATCTACACATCCGTTTACTTAAAAGGGACGCATTAGTCGAAGACCTCGTCTAAAGTGCAATTTACCATAGTTGTAAAAGAATGCAATCATTTTTGAATGCCATATTTGATGAATTCATTGCGTTGAAATGAGTGCGAAAATTAAACCTGTAACAATTAAGCAATTACAATATGTTCTTCTTCTTTTTCTTTTGCCGGAGGTTGCGACTATCCGATGGAGCACTCAGACACAACTACTGGTCAATTATATTTACTAACATTTAGATACCGGACATTGATGTACTTAGTTTCCCGTCTTTCGAAGAAAGATGAGAAAGAGTTTTAGTGATGAAGAGCTTAGATGATCGACACTCACGGCATCAGCTCCGAAAATACACCACTTGATGCGAGCAAAGCCCGGACAAGTGCAGAGAAGGCGCTCTGCTGTGCCATCCCCCTCACCGCAAGCAGTACAGGTGATGGTATCGCTCAAGCCCAACACATTTAAGTGTTTAGCACAAGCTTGGTGGCCCAAAAGGACTCCAAGATTACATATGCAGGCAGATTCAACATAGGTTCGGATCCTGAGACAACTTCTTCTGAACTTTGCCATCTCATTTCAGTGGATGCCAGTGTGACCTGGGATTCAAACAAGATTCACTGTGTTCAGTCTTCCGACCAAATTCAAAGAGAGCACTAACTTGGACGATGTAAGGCGGTTTAACAGCGCTTTTTATCAGCTTGGCTGTCACTGCAAATACAAATGCTTCTAGCCTTCCACCTGTGTTCACATTATAGCGCATTGGCATTAGGATGGCAAAAACCTTCGCTTGGTAAGCAGTCGCATGTTTACCCAAGGGGTACTGAAGACTAATACTATCGCATTTCACATAGACACCAGAACTAGACCCCTGTGCGGTTTTAAAGCCACCTGTGCAATTACAATGAAGTAACAGAGTTAGCTTACTTACTTGCTCACTCAACCAACAAGCGTTTCTAGCGAGCACGATCTTTGAGCAGCTACCCCCAGTTTCGCACGCTAAGACTGTTGACGACAGTCAAGATGATGAGTTACCCTACTTGAGTTACTTCGACATAGTTGGAGCTGATGATTTTTCAGGACTAGTCAGGGTCCTGAAACCGAGATAGTGATGATCCATCTTCATCCTACACAAACCGACGCGTTTAACGGGGATGCAAAACTTGAAGTTCCTGGGTCTGTCGGAGTGTGAAAATTTGGTCGATGGCTGACTTTCCTGGCCTAAAACCACACTCATATGAGTCGATCATGTTGTTGGCAAAAGGTTTTAGGCATTCACACAATACAGCTGACAAGATCTTCTAATATCTCTTTTCTTGTGGATAGGGCACACGATGCTGAGATTCCACCTATACAATGTTTCCACAAGTTGTTCATCTGCACGCGGTCTGTTTAAGGTCCGAACATTCCACGTGCAGATCCGAAGTTCGTTGTCCTTTTATCGCTTGCTGAGGTCGTCAACATTTGGATCATCCATATCCGAGGCTTGCAGTCTTTTCAGAGCTACTTGATTTTTTCCATAGTAGGAAAGTTACCCCGACACATAACCCCCAACGTGAAGGCCCTTGGTTTGACCCCTTAGGCAAAAGAGGCCGGATATTCCGGAGTCAGTAACCCGCTTCGGGAATTTAAGAGCTGCCGTTGACCCATTAAGAGCTCCTCCGCCCCGATTACGTTATAGTAGCTCATTAAGGTATCTGCCACGTTGACTGTTGACGCCACCGTTGATTCAATCACGTGAATTCATCCGCCGTACGAACTCTTTCTGAGGTGCTCATATTAGACTTCTGAGACTCGAGCAGATAGTTAATTCCAACAAAGCATTATAATGTTGAGAGCATATAGGGATAACATGTCACCCCAACCCAAGTTATAATGGGGTTATAAAGTTATCTTTGATGCGTTCACTGTAAAAGTTCAAAGTGGTCAAGTCCCAATTGGAAAAGGCTCTATTCAATATATTTTCAGGCAGTTTTCCTTCAAATTCATACACAAAAAAATGTAATTCTGACAAATTTTATTACTTTGTGTGTCTTTATTCAATTAACCCCTTTTCAGGATATAATAAATGAATGAACCATTCTGCCTAACACCATCAATCATGATTGACAAAAAAATCACTAAATATCACTATCAAAAGTTTCACTAACAATTGTATAGTGTGTTAGCTTTACAACAAGAGTAAGAACCTACAAAAAGTTGATTATTATCCACAAAAAATGTCACCTCAACGTCATCATCCCCTTGCCTAATAGTATGCATATTCTTTCCCATCAGAGACACAAAAAATTTCCATTTTAAAAATGAACGGAGTTTGCAGCCCACAAAACTCGGTATAGATCCCAATCCTTTCGTCCTTTTATCAGAATTTTTTTGAAACGAAAAACCCAAATCACCCACCTCTATGCAGAAAATAATGAATAGTCTCACATGAAGACTACAGTCCTCCTCTACCCCCTAAGTAACATCCCACATGTGATTCCAAACAAAAAACAAAGAACTGGAATAATAGTAATTATGATTGCATTCCACATACACTTGGGCATACATACCCACGTATGGTACTGATGCATCATTTTGTGCTTTAGATCCTGCACCATATGTGCTGTATATCTATACCGAGGGTGCTTTTAGCTCCCTCTATCCACTCTTCTATCCACTCTCACAAAAGGAGGGAATTAATAAATAATCCTAAACACCAGATGTTGGAGCCGAATATGGAGAGAGAGAGAGAATGAAGTTCGAAGATGAAGCTCCTCCGAGCAGTAGCAGCGGCAGCAGCCCGGATTCATACACTCCATTGGGAGTCATAGTGCATTGTCTTTAGTGGGATGAATGAGGTGTGCATTAATATGTAGAGAACAGAAGCAAAGGATTCATTATTCCAAAAATGCACGAAACAGTATATGGAAGGGATTAAGTTCAGGCAAAAAAGGAGGCCACACAATCATTGTTAATTTAGAATTTTTTGAGTGAAACTAGGATCCTCAGGGAGAGCAAATCATTTTTATTAAAAGCTTGGATGTGGAGTGTATGCAGAGGTTAAATATTGACAACGTTATAACCTAATTCAGAGGTAGAGGAGTACACTTCACATTTTTTAACAGAATTCTGTTTTATTAATTATTTGACAATGGTATTCACAGATTGGAATACGATAATAGACGTACATAGATTAGATACAGACATATGTATGTTGAAGGCTGTACTGTTATGAAACCTACATTCTTTATGATCACATATCTCGAATTGTCCCACAAATAATCCCTAAAGGATTGTATATGGGTAGTATGTCAAAAAATTTAAAAGTTGTAGTTACGCTAGGTAAACGTTCTTGATAAAAATACTTCCATTGGTCTTTACCCTACCCAGTTATACTATATACCAACGTGATATTCAGGTTTGATTGGTAATAGCAAGTACCTATGGAGATCCTATGTAGAAAGAAAAGAGAGCACGCAGTCTCCCAGCTCAAGGAGATCGAAGAGTCCCGCGACCGAAACAACATCTGGCAGTTCTACAAGAAAGCCAAGCAATTGGCTGCTGGCTTTAAGACCGGAACACAGGCTCTTCGAAACAGCGATGGAAACCTAGTCACCGACGTGCAGGGAATAGTAGATGTATTTAGCAGCGTTTCCAGCAGCTGCTAAACGGACAAAATGTAGAGAGAGTAATGGGGCAAGAAGAGAATCCGCGTCCAACCAATGAAGAACCAGTCCCTCCGCCCAGTATAGAAGAGGTTGGCTTAGCTATAAAAAAGCTAAAGAACAAAAAGGCCGCCGGCTCTGATGGTCTACCTGCAGAGCTTTTCAAATATGGAGGTAATGTTATGGTAGGGCGCATGCACCAAATCATCAACCAAGTTTGGGTGGAGGAAAGCATGCCCGATGACTGGACCATCAGCTCCATATGTCCCATCTACAAGAAAGGTCTTGCAAGAACTATCGAGGCATATCCCTGCTTAATGTCGCATATAAGATCCTATCCAACGTACTGTGTGATCGTCTCAAATCCTTCTGCAACACACTAATCGGCACGTACCAGTGTGGTTTCCTGCCCGGCAGATCAACTGTAGACAAAATCTTCACACTAAGGCAAATCCTGGAAAAGACCAACGAGTTTTAAGTCGAGATACACCATCTCTTCATCGACTTTAAATCTGCATATGACACCATTCATCTTCAGGGGCTTTTTGTGGCGATGGCTGAATTCGAGATCCCGTCAAAACTGATCCAGATGTGTCGCATGGCACTAGATAACCCGCGATGCAATGTGCAGTTTGGCAGCAGCTCATCTGAACTCTTTCAAACATGCACCGGATTTCGGCAAGGAGATGCGCTGTCGTGTGATTTCTTCAATCTTGTTCTTGAGCAGATAGTGCGCAGGGCAGGTGTCAACACGGAAGGCACTATCTTCAACAGATCAGTCCAAATGCTGGGGTATTCGGACGATATAGATATCATCGGTCGATCCCAGCGTGCCGTGATAGAGGCTTTCACGTCTAATTAAAGAACAGGCGAAACTAGTTGGCCAGGCAGCAACTTCGAGGTAGTTAAGGAGTTCATCTACCTCGGGGTAAACATCAACTCCACAAATGACTTCTTAGTGGAGATCCGTCGAAGAATTACCATAGGAAACCGCTGCTACTTCGGTTTGGCAAAACAAATGGGTTCAAAACTCCTAACTCGAAGGACAAAGTGCATGCATGCTCTACAGAACCCTTATCCTGCCAGTTCTGCTATATGGCGCCGAGTGCTGGACGATAAGCAGGAAAGGAGAGTTATTACTGGGATCCCTTGAAAGAAAATCCTTCGACGGATATTTGGTACTGTGTGCGAGGAGGGCGAATGGAGGAGAAGATACAACCGCGAACTCTATGAACTGTACCAAGATGTGGATGTAGTCTGAAAAGCTAAAACTCGTCGACTACATTGGCTCGACCACATCGAGCGAATAGACAACAACGCTCCGGCCAAAAGCCATCGCGGATGCCACAGCGCTTGGTCTGGACAACTGGAAGCAGCGTGCTCGGGATCGCAGATGGTGGAAGGCAGCAGTATCTCAGACAGGGACTCTTCCCAGGTCGGGAGCCCGTTAAGTAAGTAAGTAAGTAAGCAAGTACCTATGTATTGTGTAATAAGCAAACCATAATTTAGCAAAATAAATAATACAAAAAGTTGAAATTAAGTTTTGTAATGTTTGAAATGGAATAGTATCTAATTGAGTTTTAGGAAATGCTTATTGTTTCATGATTTTTTAATGATGTTTTTGTTGTTATTTTTTAACTTTATCGTAGGCATTAGTATACTAAAGAAAAACCGGAAATTTCGAACTCAAGCTGAGTATGAGGGATGATATTAAGAAGTCCAAAAAAGTGATAAGTTTTTGCAGTCGGTAGATCTGTCTGTCTGTCTGTTTTCCGGCCGCATTATGACAAAAAGGTTCGAGGGATTTGCTTCAAACTTCATATATAAGATTTTTGGGGTTACATCTCGCAGTGTGTTTTTTTTTTTATTTTTTCTTTATCGTTTGAAATAACGGTACCTACCTGCCACGCCATTTTTTTTTTTGGTGAAAATCACTTATCACCTAAAATGGTTACAGGGATTTTGGGTCTTTTTTTGTACTTAGGATACTTGGGATGGGGCCAAAAATATTGCATACTTAGTTCTAATAACGGTTATTTATAAAACCGCCCGTATTACAAAAAACTGAAATCGTAAGTGCTGTGCCTAAAAAGTGATTTAAATTATGTTTTTATGTGATCAAATGTTAGCATTCTTTCTTAAAAACGCACATCATGTAGCGAGCAAGTTTTAGATGACGAAGTCGTGCACTTTATTTTATTTTCTGCATATTTCGCACATTATTTTGTAATTTAAATTTGTGAACATGTACCCAACTCCAGTCCAACCCGATCAGTGTACATAAATTAATTTCAACTTTGCGAACAAATCCGTAAGATAATTGAAATCGTAAATTTTGTTTTGTTTCATAAGATGTAGTACTTTTAGATTTTTGATTCTTATGGTTGGCAATATTCAGTTGATATTCAAAATGAAACGTTAAATAAATTAAAATCAACAATTTAAAGCATCTAGTTATTTCAAGAGCACTGCTTAAACTCAAGTTTTTAATAAATGCTTGTTTCAAATTTAGATATTTTCCACATCACTTGAAGATAGCAGAAACTATAGTTATGTAGCGGCCATCCTAAATATATATATGTGAACAGTATTTATTTGCTCGTATCATTCACATTTCATTCTTATTCTTTCATTCATTGTTGTACCTTAAATCGCTTTACCTAGAATTATTGAATTTCTGAAAATACTTTAAAATGAATTACACAAATTAATTAATAATCATCAGTTACATAAATTTGACAATTACCTTAAATTAGTTAATACATTTCATTTAGCATTTTATATTTACTAAACATTCTCTTCATTCTCTTATGTTAGATGAAAAGTGCTACGCACCATACCCATAAGGTATATTGACATATGTAACACGAAGTCATTTCATATACAGAATTGTTACAATTCTGGGTTTAAAAGGACGGCGTGATTTGCAGTCTGCGAATAATGTCGACAAGATATGCAGACAACGTATAGTTGGAGCCGCCGAAAGCATATTCAAAGATTGGTAGGGTGTTCAGAGGGCAGGTTGGACAAGCAATTGGCCACCAGGACCTGAGTTTTTTTTTTGTGTGTAGAGGTTATTTTTGGTCGAAGAAAATAAAGAATTATTAAAGACAGTCTACACTTTTCTTTATCGATCAAACACCGGATCGCTTCAGTTAAACTTAAACAAGGTAAACCTTTATCAGAAGTCACCTCATATAAACCTATTTCGCTTTTACCGTTATTATCAAAACTTTTTGAGAAACTGCTTCGTAAAAGTCGAGATAGAATCATAGAGCAAGGAGAGCTTATTCTCACTCATCAATATCAGTACATCGTATAACTTATATCATAGAGAAATCATTAAAGGCAAAACATATTTGTTCTACATTATTCTTAGACGTTGCACAGGCTTTTAATAAGGTCTGGCATGAGGGCTTAGAATATACACTTCATAGGGATCTATCCAGACAGTACTATGAGATACTGAAATCTTATATTTCAAATAGATTCTTTAGAGTTCGCTATGGTTCAGCGTATTCTGAACTCAAAGTTACAAACAGGACTTCCACAGGGAAGTGTTCTGAGACCAACACTGTATTTATTGTATACGAGGGATATACCTCATTCGAATGATACGATGATAGCCACATTCGCAGACGACACTGCCCTTCTATCAACTGATAAATGCGTGGCTAACGCAACAGAAAAACTGCAAAGTTCAGTTAATGAGATATGTGATTGGGCGCAAAGATGGCCAATCAAACTTAAGGAGTCAAAGTCCACCCATATCAATTTTACCAATAAGAAAGTAACGAATGTTCCTTTGGTTTTTAATAACCGAGTAGTAGGCTAATACAGCTAAGTATCTGGGTGCTAAACTGAAATTGAAGGAACATGTGAAAAGGAAAGTAGAAGAGTTAAATATCAAATATAGAAAACTTTATTGGTTGCTATTACACCAATGTCCACTAAAAATAAAATTTTCCATTTTCCACTAAGAATAAAATTTTATTAAATAATCAGATACTAAAATCTGTTTGGACTTATGGTATCCAATTATGGGGTTGTACTAAGAAAACAAATGTACAAATAATTCAAACCGGGGAATAGTAAATGCCCCATGGCCCATGGTATATTAGAAATAATGACTTGCATCGTGATTTACAGATTGATCTTGTACCGGACGTAATTAAAAAATACGCAATTCGTCACAATCAGCGTCTGCAGATGCATATTAATCCTGAATTAGAAGACGTCTTAAGAGTACAATATAATATTCGTAGAATAAGAAGAACCAAACCTCAAAAAATAAAACAGAAATAAACGGTATAAGAACCAGTATTTAAATTATAATACCTTCTCAAACGCAACTGAACGTTGAAAATAAAATCATTTGTCGATCTTTCTTTGATTGGTCATGATGTAGGAGGTGTTTTTCGTGGCGTTAGAGTCCCACACTACTCTGGGTTTCTAAGCCCATTGTGTCTTTCAAGACACCTTCACTTTCAATAAAAAAAAAAAAAATTATTATTTGCAGCATATTTCTAACTATTGCCAGGTCAAAATAAAACCAATCATGTTTTACACATTCCACAACAAACACGTTTCGGTCACATTTAACTAAAATTTCAAATCTAGTCGAATGTGGAGAAATTTGTTCAAGATTCCATTTAAGTTGTCAAATTATGCTTTTGCTTTTTGTACATATCCAATTCGATTATACCGAACGTCGCGCTGTGTATATGTTTGCATAAAAATATTACAGATAGGAGCAGTAGCTAGCATTTCGATTTCAGTATGAAATTTCCATAATTATATGTACCCCGATATATCAAGGTGTTTGAGTGAAGAAAAAACACTTATTTATATGAAAATCCGACTAACAGAAAATGGTATGCAGTAGTGTCTACTATCACTCCAACGCACGTTAAAATGAAAACTACCGCTTTTGAGGTTTTTGGCTTTAAGTTTAAACTAACAAAAGAAAATATGTTATTTAACCTCTCATGTTCACAAAACTTATTTTTCCTACAGATCAGAATTTTAAGTAAGAAAATCAACGAAAGTCAACCTCAGAAGGCTGTAAGAGATTCTTTTTCATTCCGATACTGCAACTGCGGCATTCCCCATTGAAAAGTTGAGTTTGAGCATAAGGTCGGTGATTCTTGATAAGCTTATTAACACCGCACTGAAACCTGCGGTTCCGCAAAAACTTTTGAAATCTCAATCAAAATAAGGAGGTTTCCCATTAATTTTTTCAGATATCAAAACCTTGTTGATGTATGAGTATTCCATGAACCCTCCTTAAAATACGGTTGCAATCGATAGATTGTGGACACCTTTTCCAAGTTACACAACGTAATTGACAGATTTCCAACAGTGTTACAAGTCTTCTGCGAGTCACCTCGTGCGAATTATTGGACTTGGAATTATTGGCTTATAGTGGACTTTCACTAGACTTGCAACTTGATCGCAATAAGTGTGTATTCCCTTTCATTTCTCGACTGAAGGTAAAACAAACGCAGGTACTGGTCGGTATGAATGCTTCAACGAAATTTCGAAATCTTTTTGTGGAAACCACGGATTTCATTGCGGTGTAAAAAGGGGAACATATGATTCTGACAATAGCACTTGCGTACCGTTTTTTTTTGCCACATCCCTCTGGTTAAGACACAATCTCCAACTGCGGTTGACTTTCGTTAGGAATTGTGGGAACATTTTTGAATTTACTATTGCCGGCGGAATGACTAATGGTTTCGCCGAATCAGTAGTCTAGAGTTAAGCCTTGCCTAGCGAGCTTATCAGTAAAGTATTTTCCTTCCAAAAATGGGTTACCTTTTCTCTATGCCTATGTACTACATATTTGTATAGGTTGCTTTGATGGTAAACCTCGCATAAAGCGAGTAGATCCGCCCGGAACGCATTGACAGTTTTGGGAGATTATTGAATTTGTAGATATTTAGAAGCTCAAAAAAAACACCCGTACCAACTACACAGTCCATTTTCAAGTGCCCAGTCCATCAATCTTTACGAAATTTTAAATGAAAATTTTTGGTAAACGGTAATTTATAGTCGTTGTACCAATTAACGAGGGATCGCTGGTTCGAATCCCGGCCCATACCACATTATTGTTTTTATTCGCCGCTTAGAAATATCATGAGAAGTTTCTCAACAAACAAAATTGCCGTTCGGTATTAGCATTAAACAGTAGATCCCTCCATTTTTGTTAAAAAAAAAATATCTTCGCACACTTGTGTGCTCTTGGAGAGCTAAAAGCTTTAGGTCCTTATATTTATATTTTAATATGTGTTGGCCATTGAGCGTTTGTTGGCGGTGTGCTCGTCGTTCTCTGATGTTTATTAAGTTTGGTAATGCTATAGGCTTTACATATACAGAGCGGGCCATCTAACGGTTTCTTTTTAAATCATAGGTTATTTTGACACTGACAGCTGTTTTCCGCTCGAAATCTTGGCAGAAAGCCTGAATTATGCCTCCGCGAAACGAAATGAGTCCCTTTACACTTGAACAACTTTAGCAAGCATTAGCAACTTATTTCCAAAGTGAGTGCTGTGTAGCCCAAAAAGGGGGTTTTTTGAAATAAGTTTTGGCCGAAATGAAGTTCGTAAGACTGGTATGCAAGTATACATCACTCAAAGTCCCTGCCGTCTTACGGAGCGTACTGAATGAGGGTGATAGTTTGAGGCGGATTAAGGAGTAATGGCATAATTGGACCATTTGTATAGTCTATCCTAAGGGTATATTAATTTTGACTCATAGTTTGTAACACCTCTTAATATTCGTCGTAGACCCACAAAGGTATATATATTTATGATCAGGACTAAAACCTAAGACTATTTAGCAATGTCCGTCACCAATTTATAGGCCTTTAAATTACAGCTAGAAAGCTGAAATTTGGAACATATTCTCCCTAGGGTCCCGAAACGGTAGAGTGTAAAATTATTTTTGATACGCCCACAATTTAAAAAAAACTGTCTTCAAGCTAAAGTTAGAGAAATAGAGTGTTGTAATCTTAACAAGATATGTAGGTACTACCCACATTTACAAGTTTTTCATATAAAGTTTTTTTCCACACCTACATTTTGTGGGCGTTTTTTACTAAAATGCTGTTTTATTCGAAAATTTTCATAGAAACCGAAAAAAAATGTTTAACAAGATATTTAGCCAATATTTTTTCCATTATATCAAGTTTTTGGCCGCACCCACTTTTTGGGGCGTTTTTTCAAAATATATATATATTTTTTTTTATAAATTTTATAGAATGAAATAAAATGCTATCTATCATCTTCTTAACGCTTTTTTTCTTTGCGGCATATAGGGATCTGGATAGGGTATCATACTGTTCTCCCCACGCGGACGGTAGCCTTTCCTTATGTCTTTTACTGATATTGAAGACATGGATTTGGACAACATGCACCAAATTCCCGAATTGTGTTATCAGCCGTTTTGGCGATGTCAATTAGCCGCCTCGGAGCTGCGATTTGATCCCTTTGGATTTTTTTTGTGGACAACCGTGAAGGCTCAAGCACTCAAGCTTTTAAGGCCAATGTCATCCAAGAAATCATGGTTCAAATCCGAACCAGTACCATCTGAACATTTTTATTCGCTGCCCCAGCTCTGACGAAAGTCTGACAAACTAAAATATATTGCCGTTCAACTTAGAGTCAGTGATGCTATTACTATATAACAGCACTATTCACACATGCACATATAGAATACAAAAATTCAATCGATTTGTATAATAACAGAAAACACAAATTTACTAAAGGAAGCTATGTCGAAATAACGTTCCTTGGGTTCCGCTAACAATATCAAGGAGTATTTTTCGTATCTGAAGCACCAAAACACATGAACACTACCGACTATATGAGTCAAGGGAGGAAATGAAGTCACGTAAAGTTATGTGTATATCGAACGTACATATGTATATGCAGAATGCAGATAGCATCAATAGATATACAACTTCCTGTGTTTTATATTATTCATGACAAACGTCTTTAGGATGTGAGTCATATTGAATTGGAAACTGGATGCTAATAAGTAGTGGAAATGCATAGTTTTTATGAAAATAAACAATAGCATTTCAATATTAGACATAACTAAATAAATCCGGAAAACAAATGTCATTTCAATTAGTATTTATAATTTTAAACACAAAATCGATGCAATTTATTTGTTATTTAATCGACCTTGAACACCCTGTGCAGACATTCAGGAGCCAAAAATGTCCCCTCCACTCATAGCTCTCGTTCTCATTCAGCAACTTATTGATTTCAATTATTAATTAATTAATCCTGATCACTGCCAGAGTTCCTTAATTTGTTCAACGATGCAATGTGAAAGCAAAACATTTATTGCCAGTTCTTCATCGAAAGTCATCGGACACACACTGTCCACGAACAAGTTCGCTGTCTGTTTTGAACTTTGTGACATTATGAGCGCATTTTATTCTTGTTACTTCCACTCAATTAAAAATTGTTCGTACACGAACAGTAGTCATATATTTATGCCACGAGTCTTATTTTAAACAAAAAAAAACACACACACATACTCAAACTATGTGTGGGCATTAAGGTCGCATTAGAAATAAAAAATAAAAAAAACACGCGAAATTATTTCCCACACAACGCTCGTGAACTGAACTGACGCAAGCCAACCCTCATAGTGCCACAAGTTACGATAAATCACCCAGAACAACACTAAAGTACATATTTTCTCAAGATCTTTTACGGTTGAGGAGGATATCCGAAAATATCAATACTACCAGCATAATGCCAGAGGACACGCAAGAAAGGATACACCAACTTCAATGGGTACTACAATTCCAATTGGAGAACGATAAAAGTCATGGAATTCGAATTGGGACTCATCCTTGGACAGTATGGGATATACGGGCTACCAAACCAAACCAAAACCAAACAACAACAAACACATAACCACCCCCCAGAATTGTTGCAAACCGAGAGTACCGTACCGCACGTGACCCTTATGTGAACTTCTGTGACTTTGATGTTTGTTCGCTCCTCCGTATACGTTTTGTTAGGAGCTCAACAGGCGATCTGGGATTTCTGTTCGCGTCGCCCGTTTTTCCACGATCAAACTCAAAACAGGGGTGGGTTTCAACATTCAACATTATTATTTCATAGCAAACCACACCCCTTGATGCAACAATTCGGACAGTTTTGCAGTTACTTTAACGTTGATCTCTCTGTCGCTCGCATTCAACTGTCATTCGGGGTGAAATAAAAAATCCACGGGCGGTCAGCCATAACTGTGCGCTGATTGGTCCAACGACCATCCCGATCAATTGGCAGCTAAATTGACTATAAAAAGGCAATCATCGCCGTTTGTGAGCTCAATTAATCGTACAGACTTTCTATGGATATAACCTCGGTTAGTTTTGTTCGCGCGCAACAAAACCAACGATAGAAGTATCGCGACTGAGCACTGATTCTATCGAGGAATCTCTTCCCCGAAAAAAATTTTCTTTAAATTTCACTAATTTGTTTTAATTAAAAACAAAATTAAAATAAAACACAGATAGCATCCTCGACGTTCACCAACCGGTTATAGTTGTGCGCGTGTAAGTACATCATATCGCGGCAACAAGTAGTGACAACAAAATGATGGGTGTGCAGGCTATCCAGTAATTGCAATTAATTAATTTTCAACAATTTCATTTTGTCCAACGGTACTGAGAAGACCAAGTCAATTCACCATATTGTACACTTACGCGATTTCCAATTAATTGACTTTGATTCGATTCTCCCTGTCCCGCTCTGGTTTTAACGGTTACAAATAAAAAATCGCATTCATATATCGCGTCGAATCGAAATCGAACACCTATTAAGATTAAATTAATTTATACACCAATCACGATACAATTAATCAGTGAACACAAAAACCTGTTGAATGACAGTTCAATTTGACACTTGCCACTATCGTATATTTAACGGTGTTGTAGTGAAATCCTTAAAGCAACAGTGCGCGAATGGAATTCAGTGACCTGTATCGATATGTCAGTTGAGTTGCAAAAGGATATTTTCATGGTGACAATCAATCCTTAAAATAAATAAAAAAACAACTTTTCAAAAAAAAAAAAACCGAAAAATTACATACATTACGAAATGGCATAACTGTTTCTGGACAAAAAAAAAACAGCTGGATTACGACGAATACCTTAAATGACGCACCTTCTGACAGGAACGTGGTGAATATTCATAAAATCCAGAAAGTTTTGGTTTGAACCGAAAAAAATATATAAAAAAATTGGTATTTTGGACAATATATTGCGAAAAATTTTGCCATTTGTGGCGCACAGTGGTAACAAATATATTACTCTTCTATTCAAGACACATTTAAATGTTTTCAGTTAAAAGCATCGTATGGTGAAAAAAAAGTGTGCAGAATTTTTTTCTTAAATCTAAACCAAATCTAGCAATTTAATTTCTAAAACTTAAAGAAATACGAACATATGGCAATTTCGAACTAGTTAATCATTCTTTCGACTCTCGTCCAAATTAAAACCTTTTGTACCTCGGTTTTTAATAAATCTCATTTTTCAAAAATCTCAATCCATCCAATAATGGAGCACACAACATTTGATGATCAGATTTTCGGTGACTTTTCAGGGCCGCTTAGCCCCTTAGGCGCAAAGCCCTTACAGCCCCAGTCCGGTCATAGTATTCACGTTATGCTTGGTATGCCATCTGTCGTCCAGCATCCATCTCCAGGAGGCGTTGTGGAAATGTGCACTCGTCTGCCTGATTGCAACTCAATCCTTCCAGGTGGCTCACCCAAAATGGACCCTTACAAGACCATGGATTATGGCCAAAAACTAGACTACGTGACTGTTAACAAAATGGGCTGTTACTCGCCGACGCCGAAGTACGAATATATCACCAGCAAACTGGATCAATATTCTCCGCCCGGTGGCAACAGTGCAAATGGACTAATAATCCGCGACTATGGAAAGGCTCTGGAATACCATAATAATGGTAAAATGGACTATTCCAGCCCATCGCCGCATTCGAAACTTGAATACGATCATCATATGCAAATGTTTAGTACCGGGCCATCGAACCAAAGCCAAACGATCCAAGTGCAATCAAACTCGACTATGGGCTCACCACAGGGTGGACATTCTACACCCACTCTGTCCGGCATGGATGGCAACGCTGGTCCTACAATCGTTTCGAACATGAACGGAGTTATGGGCAAAAAGAAAAATGACGATAGTGGATCGACGACAACAACGGCAACAGCGACGACAACAACAGGAACGAATGGTGGTAGTAGCCATTCATCATCAGCGAACGATAACGGCAGCGGTATAGGAGGTGGGAATGCGTCTGCAGGAGGTGGCAATGTATCCAATAGTGGTGGTGGCAGCGGCGGTGCATCAGGAGGAGCGAGTAAAAAGTCTGATAAGAAAAAAGGCGATCCGAACGGGGTTAAAAAGAAGAAAACAAGGTAAGTGTACATTTTTTTTTGTATGTGTGTATGTATGAATGTGTACATTTTGGTGTGCGCAATCCTTGTTCGTTTCGAAAGAGATTAACTGCGGCAAGGGATTGTGAATGGGAAAAGTTGAAAAGGCAAACTGTGTCTTTGTGGGAAGTTTATGATATATTTCCACTATACAAGAATAGCAAGGATGAAAAGAGGTTAAGGCTTGCAATATACAACCAAAAAAAAATATATAACATGTTGAGTATACTTTTTTGTCAAGCGGTTTTTGGTCTAGCATTGGTGTAGGTTTTTTTTTTGATAACAACTGGCAGTATTTACTTGCCCATGGGATTTAAAAGGGCAATCGGTTATCCCTTCCAAGGAGTATGTGATTAAGTCGTTACAGGAGAATGGGTGGAGAGCTTTTGCGCTGTTTAAAAAATCCATGTTAAATGATTTTCGAAGGTAGTCATATCGAAAAGCATTGATTTGATTTTATGTAGCTTTTTTAAATGACATGATTCGCATTCGCAAATAACCGACAATGTATAGTAGTAAGTACTATGCAACTGTCATTCAAAAAGTCACCTGACAAACAGAAGTCTGAAACACAAAATTGAAACAGTTGAATAAAGATTACTTTACTGTGTAAAACTCACTAGGTCCTACTTTTAACATATATATATATTCGATTCAAAAAGAAATTAACTTTAAGCTTCCACATTTTGAAACGGATAACTAATATCATTTAATTACTCAACTGTCACTGTTACTAAGCAAACTAAAATACAATTTACTATCTAACTTTTGCAAAAGCAACTAGAATTCAAAATATTTTTCTTTTATCGACATTAGTTTGCATCGATGAAATTCAAAATTTAATACCATCATTCCATCCGCTTTAGATAAACATAGATAGGTACGAATACAAAAATTAAATAAAAATCGAAATCATGTAAAAATAAATTACATATCAACAGACATGACACATTTTATAGCATTCATAAAAAAGAAATTCTCGTTACACAGGTAATTTATGAATAAATTACCATACACACGTTCTATGGTTGACAATCGATCCGTGAAAACCGCAGGATATAAAATGAAACGTGTCCCTCCCCCATCCAAAGCTACCTACCGTTGGCAATTTAATTTGAAATAAAAACAAACGAAAAAAAAAATTAAATTAAAACAAAAGTACACACACAGAGGACTATTAAGAGAAAGAGAAAATGAGGTCAACGAAAATATTAAGGTAGAAGCTCACAAATCCCGCAATCAATGTTAAAACAACATACAATTTGTAACACATTTTTGTCTGTTTTTTTTGTATTTAATTTGCTCGCCGCACCGCATTACTGATTTATTATAAACAACAATCGAATTTCGAATATATTTATCCGTTTGTCGTTTTAATTTTTTTTTCTTTTTTTTCTGTATATGCTTTAATTTTCTCATTGGTTTACAAGCCACCTACAACTGCTGTCCTGGGATTTACCACTTTACCACTGACGAACATGACACATTACTACTGCAATTTTTCATTCCACTGACCAAATGGTTAAAATATGTGGCCGATACAATTCGTTCTGTAATATAATATCACTTAAATAATAAATATTATGCGTTAACGGTAGATATAGGACTTAAGGGCTAGCTTTTCCAATTATTGTGCGTGCGACTATTTGAACCTCGCGCCCCTCACATAGTTTGAGCCACTTATTTGTTATTGAATCCCTATTACAATTTGTCACTTTAAGTCATAATCTAGTGTATTCACTTGAACATAGTCCGCTTTCCCAAACAAACGTTTTCAAATTGGCACGTCACTAGGATACTCCAGAAATTGAACTTCTGAAAACTCATCATTAATATCCGAAATTTGCTAGGAAATCGCTTGTTGCCTTTTATTTCCCATCGTCAACATCTAAGAGATGTCAAACATTTTGACAGCTGACTCTTTAAGTATTTATTAGCCACCGAAGTCAGATTGTACCAAGATTCCGCTAATTGGGTTGTCTATGTCTGATATTGAATTTAATAAATTTGTAGGCTGTGTCAGTTGCGTAAAGACAATTAAACCACCAGTTAGTTTTTGACATTTATATGGCCGTCAACACAATTTTTGCTTTGTGATATGTCATTGGATGTACATTTTTTTAGCACATTCGTTCACTTTCGGTGTTAGTAGAATGCAATGTTGTTCTCCTCTCATAAGGTGCACTAGTTTTGGTTTTTGCTCAAAACTCCTTGGCTCAGCTTTCCTTACAGGTAGAATTTGCACATACAAATATATTTATTCGATAAAAAAACTGTTCAAATTATAAACTTCAAAATCTGAATGTGAGGAGACAGCTATTTACAATTATTATTGATTTAAAATTTACACTTTTTGCACTGAAATGATAGGAGAATATTGATGTATGGTTGCGTTCAACGAAATGCAGCTAATTTTACTTTGGTTTGAGTTGGAATTTTTTACACTCTCTCTTTGTTTCAGGAATCAAATAGCGAGGTTTATTTGGGGATTTTTGTAAGGAACTATTGGTTTTTTTGTTAAATTTTGAGGAAGTTTTTGATTAAGCCCGAGGAAGTTTAAAAGTCCTTTTTTTTTCATTACTTTGGAGTGTTTCCATAGAGACTGCCTGACATACCCCGAGAGGGGTCGTCTGCGAAAGAGGGTTAAGATCCCATAAACCGGCGAAGTGGCCACCTTGGTATTGTTGCCATATCAATATTTATGTAATCTGATTGAAAATTTATGTGTTTTTCACGATAACAAAAATTGAAGTCGAGAAAGTGGGACTAAAACCAAAAATTTGTATAATAATTTTTTTTACGATTAAGGGAGGTCTCTTCACTTCCACTTTTTGAATATGTTCTTTTGAAGCCACTACCTATCTTTAAAAAAAAATAACTTTCAAAGCCTGCTACCGAGAATAAAAGTCCCCCAATTCCTTATCGGCTTGTTCAGCAAGTTGAAAAAAATAAGTGTTAAATAACTTAATTCCGACGGCTTAATTTATGCACTCTTTTAAGGCAAATGCCCGACGGCCTTGGTGCTTACACTTAAGCTTGACTGTTAGCGTATTTGATGTGAAGGAACCGATATTAGTATCTCTTCTTTTTAAATTTGACAGTTCCGTGTTCTGAAAAATTAATTATTAAAATTTTATTTAAAACTGTTAGGTATCTACAATTTGAACAATCAAAATAACTTGTTGGGAATTACGTGAAGTAATTGCTGGACCTTCAGCGCTGTTTCCAAGGCCGATCTGAAGTTAAATCTTCTCGTAAACAAATTAACCCTACTTCGATTCAAACCAACAATGCAAGTCTATTCATTGCATTGATTAACTATTTACAAAAACTTTCATTCAGTTGGAACTAAACATGGCGCGTTTTCGAAGAAGTTTGTTTAGCTATGCAAATTTTTGGGTTGGGCCAGAACGATCCCAAGTGTTTAATTTGAATTGACTTTTTTAACAGATTTAATCCATTTTTAGGCGTTTTCCCGTCATTGCTCAGAAAAGAAAAAAATATGATCGGATCCGGGGTTTAAGAAATACGGAGATGACAATATTGATTTAGTTAATTTAATTTGTCCCTTCAAAAACATTATTAAATAATATTCGCATAAAATCATGCTGGAAGCCAAAATAACATAATCTACAATTTATTGCGCTTTTGAGCCGGATACTTAAAAGGACGAACACTAAATTATTTGTAACCTCAATCGGACAACCAAATAATGCAGTTGTTATTTTTCTTTTTTTAGGGATAAACTAATACAATATTTAGTGTAGTGAAGTTATATAATGAAATGAACTGTTATCCACATTTGTTTTGGTTTAATTAATTGAGTGGAAATAATCAGCAATATAATAATAATCGAGAGTTGTTTTTTTTCTGTTGTTGTTATTAGGTATATTTCTCATCTATACCTTTGGAATTGCCTCGATGGGTCATGAGAGAGAAAAAGTATAAATTGTTTTTTTTTTTTTTAGAGGTATCAGTGTTTGTTGTTTTCCGTGTATGAACAAATTTTTCAGTGATAAATAATCCAGGCCACACGTTGTTTATTATCGCAACTTGTTGGTATGATATGCTTTCGCTGTATCCTTATTGTGCTGTAAGGTAGGGTAGTTTAAACTGATTGTGCTTTAATATCATATTTAATCAGGGTTAATGTTTTTTTTATTCATAATTATAGTTAACACACATTTTGTGCATAAATTAGTGCGGAATAATGTTGAGGCTTATTTTGGAAAATGATTTTGTAATTAAAAGGAATTGTTTTATTAATTTCTTTATGATTGTTAAAATATTTATATCTGGTGCTATGTAAATTATTTGCATTTTTTGAGTACTTAATTGTGTACATTCACTATAGTATTGGTATCGGTAAGGCTATTCGGGGTTTTAATAGATTAATGAAACATTCAATTGTTTGGTGCTGCAATTGTGATCTCCAGCGATCAATGACTGTATCGTGGATAATTTTTGGATAAAATGATTCTATGTTATATTAGTTAGTATTTTTATTTTATTTTTTCATATGTCGCGTCCGAATCCATCTGGCACATCCTGGAATTAAGGTAAATCGATAACTTGTTTGCTTTAAGTTGCTTTAATAAAAACGTGAATCTTCACGCGAACACGGAATAAATAGTAGGGGAGCTAGTAAACAAATATGGAGCAAGGATAAAAGTTTAATGACCAGTGATTTTGGACTTACTTATCAAGAAATTAATTAACTAATGTAAAGAAATGGACGAACAAAAACCTGCTTTTACAAGGCTACATTTTTAGTATGTTTTAGCTAACATATAGGAGTAAAATAATCGTCTGGCAGGGTTCTGGTAGGTGCAAGTGCTTGTCAGACGAGTGTATTTCTACTCCTTCGATTAATGGGAGTAGTAGAGCAATGTATCTCTGTGAATATGTAATTAAAATAACTATATGATAGGGTAATTACATATTCTTCTAGTTTTAGATTCGTCTAGCTAGTTATTATCGAAATTATAAGAAGAGGAGTAAAGCAAGCATTTTCTATTTTTTTCATTTCCAATTTTAAGGACCACAAACCTGAAAAACAAGATACTCAAATCGTTCACTAGCTTTTGGACTAACAAAATGTATGAAAGTCTTAATTTCTGATAACGATACTGTTACAAGAACGCAAACCACAAAATTAATTTCAAAGCTACTGGAGTGAAATATAGAAGTTTTGCTTTTTTGTTGTCAAAAAATGTTCGTGTTTCTTTTTTAGCTCAAGCACATCAGAGCTTAGAAATTACATGCTCAAAATGCAGTCCTTGAGCTTAGAATAGATTAACTGAATGTGAGTAGTCTGAGCACAAATTGACGAAAAATTTAACTTAACAAAGAAAAAGTTCTAAAAAGGTTTAAAATGGCAGACTAACTACATAAAATAAACGTTATGCGAAATAACTGTTTACAAAATAATATTTTGAGCATAATTTACTGTTTTTTATTTATTTAGCTACAACTAATGTTGCCAATTTGAAATACTCCAAACACCCAATACGTTCAATCATCATCAAAATGAAAATAGACTTCGTAAGTTTGCACAGAGGAAGCGCGCTGCCAGAATAGCTCCTATAGAAGCCTTATGGCTCCTTTACTTAGAACTGCGCTGCCTAAAAATCAAAATGGCTCCCCCAGTTTTAAAAATTTGAGTTTTGCAAAGAATAAAAGTATAAGCTTAAGAGTACTTTAATGCATAGTGCTATAGAAAATTTGCATTCTATTACGTTACGTTATAATATTATATATAAATATTTTTTCACTAAAATGGCTCCTCAAAATCTTTAAATGGACTCCTCTTTCAAATTGAAAACGTCAGTTCTGATAGGAAGAAACTTATTCAAAATGTTGAAGAAATTTAAAATGTTTGTGTAGTTATTAGGTAAAATTTTTAATAGACTAAATTCGCATAGGAACTTTTAGCTTTTGTTGCTTTTAACATCTAGCTTTCATTGCTCAACTTTTTTTGTGTTTATGTTTTTTTATAAAAATGTTGCTGTCGGCACCTAACGGTAAATAATGTATTCTAATTATATTGCCATCAATAATTGATAATACTGAGCTTAAAATATGAAGAGTAGGTCTATTTAATTTTTTACTATTACTATTGCTGGTATTGAGCCGATAAATATAAAACGCGAAGCAAAAACGACATTGAAAAAATCAAAACTTGGACTAGTTAAAAAAATACGAAATTCTAAATTTGTGAGCCAAGCTCTAGTGGTTGCTAATTATACAAACATTCCCGATGTGGATGCATACTTACACTTGATGTAAATGAAAGGCGCATGCTGAGCCAAACAGGTGTAGGTTTTGTTACCCACAATTTAATCAATCAGATATTAGAAGTTTTATTACTGCCAGCTTTATAACTTATAACTGCCAACAAATTTTGCAAGCACAATGACTTTGAAAGATTTTGGAAAGTCTCCATCGTTGTGTGTAAGAGGTTTCTTAGTTCCGCTGGAAGCAGCTATGCTCAAAGACTCAATTCAAATTTTCGGGAAAACAACTCGGGGATGCAATGGCTCTTCAACCTATTCTCGTAAACACCTTAGTGTAAGTTAGGCTTCCGACCGCTGCTGATTTTATATTATTCTCGCATATTTGCCTCCGATAAAATGACTCCGTCGGAATTTTGGTCGATACCGATTAATAGTTTGCAATTCTCTACAACCTCATCACAAACTATAACTTTGTTCATACTAAAGGCTTACTGATGTTGGTTTTAAAGCAGACGCTATGTTGCAATAAAGCACTATTTGATTTCTGGTGAATGGTCGAATTTTAGACATAGGTCGACATTTTTACATTAAAAGCTTCGCAAAGCCTGAGCTTCGATACAAAAGAATCGGATTTATGGATTAGCTTTTAATAGAGCTTTATATTCTTACTGAGGCATTGATTTCCTATGAGATGAGGGTTTCGTCACGGAACTGCTATGCGTTATCTTCATTCTATATCCACAATGTTATATTTGTTTTAACTAAACCTGTCAGGCTTACGTTTTTGACTCATGTAAATTTATTATTTTTTGCCGCTCTTAAAGCGTTTATTTGTTGTACAACTTTCGACGTCACACAAATCAGAAAAAAGGTCAAATAGTCAAAACATAAAACACTCTTTTAATAGGCGTGCCTGGTAAAAAGCACCTACCCCGAGCGGAGCAAAGAAGTTGCTTAAGCGGTACAAGAACATCAGACCTGCGGAAAGAGAAAGAAACTTGGAATCTTATAGTCCCAAGTAGCGTGCGCCCCTGTTTTAGTTTACAAAGCCATACGTATTCACACCGCACACTGCACTCTGAGATAAACACGAAATGCAAATACAAGTCCATATACATACCTACTAGAGTACGAGTTAAGTGCAAAATGTGACACCTGACATAATTCCACACCCACAGTAATGTTCAACGATGTAATCTATTTTCACTATTTAGACAAACTTAAAACATGTGAACCTTGAATAAAGCCTTACCTCAAAATCCATTAACAAAACTTTGTCAAGAGACAAAAAGCATCTCCTCCGCCCCCACCGAAAGCATCACCTTGAGCACGTATACATAAAGGAGTTTTAAAGGTAATCACCAGACTCCACTTGAACTATTCCCAGCTAATTCTAGCGTACTTCTCGTTCCTGTAAAACAAATTATACATCACCTGTGCGACATTTGCTTGAATTTAAACTTCAAAATATGTTAAATTTCAACCGGAAGCGTCGAATGTCACATTTTAAGGACACGAATGCATCCCCCACGTGTCTGTTGGGTGTTGGGCGGGGCGGGGCGGCTTTCACAATCATACACACCATCTGTTACTGATGTGATGTATGTGACTGCCATTTATAGGACGACGACAACGACGCCGACGACGACGACGACTGCTGCACTGCAACTTGTTAATGGAATTAGAAATGATAATGACGTTTGTGAAGATTTATGAGCCAACAAGGAGAAAATATGTCAGAGAACGATAGTAGTAACAGTAGCAGCGGAAAGCACAACTATAATTATTATCCCTCACACGTTTCACCATACCACACCAAACCACATTCACTACACACACAATAGGTATTGCCAACCGACACATATTCGAAGAATACTCTGTTTTAGTTTGTTTGGTATTCTTTTTTTTTTTTTGTAATTCCCTATTGTGGGAGGATTTTATTTTTCTGCAAAGTGGGAGTTCAATTCAAAGCCTCCCAATTCCACTTACACTATGTTGTTGTGCGTGTTGTTTTTGTTGTTGTTGCTGGTAGTATTTTGTATTGTATTGGGAGTATATGTAGTGTTAACAGTTATAAATCAATATTTCTGCTACATAAAACACCCGCAGTTGTTGTGTAATAAACTGTGACAAGCACCGCAGCGACAGCAAGGCTAGAAAGACGACGACGACGAAGGCTTTTCGGGTAGTAAATCCCCTGTAAACGACAGTGTCCCTGAAACATATGAGTTTTCTTGGCAGTACGACGGGCGTTTTGTTTTCTATTCACGAGCAAATTGTCAAGTGTTCCGGATAGCACTTGGAGTGGGTGTACGATGTTATATCTGGAGATAAGCATGAGAGAATAGGTTTATCGATTTGTTGGTTTTTTTTTTTTTTTTCTTTTTCGAAATAATATATTCGCACATATAACGCATTTGTATCTATCACTGAAGAGTTATCCTCGGGTGTATAAATCATCGTAAAAACTCTGTGATTTCTATCTACTTGGAATGAGTTAGAGAATAAGTGGAACACATCAATCTGGCATTTCTGGAATGGATTCAAGAGACCTAGTTTTTAGATGTTTAAATTTGCATGATTTACTCTCCAGAGAATACTGGGTGGGGGTTTGTTACTCAATATCTAATAATATTTTTGCTATGATTGGATATAAAGTTTTTACTTTCCTCCAAGGACACACACATTGTCAGCTAGATGTTTTATGAGCGGTTACTGACTTTTGATATTTATGTTAGATTAACGTATGTACATACATAGCTGTATGTTTTTAGATTAGATTGACCTTAATATTTTTTTTTCCTCTTTGTACAGTAAATAGCTCATCGGTTTTTCATGCTTATTGTCATATTTGCCGGGGGGTAACAAATTTGCTTAACGCTTAAAAAAATGTAGGCGCCCAAGTCCACGTTTACCTGGCATAAATGGCGCCCAACGATAGACGGGATAGTTTGCGGGAATTTTTTGTAAGTACAAATATTTTACATTTTTCACAATTCCTAAATGAATGGCTTGTACAACCTTCGTTATTTTCAATTTATCTGGGTCCTAGTAGGAGATTGACTCCGATTTAACTAACAATTATTTTTATTTACAAAAAAAAAAACCCGCAAACTATCTCGATTCGAAAGTAACATAAAAAAAAACAATTTCTGCCATAGAGCGCGGGAACGACTCCATTTAAAAGCTATGTCGCAGCTGGTGACATATAAAACGTCATTCTTCGCGCAGAGCGGCAAGCTGCAAAGAGGCAAAAAGCTTAGTGGTAAGCTTAAGCGGCAAGTGCCTATTTATTAAGCAACAAATTTCAAGCGATTAATTGTGAAGATGAAGTTTTTAAGGTTGTTTTTCGCCGCAGCGTTTTTAAAAGACAGTTGGTTAAATATTTACAGAATTATCTTAAGTTGACCAAAAGCAGATTTGGTGTTAAATATGATAACATTTTATGGTTTTCGTTAGCGTTCTTCTTTGTGAAATGTTTAAACTCTCCTGCCATAATGCAGGAAAGCTTTAAAGTTTTGAAATAAATGTTAATTTTTGACATGATTATTTCTTGCCGCTCAGCTCTACACCAAAAAAATGGAATAGGATTTATAGCTGAACGACGCGACGCCGCTCTGCCGTTTAGAAACGTCGCTTGCCGCTCATCGCCTGAATACAATTTCATACGTTTTAAATGTTCGTTGCTACTCAGTGCGTAGCCTTAGCCCAAGTTTTCTTCTTCGGTTCCAGAACTCCTTTAAGGATCATTCATCTTCTCTCCATTTAACGACGAGATTATGATCAGGATTATAGGGATCATAACCCTCCCACTTCACCGCATTCCTACTGGTCCGCTTGTGGGGTTCGCCGGTTCGACCTCAAAAAATATCTGCAGGCACCCCGATTTTGGATCACTTCAAGATTGAGGCTAATAAAATGCTGGTGTTTCTGAAGTTTTTAGGCCTGCCTCTCTTACGCGATTGTAAGGGAACGTTGTAAGGGAACGTTGATTGTGATTGCCTTTTTGACGGGGTTCGTAGGAACATGACAATACCACTGAGTCGGTCGTGCTCCAATTTTTTCGAGATGGGTTCTTTGACGTGAAGGTTTTCTCGGATTTTGGAACTTCTAATTCGATCAAGCTTTGTTACTGCTGCTGTCATGCGAAGCATCTTCATCACAGCTGCTGTCAATTTGGCCTCATACTTTTTGTACATTGTCTAGCATTGTGAACCGTATGTGAGCGCCGGACGCACAACTGCGGTGTAGAGCCTTCCTTTCAGCTTAGGGGACATTTTTCGGTCACAGAATATGGCAGAGTTTTCCTGCCACTTCATCCACCCTACGCTTACACGATGATTGACGTCGTCATCAGCGGTTGCTCCGCTGTTGATCATTGACCCCAGATATTTGAGCTTTTAGGATCATTCATATGAGAGCGAATTGCTAACTCCGAACAAAGGAAGCAACCAACAATCATCTCCAACCACCTCGATCTTTGGCCAGCTGTCTCCGGTTTCGCACACTAAATTGGTTTAGGTGCGCCACCCGAGCCGCGGTCTTCCTCTACTTCGCCGTCCCTCGGGCGTGGACTCTGTCATGAAAAGCTTCTCTAAAATAAATTTCCACACAGAATCGGCATTAAACTGTAGGTCCGTCCCATCTGTGTCAAAAAATATATCCTTGGTTGAAGAAGCCGTTGTATGCGCCGTTTGCGCCTAAGATTTATTTATTTTTTTTATTTCCGATGACATTTAATGTTAAATCTTCTCTACATTTTTTCTTCTATTTTTTAATTTGACATTAAAGTAACAATGATGTAACAAATGCTTGTTCTGACTGCCGTCACCTTGAAAAACAATGCACAATATTGTAAAAACAGACGAACAAAAATTACGCCCAACATATAAGCAAAATTGAATTTCAAATCATTGAAACTGCATTTGATAACGAATATTTTTATTCGAATCAACCTCTCGTGGAGTTTTTCTTCGTTAATTAATTCAATCCATATCAATATTTTCCAGTTGTATAAGCTGCCAATCGGTAGGTAATATAATTTTTTTTCAATTGACTTCCACCCTAAGGTATTTCTAAATCAGTTACCAACTTATTTAAAACATTTCCTTTCGCAACAAAAAATCGTCTAGCTCATCACCATAATATCCGTTTCGTATCTGCAAAAAATCAAAGTCGATTTCCCCAATTGATTTGAATCGTCTCGATTTGGAAATAATTCATTAATTTGTAAGGACCTTCTGAAATCACATACCTAAACGGTTAACAACCTTGTTGACCCTTATTTCACGACCCATTGCCCCCAGTGTCATATTCCTTTTTCTCTTTTTTATTTAAAACTTTTCATTCTTTTCCAATTATATTATACCATTTATTCGTTTTGTGCCTAAAAATCTAATTTATAGACCATTCTGATTGGGTGCGGGTGCGGGTGGGGTGGAAATCCTTTTACAATCCACTTCCGTTTTGGGTCCTGTGTTTTGTTCACTGATTCCTTCAACAACAAGTAAACAGTGAAGATTTTGTTCGAAGTTCAGTTCGGTTGAATCGTTATTTATTATTTTTTTTTTCTTCTTATTTTCTGCTTGTTTCTCTTTGCGTTCATCTTCGCAGCGTCGTCTTATTTTGTTTTCTTTTGTGGTGCTGAAAAATAAAGTTATCGACAACTCAATCAGGGAACACCATCGATTTACTAACTTATAGCTGCACTGGATTTACTCCTGTGTAGGCATTTATATATAATCTAGGTTCTGGTTCTAGGAAAAGCAAAGAAAGAAAATAAAACATACAGAAAAGATTTAAATTATAATCAAGAAGGTTGACAGCATTGTACGTGTTTGATTAAAAAAGAGGAAAGCATTCTTTTTCGTTGCAAAGATTGAAACAGTTTCATTTGCTTTGGATAGATTTTTTTTTAAATAAAAACAGAAATTTTGTTTAATAGGTTAAAAACGCACCACCTCGCAGTGTTGAAATTAATATTAATTATCATAGCCCAGCTACGAACAGAGGTTTCCATTACGATTTAACCTAGAATTTGGTCTTGCGTTGGGCGCCACTTTACTTCCTTACATGATTGTATTTTATTTATAAACTTAATTGATATTTTAAGAGATTAACAGTTTTGCTTTGATACTGACAATTCACTTTACGTAGTTTATAGTGTTTACGTAGTGTTATAGTGTTGAATTCTTTTTGCCATTTCAAGTACGCCGTTGTTTATGAACCCATCATTCGTTTTATGTTTGGATCAAAGTTTAGATATTTCATCTCCAAATGTCCACATTTCATCAAAAATATAAACCAAGGACTTTCATTGGGCGCCATTCAGTCGAAAATTAATTTTACTTTTACTAAAAATTGCACTTTCTTGTCGTTATTAGTTCCAAGTCTCTCAGAACTAAATATAATCTACCCTATTGTGTACCTATAGTACAATAATTTAAGTCAAACTACCGAACAACAAGTTAAAATCCTCCCCTTTCTACGTGCCTTTTCGATTCCCACACTTCTGCTCTATTCATTCATTTTCCGCTCACGTTCCAGCAAAAGCAACTACTTCACAACTTATACAACGCGCGTACACATGTAGCCATTATCCTTCGATGGCTTTTTCTTATTCTTTTCTCTTTCTCTAAACATCCTGGTGTATGGCCTTCGTCTACTATTCTTCCCATAGTACAGTACAGTACAGTACAGTACATATATTCGCGTTTAGTGTATTGTTGTGTTTACCGTTATTTACGTTCTTTGCTTTACATGTTGATGCTTACCGCGCGCCACCATTCTTCATTCTCCATGCTCATCGTCGGCATACTCGTATAATATAAAAACATATCTATGTATATATGTTTTCATGTTTTATGTGCTCAGAAGAAAAGCAAAAATTATTGCTTGCCGGTCTAAACTATGACAATGGCCTCTTTCTAAGGCCTCCCTTTGCCGAGTCTCCTCCAGTCATCTTAAGGTATGTAGTTTTTGAAAATAGCATAATATGGTGGTAATAAAAATTCTGACGGTGACTAACAGTCATGTGTGTGAATGTCCTTAGCCTTAGAGCTACGAAAAAAAAAAACAGAAATAGTAAAACTACAGCTATTCAGCTTCTGTTTTTTTTTTTTTGCACATTTCGTGTTTGGCGTTCCTTTGGTTTCCATTTTATTCTCCTTTTTGTTTTGCTGGGCCGCCACGTTTTCAACTATTTTTCCGTGGAAATGCGTTGCACGTTTTTTCGGTTTCTTCGTGGCTGTGGATTCTCTGTAGTTTTTTTTATTATTATTTTGCTTTGTTTTCGAATGTTTTCTAAAGTTTTACAGCAAATGGTAGTAGTTAATTTTTATATACAAACAAAAAAATATAGAAGGAACACAAAACAACAACTTAATGGAAGGACAGTGTTTTAGAGGAACCTAAGTGGCCGTTAAATGCCGTAATTAATCTTACTTAAGTAAAAGTACTATTACAAAGTGAGTGTTGGTTATACAGCTTGCAATAGAAATAAGTTACTGGAAGAAGCCGAGAGTAAAACTTTTATGTTTCGAAATACGTTCGATTGCACATTTGGTAGATGTCAAGTGAATCTAGCTTTTAGAGCGGCAGGCATTTTTACATTGACTGCCTCTTTTCTTACTTTGGTTTATGAAATGGGTCTCAAAGTCATATAGATGTTACAGTTAAACGTTGTATGCCATTTTTGGTTGTAGTAACAGTGAGTGCAGTGGGTTAGTGGTTGAGTGTGTTGGACAATAAACGAGGGATCTCCGGTTTAAATTCGACCCTCGCACAATGTCTTGACCTAAGCTTCACTTTGGAGGATTTTAGTCACGTTCTGCTTGAATTTTTCGATCTGTCCATCGTTTTTGAGCTCTAAAAGAAGTTGACCTTTAGCAATCTTTTGTTGACGTTTTCTCCGAGCTCTTTAAGCTCTGGTTCAGCTTTCATCATTCTCAGGATGTTTGCCTATGATGTTTCCCAGTTTTCGCTATTACAATAGCGTTAGGTCTTATGGGCCTTCGTCTGATCTTTCTTTTTCTCCCCTCCTCTTTTTCTTTTCTTTTATCTTTCGTCAATACGTTTCCATCATCTCTTTTGCTTTTAACCTTAAGCCGTCCTTTTGACCTAGGGCCGTCCATTCAGTGCTTCTTGTCGTAGTGGGTTTTTCTTCACTCTTTCCCTTATTTGCTCATTGACTTTCTCATTTTTGGTCGTCTTCTTGAGCACATACTTTTGTTCCTGTGTTCGTTGTTTAAATTCGGTTGCTCTATCATTTTCTGATATCGGCCGCTTTCCCTTTTTGGGGGTTGTGAGTGGTTCTTCCGCTTCACGCGGTCTGCTTGAGAAACTGGTGAGACCTGCGCGCTTTTGCTAATTTGATCTTTCACTGCTTGATTTATGTGTCCCTGCCTTTTGAAGTTCGGCGATTTACACTCCTAGTTTCTCCAGGGCTCGTACACCTTCTTCATTCATTCATTTCTCCTGGGCTGTGGCTTGCCTTCAGTTATCAGCTCGTTTGTCTGCATATCTATAGGGGCTTTTGTTTGGTTTTCCTTATCAATTCGGGTATACTCATTTGTCCTTTTTTGTACGGTTGAGAAGGTTGCCGCCAGCCGCGTTGGGGATCTTTGGAGTTTCCATGTTCTGGCGAAAGGGTCCGGTGTTGATTTTCTATCCTCTGTGTTGGTTCTTATGGCTTTATCTGCTATAGCAACCAATTTTCCCACTGCTGTAGCATTGCGGTCATTTTATATCTACGGCCAGGAGCCTGCTTGCTCACTCCTATCAGCCGCTGGTACTGGGGATTCGACTCCCTGCACGGCAAGATTTCTTAAATTTTCTTCTTCCATCTTTGGTTTATTTTTTGGGTTCCTTCCCATTCCCGTTTCTCCCTTCAGCCAGGACTTGCTGACCGATTCGCCTCAGACGCAGACCAGAAAGCCGCCCATTCTGGCTCAGACGCTTCTGAATTTTGTTATTCTGTTGGTTTATATCCGCGGAATTATAACGTTTTCCCGGGACATGCCGGCAACTTATGTGTATGTCAAACACTTAATTAAAGAGAATCTGTCACCAGGGTTTCATAGAGCTCCTGTGTTTTTTCCTCACGCCCTCCATCTCTAAGCGCTTTTGGTCGGGGACTGCTTATTTGTTTTTCGCAGCTACCCTGCATATCTGCAGGCCATTCAGCCATCCACCACCTGGCGATCCCCTTGGTAGCCTAAGCTCGACCCCAGGGTTAGTTAGTGTGTAGGGTGTTAACCTATATATGTTTATATATTTTTTTTTTACTTTTATTTCTACTGAATTCTAACCACATTAAATAAGTTGAAATCGATGGAACCACGTCCAGCTTTGGACGCCATTACTTTTCAATAAATATACAAAGGTTTACCTACCTGACCAAAGGTGGCAGAATTCATTGTTTGGTACACCTATCAAACTGAACTGACTGTCACAAGGCGAACATATGTCCGCTTAATGCAACAAAAAGCCAGGGAACGTATTCCTTTGCTAAGTAACCCAAACGTATTACTTGTTTAGAGAATTTTGACATTACTTCTAACAACAATAAAATGGGCATTTAACAAATTAGGTAAGCCCATACGATGGGCGCCATTAAAAAAATTGGCAGGAATACCGATATCCACTTTCGAGCAAATATTGACACGATTGATAGAACGTATGTACGTACCTCGGTGAGTTGATTAATCAACTACTGTGCATTTCCGTCATTAGTCTCTAGTTTCAGTTACAGTTTCTTCTCGATAAAAAAGTTTAGAAAAAAAAATTTAAATAATACACATTTGCACACATTTGTTTTGTTTTTTTTTGCATCGCTTTAGTATGTAGAACTACATACCATTTCAACCAACCTCAACATACAGCACCCAAACTACTCAAGGATATAAGGTGAATTTTAGGGAAAACAAACACAACATCGGTCCACATCCGCACATGAGTGGCAAACGGTCAAAGTGTTGTTTACAAATTCTGTCCATCCTCCTCTTGGCTATTTCCTGGTATTTAGGTTTTTAAGTTGTAAATTGTTTGAAAATGTTTTTAGTCAGATTTTTGTTGATATATATATTTTTTTGGAGCATTAAGGATGGATTGGTTTCTTCATACATATACGTATAAATGTATGTGTGTTTGTCAAAAAGGACTTGACAAGGTTAATCTTCTCAGTGGTTTTTTTTTGTATTGCCCTCTGTGCCATGTATAGCATAAATCAGTAATTAATTACAACCTCGTACTGGACATCAATTGATTGGCATGTGTCCTTGCTCAGCGGTGGTCCGGCCACTGTTTTAAAATATTAAAACCCAATTACTTACCAATACATTATGTTCGCAACCGAAAAACCATTAATATACACAAAGGCGATCGCTCAGAGTTCAGTGGATTTGGCTCTGGTTCGTCCTCATGCTGTGACTGTATGAAGTGTGCGTAGGGTTTTTTTTTTGTTTTGCTACAGAACGAACGAATGTGTAAATACATTTTGTTAAATTTAATTTAAATTTGCATGCGCTCTCAGTATCGCCGCCGTGTGCATGTGAATGTGCTGTGGGCAGTGTTCAAGTAAGAACATCGTCCTTGTGGTCTTTTTAGCGAACGAATGGCGAATACCTGTACTCACACGATTCGAATTTTAAAATGTTATACATATGCAGAGAATTCCGTTTTGTTCTTTTGGCTTGTTGTTGTATTTTTTTTTCTCGTTTTTGTTTGGTTCACCATCAATTATTGATATGTGTCAATTTGTGTGAGGACATTTCGATTTAATTGACGCCATTTCTTGTTTTCTTTTTGTACAGGACCACCTTTACTGCGTACCAACTGGAGGAGCTGGAACGTGCATTCGAACGTGCCCCGTATCCAGATGTGTTCGCACGCGAGGAATTAGCATTGAAATTGAATTTGAGCGAATCCCGAGTTCAAGTTTGGTTTCAGAATCGCCGTGCAAAGTGGCGTAAGCGTGAGCCACCACGAAAGACGGGCTATATTAATACCAGCAGTCCATCGACGGGTCCATTGGGTGGCAGTGCAACGTTAGGGCCGCCATTCGCAACATTCCCGCAAACGACAACGGTTACGCCACCGGGCAGTGTCGACAGTTGGACCAGTTATCAGCCGCCATATGAGTTGAGTCCGCATTTCAATCTGATATCACCAGCAGCAAGTCCTTATGGCACATTCAGTACCGGACAATATGGAACTTATGTGCATGAGAGTCAATTGTTTCCGGTGTCGCGGCAGCATTTTGAGTATGGCAGCCCACCGCGAATAGAAATGGCCGGTGATGATGGTGTGGTACATCATAAGGTTGTGGAGAGCTATGGCACGCTGGATGACGGTGGACACTTGAGTGAGAGGTGAGTGTTTTTCTTTGATGTAAAACGTATGTATAAGAAATTTCGTTAGCTAACCTAAGTGGTGCCCAATGAGACGACTATTATGTAACTTTATCAATATGAACCTAAAAGTACCAAGAAGAACTAAAGTTTCTGCAATGCCACTGTCATAACTTTTGCAAATTTTCTATTCTGTCTATTTGATATTAATGCCTTCGAAGTTGCATTTATTTCTCAAAATAATTCTTCTTCATAAGTTCTCATTCATCATTCGGGAGACTACTCACAGCCACAGCCCCATTAACACTTAGAATTTAATAGTTTCCTTGTGAAATTCGTTAAACTCATAAGTAAATGCGAGTGAAACTAAAATCCATTCATTTAGCTTCAACCCCTTTGTTGTCATTCCTCTTCTCGCGAAAGTACAAATGAAGATTGGCCAACAGCATGACGTAATACCAGCAACATAGTAATAGTTGTCGGCCCCCACTAACCTTATTTTCACAAAAGACCATGGATAAATGATAGTTAAATCTCTCTACTCCGATGCTAATTAGTCATTATCATCATCGTCATCGCATCTCGCATATCCCGCTCTCTTTTCATTGTCTGCTAGTTAAAACATCTTTCCAGTTTGCTGTCTCCCTCTAACATTTCTATATATGTTATCTCTTCTTGCAGTGTATCCCATCAACAGCAACAAAACGGAAAGTATCTCGATGAAGCAAAGTACGTACATTCAATTAGTAGTTTAGACGAGTCAGCTAAATACCCGGGCAATTGTCACTTGGATCCGCACAACCAGCAACAACAACAACAGCAGCAGCATCAGGACCTTAAGCAGCATCAACATACTCACTATGGAGGTGCACCACCGCCACCATCATCACACCAACCGCAACAATCGCAATCATCAGCCCAGCAGCAACAACAACAACAACAGCAGCAGCAACATCAACAACAAGGACCCCCATCGGGCTGTCATCCAACAAACACTGCCGGTACGACGGCCAACGATGATCCAACCGACGCTATGTCAACGGTAATTAAGAGCGAAGACTCCACCACTGTCACCCATAGTTATGTGTTGCCCCCTTTTCTGCATTGAAAGAGATGCTCTGCCGAAGAAAGAAAGTGATGATGCCTGGCGTTGGTTTAACTGCTGCTGGCGGAGGTGCCGGTGGTGGTGGTAGGGGTGGCAGCAGAGAAGTTGGTCGCCTATGGCGATCATCGTCAGTAAGAACAACTGGAGCAGCAGGAGCAAGAACACCAACACAGAGAGTGGGCGGAGAGCATTTCTATTATTAAATGGAATGAAATGAAGCATAAAAGAGTCAACTTTGTTTTAAGATAGACATACGAATCCGAGTAGATTTAATTTTAATTTTTTAAATCTCAAAGTTAACGCGATATTTATTTTAAAATTTACTAGCTGTAATGGGAAAGGTATAATTTACGATGATGGTTCAATGCATTTTGCAAAGAAATATTACTTTCAATTTTCTATTATTGTTGCCCTCTTCGTTGCATCAATACTAATTTGAATTTTCTAATTTTTTTAATGCGGAAACAATAGTGCCCTAAACCGAACCAGCGCATGAAAATAAAGGAAACATAGACATTCTTTCCAAAGAGAAATCAAACTCCACGAGACACTAAAGAATTAAAGCATCTGCCATTTATCAAAAACAAGTTGTAATGTGATACCTATGCCACACATTTCTACAGAAATTAAATGTGCACGTAATGTGCCAAAAATTAGGAGAAAAAAGTCAAGGGCCAACCAAAGTAGAATTTTATCAGCGTAACACGTAAACAGTAGAGCATGACCATTGTGGGTTTACGCATAAATTCGTCAAATTTTCGTTAACTTGAGTGGGCTATTTGAGCATATAGTATATATTAATTTTAAAGTTTAATTTAAATTTTTATCATTCACTAAAGCAAAACTGAAAATAAGAGTGTTGGCAATTCATGAATATTTAATGAGAATCATTATGAAATGTCGTTCAATTTTGACATAAGTCTAGTATGATTGGCCCTTCAGCTCAATTGGTTATCATCCCGTTATAGGTTTAAATTAAGGCTTTTCAATAGTTTGACAACAGACTATACAATTGTTCCGACCAATTTGAGATTCATAAAGCGGTTTGACAGAAACTGTCAAAATTAATTCTTTGTCTTCTATGAAATGACAGAAATTAATTTAATTTATAATCACTATTCTCGCAGCTTGTTTTAACTTTGTCCAATGGTATAATCTGAAAGGATTTTAAATAGCCCATGGAGCATTTAAACAAACGAAAGTTCAGTCTCTGTTAGCAGTGAGCTTTTTTGATAGCCAAACCTAATAAAGACATTAGCTGTCATCAGAGAGACACAGTTTTCGATCACTTTTTCAAGCATAGGTGGCCGTATGTTCTCAATAACGCAAATAACGTTGGTTTGCAATGCGTCGATGTTCTTGGTTTTACTTGACGCTTGGTACTTTGTGTATCCCCAAAGAATGTTATCAAGAGGCGTCAAATCACAGCGTTTATCAAATTTTTCCTTCAATAAGTTTATTGTTTCGTTTGCTGTATGACACAACTCCACAGATAACATTCCACATCCATATTATCCCATCGGGGAAAACAAAATTCATTTACAATGGCTTTAAACCGAAAACTTTGATCCGTAACGTAATTAGTTATATAATAGTGCGGTCTGCCACCAGCCCACAAACCGCACCAAACCGTTCATTTTTCGGGATGTTTCGATAATCTCAAGTGGATTATCTTCGTTTTAAGCCAGATTTTAACGTAACTGATGGTCATTCAGCTTCAAATATTGCCCCAGCTAGATCTTGTCTTAGCCTTCAAATCAAGATTCTTACATATCATGAAGTGAGCGGACAAAAACCAGTATTCTATTTAATTTATTGAATCGTGTAAGATTGACGCTGACGGTATGCAATTTGACACATGACAGTTTGACAGTTATAACTGCCTGAAGTTCAATACACCCATTATGACCCATTGAAGATGACAAGGTAACAGATTATCTATTAATTGTTTTTCTTTTACAATGACGATGTTTTCTATCGACGTTTCTATCCGTTAAGCTGGCAAAACCTTATCGGATGAAGATCTAGACTTTGCGACTAGGTGTTTATTGTGTAGCTTTTGCGTACTTTGAGAGTCATATTGATTCAAACTCTATCAAAAGCCAAAGTCCCTTAAATCAACACATGAGAACATGTATTAAGAGTAACTTTTTCAAAATTCTTTCGACTTCCCGTAATAGACTCCATTCATTAAATTACCATCTGCCTGCATAAGTTAAGTCCCAAAGTCTCCAAGTTGCCGTTGAAAACTACCATTTTGCTCTGCTGTTGAAAACTTAAAACAACACCACAAAATAAAGAAATACTATACAAAACATCCTAGCTACCAACAACCACCAGATTGTCGTCTCTGCCTGAGACAATTATGACAGAGATTACATCTCACAACACATTTTAAAATGCATAAACCGCAACATGTACACCGAGAATGAGAAAACTCCATCGAAGACCGGTTAAAAAAAATCCTCCCATCTACCCATAGAGTATAGTTGCGAGTCTCTTCTAATTCCTGAGACTCTACAGCTTAATAAGCTTAAAGGCTCATCCGACAAACTGTGTAAGACCAAAGAAGCAAGCGAAAAGACAATACAATAAAAACAGAAAACCACCACTCCTTCCATCGCATCGGTAGCTATGACGACTTAAATTTAAACTAAATCCTTTACACAATATCCTTTATTCTGACAGTTTTACATGTTATGTGTACTAGTTTGTGTGTATTTACTAGATTAGTAGAGTGCACTCTTTGAACCTATTAAAAGGATATACATACTCTTATTTCATTCGCCTCGTTGGCGGGAAACTTGTAAGTTTTTTATTTTTGTTTCTTCCTTTACCAAAAGTGAATGGGTGTGGCGCCCTTTTTCTGATCTGCCAATCGTAAGTACATAATGTAACCCTATGTGTATGTGGGAGTGTGTTTTTTCTCTGCTAATTTGAAGCAGATTTGTTTCCTTCTTTCGTCGTTGTTTACTTCTGTTCTGTTATTGTCACTGTGAGGAGTTGGTTTCGTTAAAATTTCCATTTCCGTAATCTTAAAAATAAAAAATATTTTTAACCAACTACCTATTTTAAAGCTGGTAAAAGCTAAACCCAGGAAATAATGAGAAAGAAAAACAGAATCCAACACAGCGGTACTCAATGGGTGAATTTTCACTATTATTTTGCTTTTAACATTTATCCCTTTTCTCTGCTTGTCGTCCTTTGTAACATTTTTAGCTTTGTTTTCGTTCTAAGATCTATGTAGATGTAATTGAGTCATTGTATTGGGTGTTACTCTAAAGGATTTTGACTTGGAGACATACCTATTCTATTTGTATCTATCTGCTTTTCTAGTAATGATCGAATTTTCAAATCTGCACTGCAAAGCTTTACAATTTGGTTTTGCGAAATTGTTAATGTATGTATGGCATATATTTCCATACTGAAATTTTTAAAAAATACCTACCTTTTTTTTATATCCTATTGAACTCCTATTTGCTTTTATATGAATATCTCACCGATTTATTCGTGTAGTTTCATAGGACAGAAGGCGAAGATATCGATGAAAGTAACTCGAGTTTAATAACAAAAACAAAAAACAAACACCAACACAAACAAACAGTCCATCATTTTCACTTTTTTTAGTTAAGCTGCAAATTTCCTTTTAGTTTCCTTCATCATTGGTTCGGTTAGACTAAGACTATATCCAGAAGGTGTGTACTTTCGTCTTTGCATTCTTCCTGTGACACTCGATGTTACAGGACTATTTGATTAAGTCTTAACTTTGTTTCTACCTTTTTTTAAAGTCCCTTAGAATAGTAAAAAATAAATATAAAAAAACACAAAATCAACAGAATAGTAGGAGGAACTTTCTCCATGTTGAACAACAAAATCCAAGTCTTGCCAAAAAGTATCAATTAAGTTCTCGTGTAGCTCTATCTTTAGTTTTTAAGTTTTTTTTTTATTTAGTTCCATTGTTTCATTACATCGATGTGTTTTGAATAAACAATAAGTAAAATTTTAGAAAAACGTACATAGCTGTTAATTGTAAATAAATACAGGAGAAAAAAAACCATCACGCATTCCAAATGTGCCTTATCTTAGAATGTAAGTTTGTTTGTTGTAAAATGGAACTATTTTCGTTTTTGTTTTGTAAAGTTGTATTTAATTTTGAAATTGTATTTGTTTAATGTCCATATAGCTGTCGTGAAATATGACAATAATTATTTAAAAGTTTTCGTTTAAAATGTAAGCATTTTTGTCTGCTCTATAAATAGTATCTATCTTTATCAATGCTTTTGAATGATTTTTTTTTAATTTAAATTTATTTGTCCTTAAAATGATAATTTTTTTTTTTCGTATGAAATATCGATTATTGTTTTATAATTAGATATTATTATAATCTATTTAAAATATTTTAATTCTAAGTGCCTAGAGTTATGTACAGTTATAGAAAAAAATATAAATAAAATAATTTAACAAAAAAAATGATTTTTTAAGGTTTAAATTTAGAAGAGAACATCTCCAACTTTCCTGTAGCACACTAATCGGAAAATAGGGGTGCAATATGCAGTTTGGCATAAGCTCATCTGAACTCTTCCAAACATGCACCAGATTTCGTCAAGGTGATGCGCTTTCATGTGACCATGTGCATTCTTAAATCTTATTCTTGAGCAGATGGTGCGCAGGTCAAATGTCAACACAAAATGCACTATCTTCAACAGAACCGTCCAGTCCAATCAGGGGAAGGCGAACAATATTGACATCTTCGGCCGCTCCCAGCGTGCCATAAAGAGCGATATAGAGGCTTTCGCGGTCATTAAAGAACAGCCGATACTAGTAGTGGCCTGAAAGTAATAGCAGTTTATAACAGAAACTTTTGAGGGGTATGTGCTTTAAATCATGTAAATCTCTCGCTTTATAAAAAACGCTTGGAAAATTAATACCTACTCTTCAATTAAAATTACACAAAACTACCAAAGTGGATAAGCACATTGGAACTGTCAAACTAGTTGCTGGGGTCAGTAGCTTAAAAATGGTATTTAGCTTTAAAAAATATCTTTTATACAACACAATGCAACACGTTAACACAATTTTAATGTAACGGTTAGCTATCTACTGTAACAGTAATCAGTTTTCGTATAGATTCACATGTATTAGATGTACATCACTCTACAAACGTAGAAGGCGGAGCAAAATGAATCACCCTATCGGAAGATGTTATAATTTTTGCAAATGGCGTCTTAAGTCAATCATATTTGACATTGGGCCGTATATTTTTGAGGACGCCATCGGCAATACGAGTACTGTTACTGGCGAACGCTACAAAGCCATATAAACGACTTCTAACCAGCGCCACCGGAATGGTTTCTTTGGCTCTTTTGCTGAGCCCTGGGCTCCTTAAAAATGAAAATGGATCACCAAAATTTTAAATTGTTAGATTTAAAAAGAATAAAAGTCCTTTTTGCATAATGCCACGCCTTCTCTTACAACTTGATAAAAAATATTATATTGTCAATGTCAAATACTGTTCGTGACGTTTAAATTTGGAATGGTCATAGGTAATTAAATAAAAAATTAAAGTAATCTGCGCAGACAGAAATAACACCACCGCCGCAGCCGCCGTCCTCACAATCCACAAGAAATATCAACACAACTACCAGACCGAAGAAGATTCGAAACCAACATCTTCATGGGTACGAAATATTTGATACTTTTTCCGTTGCTCCTTTTTCACTAAAATGGTTTCCAAATTCGGTAGCACTTATTACTGCCGGAAATGGATGAGCAGGGCTCGGTGAATATGTGGTTTCCTTGTCATCCTTGACTTCTTTCTTTGGGGCAACTGAAGTCGCGATTTTTTCTGGATACACCATCACATCTCCATTAAGTGCCTTTTAAACTAATTATTTGTGGATGAAATTTTGCAATGACATGTCTTGAGAAAAAACTATTTTAAATTCCAATTTGGTACCTAATTTATCCTAAGCAAATTTGTTATAAGTTAAAAAAAACTGCAATTGGAAACGGGTAAGTACCTATTATGTACTTTATGCGATTTTTCCCTCCCTTGCGCTGAATTAAAATAAATATAAGCGATTTACAACACAACAACATGTAGGTACCTCAACATTTTAGCCAATTTAACAAAATTAATTAGTTTTATTTCATTCCTGGTATAATTGTTTTTTAAATTTTTTGCTTATCCCTGGTGTAACCATTTCCAATTCGCCAAAAACAGAGTAGAAAAATTAGTTTGTTTTGATTTCCCCTGGAATAAAATTAACCTCTTTGAAAGCAGAACATTCCGATAAAGGTAATATTGCCAGCGAAAGAAGTTTTCATTCAATTTCTATAAGGCAATGCTTTGACCAAATAAAAACCAGCACAACCATACTTATTCAATTTCACTAAAAAAAAAAGCAGCACGAAATAGGAAATAATCGAAGCGTATTGATTGCTTAACTGGGTGTTTCATTTAAGCAGTATAATCTTTTAAGGGGAGATTCGTTCTGAAGTTCCAGCGAACAAAAAATTGTATGGAAGGGGGAAGTCTATTCTCACTTAATTCAACTTATAGCCCGACCTCTAATTTGGAGGTATAACCACTTCAAATGCTATAACTTTTTAAATAGGTACACCAATTTTGGAAACACGGACGGACATTGCGAAATGGTCAAAATATATGATGCTGATAATAAATATATATACTTTATACTAGGTACATCTTATGACATAATACAAAGGATGTGTCAAAATACATACAAATAGCTACAACTGTCCGCTTCTGCCGAACCATATGAAACATAATCCATATCCCCATATGCCTTAATCTTAGAAAGATAACCATAATTTAACAGTAATGTAAATCAAATGGGCTGTACACGTCTAATAGACGTAGGTTATCTTTCTAGGGTTAAAAATTAAAAACATCATGGATGACATTTTATTTAAATTCGCCCACAAAAGTAGACATGACCAAAAACTTTGTATGGACCATATATTAGAAAAAATATTTGGCTAAATATGTTGTTTTACACTTTTCTTTTTTTTATGGAAAATTTCGTAGAAAACAGCTTGTGAAAAATGTAACGGGCAACATACGTCTTTGTGCGAGAATTAAAACACTTCAGTACAGCCGCTGTAATACTAGCACCCCGTAAGGAGTTCAAATGAATTCAGAGACTGCGCTGCAGAGTCCCTAAGATTTACAAGAGCGTTATGTCGTTTTCGTTTGGTAATACGGAAGACTGCCGGACTCTTCTAAAAGTTTTGGTTTGGTACTTAAATGATAGTTCCTCTCCTGGAACGAAGAGAAAATTGCTTCTGGCTTTGAATTCAGAATCAAAACCAGAAGCACTAACCCATTCAAACACCATAAATTTCATAATCGACAAACGCCATATTTGCTGCTGATGCATTTAATAATTCTTCAATTTTGACGAGATTAGCTGAAAGTTATTACCAAATTTAACTAAACATATAATGAAAAAATATTGGGTGTAATATAAACATATTACAATGGCTAATGCTATTTGTCTTCCATCCCCCTTTAACGTCGTCAGATTGGCAGTGAGGCGGTTGGAAATACATATACACACAGCGGCATACACACTTTAAACGAAACACCAAACGAAAACGACATTATTCTTAACCGTAGAGAGTTTGTATTTTTGTACGAAATTACCGTTATCTTACTTTCGTCACAGAAAATAACGTCATCCCAATATTCGACAGCTTTGGCGGGAACTTCCAACGCTTTTAGTTGGATAAAATAAATATTATTCCAACAGCTAGATTTGGTATATTGTACCAATGGGTTTAATACACCTGGCCAGAGTCCTGATTTTAATCCTTAAGAGAATTTGTGTGCACATGTGGAAAAAAAAAGTTGCTAAAAGCAATCCGAAATCAATTAATTCAATCTATCCAAGAGGAATGGGAAAAAATACCTAGCGAATACGTCCTTAAAAATTAATTAGATCGATGAAACGCAGACTACAAGAAGCTATGCTTGAAGTTGAAGGCGGCAAAACAAAATATTGAATAAATATTAGGATATAAAATTGACCTATAAATAATTACGGACAATATGTAAAAAGATGTAAATAAAGTGCACGACTGCGTCATACAAGACTTTCTCGATACATGAGATGTGTTTTTGAATCGCAAAATGAATCGAAAAAGAATGGTATAAAGTTATTTAAATCACTTTTAGGTTTTGTAAAATTAGATTTTTTCAAAAACGGCGCCTACGATTTTAATGTAATTTCGCATATTGGACACATTTAATATAATTGTTAAAAATAAAAAAAATCTTTAGAGCCGTTTTTGAGAAAACGAACATAACAATCAAAATTTAAGAAAATCGTTATATAAAGAAAAAAATTAAAAAAAAATTATTTCAAAAATCGAAGTATGCAAATTTGTTTGACTAAATAGTATAAAAAAAGCGGTAAAATTTGTTGGAGTTCACTTTGTTAGTTTTCGATATATTGGCGGTTTTATAAATTACAGTAAATCGAATTTTTTTCCAAAATCTGAGTATGCAGTATTTTTGGTCCCATCGCAAGTATCTTTAGTACGAAAAAGGACCAAAATCCGTAGAACCATTTTCTAGAAAAACAGTGATAAATGAATTTCACAAAAAAAAAAATGTTTGGCAGGTACCGTTATTTCAAACGATAAAGCCAAAAATAAAAAGATGCCCCGAGATGTAACCCCAAAAACATCATATACGAACTTTGAAGCAAATTTTGGGATTCAACCGATGTAACTTGACAGAATGTTTGTTTGCCTCCCACCACGGAGGGAGTAAGTGATCATTAGCAGTGTTGTTATGTCTTTGGACTGGTTTTTCCCACTAAATCAATTTTTTCCCCCTTTTTCCCTCTCTGTTCGACCGAAATTCCCATAATTTTCCCACAATGATAAAGAAATAATTATAAATTAATCCCGAAACAAAAAATGTGTTTAATACTCGTCATCAACTATTACTAGTTGATACATTATGTATTATTTGAAACAACAGTTGCTTTATATCAATAAATGATTTTTGCAACCTATAGTTTCAAAGGCGTTTCACTCAGATATGGTTTTTTGGGATCATCAGTGGATTGTCATATACACATCTAATCCATACGCACTTTTCTTCTCGATTTCTTGCCGAGTATGTGCTTGTTTTCAAGTGTGAATTATGACCGCTCCACAAAATCTTCACTTCGAAGGCAATGACCGAATTTTTTAAAAAAGTTTTATTAAAACGGAACAAACAAATATTAAAAAATATTTTACAATTCAGTAATACGAAATCACAGCGGTACAACTCGTGAATAATCAAATAAAAGGTACTACAATGTAAAACTAAATAACTAAAAAAACAGAACAAGCAAATAAAAGAACAGTATACATTATATAGGCTCATATTTTTTGTAGCTAGTGAACAAATGTTTGCTACTAAGCAGTCGCGTCTATTTTATTTCTTTTTTTAGTTTTCACTTCCGTTACTATAGAAAAATTGTTAGGATTTTGCGTTGGAATGAGGTAATGATAAGGAATATTTGACAAATTTAATTTTTGAATTCTTTCTCCAAAAACCTTCTGCTTATTAGATTTTCAACAACAATTTGTCATCACTTGAAATTAATGCAACTTATTCTCGCCACTCATTGTCAACTTTAAACTTGTCACAATCTTCTACCTTTTCTGCCAAATCATACATGGTACTGCAGTTCTTTCTTTTTGAAATATCGGAAGAAATTTGATTAAATACACATACAAGGTTAAGAGATGCAAAAAAAAAGGTTGGGGAAATAGAATTTCCCACATAAATTTTAGAATTACTTTTTCCCCACGAGACGGTTTTTAACCACCAAAATTGCCACAAAAAGGTAAATTTCGCACGACTTTTAACACTGATCGTAAGTATTGTATCATCTTACATGGGTTAAATAGAGTTACTACCAACTATCACTTATTCAAATATACATATGCTTAACAACCAACAATACGGCAGCTATTCAACGGCTATAACAAAATGTAGCTGTTGATAGCAGAAACTTCGCGATGGTTAAGGAGTTAACATCAACTTCGCAAACGAAAGCCTAAGTCAATTGGCAAAACATATAGGTTCAAAACTCCTAAATCGAAAGGCGACGTAAAAAAACTCCATAAAACGAGCGCGTAGAACACTCCATGGGACAAATCCACTTCCGCACTCGTACTGTGGCAAGAGTACTTCAAAATCTCAACATTCACAAATCCGCTGGTCCAGATGGTATTTCCCCTATCGTTCTAAAGAGGTGCTCTTTCACGCTGGCAAAACCACTGCGTAGGCTTTTCTGTCTGTCCTATTCTTCAGGGCTCTTTCCGAGAAGGTGAAAAACACCATTTGTCCAGCCCGTCCCAAAAGAAGGCGAATCCTCCTCTACCTCCTTCTACCGACCGGCTCTTATGTCCCTTATTTTCAACGTCATGGGAACGCTGATACATCGTTAGCTTATGAAATATCTCGAATCACGAAAACTTCTTAATGACCGGCAGTACGGTTTTCGCAGCAACAGATCCACTGGTGATTTGATGACATATCTAACCGAAAAGTGTAACCAATCTATTCACCATGGTGGTGAAAGCAAGGTCGTTGCGCTTGATATTTCAAAGGCATTTGACAGAGTTTGGCATCAAGCTCTCTTGTCGAAAATGCGTGCATTTGGGATCGATGTTACCTTTATTCAATGGATTAGAAATTACCTTTCGGACCGTTCAATACAAGTTGTTTTGGACGGTTTCAAGTCTGCTACTCACCAAATAAATGCTGGTGTCCCTCAAGGCTCTGTTTTGTCTCCGACTCTATTTCTCATTTTTATCAATGACCTCCTGTCTGTCACTTCTAATCCAATCCATTCCTTTGCTGATGACAGTACCCCCAGTTTTACATATTTGTTTCCTGGGCAACGCCCCTCATCTTCGGGCGTTGAACTGGAACTACAACGTAGCTTAAGCTCATTAAATTCCGATCTTGACAGCATACTTAAATGGGGTAAAACCAACGGAGTGGAATTTAATGCTTCCAAAACGCAATGCTGTCTGCTGTCATTGAAGCGAACCCCTAATTCTCTGCCATTACCTATGTATGGCACTTGCATCACTGAAACCGAAAGGCTTTCCATTCTCGGTATGTGTGTTAAGGACAACCTTCGTTGGAATGACCACATATTTGATGTCGCCAAGAACGCTGCGAAATGTCTAGGCTTCCTAAAGCGATGCAAGACATATTTCACCCCTTCTGGCTAGAATCTACAAGGCGTTTATTCGCCCAAAACTTGAGTACAACGCTCATATCTGGTCTGGTGCACCAATAACATATTTGGAGCTACTTGACAGGATCCAAAAACGTGCGGTAAAACTTATTGGCGATCGAGACATCGCGAAATCACTTGACTCTCTTAGTCATCGTCGTAATGTCTCCTGCCTGTCATTGTTTTATCGGTATTTCCACCACAAGTGCTCAAATGAAATAGCCAGTTGCATTCCACCCCTACAGCAATTCAACTGCAATACTCGCCTTGCGAGGAATGCACATCAGTTTACCCTTAAGCCAGTTTTCGGACGTACTGTGAAATATAAAGATTCCTTTCTCAACCGTACAATACGAATGTGGAATTCTCTACCACGCTGTTTTTCCTTTGCATTATAATTTACAAACATTTAAAACCAACGTCCATCGGTTTTTCGCTTTCTCTAATCCTTCATTTCCCTAATGCCCGCACTATGTCACTTCATTATAAGGGTATCCAAAGTCCCTTTAGTGCGCGTACATTATAAAAAAAAAAAAAAAAAAGTGCTACACTATGAACAGAAACGATGGACCTCTGTACGAGGTGGTAATATTGAGAAGAAAATACCGTGCATTGTACGAGTTGCAGCAAAAAGTTGATGTTTGAAAAACAAATTTGCCTCCCAATTCAATTACAGAAAATAATGAAGTGTTTTGTTTTGGGCAGGTTGGAAATTAAACAGTAAAAGAGCCAATAATTTGTTTAGATTTCAATCTAGTGGATGAAAATCAGTCCAATTAAAAATAATAATTAATCTTAGAAAGACGCCGTAAAATCATTCCCAATATTTAGCATCTAACTAACCGGCGTTATCAAATAAGAAACCAATAAAAAATGGGGAAATAAGCTTTTAAAAAATGTTTTATTTTTCACTTCTCAACTTCTGCCTATCGCAGCACCAATCGCAATCATTTCTTACAGAAATAGTGCTTAAACTGTTGCATTTTGCTTTCCGTTATAATAACATCGATGAGTATACTCTCCTGATTGTTGGGGTCAGCTTTTGCCTGCACTACAGCCGAATTTTTGTACAACCAAGGCATTTCTGCTCCTCCATTCTTTACCCTCATTGTAATTTTCTTCCTTCCGGTGGTCTCCAAAACCTTCTTCTCCACATCCTCAAACAGATCCTGGATTCCGTTGAACTGCTTCGAAGAAACTAATAGCAGATCATCGCTTACAAAATCTGAAACGTTTGTAACGAGATCAATCTTATTGCCAACGTTAACAATCGGCGGAAGTTCTAGATTGTCGATGTGTGATAAATTTGCTGCCAACGATTCCAACGTCTTTTCGACATGAAGACGTTGCTCCAGCCAACTCTCATGTGACAAGTCCTGAACGTGGATTATGACATCCTGAAAGAAACATATTTAAAGTTATATTAATGAGACCGAAAAAAATTTGAATATGATTTACTCACTGCCATCATAGCATCCTCTAGCGTGGCAATGAAGCATTCAATCAGTCCCGTTGGCAGATCTGACATAAAACCCACAGTATCCATGTAAATGACCTCCAGATTGCATGGCAACATACCGGCATGTGCCGTCACATCGAGCGTTGCAAAAAGTTGATCTCGAGGCTGCATTTTCTGTTCATTTGTTAACGCTTTTATAAGTGATGTTTTCCCAGCGTTAGTGTAGCCCACAACTGCCACAATAGGATAGTTTTTCTGCTTCCTCTTGCTGCGAATTAGTTTTCTGTGCGCTCGTATGCTCTCCAATTCATCTTTAAGTTTACGCTCACGTGTTTTGAGCATCTCCTTTTGGATGTCTGATAGAGAGTACCCTTGTTTGCGCGACGTAGTTAGATTGGCGTCTTTCATCTGTCCCCAAATGTACGGTATCTCTGCCATTGCTACTTGAAGTTTTGCTTCAGCAGTTGTTGCATGTAACCGAAGGATCTGAATGACCACTGAATACCGATCTAATATCGGAATCCCGAACTCTGCTTCAAGCGAACGCTTCTGAGCGAAACTTAGAGTTCCCTTGCTGATGAAAAGGCACGTCACAGGCTTAGTTTCTGAACGCGCTCTGTGTACAATTTTCTTCAGTTCTTCCAGCTTGCCGGAACCAAATAGAGTGCGACGCTCTAACGATTCAAGTGGCACCTTCATACTAAGCTGCACCCGCCAGTTCGGTAACGAGTGAACCAACGCTTCTGCCTCCTTCAATTGCAGTTCGGGAGTAACTGCCGACTTCTTTGTTCCCCACTTTATGTAAGGCTGTAGTACAAACACATTCTGCTCGATGCTGTGATCACTAGAGAGATTCATCGCCGTGGTGGCTACTTCTTCATAATCCCTATCCTCCAAATTAAATCCAAAGTCTGGCATTCGTTTGCCCTCTTCATCGTCGACGTTTGGTTGATTCGTTTCAAAGGTACTCTTTCGATTGCGAATGCCTTTAACCCCAGTGAACTGCGTGTACTTGGAGCGCACTGGAAAAGTAATACTTTGCAGCAGCGGAGCACAATTTCGCATGCGATTGCGTGAATGTGCAATCAAATTAAAAACTTTTCTACTCCACATTACTACACTACTTATGAACTAATTTTAACAATAACAAACAATTTAGTATGTGTCCTCCTTAAGAATTGTATGCTTATCTTCTGCCGCCATCCACGCAGCTTGACACGACTTTGTCCGGTCACTTGTAAGTTTATAAGACAGAAAAACAGCGCCAAGCGAAGACACTAGTATATTCCACTGGTGAGGATACGCGAGTTTTGTTTGCACAACTTTCTGCGTAAAATACAAACCGGAAAATCCTACCAAAATACAAAAATAAATTATATAATTTGACAAAACACGATAAACACCACACCGTCGTTACCTAAACAAAACGTAGCTAAGCCAGAGAACAGCGATCTTGTCATGCATTCCATATACGAGTCAAATCCAGGATGGGTTTCTCTTTGTTGATCTTTCAGTCTTTTTATATCATTCATGCTTAGTTGTTGTGGGAAATAAGCAAAGAATTATAAGAGACACAATATGTGAAATGGAAAGAACATGAAATAAAAGTTCCAAAATTTATGAAATATCAATTGACAGATGTCTATTTTATGACTTTTCACGGCATAAGAAATGAAAGAGTTCAGAGTCTATGAAGAATACATCCGTGTGTCTTTTACCTACTGCAGCACGACCGCTGGTTGGTTGATATGCATTCGAATTTAGGGAAGCGTCTAACATCTTAAGCAGCCAACGTAGGAAGAAACTAGAGCTCCTTTTTTGAGCTCTCAAATGGAGGTTTTTCTACAATATTGCATAATAATTTATTGGAAATTTAGTGCATTAAAGCACGTCTACAAACAAGTTTAAATGCTGGCGCCAACTTTCACTAAGACGTTTTCATGGAAAAGCTTCAAATGACATTAATAGCTTTATTATTTAATTATTGATTGGACGTCCCGAACTGATTTAGATATACATTAATAAGATATACCTTTTTGTATGTCGAATCCAAACCTATTCAAGTGTATGTTTTCAGTTCAGTTGTCTGGTAAAATTGATTTCGGTTTATTGTTGATGAGAAGAGCGGTGTGACTGTGATTGGAATGTGATTTATGCCAAAAATAAGATTTGCCATGGAGCTATATATTGAAGAAACGATGAAGAGTTTTTCAATAAGGTGTTAGGTTTTTGAGCTTCCAAAATAATTACTTTTTAAAAATGAAATGGAATGAAGTTGAGTGCAAAAAAAAATCGAAATCAAAATGTTTATGTCAGTAAACTGTTGTCTGTCGCATAGTCTTAATTGCTAGCCATCTCACTATTCTATTAGCTATATACTACTGCTGTACTTAAACAAAAATCCATTAAAGTAAACGCATTTACCCTCTCTGAGCCTAAACCATGAGCATGAACACTAGCCCCATTCCATTGTGAACTTACCATATGTCATCGTCCTACTGTCAAAATTTCTCGAATAATTTTTGTAAATTTTATTTACACAACAACATCGACATCTACGTTATTTAAAAAATGTAAATATTTATTCTTCAAAATGACACACAATCTTGGAGGCTGGATCCACAGCTTTACTGTTACCGATACAACAACACACAAAAAAGGTTATACTATCTACAAGATAACATCAATAGTAAGTAAAAAAAAATCTAGCTCGTAACCGCAAGCAGATGTACTTAATGGATTTTTCCCTATTTCTAGGTCTTTCCACGGTCAGTTCCCGAAGCTCTGACATGCATCACAGTATGGAAGAGATTCCACGACGTTAAACGTCTCCATAGAGAAGTGTATCGTCGCCACAAAACAATGCAACTTAATGGTGTTGTTCCAGAGCCCTCTGATCACAGTTACTTCAAGCGATTCGATGCTAATGTCATCCAAAGCCGGAAGGAGTACATTTTAGAATTGCTAGACTTTGTGGCCCAACATCCAGCGTTGTATAAATCTCATTCATTTATGCATTTCTTTGATGATGGTCATTCGGTGGAAAATTCCCCACGACATCTTCCTCACGCACTCAATGTTAAAGGCAATATAGAGGCTATTTGTGATAACCTAGACATTTTATATGACGATAATAATCTCAGTTTGGTTGACCCGAAAAAAGATAAAAGCCTCGTACAATCGTTCGTAGATGAGATTGTTGTGTCGCCAAAAGATGTGGTGCAAGATGCAGCGGAAAAGTGTAAACCTGAACCCAAGGAAGTTGTTAAAGACTATTCCAAGATTCTCACGCCGATGGTTTCCTTTGATGGCGAAGATAATGATTACATATATGAGGCGGCTCTAGAGTTTAGCCGAGCCGTCCAGGCTGAAGTGAACATGGAGTATAAGGAGGCGTACAACGGGTATAAGAAGGGCGTTGAGGCGCTTTTATCTGGTGCTAAAGGTGAGTCTTATAGAAAGGGATTTTAAACTATCTAATTCTTTCTCCCACACCTAAGATGATTCCAATGATGAACGTAAATTCATTGCAAAGGCCAAGGTGAACAAATACATGGCCAGAGCAGAAGACATTTATGAAAAGTTTTTACAGAATCTCGAAGAAAATAGCAAGGTGAGTTCGCGGTAAGTTTTGTTTTACTTAATGAGAATAATCTTCCATTTTTCTCGCAGAATAACTTTCAACTCTCCATCGACATGACCGATAACCCAGGCTCAAAATCCATCTCCTTATATCTCGAACGTCCATGGAATCATTTAGCCAAATATAAAGTTCTTCGAATTATCGACTCCGTAATGCTGGTACAAAATGTCACTGATAAAACGGTCTTTGTTATGAAGGGCATCGAAAAGCCATCCAGTAATTCACCAGCCCAATCAGTCTTCCTGCCACAGGGTGTCCCCTATATGGTTAACTTGATGGCTTTCTTTCAATCGGAGCAGAAAATCTTTCTTCTCCTCCAACAAGCTAAGGGCGGAAAGCTCTTTGACTACGTAAAGTCGTACACTCCAACCTCGGCGAAGAGTGTTTCACTAAATGAAATCTTCACCGAAGTTGATCCGGATAGGAATTTAAGTTGCAGCTCCACCGATGACCTGGCCAAGTCTAGCACTCATGATTCCGGATTCGCTGAGGCCCCCGACATTCCGACCGAGAACATGGATTTTGCCGAAATTGTAGTTTGCTCACAGAAGCTCCTCGAATCAGTGTCCAATACACTTAAAGAAGTTCAAGCTAAGTCTGTAGATGTGTTAACTATTGATAATTTAAGTCTGCTGCCATTGACTCCATCGAAATTTCCAAAATCACCAAAGAAAAAGCAATCACTTCCCGAAGCCAGTGTAAAGCAATGGGCTAGGGAATTGGTTACCGCTGTACATGCTTTACATTCCAAAGGCGTTATTTTAGGGTGAGAAATATTTAAATTACTGTAAAATGCGGGTCGCTTTAAAACTGTTTATTTTGATTTCAGAGATCTTTATGCGGACAATTTGCTCCTAGGATCCAAGGGTCAATTGCTTCTGTCCTACTTCTATCAAAATGAGGGTATCACTGATGGCGTTCAGATGGTTTGCAATCGAAGGGCTCTAGCAGGACATTTTGTAGCTCTCGAGCGGCCGCTGACAACAAAGTCGGATTGGTGGAGCTGTGGTGTGGTGCTATTTCAATTATTGTTAGGTTTGGTGAGTTTCAGCAAGATATTAACCACTCGGCCTTTATAAATTTGAATTTCTTAATTAATTTATAGACTTTTAAAATGTGTCACCCTGGCAACATGGATCTCTACAGCGCAATACAGTATCCAAATGTCGAAATCTCCAATGAAGCTGTTGACTTACTGGAAGGACTATTGCAGGTGGCACCCGAGCAAAGATTTGATTTCGATAAAATATCCGCGCATGCATTTTTTAAAGGCACCAACTGGGAAGAGTTGGCTAAGAACGGAGTCAACTCCATTTGAATCTCTAAATACATTTAGCAGTATTTAGTTTGTGTAAACGTATTTAAAATAATATAAAATAATAAATTATTGTAAAAATGTGAACATTTTGTATGAGCTTGTTTAAAAGATCGAAGTGTCAACATTCGAAGCAGTATGTGGATACTGGGATCGCTGCTGATACAGAACCGCAAAGAGGAAGGCCGCAAAGCTCTATTAACATATCGGGTGATTCAACAATAGAGCACCAGAGATGTTCAAGACGACAAAAAAACAGTAATTTAATAGACGCGTATGAGTCCTTCTTTTTTAAATGTAGTATTCTTCTTGTACTGTCATTCTTCGTGTTGAGCCACTGCCTACTGGCATGTTTGGACTGAGTACTACATCCGTCTTGTTATCTTTAAATATCAGTTCTATGCCTGCTTCATGCAACCATATTTCGAATGATCTAACTAAAGTTTTCAAACTCTTCGTTTTTCTACTGCAATGACCGCAATGTTATCAGCATACCCAATTACATCTTTCACATTTTCAATGAGCTGCCGTACATATAACTCGGCCTAGCACCGAGCCTTGTAATTTTATATTTCTTATGGTCCTCCTCCGTATCAAAGTGTTCTATTTCTTTTCTGAAACCAAATTGTAGGCTCCAAATGCTCTAGCTGTATACTAATTACTTGTTCGAATAGATTTTCCAGTGTGTCAAGCATACAGGGCAGCCTGTTGATTGTGTATGCGGTTTGTTTTCCGCTGTTTTTGGCATTTTAACGGGAAGATGCATTCAGTGAAGCATGTCGTAAAGATCTAGGGTTTTGCTTCGAATTACGGTTTTGGCAACATCCACATTTGGTAGCAAAGTAGTTGCATTACCAATCATAAGTACGTATAAAGTATCAAAAGAATTTATTTGTGTCATCCTTAATATTAGAGCTCGGCAATTAGGACTACTGTTCTTGGACGAAAAAGCGCAGCAGTTAAAAATCCAGCAATCACAGACCGGTGAGACTAGAAGGCAATCATTTCACAAGCTCATATTTACTTCCTCTGCAAAAGCAAAACAATGCTTGCAACGCTTGCCCTAGCAACAAATACAATTTAAACTTTCTTAACATATAGCTTATTTATATTCTAATAAATATCAGCACGACATCTTATCTTATAAATAACAAAGCATTTAGCTTATCTTTAGCAATCTCATCGCAGGTGGTTTACCTTACGAATAAAATATCAGTCGTAGCTTGAGCTCCCCCAACCCAAACGCATATGATAGCTTACATACAAAAAAATAAAACTCAACTCATATATCGTATGTTAAAACTTATTCCATTATCATTTAAAAATATGTAGATAGACCCGGTGAATCAAGATCCGATCACCGGCTATGGCGGTAATACAAAAACCAAAATGCAAACAAAAATAATCTAATTTGTTGCTTCCCCACTTAAAGAAGCTTTGTTAGCCAAAAGCATGTTAACCTAGATGGTAATTGAACTACTAGATGCCTAATCCGATTAGAAAACACAAACGAACACACACCAAACATTATTGAGATATACGTCGACAGACGCACAATCACTTTTTTCCGATTATACTACAACTTCGATGGCAGTCTATCTGGAGCATCTTCGTAAAGTCTTGTGAACGGTAAGAGCTTGCAATAGCCCTGTAGTGTTGTCTGTAGATTGCGAAGATTCTCTGGTACTTTACTAAAGGTGGTAGCATCTTTGGTTCTTATAAGATAGCCTCCTTGGACAAACGATTGCAGAGCGATGTTTAAATTGTCCAATGCCAAACAGTAGGGGTGAACGTATTGTTGGTTTTTCACTGTTAGAAGTTCTTCAATACGTTTCTGGGTTTGTATGAGGGCGTCCTTGCCCGTAAACTCTTCGAAGGGATACTGAAAAGAAAAATATTTAAGGATTAGGTGTTTGTTTCGCATAAATGTTTAGTGCATTTTAAATAGAAACGAGTGCATGAGGGTTTTGGATGATTGCAGCTACCGTATGACAAATCACTTTATCGCATGATATGCAGCAACTAAAATTAATTGTTGTTATGTTACCCAAAGTGGCAATTGCCATATATAAAACTGGCTGAAATGCTAAGCGAGTGTTTATCAGGCAATAAATTAAATTTAATTATTTAATGTTCTGTCTGACGAACAAGACCTTGCAAGACACTCTTAGGTTAGGTTAGGTTCGTGTGTAAATCAGCTACGTATGCGACAGGAAACTGACTACTAAAAGCATTCTCTTGCCTCACGTGATGTTGTGTGATGTAAGGTCCTTCTTCAAAGATATTTTTAAAACAACTCTTTACAATTTTTTTATAATCACTGATCAATGGTTGCGATTTGTTGTCCCTGATTTTCAATTTTGAAAACGGTCAATATCTAAATCATACAACCTTGTTAGTCCCCAGGTATTATAGTCTACATGAAAAATGGCCCTAAAAATTGAATCTATTTTTAAAAATGAAAAATGGCCAAAAACAAAATGAAAAAAGGCCCCAAAAATGTGTCACGCTCCTATTAAAAATAGCCCCAAAAATTTATATTGAAAACAACAATACAAAAATTATGTGATGGCCCCAAATCAAATATGAAAAATAGCCCCAAAAATAATTATGAAAAACAATGCGGGATGACATAAGGCCCATGGACATTATGTCTGCTTCAAATGGACCTTATACCCATATACTATATAAAATTTATATTGAAAACAACAATACAAAAATTTTGTGATGGCCCCAAATCAAATATGAAAAATAGCCCCAAAAATAATTATGAAAAACAATGCGGGATGACATAAGGCCCATGGACATTATGTCTGCTTCAAATGGACCTTATACCCATATACTAAATAGACATAAATGCTATGGATCCATGGTAGAAATCCCTTAATCTCGTGTCACTGTGGTACAGTGCGGTGCAACGAAGTTGCGTGAGTGGCACCTGCAGCCTGCGGAAAGAGTTTTGTAACCCCGTATCCCTAGTAGCGCTCAACCCAGGTAATGTTGCCATTGTTGCACTGTTGTTAAGGTTATTCCGTCAGGCAGGCGCCTATGGTAACAATACCTGCGTGGCCAGCTACGCAGGATTAAGGGATCTCAATCCTCTTCTCTTTTCTTTGTTGGTCCGTTTTTGAGGCCATTAATTTTTTAATTTTTTGGTTTGGCCAATTTTTTGTGGGGCAATATTTCATGTAGCCAGTATCATATCGTCCTCATCATGCCAAAAGCATAAATTGGTTCGTTTGGTTAACCTTGGGTGTTCTATGTACAAGGAAACAATTACATTGAACAATGTTTCGGAAATCAAACGCCATAATTCTACGCGAGAAATTAACATTCAAATAATTTTCATTTTTGCAAGCAAGCAACGTCCAATATGGCTGAATGGTATACATTTTTAAATTAAAAGCTTATTCTTAGCTCGGGACTGAAAAGAATAAGCAGTACACCATGTGTTTACTTTTACGTTCACGGTCAACATTTAATTATGTACGTACTAATTTGAAAACAAAATTGGGGTTCTAACAGAGTTTTTTTTTAAACGGAAGCAAACACACCTTTCGTTATACGATAGCTCAGAAGCAAACGTCATACACAAACTAGATCTAAAGTGTGTTAGTATGTTCATTCACTCTGACTCTGTGTAACTAAACCAATAAAAACATTGTACGCTACACCTCATGCAATATTTGCATAAACTATAGTAACACATCCGTAATAGATTCAATAAAACGATTATATATGCTTAACAGGCTGTACTTACCTCAATGAGCGTCACAGCTAGTTGATAATACATGCAGAGGAATGGCGCTATCGCGCTGAGCAAAAGACGAGACGAATCATTCGTTGAGAAGTCCATTCTATTGAGTACGCCAACATTCCTTAACATAGTAAGAATTTGTAAAAGTTCCTGCTCAAAACAAAAAAGAAGAAGTACATTAATGACGTTTCCTATAGCATTTTCTATACCCACTTACATTCTCATTTCTTCTCCGTTCGGTGATGAATTCGTATTTGAAGATATTACATAGTTCAGCAAAATTCTCTTCTAGCTGTTCCACGGCCGAGGAACTCTGACAGCCATGAGTGTTTTGTTTCATTGCGGCCAAGACAACAAACGATGGTTTAGCCAACCAGAACATGCAAGGATTTATATAGAGTTGCATATGCAAGACAGGAACTGCTAAGGTCATAGTTCGTTGGGAAAGAGCATGACCCTTTAGCCTCTTTACATCGATGTTTTTCATGTCTACACCAATGGCCGGAGTCAACTTTAAATTAGCATTACGGAATGTCACGACATTGGAATGGATCTCAACAGTCTTAATAATTTCAAATTTGATTGCGTTTTCGTTTATGCCCACATGCGCGCCAAGTTTCTCGAATATAGATTTCAATAGAAGCACACCACTGGTAAGCTCATCTATGTTCACAGGTCGTTCACAATTCAAGCAGTATGTGTAGAAAAGTGCGACCAAATTAAATGTTGTTATGACTATCCCCCTCTGCTGTTGGTAGACAACTTCATTGGCTAGCTCCTTGATCATGCCAACATCGTCTTTATTGAGCTTTTGTAAATGCCCAGCGAGGCTTGCACGTTCAATACGACCTGTTACAGATCCGAAGAATTCCTTTGCGGATATTGGTTCACCAAAATCCATGTACATCCGACCAAAGCGTTGCTCGATAATTTTAAGAGCTTTAAAAAACCCTTTGGTAGTCTCCTTCGGTTTGGGAACTCCCAACAGCTCATACACAAAGAGCTGTTCCTCGAGCACTCGGTCATATGACACACTAACTGGCACAATAGTGACATCAGCTACTTCGCCAGTGAAGAATGGCAGCAAAGCCATCGACAGAAGACCAACTTTGGGGGCAAGAGCCTTAAAATTTCTGCTGCGTGTTCCTTCGATAAAGAACTCGGCACCAATGTGATAAGACGACACAAGGGAATACATGTACTCACGAAACACGTCCCAGTAGAGTTCTTCTCCGGAGAATGAGCGTCGCATAAAGAACGCACCTGTTTTCCGAAGCATTTTACCCATGCCAATCATCTCATGAAAGTCTAGAATGAAATAGAAACTTGATTAAAAATCAAACACCAATAAACGACGAGGCGAATGATAATAAGCGGTGGAAAAGACAACATTTATGTATTATCATACTTCTCTTAGAAATTAATTTTGTCAGTTCAAGGGCTAAAAGTATTCGTAGATCATTCGCTGCATAAGTGTTCCATACCCGGCCCGAGTTTAACCGCATCCATGATATGATATCAGAAATTGCGGGCTTAAGCAACGCAGCTTCATGAAAAGATAAAAGGATTACAATTGTATGGAAACTTATTACTTCAGTTCTGAACTGGAGCTCATGAATAAACATGAAGAGCTGGCGAACAAACGCGGATTCAGTTGAGTTTACACTTTTTTACAGGAGGTTTTTGATGTTTATTTTGTATATGTTAGAATAAGTCTAAACTTCACAATTTTTTTCGGACATTATTGATATGAGTTCTAAGATGCCGAAAAAGCCTAGCCAGCTCCTCACATCTATTCAGAAAAATAAATGTAAATGTAATACAAATCTTTAAAAGATGCAGATTGTGTGGATTAGTAAAACATTTTAAGTTTTTGTTTCATAAATATGTGTTTGGCGTAGAAACCTAGTTGGGATTAAGATACTGTATTCGATTTTTTTCGCAGGTTGCTACTATCCGATGGAGCGCTCAGACAAATACTACTGGTCCATTCAGACACCTTATATTATGTACTTAGTTTTTTAAAGGAGGAGCTTCAGTGATGAAGAGTTTTGATGTTCGGCACTCACCACGTCAGCGCCGAAAATCCGCAACCTGATGCGAGCAAAGGCCGGACAACTGCAGAGAAAGTATTCTGCTGTGTCATCCTCCTCACTTCAATCAGGACAGGTGGTGGTGTTGCCACTGAACCTTGCCTAGTAAGCTCATCGGAGATCTGCCCTGGATGCCAGTGTGACCTGAAACCCAGACCAGATTCACTGTGTTTAGCCTTTCGATCAAATTCAAAAAAAGCTTGAGTTCGAGCACTTACTTGGATGAGGTAAGAAGGTTTAGCAGCGCTTTCAATGCAGCTTAGCTGTCACTGCAAATGCCTCTTGCCTTCCACCTATTACTCACAATATACCACATAGCCATTAGAATGGCAAAAACCTCCGTTTGGAAAACAGACGCATGTTTACCCAAGTTGTAGTAAAGTCTTATGTTATCGCGTTCCACAAAGACTTCAGCAGCGGACATGGGGTCGGGTCATATCTGGGCCAAGTCTTCCTAGAAGTGACGCAGTTCGTCAGATTCCTCCACCTGTTTCTTTCCTCGCCCTGAAGTATGCGGTGATTACCCCCTTCACGAAGCCAAACGGGGGGAGAACTATCAACACGCAAGATTCCGGAAGGGAGAAGCCAGTTCTAGCCAGGTCTTCTGCTCTCACGTTCCCCTACCCGCAAACATAACTATTGTTGTTCTTTTTTCAGAGATAAACATATAATCGGTATGTTAAGTTTTAAAAATTAAAAGTTGTAATGGTACTATATTGAGAGTATTATCGCAGCAAAAAAAAATAAAGATTAATAGTGTTTATAACAAGAACATCAGTAGTCCCAGCAATTGTCCATTCCTATTTAAACGTATTATATGTATATCTTTTGAATAGGATTGTTTTCATGGGAATTGTTTTTTTAAGTGAAATAAAATTTAACGAGGTTTAAAATAAAAAGTTACATATTTTTCATTCAGTCGAATGTGAGTTATTTTAATTCCATTTCGTTTACGCGCACCAAAATAATTAGAACGGTCAGGAATTGAAGTTGACTCCGAAGCAATTTGGTTAGAAAAGTTAGCTTTGATTGATATATATATCTCATATTTTGAAATAAATCAAAAGGTCAAACTTTTGTTAAAGCGGTAGCTTAAGCTGTGCGCTTTTTTCTTCTTTTTTTGTCTAATGCCTGTTGAAGCACTCAAACCAGACACTTGTAATTTCAGACAGGTACCTACTTTGTTTTACTTTAATATTTTACCCCACTATTTCAGAAAGTTGCAAAGGCGCTTTAGTGATAAGGATCTTCGATGTTCAGCGTTTAACACTTCAGCATGCTGTGCGTGTGAGGGGCAATTTAAAAAATTGTATTAAAATACAAAGGCAACACTTACAAAAGTGCAATATAAGTTTTGAAAGACAAGAATATTTATATCTATTTTTATCATTATTTTTAAAAAAAAATGACTATCAAACTCAAAATATATAAATAATGTTTGCTGATTTTCTTAGAATTTGAAAATTATGCACTATAGTTACTTCCCTATTAATTCTTAATGTAACACAGAAAACCATATTGTTTTATGTCTTCTAGTTTCTGAGAAAATTTAAATTTAAGAAAACTACTTTTTATTATATTTCCTTGGCGATGTTTGAATGAATACGAATGAAAAAGATCCATTAGAGATTGCTTGTATGCTTGATTGCACATAATAGAAATGAAATGTTTAAAAGAGCTTTTTTTCATTGTGTATCTACTTAAAATTATTTAACTTTGCTTATAAGAATTTGTGCCTGCTCACAGCATTCGCTTTGAGTATCAGTAAACTATAGCTTTTCAAGTTTGTTTGTTCATTTTAAGTAAATGATTTTAATACAATCCGTAGGGCTTATGGAACCCCATTGGGAGTCATTTTCAAATAGATATGCGTTGACAAAAATGAATTTAAAAATTAGATTCTAACGCATTATAACTGGCGTCTACGCAGAGTATTGCAGTGTAGAATATGCCATCCCCTTGACTAGCATAGTTTTATCCAAAATATTCTAAATGTTGGTCACACTTACCCATGCCTGCAGCGATTCCCGGTATTTCAATATCATAATGGAAGCAGATGTACGACATTAAAATAAAGTCACAGTAACTTCTGTGGCTAGGTAAATACAGCACCGGATTCTTTCCCAGTCCTTCCTTTACACGATTCAAGTTCTTCTCATTGACGTAAATGCCTGATGTAATTCGCTTTCCAATCGCGGTGATAGCAATACCGCACCATCGTATTACAGCCATATTGCGGTCCAAGCCGATCTCATCGATATGTTTTTTTACCTGACGTTCAACGTCTACCCTCGGTCGATTCTCAGACTTTGCATAAATATCAATTATTTTCTGTATTTTCTCACTCTGCAGTACATGTTGCTTCAACGAAGCTGGATTAAGATATTTTTCGAAATGTTGTGCTACTTTGGGATTGTAGGCTTTCGTCATATCAGGCTCCTTGCCTTTTTCAAGGATATTTTGGAAGTTGTTCATATAATCCGATGTGTCATCGTTTTTGCTATGACTAGCCGTGATGGTAGTCATTTTTGAATGAAGCACAACACTGATAGAAACAAAAGCGGAACAATTGTACACGAACGCACTCCCGAAATAATACCTACTAAAGCACTTTCTTTTAACTACGAAAAACAACAAGACGTGATGCAATGCAACGTAATTGTACAATTATTCGCTATTAAGAACCGACGGATTGTGTTAGACTACTCACGTCTGAAATGCTACTCCTTGACTGGAGCAATGCCCAATTGTTCAAACTCAAGTTGTTTACAATCAATTAAGCTAATCAGTAATCACTATTAAATTTTACAGTCAGAGGATTGATACACAAAAGCGCGAGCACGGGTGAGACATCGATCAGTATAAATATAAACAAATACCACAAATTTGAGATTCAGGAATGATTAATGCAATTATTGACAAGAGCGGAATGTTAATTTCTTTTTTTGCAGCTGGTAAATGCTTCTTCAGACTGTGTTGCACAACGATGCAAAGGCAAGTTCGCGGACTAGTATACAAGTCGATCTTGAGAAAGTGAATTAAGTTTTTTACTTATAAATTTCAATTGTAAAAAAGTGCAACCACTTCCACTCCCTACAGACATGTTTTTTCAATTAAAAAAAAAACTAGCTGTCAGTTAAGGGGAATCGATGAAAACATAGAACTCGAAGTGTCACGGAAAAAAATGTTGTAGTAGAAGAATAACGTTTCCAATTTTTTTTTTAGTGGTGAAATTCCATATCCATATTGCTTGAGCCAGTGCGGCTGGCATATTTCCAATTTGAAACGCGGCCAGTTGAGATGACGTTATAGAATTTTAATTTTAATTATTTGTTGTAAAGTTTAACAGATTTATTGTCCGACAAAAACTGGAAGATTTTATTACTATTGAACAATTCAGTCTCTTCCTGCAACCAGTGGCTTGAAAACCAATTGGAATAACTGCAATCGGAATCATCAAATTGATTCCTTTTAAATCGCAACGACATACCAATTACATTAAAATAATAATATGGATTTATCAATTAAGAACCAACTTCCTTCTCGGAGTAATTATTTATTGGATCCTTTACGATATTCATAAGGCAGTGTTTTATTTTCTCATTTGAAACAAAAATATTCTTCATCACTAGATTCACTTTGCGAAGGCGGATTCGAAATGCAACTGAATGAATTAGATAAGATTATATTTTAATTACTTGAACAAAAGATTGTTTTTCGCCAACGAAATAATGGTAGCAAATAAGAAATTCTAGTTATTCTACTTACAATTAATGGTTTTAAACCAATTAGAAGTAAACTGATAGATTCCACTTGGATTGGAGTTAGCGAGAGAGAGGTTTATATTTCGATAAATCAAGATCAGCAAAATTGGAAAAAAATCGACTTTTTTTTCAACTTCATATGATGATATAATTTAAAGTCAAAATAAAAATCTTTTTTTTTTACCAAACGAAGACACCCTAAAAATCTATCGGCCAAATTTACCCCAATTACCAACGATTTAAGGAAAGTCTTAGCTAGGCCCTGTTACATGAAACTGCAAGTTACAATCTAAAATTCTACAGTCACATATGCCTGTTATTCTCACTATATAATATACAAATGAGTCTCAATCAGTTAATAGTTGTAAAACGTATAATAATAACCCTACGGGTAGCGATGACAAGCACCGCTCAGACATCAACAAAATAAAAACTCGGTTATAAAGGGTGATTTTTTATTCATATTATTATATTTCATTCATTTTTTCGAATTTTTTGTGTTTTTTTTTTAAAAAAAGTTCTAAACCTCTTAAAAAATCACCCGGTATATTAACAATAAAATAATTGTTTTTCTTGACATGTTTATTTTATTAAATGATTTTTTATTTTATTTATTTGTTTGTCACTAGCCAAAAATAAATAAACAACATGTTATTCTTGGTCTGTTATATTACGTATACCCTTGCTTCACATGCCTATTAAAATCCATACACACACTTTTTATTTTCAAATAAAAAGTGTTGAAAAATAAGATTTACGGAGGCTCAATGATGATGATGATGTTTGACATGCGAACATAATCACTTGTAAAATTGTATAAATTAGCCTGTAGAATTGTAATTATTCACAGGAACTTACAAGTCCATAGTGGTAGTTTTGTGGAACGCCTGTAAATGTCCTCTTCGACAAGGAAAGTATAAAAATGTCCAATGGAAAACCGCATACGCTTCGCGCTCAAACTTTACGAATCTATCAGAATTTTAACACTTTTTCCACGGTAACACTTAATCCAAAACAGCTGATTAAGGAACTGTCAACCGTTAATAATTTTTTTGTAGATACCACAATCAAGTGAAAACAAAACGTAAATAAACCATGCTATGGAGGCGTAGGAGTTTTCTCCTTAGCAGGAATCAAATAAATGTATTAGTACGCTTCTTAAGTGCCTCAAAGGCTGATGAAATTCACGTGGCCGAACACCCCATCACTGCTGGCTACCTATCCAAAGTTCTGGGTAAGTACTTCTTTGCGCACAGCTTGCGTCTAATTTTTCTCAACTTTTATAATTGAATAGGCTCAAACCATCATAGTTGGTCGACAGCTTTAACAAAACACAAAGAGTTATATCATGTAAAGCGAGAAGACCTCATCAATTCAGCAGTAACCTTAAAATCGCTAAACTATACCATTGATGAAATTCTCGAGAAGCCAATGCTTCTATACACCAATTCCTTAACCATACAAAATCGTTACAATGTGCTGAAAGAGTGTGGTTTCGAATCAATGCCGGTGGGTGTACTCGCCAAGTTTCTTACGGTGATGAATAAAAAGGTTTCCACCCTCAAAGGTCAGGGATACATACCTTTTGATGTCGATGTAGGGGAAAAGCTTTGCGCGTGTTTTAAGGACATTGAGCTGGATAACTCGACTAAATTTGGCGAAGATTTGCAATTGAAAAAGTTACGAATGAACATTTTGAACCTGTACCTGACAAAGCGATTGGGAATGAATGATGTAAGCTTGGCTAAACTCTGGAAAGTCTACTCACGTATTCGACATAGAAGTTTTGAATCAATTCAGCGAATGGTGCATATTTTAGAAAATGATCTGCAATTTTCAAATGAGCGCATAATCAAAAATGCGTTCGCTTTGTATGGAGACCCCGACAATGTAATTCGAATGTTAGAGGAGGTAAAACGCATCGATGGACAAGATATGCGCGACGTTCTCCATAGGATGCCAAAAATTCTTATGTCGTCAACTGATAGTTTGATAAAGACTATGCAACACATTAAATCGTTCAATATTAAAGAGGAGGCGATACTGAAATGCTTGGAAGTACTCACATTGAGCCCAGACACGGTATTAGAGAGGCTTAAAGATTTGCAGGAGGTCGACGAGTTCAAGGTATTATGCACAAATCCGCGAGTTTTGCGCTTGGTTCACTACCACAATAAAGCTCGACTGAGGTTGGACTATTTAAACAAGTTGAAAGTGCGTTGTGCCTCTTTACATGTTTTGTCATGCGGGTCGGTGGCGTTCACCAAGTAAGTTGCCCCCGTTAATCACCACTATACACGTCGTACTCATTTTATAATTTTCAGATTTGCTCGTGAGGGCTCAGATCGTACCAAGGGAAGAGACGTCGTCGTATTTCTGTCAAATGAACTTCAGCGCGATCAAAAGGACATCCGCAATGTCTTATCTCGTCATCCAAACTGGTGCCATATACCCCTCTTGCAAGTGAAGCAATGTTACGACTACCTTTTAGCTAACAATTTCTCCAAAGAAGATATCTTCAAAAATGTTTATATCCTTCTGTATCCAATGTAAGTATTGTAGGCACAGATATTAGACCCTTCTTTTTAATATAATGCTGTTTACATTACAGTAAGCGAATAGAAGAGAAGTACCTTCTTCTCCGCAAACCCGAAACTCTCGCAGATATGAGCGTGGAAGAAACCTTTGACGAAATTACTAACTATCAAAAGCTTGCCCTCGTCCTATACCTAATTGAAAGTGAATTCCATTTCACCGGTGATGGCGTATGGACCGAACAACAAACTCAGCAGGTAGAAAATTTTCATAATATTTTACCCGATTTCCCAGAAAGCAACAATGTAAACCGCTATGGATTGAAAACATCAACTAAAAGTAAAACAAAGACTAGCAGCCTGTGATCTAGTAAATAGTTCAGAATGGTGATTATTACGAATAAAAGTATGTTACAGTGGTCGCAGTTTTGTATAAACTTTTGTTTCCAACAATAAAAATTGAGAAGTCTTGTAAACTGATGTGATTTAGCTGGTCGCCTCTGGCGTGTCGTGGTCCACAGTGATCGCTGAATGCTTTATGGAGCAGGATTTCAGTTTGTCCAAAATTTCTTTGTATGCGGGTGATATAGGTTTTTGAACAACTTCACGGTACGTATACGTCGAGTCGGGATTAAGCTGTTGATAATAATTAATTAGCAAAATGAATAGATGCAGATGCAATACTCACGTTTAAACTATACGACATATCCGAATCGAATCCCCTGAGATCGCCGCACACGACAAATGGAATGATCTGCCTATTTACCTCAGATTCCGTGGCGCTTGCAATCAACTTCACATCATCCACCATAGGATTAATCATCTGTGGGATATATCCATCCGGGCATTTGTAATTCTGACACACGACGAAAGCCTCGATACTGGAATTCCTTGAACTATGCGGCTTAGCAATAGACACTGTTTCGAAGAAAATTCTCAATTGAGAGTACAGCAGACTCGTGTCCTTGCCGCGAAAAATCTTCGCTATGAAATTTCCACCCGGCATGAGGACATGGGTTGTGATACTCAAAGCAGCGAGCAAAAGCTGCGATTGTATATATTCGTCAATGTCGTGCAGACCAGTTACGTCTGGAGCACCATCGCAGACGACTAGTTGGGCTTTCTTCTCACCAAAATGTTCGATTATAGCATTGGCTGTGCTAAGTTTCGTAATGTCACCTTGAATTTGAATTACTCCAGGCAAGGGAGCCATGGCCTGCAAATCTACGGCAATGATTTTAACATCCTCCTTGTTTCCGTCTTCGTAAAGACGTTTTGAGAGAACTTGGCTCCAACTGCCAGGTGCTGCACAGAGGTCAACGGCCCTTGTCACATCTTTGATAGAGGTTGCAAAAACAAATTTTGTAGAATTTTGGTATGAGAGTAGGTAAATTCCATACTCACCTTTAAGGATGTGAAACTTTTCATCGATGTGCAGTAACTTAAATGCACTTCTTGCTCGCCAGCCTTCTTCTTTCGCCATTCGGTAGTAGATGTCACGTTTATCTTTTGAAGTTTTGCCCATGTTTATAACGATTTTAATTGAATTCTTTTTACAAAGTAATTTATTTAGGATGTGAAAATCAAAAGTGTACACACGCACGGTTGTAGTTTCGTTGTCGATGGCTAATGTCAAAATGGGAGAACTGTTCAGTTTATCAATTGCACGTAGTATTACGTCGATTTTCACTGGCCCATTCGCAACTATCTCAGTTTAGAACATGCATTTGGCCGCAAGTAAGCTAATTTGCGAAATTGCTGACTGGGTGTTTACATTTAAGTTATCCCATTTGGGTTGACACGTTTCCACATTGCATTGGACATCTAAATTGTAAACAAACAACACAAAATCTTATAGAAATGACATGATAGTTCAATAATCCCAGAAATGTTGAAAAAAAATAAATTAAATCAGTTTAATTTCAATTGTGTTTTAACATGAATCTTTTGAAGTTAATTAATTCTGTTCATATTAAAAAGATGGCTAAAATATACACCTTTTTGTCAAGGAAACAGAAAAAAAAATAAATGTAATGTCTTCGCAAACGAAAATGTATATTGTAAAGCTTAATATGCTCATTTGCTTAAGTGTAAATGAGCTTTTAGAAAGGAAATATTGTCGACAGGAGAAGATAAATGTAGAAATGTCAAAAGCAATTGTGTTAGGTAGACAAAAAAACGAAATGTGCCCTATTATTTCGAAGCCCAAAGTACTAGAATAATGAGAAATAACTATCCTAAAATTAACTTAAGCAAACAGATCAAAAAATTGTGTTTTGACAGACAAGAAGACGCACGTGTATAAATCTTTGGCAAAATTATCATCGGTGCTCGTGTTTCGTAAATAATTAATATATTTCTGAAACAGATAGAATAAAGTAATCATGTCGCTGATGAGAATAAGGTATCTATTTTAACAAAAAAAAAAAAAGTTTTTCCCAGATACACATTATATTGTTTCTAGAAAACCAAAAACCCGCAAGGGAAAAAAGATCCTCCTTGCCAGGGAGCCGCAACTAATCGAAGGCTCTCGGAACATGTTGTTCGTTGATGGACGAAAGTGCACCGGAGAAGTTAAGCTAGCAATGAAGGATTTGCATCAGTTAAGAAAGCCTCTCACTAAAGTTCTAAACCGCAACAACGACATTACCCCCTTTGAAGATCCATCTTCGCTGGAATTGTAAGTAAGAACATTTAACGCAGTGGCGTCATATTATATTCTCTTACTTCATAGTTTAACAATGAAAAACGATTGCGCACTCTTTGTATTTGGATCGACATCAAAGAAACGACCAAACAATTTGGTTCTTGGCCGCATATTTGAAAATGAAGTTCTCGATATGGTTGAGTTGGGCATCAAGCAGTACATTGGTTTGTCTGAGTTCAAAAATGAAAAAATCGGTACGTGCGTTAAGCCGTGCCTTGTGTTCAACGGTCCCAAATGGAATCAAACCGAAGAATTGCGAAGATTAAGAAGTCTTTTGATGGACACTTACCACAAGGATAAAGTAGATGCGATTCGCCTACAAGGTATTGAACACGTTATGAGTTTCACATGTACAGAAGATCTCACCATATTGCTGCGATCGTACAAAATTCTGCTGAAGAAATCAGGACAAAAGACACCTCGAATTGAGTTGGTAGAGATTGGACCATCGGCTGATTTCACTGTGCGGCGCACTAGAATCGCTTCTGAGGACTTGTACAAACAGGCTAGGAAGCAACCAAGGGAGTTGAAGATCACAAAGAAGAAGAACATTTCTAGGGATGGATTGGGTAATAAACGCGGTCGTGTGCATCTTGGTCGACAGAATGTGACCAAAATTCAGACTAGACGTGTTAAGGGTCTCAAGAAGACTGCCGAAGAGCGGAAGGCAGATCGACTGAGGAAAAAGGTTGCAGCAAAGAGTAAGGTTGCTGCGTCTGCAGAGGAATAGGATATATATTTTTTTTATATTATTAAGAACAAATAATGATGAGCTAAATATATAAATACGTTTTTATTTTTAAAAGAGAACTGGTTGTGTGTTTTTCTTATTGTTAACAGTTAAGAAATCGACGCTTAAAATGCAATTTGGGATGGCTTAAAGCAACAGAACAGTGAGGTTACACATTGTATTGTTAGTTTTTGGAAATCGATAAATTGTTACATGACTGATTAATAACAACAAGAAAATATGGGCAGTTATGTAGATAGAAAATTCTTAAAACCATGAAGTCTTGGTGCAATGCTCTTTCTTCGATATAGTTCCAGCTAGTTCGCATAGCAGGTGTTAATACGTTAAGGAGAAATATATATGAGAACAGGCGAAGTTGATTTGTTGATATGACCAAGGACAACAATTTGATACGTCTTCAATAAAAAAATAAGGTCGTTAAAATTGAAGAACTTCTGGTTTTGATTCTGAAATTAAATCCAGTTCCAATTTTCTATTCTTTCCAGGAGAAGAAAGAACAAAAGATATAGGAATTATAGCCACTTCTATGGATCCTTGTCATCAATTAAATGCTTATGAAATAAATTGATGACGCGCCTTATCTGTTGGGTTCCAATAATAATACTGGTAGAAAACTCTCTGGAAATTTAACTTGTTGGCAAAAAAAACTCGGTCTTGGGTGCAATTTCCAAAAAAAACAAAGTTTGTGTTGTTCCTAAATAAAAGGAACGTACAAAAATTCGAACCACAGGCTCTCGAGGGAATCCCTCTAAATTGCGGATTATCTAGAAGTAATCCTTAATAGAAAATATAACTGGAAGTGAAATGTCAACCGCGTATGCGGCAAAAAGTGGTGACTAAACCCTAAAATAATTCTGTAGCTGTAGTTGGCAATTATACACCAACACAAATTATGAAAAAGTATGTGGGAAAAAATGTTAGCTCCGACTGCATGTCACCCTTTGACAGACCATTCTCCTTTTCGAGCAAGAAAGAATAGAGTATAAATCAAAATGAATATGGACTGTCGCACAGGGCCGGTGTATTCCAGGGAAATTAAATATACATAGCTCTATCAGGTTCTGGCAATTGTGGAAACGGCCCGTTCATCTCAATTTTTGAATCCGGTGGATTGGCCTATTGCTTTTATTGAAAACGTTGGAAAGGAAGAGTGAAGAATGTTAACTATATAGTAAGAAAGTTTTCGAATTACGTATGTTCCACTACTATTTTTAAAGGAAGATTTAAAAAAAAAATGTAAGAGAATAAATTCTTCGAAAATAGAAAATACCACGCGAAAATGGCAACAAAAAAAAAATAACAAATATGAATTTCTCTGGGTGAGGCCGCTGGTATGGAGATTAAGTTCATCAAATGCCACGATGATCTTAATAATTTATGATTAAGATTTTTATTAACATTACCAATATTTATATATTTTAATACTTACAATACTCACAGCATAATGAATTATTTGATCCCTGTAGTAGTAGTGCAAGTAGTGTCTTTATTGGCTTTAATTATGATTCATCCTTAAACGATCTGATTGTCTTCCATCAAAATATTAGAATTATGAGATAAAACTTAGATAGCTTTGCTTGTATTTAAATAATTCTTTTAAAATATTTCCTGATATATTAGTTTTACCTGAAATTAAGATCTTTGACCCTGAATTACGCAACTATTAGATCCCGGGTTATAACTTACTTGTATGCAATGATAAATACCCATCAGGTGGAATTGCAATTTTTGTGAAGAAGAATATTGTTATTGAGGAGGCGATTTCACCTGATCTGGAAAGTGCTGATTATTGCTAACGTCAAACTAGATAGTGGTGTTTTTATTGGCATTCATTGCATATATCGGCTCCAGTTTATCCACCAAGATATATTTTTAAAGGATATTGAAGAACTTCTTACCGAAATAACCAGCAACAATGTTTGTATTGTTGGCGATATGAATATTGATATACTTGGCTTTCCTTCTGGTTCTGATAGTTATTTGCTCCTTTTGTCTTCTTTGGGCTTTAAATCTATGATAAATGTGCCAACGCGAGTTACTCCAATTAGTAAAACATGTATTGACCATATTTGCATCCAGTCTTAAATCCCTGTTAATGTGCGTCCAATCGTTCTTGAATGGGACATAACCGATCATTTTGCTACTGGTATATCTTTTTTAGATATCGAACGACTAGATGACAAATCAGAAACTCAAATCATACAAAAAATTAATTACTCGATGCTACGTGAATTCCTCGCTAGGGTGAGTTGGAATAAAGTATACATTTGTAACAATCCTTCATACGCTTTTACTAATTTTGTAAATACTCTCGCTATTTATGTTTCTACAAGTAAGTACGTAAAATAAAATCGTAAATACAAAAAAATTAAGCTATGGATGACTGACTATCTATGCGAGTAAGTAAATTATAAAAATATTTATTACGCTAGGAACAAGAACAAATTACACTTACCACGTATACAAAATGAGTACAAACAAATGTAGAAGGATATTCATGAACTAATAAGTGCCCAAACATAATACAAAAGAAAGTTCGATGAAAATAGGTTTAATCCGAAGCAGCAATGGAATGTTATTAATAATCTGTTGGGCAAAAGGTATGTAGACAATGGCTTAAAAAGCATAACGTTTTCAGAAAATATTATATCCGAAAATGACGAGGAAATTGGAATTGGCGAGGAAATTTGGAATGTGGCTGTAAGTAATAAACATAGTTCCATCTGCGACCTTGATAATGTTGACCAAGAATCTGTTCGTGATATAGAAATCTTATCCTCATTCATTGGTGTAGTGAGGAATATTGAGATACTTCAAGTGATTTCTAATCTAAAATCGAAAAACTCGTGTGGAATAGATGGCTTAAGTAGCATTGTCATCAAAAATATTAGTAATTAAATCATTGAACCATTAACTTATCTTGTAAGCCTAAGTTTCGAAGGCGGTATATTCCCTGAACAGCAATAATAATTCCAGTACACAAAATGGGTAACAAATGTGACTCGAATAATTATAGACCAATTTCCTTGTTATCAGTCTTTTCCAAAATTTTTAGAAAAATAATAACTAAAAGAATGATAATATTTTGTGATAAATATAAAATCCTTAGTACATCTCAATTTGGATTTATGAACGGGAAATCTACTGAAGATGCCTTACAGTCATTTTTGGAAAATAAAAACCTTGCGATAGATAAAGATAGTCCTTGGACCATTGCTCTTCCTTATTTATGTAAACTCTATATTCAAATTACCGCTAAACTATTTCGCTAAGTATTTGTGCTGTCCTATATCGGATCAGAACCGATCTATATTAGCGAAGCAACCTGTCAAGTGGCGAAAAAAACTTAAACTTTAAAAGGCTTTCATTGTACTGAATCACACAAGTCACGATACCCGTGATTCGTTGTTTAATTATTGATTTAAATTCGGATAAAAGACCCAAATAAGTTTGGAAAACTTAAAAACGTACATGAGCAGCTAAAATAGTAGAATTAAAATTTTATTCTCAATGTACCTATCAAGTAGTTAATGTAACCAAAATCACTTTTTCTTGACTATGGAATATATTTTATTAATTATCTATCATACAGTTATTGTTACCATATTTTTTCTTACATACTAGATAAATACAATCATCTCTAATGAATGGCCCCGACTAGATTTCTAATGCGCCTGCTTTTTGATTCCAGCATTGCCTGTTCCAGTACATCTATAATGTGTACGAGATTATTAACATCTGTCTGCACTATTATATCTTTTCGATTTTTCGCTTCATTTTCATGCACTTGCTCGCTATTCACAAAATTGATTAATTCTCGGTTCTCGCTTTTTGGTTCAGTGTGTAGATTCAATTTCATCGTTACCACTACTGTTGTTTGATTCAAAAGGCTTCTGGAAGCAATTTTCACTTCCAGCCTCCACTCCAAGTTAATTAAACGATACGATTTGATGTTGGCCCATTTGATGGAACCCTCGACAAAAGCTCGTTTACTTACAACAAACTGAGTAAGAATCGATATATGATCTAAGGAGAATCCGTCCTTTTTTAAATTATCAAAATCTTCATCCGTCACATTGGCTTTGGTGGCGTCGATTAAGAGGCATATAAGTGCTTCAATGGCACTCCGAACTTTTTCTGGACTTGAGGCGTATTTCTTTGCTAATAAGTCGTATTTGGAAATGTTAGGGCCATTTGTAAGATAGTCAAAAGCAGACTTGCAGAGTTCAACAACATCCTCGGGGGATTTATCACGCACAAGTTTAAGATGTTCTCGTTGTTCGTTCTTCAAATAGAATGTAGACATTGTTTTTTTTTATTATTTTTAATTGGCAAAATTTATGGAATGATTTTCGTAGGTGATAAAGTGCGCTTGAGAAGAATTGTTGACATTTTAATTATATGAACTGTTCGATTTGAAATTCTAATTGTAAACTATATCAGGTTGCTAGTCTGATTGATGATGATGCCAAGTTTATAGAATTTTCACCTGTTTCCATTTATTTGGTTTGTTTCACATATCTTTTGACATTTTAATGCGTGTTAATGTTATAATAATATAAATAATATCATATAAATAGCTGTGAAATAATAATAATGGCTAAAACATTACAAAAAGTTTTCGCGATATTTTGACCATTTGTATCTATCCTTAGATTGTATTAATTTTGATACATAGTTTGTAACACCCCTTAATTTTCATCGGAGACCCCTTAAGATATTTATATTTATGGTCAGAAACCTAAATTTAACATGAATAGGATTTTGGTAGAGTAGTTTCAGATTTATCTCAATTAAAAAAATAACACCATGACGTTCATTCAACTCTATTATTTGATTTCTTTTTCATCATGTTAGCCTTTACCTTTCGATTGCTCATTCCTTCTATCCTTCGTTGTTAAATAAGTTTTAAAAGTTTTTATTTACTATTTACCATTTTGAAGAGGTGAGGACCTCTTGCGAACGTTCAAGAGTAAAAACTGTCAGAAGCTTCTCAAAAATTAATTGCCGTTCGGAGTCGGCATTAAACTGTAGGTCCAGTTATCGTTGCACTGTGGTATTCCCCTTTCCAAACCATATCAGAGCGCCATGACCATTTTACCAAATTTGTTTTGATACAAATTGGCATCACTTACAGCAAAAATACATCATCTCATCAGCATTTGCAGTGAACTTGCATTCCACCATGTGCGAATGCGTTTGTATTATTGTCTCCTCGAATTATTTATAGATTTGTTTACATGTAAACAACTGACAGATGACAGTTGGCAAAACAAACAGCTGTGTCTAGCTTTGTCATCGCCATCCCCAAACTTTATTCCAGCTTCAAGTGAAATGGAGTTTGATAGTCCGGATGTGGAAAAGGATTTTCCTGGCCTTTACGCCTCCGAAACGGGTGCCGGAAAAAAGAAGGAAGAAAGTGATTGTAATAAATTTCACGAAATTTCAGTATTTCCAAATAAATTTCCATTTTTCTTCATCTGTATCTAGTCAGTGAGGGTGACCACGATAAGCACAATAAGAAGGAGCTTCTCATTGGACGCCGTAAGGACAAGAAAGACAAGAAAGACCGTGGCTATGCTGCACTTGAAGGGGAAAGCTCTCCAGAAGAGGATTTAGAAGCTAAGTAAATACAAAAATATCATTTGATCTCTATGTAAGTACACTTCAATTATGCTTTTTTCAAGAAGTCCATCGAAGTCTTCAAAGAAATCTAAGACTTTCAAGTTCTCCTCATCAAAGAGCAAGGAAAAACGGGAGAAATCTCGTGAAAAAGATAAGGTTGAAAAAGATACGAAAGAAAAAGACGAAAAAGAAAAGGATTTCAAGGAGACCAAGGAGAAAAAACGCGACAAAGAAAAAAAGGAAAAGGATAAAAAAGACAAATCCAAAGATAAGGACAAGAAAGATAAAAAGTCGAAGGCAGTAAATGAAGAAGTTCTTGAGTTGGGAGATGTTCAGCCAGTTTTCGGGGTCTCTGTCAGTCTTGCCACTGAACGAAGTCGTTGCCACGACGGAATTGATTTGCCACTTGTAGTGCGCGATTGCATTGACTACTTGCAGGAGCATGGACTGCGTAGTGACCAAATCTATAAAGTTGAGCCAGTAAAGACCAGATTGCAGAATTTTAAGCGATTGTACAACAATCGGGAATCGCAAGGAACCGACGACATGGACGTACCCACCGCCTGTGGGCTACTAAAATTATTTTTAAGGTTTTATTTTTAAGAGTTTTGTGTTTACTTTTACTCTAGTTAAGCGGTTACTATGTTTATTTTTTAGGGAATTGCCAGAGCCTATATTGACTACTGATTTAATAGCGCGTTTCGAGGAAGTTTCCTCACATCCTCAGGTCACAAAGCAAGAGAAAGAACTTAAAACACTATTGCAACAGCTACCAAATTGCAATAAAACGCTTCTCTCGTGGATTTTGTTGCACTTTGATTCGGTTATTCAAAATGAAAAGCACAACAAAGTGAATGCTCAGAGTCTTGCCATGCTTTTGAGTCCACCGTTACAGATGTCCCATCGACTCTTGGTCACATTGCTATGCCATTGTCCCAATTTGTTTTCAGACTATCAACTAAAGAAGTGAGTATAAGCTTTATATTTTTAATGTATAGGTATATGTTATTATTTATTTTAGAATTTGGTTGTTGTGCTAAATTTATTATTTCGTCATCTAGCGGCGGTAATGTAGTGGTGCGTGACATCACGGACATGTCCGTTATACATTCAGAAGGAGTTTGTTTTGTTACAGCCGCTCCTTCATTTTCAACTGCCTAAAATTCATGTGTTACACAAGTACTTACGATTTAAAAAAAATGAAGTGTAATTTATTTAACTAACAAAATACATCCAATCGCAGTTCCTCCTATTTGAGAATGTACTGACATGAAGATCACTTTTGGTGCAAGTAACTCATAAAAATAAAGCTACCGTTGGTCTAAGAAGATTTAACCCTGCAATTTTTTGGACAACAATTCCTTGTTTTTTCCGCAACTGCTTTCATTTTAAACAATTTTTTTTCTTGCTGAATAGAGAATCTGCTGAAAAATCCGTTATCTTCTTAAGAAATCTTCAGAGCTCTTAAACTTTGCAACAATACTTTTTGGCGGGCACTCTCATCCTGAATCGTTTTCAGGAAATTAACCTTGAATCTCCGATCTGCAAGACTAAAATCACATATTGTTACAGGATCCAGAGGTTCTTTATTGAATTCATCTTGCTCTTTTTTTAAAGACGTTCTTATGCACCACAATATGCTTTTTTATTTGGTTAGATATCCGGCGGACGAATATAGGGCTATCCGGCACTATTTCATGCCAAATATCCGGTATCTGACAAAATAACTGTACGTTACATTTCTAATCTTCATGTTCGTCTAATAAATAAAAATATTGCATACGCAACTATGGGATTACTCAAGTCCCGGCATCTTTTATTTACTTTTGCGGTTTCTTAACCAACTGCAACTTATCTTCTCTGATAATGTTGATCGATGCTTTTTATCTGGTCTTATCTTCAAATTCCTTCTTGTCAGCAGCGTTATCTGATTTTATTTTAAATAGATCTCGCACAGAATCACAATTGATCAGATCAAACGATTTAGCTATGTCAGGTCGTTTCAGGGGAATAATAAAATTTTTAATCAAGTATTATTTTTACTGCCTATCCTTTAATGGTCATGGTTTAATTGTGCTATTTTGTTTGTTTACTTTAAGATATGTCCCACCTATTACATCAGCAAGCCCAAAGCTACCAGAAACTCCTAGTGACATCCAAACCGAACTATGCAAACAAGAGAGCTTGCTTACGCAAATTCATTCCGAAATGAATGCTGGATTTGTTTCAAAAAAACGCGAGGAGCAACTTTGGGAAGTACAGCGCATTATCACCCAGCTGAAGAGGAAATTACGTAGCTTCGAAAAGCGTCAGGAGAAAAGTACCGAAGAAGCCATCGAACCGGATTCATCCACCATCACTACTGTCGCCGTCGTCACAACACTGACGCACGCAAATCGAAATCAAATTGCATGCTCGAAAGCAACTTCTGATGATGAATCAATGAAAACCATAACAATTCCCTCAACGGAGTCGGGAACAAATACGGAAACAAAAAATACACCACAAGACACTACCGACAGTGGTGCGATAATTTCTGAGGTACAGCAACCTGTTGAGGAAATGACCGCCGTCGACGAGGGAATGTATATGCATGAGTGTGGTCTTTTAATGTTACCCAAAACTCATCCAGAATATCATAACTTAATTCGTTTACAATTGGAGAACCAAGAGTTAAACAACTGGAAGACTCAATTGCAGACACGAATCAGTGCAGAGCGAGCTGAAATTCTTCGACTAAAAAAATTCCTTATAGCATCTGATGCTCAAGCAAAAAAGCAGCCGGCACCCAGCAATGATGATATTGGTGACTATGACAAGATCATTGACAACTATATGAAAGAGAATGCTTTGCTCGAGCACAAAAAGAACATTTTGGCCGAGGAAATATTTGAAGAAAATAAGGAATTGATTACCTTGCAAGTGGAATTGGCAATGCGCCCTTACTGTTTGTAATTTATTTCTGAATTTAATTAACTTTGCATTGAATAAGGATATAGCTAAGCTACATATTTACATTATTTGTGTTGAAATAAAGTTTATTTCTTGTGAAAGAATACCTTTGTCATCTGCTTGTAGCTAGTGGTTTTGTGAGTTCTTGGACGTTGCAGTTGTAGTGTATCGAAAACGATATTTGTCGTTTTATGAGTCGTGAGGGATTTTGCCAAAGTAGGTAAGAATGGCGAATAATGTTATTCGCATTCGGATCTAATGGCTTCTGGTGTTTTGTGGGATACCAAGGGGTTCTTTTCAAAATAAAGACAAATTAAAGTAGGCGTGGCAAACAAACTTCATATGGAAAACTTGGTAAGTAGATCAGTGTCTATGTACATATTTTATGAAAATCATAGTTCTTTATTCCGTCAACTTTAGCTTTAAAACGGTTTTATTCTCAATTGTGGAATCTTCTAGTGTCAATATTACTTTTTACACTTAATTATATCGGGATTGTATAGAGTATATGGGTTCCTTGTTCAAAATTTAAGACCTAAATTAGAGACGAATGGTCGGCCATTGATTACAAATACATATATAAATATATTTTTTGGGGTCTACGATGAATATTAAGGGGTGTTACAAATCCATATCCTTTGGGATATGGTTAACAACAAACACAATTAAGCAATTTATTACACGTGAATCTAATTACTCAAGTAAAAGTAGAATGGCGTGGCTGTTCTGCAGGAGTTCCTGTAGTATTTATTTCCGTGTTACGGCACCGCGAGGGTGGTTGTACAGTACTCTTTTTCTCGTCTTTTTAAAAGCCAAGTTTGTGATCAGGATTTAACAATCCCCCCAATCTATTGCATGTCTACTGGTCCGACTGATTGGTTTGTCGATTTGATTTTAAAAAAATTACTGCAAGTTTCCCGGCTTCGTTACACAAAAAATACTGCAGTACATAGAGTTGTATAGGACCATTGCTTAAAATTTACACTTTGAGTGCAATCCAATTTTTTTCGAGATGAATAGCTTCTGATCTTAACCAAAGCAACTTTATCTCAGTTTTACTTTTCTTTTGTAGTCTTCATACTTTTTGTAGATTGTCCATGATTAACCGTACGTAAGCGCCTAATGAACAACTGCGGTGAAGAGCCTTTAGCTACGGGTAACTTTTCGGTCACTGAAAATAGCAGTTTTTCTGCCACTCATCCTGCGTTGCTTTGCTTTGCTGATTCTATATATGTGATTTAAGGTATTCTTTCAAACAGTTGTTTGAAACATTTTTTCGACATAGCGCTACGCACACCAGCTTTTTGCTTTGCAGTTCTATCAAGTGCGTTGTTCAATTGACATTTTTGATAGCTTCATGCGAATTTTTTTCCGATATCTATCGACATCCTTCTGGTCGCGAAATTTGTTAAGTGAAGAAAATATAAGCAATAAAAATAAAGCAATTTAGGAAGTAATTTTTTGTGTCTATTACTTAAATTTGTGATTTCAGAGCAAGGGCTAAAAAAAACAAGAAACAAAGAGTAACAAGCATTCGAAAAGAAAATAGTCCATTGGCCGTCTCCTTTTAATTGTTCTGTCCGTAAACGGATACCTTAAATATAATTTGAGCATCGAATGGAGTATGCGCTGCGGAGAATTTTCCGTTCCGATGGATACCTCACTAGTTCCGTCTTTCGTAGGGTATCGCATCCCTGCAAAACATCCACCCAAACATCAAGTGTTGGCTGATAATCTATAAATGCAAAATAGAGCAAGGTACTTTAGACGCTTTCATTGTGCACTTTGAACTCTTACATGTTCACTTATTACGAGCGCCAGCAATATCAAAACTATTGGTTGTCCATAGATTTATTTTTTAAACTATTTATATTTTGGATATTTGCATATGTAGTTGATTTTATTTATTCATTTAAAACAGTTTGACTTGTACAGTAAGATACAATCTCCTTTCCATTGTAGTTTCCGACTCAAATATATCCGCTTTTTTCACTGCTGGGATCGCGCTGGGCCCACTTCGGTGCCTAGTGTTGTGTGATGACTTTTGTATCACACCCCTGTATTAACCCTTAATATCCCACTAATAAAGGAGTCAAGCTTTTAAAATAAATTTTCTTGTAAAAAAAAATGATATTTAAATAATAAAAAATGTATTATTAATTAAGGCCGAAAGGTAATAGTATTAAGTGATATAGTTAAGTTTAGAGCGTCCGCATAAGGACCAGTAATCTAGAATAAGTATCCTGTTAATTTTAAGTTAGATTTAATCATTTTTGTCTAGTTTGTAAGCTTTATTGAAAGAAAATAAAAAATGGATCTTAAAATTAAATAAACCCGCCAGGAACCAACCAAAAATAATTAAAAATTTGTTAAACGATATTTTTCAAACTTCCCGCTGCCACTTTAAAAATATTTCTTGATACAAGCGCCACCGTTTGCACCGGTCAGCGCTTGAAACTGAATTATTTGATTCGAGTATGTTCATAATACACAAACCTCGAAAAAAAAAATTGCGAAATTGTAAATTCGTAGAACAAAAATTGTTCAGAAACGCGAGTTTTATAACATTAATTTTTTTCAGCTAAAAAAAGTCAGGCTATTAATTTAGCGAAGTAACAGCAAAATCGAACAATCCCGATGTTTAAGAAATCTAAAAAAACCAACAATACGAAAATACCTAAGAACTTGTAAATGCAAACTTTCCATAGTACACCACTTCCTCCCATTTTTAAAACGAAGATAACAAAATCACCAGAGAGGTTTCTGATTAGTACGTGCATGCTAAGTCCGATTTTTTAAGCGAAATTTATCTGCCATAGGGATTACGTAGATCGTTTTGATAAACTTTTTCATATCAATACAAGAGAGGAAAAACAGTCTTGTAAATATATATTAAATAAAATATTCTCTCGATTAGTTTTGTGATATTAATTTCTTTTTATATTTAAATAGTCTTCATAACATAAAACTAATAATAATTTTGTTTAAATAACTTACTTTTCTTTGTTTATATGTATTTATGTATATGTAGGTAGATAGATATATTTGTATACATTATTCAAATAATGTATGTATGTATTTTTTCTTTCTTTCTTTTATTTGCTTACAATAAGTAATATTTATTAGTAAACATATGTATTTATAATTTTCTGTGTAATTTAAATAAAACTCTGCTGAAAAAATGCTTTTCCTACTTAAAAAAATATAATAATAAGATAAAATTATAAAACAACGAAAATAAAAGTTAATCACAAAAATAGTTTTGACCAGTCCTATTGGAGTACAGCTGAGTGTGTGTGTGTGTGTGTGTATTTTTTTCTACATTATTTAGGAAGGCTTAATCTGCCTTAAAATGCTACTACATACGACGACATCTTACTCACTAAGTCTTCTTTTACGCGAAATTACTGAAATCTGTCTTCAGCTTGATGGTTGGCTTTTGAACGTTGCTGCCGGGTTTATTGCCATTCTGGACATCATTAGCTGTTCGATTGGTAATTGACGCTGATTGCTGATTATTGCGAATGGCTACTTCTAATTTCTGTCGCAACTCAACAGACTGACCCATAAGAGTTTTAAATTCTTGTGGATATTTCGGACCGATTTTCATAAGCCATTGCAGTGATTGCTCGTGCAGTAGACGCTGTGATTTTGGAAGAGTTCGAAGTTTTGATGGTTCTGCTAGGTAATTGATGAGAACAGGTACCAGGAGCGTTAGCATCTGTATTCCTGTTTATAACGATAGAATTTAAATAAGAAAATGTGCCATTTGTAATCACAAGGGAAGGTGAGGTGGAAATGGTTTTGTGCGAGAATACATGAATTTGGTGCAGTTAAAATTTGTGATTTTTGCAGCAAAAATTGTACGTTGAATCTGACAAGAGGACAATAACCGATTGTTATAAGTGATAAAAAAAAACACTAATAAAGTAAAAATAGAAAATTAGTTGTCCGCGATTTACCCATTGCAAAGTCTTTGTGGTGATAATTTAAAATGACATATCTCGACATAAGCGAAAATCGAGTTGGCTTTCTCTTCTTCCTATAAGTTTTACAGTCATATGCACGGTTAACAGTTCCTGCTTTGCTTGTGTTTGTGACGCATCCAGACGAGGCAATCACACCTTCTCTCAGGCTGTTTCCCTTACTAGATTGCAGGGCTAAAGAGCAAATGAAAAGGTAAAGGTCTATTACTTCTAATCCTATCCATTCCTTTGTTTATGTCGTTATCCCTCATATTCAAATGTGGAACTGAAACAGCAACGCATGTTAACCACATTAAATTTAGCCCTTTACAGCATAATTGAGTCGCGGAGTAACATTATTCGTAAATTACACTGGAATATTTAAAACCGAATGGCTTTCCATTTTTGTTCAGTGCATTAATGATAATAAAAAAAAGTAATATTTGTACTTTCTAAGAACGCTGCGAAATACTTCACCACTTCTGATCTCGCTGTTTTATGGTTACTTTTACTAGAAGTGCTCAAACAAAAGCCAGTTGCACTCCACACCTAAAATAATTCTAATCGCAATACTCGACGTGCTAGTTGAAGTATTGTGAAACATAAATATTTCGTGGGTGCAGTGGCTTAGTGGCTAAGTACGTTGGACCACTAAGCAAGAGGTCGCTGGTTCAAATCCCTACCTGTACCACCTGAAAGTTTTTATTCGCTGCTCCACCTCTTGCGAACGTCTGACAAACATCCAAAAGTAAGAAAAGAACTGTCATGAGAAAATTCTCAAATATTAATTGCCGCTCGGAATCAATATTAAACTGTAGGTCCCTTCCATTCGTGCCAAAAAATATATCTTCGGACACACAGAGGTTGGAGAAGCTAGACTTTGGGTCCTTTATGGGCCGTTTACGCCTAATATTTATTTATTTTTTAAATATAACGTTTTTTTTTACAGATTTAAGTCAGCGTGCACCGGTGGTGTCTCGTCGTTTTTTTTAATCTTCCATTTCTCTAATGCCCACACGGTATTGCTTCAATATAAGCGTATTAATAGTCCCTTTAGTACAATTTGATTATACAAAACAAAACAATCCAAACTCTAGTCAAATTCAATGCGTACAGTTACAAAAATTTACAACACAACAATACAACAGATAATATCAACATTGAATGAGTCGATTGAAAACCCATCATTACCTTGCATTAAGTTCCCTAAAACAAGTCGAAGAGACAAAAAATGTCGGTAATGCGAGAGAGAGAGAGAAAGGGAGGGAGAAAGAATTTCATCGTGAGCTGAATTCCAATGAAACTATGGCATTGTGGATACTTACGATTCTGTGGCTCGGCCAATTCAATCAATGTCTCAACGGTCAAAATACTTTCCAGGATAACGGACAGCTCGTTTTCGTTACGTGGCAGCTTCGCTGTCTCAACATACAGACCTTCAATGATTCGTGGCGCGAGAGCATGTATGTACGGAGTTGCTACCTTCAAATCGGCCTTGGCAAAGATCGAACGAATTGTTTGGATACACTGAAGTCGAACATTTTGATTCTCACTCTGGACACACTGACGGAAGTGGTTGATACAGGGATACTGCAACGAAGGTGCAGCAACTACACTAGCCGGAGTATGAAGTATGAATACAGCAATAGCCAGCATCATTGTTACTTCATCCACTTTGCGGTCTTCACTGCCGGTTTTGGTCAAGTCGAGAATGCTCGCTAAGGAGCTTTGTAAAAGTATACACCACTCAGCTGAGGAACGCTCGTCACTTGCCCACTTGTCGGTGCAGACGGACTTTAAGCAGTGCAGAGCTGATTGTACTGGCCCTGTATTAGCAAGAATTGCTGGATCATTGGCGGACTTTGTAGCGATCTCCTTAATAATACTTGTGGTCATGTACAATATGGTTGGAAGAATGCAAAGAGCTCCTCGAGGCGAACAAAGTTCTGTGAGCACCTCGGCACATTGCAGGCCGCTAGCAACTAGCATTCCATTGTCCTCTGGCAAGTTATTCGCTCCAGGCATGGCACTCCTTAATGCCAATTCTTTTTTTAGCTGCTCTGTAGTGAGTTTGGTGTTGCTGCTTGGATTCATCGATGGAATCTGACGGACAAACACACACAGGCAAACTTCTAGAACTGCATAGACATGCGACTGGCCGGGAATTATATCGCCTTGCTCACCTCCTTCTCCATAGTTGTCTAGATCCTTGCACTCATCTGTCTTTCCCTCATTATCATTCTGACTATCGACCAACTTAGTTTTTTCTTTCTTTTTTTCCTCCATGGTCTCCTTAGCTGCGGTGATGCTCTGCTTCAGGATTTCCATACACAGCAACTGTACTAGGAGATCATCTCTGGTGAGGATTTGCCTGTGAAGCACATTGCATAATTCTATAGTTAGGGATTTATCCTTCACAAGCATTTTCCTGGCCCACTGGGAGTCAAAGATGGTGTACAAACTTTGCAGGCAGCTGATGACATTCTTCGGTTTCTCACTGGTGCGTGTGCTGCACATTGCCTCCATGCAAATGCCAAAAATCATATGAAAGCGATCGGCGCTCAGACTTCCATGTGAAATCGCGTTGTTGTTCTCAAAGTTTGACTTTTCATCCTTGGTATTCTCCCGCTCATCAAAACCGCCACCCTTAAGCCAAAGGGCAGCAGCATATAGAATCGGTGGCCATGAGGTCAGGTAATGTGGCTTCGAGGAGTTAATAGTGTCAGTTGTATAGAACGCTCCGCCATCATGTGGCAGCTGACTTTGGAATTCAGACGGAAGCAGCAACAAAGCGTGATCTTTTAACGCAGCCAACCAATGCGTGGAGAGATTACCCAATTCGGGCTTCACCAAGTTTAACAAACTCTCCCCACGACTTTCGAATTCTCCAAAATCACCATCTTCTCCCTCGGCACCTGCTTGGCTCATCAGAACTATGTTGTTAGCATTGCTGGACAGTTTCTTTTGCAACAGACTTGCCGGTGCAGAACCATTGCCGATCATTGCTACGATATATACTTCAGCCCAGGCTTTAAGAATACTTAGCTTTTCAAGCGTTGCCATGCTTTCGTTGTACAATTGTGTACTGTTTGTCTTTGAGTGTAGCTTGTCCAAGCTGGATACGAGTAACTGGTGCACTCGTCGCAGATCGTTAAGATCTCTGGCAACACCAGAGCCTATCCACGCAGAACACACCTCACAAGCTGCTGCTGTCACATGCGATGGAGTGTCGGTAGAAAAAGCGGGTCGAAGGGCAGCTCCAACCTGTGGTAATTAAAGAATTAGGGTTGCATTCTGAATGCTCAATTAGTTAACTTACCTGAGCTTGAAATTGTTCCAACAGCAGATGACCTGGAAACTCTGGTTCCGGAACACCGGCAAATTTATCGATAATCTCCTGCAAAGTACGTAGTCCTTCGAGCCTTAGCTGATCCGAGTCACTTGTCGCCGCCATAAATGACATGCGAATCAAGTCTGAAAGATGCAGGATCAAGTAGTCTCCTCGACTCTTAATCATTTGCATTTCCTTGGCTTGAATGAGGTCAAAGTGAATGGGATTAGCCGCTTCACACGTAGAAATTATCTTGCGAACACACTCAGCAGCGAAGACTCGCGTTGGCCAGCGTGGTTGGACAGCGGGATGTGTGCTGGTATTCTCCTCGGCATGATACTCAGTGACGTCGTCGTCGTCGTTCTCATTCTCATCATTGTCCAGCCCCTCAACTTTCTGCGTTTCATCAGTTAACGACGTTTCCACAGCTACCGTGAGTACATTTTTACATAGGCTTAACCATGAGCTCAGGTTATCGGAAGCCAGCATCTGCAGCATAGACGTCAGAGTGTCATGGATATTCTTAATCATCTCGTTGTCGGTTTCCGAGTCGAGCATTCCGAAAAGTATACCAGGCAGACCAGAGTCTGAGATCAGAAGCCCAGGACAATCTTCTGCGGTCAGTGTAAGGGCATGCTCGCAGATCTCCTTTGCCTCTCGTTGTGCCAATTGCCGTAGGCATGACACTGCCGCTTTTCTCAACATAAGATAATTGCTGGACAAAGTCTTCACTAAAGTCGGTACCAACGACGAAAGATTAACATGCTTGGGAGCAAACAAATGCAACTGCTGGAGGCATCCCGTTGCCTCTGCCTGGACCAGAGGATCAGCATGTGCCTGCATAACAGCTGCAGCACACATGAACGATGAACGCATTGTCGTAATGGAAGATATGTTGCCTTGCAGTTCAGGGCCCATGGTGGTGATAAGAGCATTTAACACTCGGCCAATGCACTGGTGAACATCGACATTGGAATGTGGCACCGACAGCAGTAGTTTTAAACTCAATGACAACGTTGCTTCAACATATCCGCGAAACATTGGACCACCAGAGTCAGCAATCAGCGACAGAGCGTATAGAGACCAAACCTGAACCACTGGTGAACTGGTATCCTGTGCAAGAGCCAGTAGAATTGATACACTTGTATTCAAGTGCTGCGATGATCCCATACCACCCACATATCGATGAAGACATCCTAACGCCAATGAGTGCCCAGTTCGAGTTACTACATCTCGAGCCGATTTCAATTTATCAAAACTATTTTGTGCCAATTCTGCGGTGAATCGAGAATCTCCAACGACTTGAGCAATGCGTCCCAGCGCCTCGCCAGCAGCACATCGAAGTGTCGAATTAGAGCTGACCAATGCCGCAATAATTAGAGTTGTGGCGCTCTTTTTCACTTCCTCTTGACCTATTCCACTTTTGCTTTCTGTCAAACCTTTTAGGCCGCTCAAAAGAGCGGTAAATATATTCATTTGTACCGCCTCCTGGCGAGAGCTCTTTGCCTGTTTAATGCACTCTGCAAAGTGTTCGAGCATCTGAAGGCGATGCTTGTTGGCAACTCTGGGAAAGATTAATCCAAACAAATGTACTGACATGTCAATTACAGCTACCCCGAGGGGAAGCGGCCCTGGACATTGATCGGTTTTTGGGACGGGACGGTAAAGGCAACATGAGTCGTGCTCTAAGGCCCCTGAACCTGCAGCGCTGTTTGGTTGTAGCTAAAAAAAAAAAATTAAGAGACATTTTATCATGCGCTGACAGTAGAGAAATATAAATACCACAACGACAAAAAAAGAGAAACAAAACAGAAAATGGCAGCTGGCGGATAAGTCAGCGAAAAACAAAAGATATTAATAAAACTGAACGAAAGCTCTTGATAAATATTCAAGGATAATCGATCAAACTTACATGTTCGCCGTCCGATCTTCTGTTCGGTTCCATCTAATTAAAAGCATGCACAAAGTTATGTAAAATTAGTCAAGATTGAAAATATTGTCTAAGAAGTGGCGAGAGTGATGGGTTGTATTGAAAATTGAATGAAATGAAAGTAAGGCTGTTGGTCACATTGAACGATTTGTTTGGCGAGTTTAATGAGTAACATTTAAGAACTGAATATTCCTTCTACACTAATGACAAGAATGGAAGACGAATAGAAGCACATCTGATAGTAAAGGGTGATGAGAAGAGTTAAGTTTTTCAGGTTAGTATTGACGTCCAAAAGTCATCTGTCAAAGTGAAAAGTTTTCAGGATACTCTGCCATTTATTATTATTTCATGGAAAGATTTATTAATTATTTATTCACGGAAAGACTTACAAACGAGCAACGATTGCAAATTATGGAAATTTATTATAAAAATTCGTGCTCTGTGGAAAATGTGAAAATCAGCTGTTTTATCGAAATATTGTGTTCAGCAATGATGCTCATTTCTGGCTCAACGGATACGTAAATAAGCAAAACTGTCCCATCTGGAGTGATGAACAGCCACATGCCATACAAGAATTACCGATGCATCCCGAAAAAACCACAGTTTGGTGTGGTTTATGGGCTGGTGGCATCCTCGGTCCATTTTTTTCAAAGACGACCGTATAAGAAACGTTACCGTCAACGGCGAACGATATCGAGCCATGATACGCAACTTTTTTCTTGTCCCAGTTGGCCGAGTTGAACTCGGTTGACATGTGGTTTCATCAAGATGGTGCCACATGGCAAACAGCTCGTGAAACAATTGAAATGTTGAAGGATGAATTTGGTGAGCAGTTTATCTCTTGAAATGGCCCTCTGAGTGGGCCGCCAAGATCATGCAATTTAACGCCTCTTGATTATTTCTTGTGAGGTTATGTAAAGTCGTTAGTCTATGTAGACAAGCCGAACACCATTAAAACCTTACAGGATAACATCACACGCGTAATTCTTGGAATACAGGCCGAAATGCTCGAAAAAGTGACGCAAAATTGGACCCTCCGAATGAACCAATTACAAACGTAATTGCAAAGGCCTATTTATCGATTACAATAAAAATTTGGAATATTTGATGCAAATTTGAGTGTTTTACTTAAAACTATGTCTAAAAAAAAACTACGCTTAAAAAATCACCCTTTATGTCGTTGTTTTAATTGCGTTACACCTACTTCGATAACTTTAAATGGGTTAATTCAAATCAACAATTAGACCAAAAAAGTCTGAGGAAAAAAAATTCTACTGTCAAAAGATAACATTTATAACACTTCAATACTCTTTGTTCAAAAAAATAAATCCCAACAGCCTTTTCAAATAGAAACAATCAAACATATAGCAATGACTTCGATACCTGATCTTCAATAGTACGATGATCGGTTTCCTGCAACCAAGTGCCCAGTATAATTGAATCGTCTCCATGGCAAAGTGCTCTCAACAAGGAATTGGTTGTATTTGCTGGATTCTCCGACAAAGTAAACTCTGAGACCAGCATTCTCAATAAATGTGTATACGATGACTCGAGTGCATTTGGTGGAAGCAATGCCAGCGTTTCATACAATCGCAGGCGAACCATAGCAGCTGGTGCTTTTAAATGTGTTCCATAACTCTTCAGGACTGGTGCCAAACTAAAGGGATTATGTATTAGTAGAGATAATATTTATAACAATTAGCAAACTTACTTAACCAGCATAGCCAGAGCACTCTCAATGGGTGTTAACAGACGCCTGGTAATATCATCCGTCACCAAATCGGGACAATGCAATAGAAAACTATGCATCACTGATAAAGCTCCAGCTCTCCCTTCCAATGTCACTTGCCAGGTAAACGAATCTCCTCTCGCTTTCTCTGATTCAAGTTCCTTATTCGATCTTGGGAACGAATTGCGCCACAGCAACAACATGCGCGGAAGTAGGCCTTTAACCACTGGAGATCCCAGAGTCATAATAGCTCCAATCAACAACCATCCAGCCTGTGTACGATTCAGTGACATTCGACTATTTTGGCTCGCTGAACGCAGCAACTCTTCCGCACAATTGAAAACAACCTTTCCCTTGGTGTGAGGAATTCCAAGCGGTGAGAATCGTACACTTCCTAAAATAGCAGCTAAAGCACAACTATAGCCGGCAATTGCTTCTGGTGACGATCTCATCTGTTCGATGGCATCAACAAATCGATCAATTAACGGTGTAATATGACTTGGCACAGCAACGCAGAAACACCTCAGGCACCAGGCAGCGGCTAGACGTGCGGCAGCACACGGATGCACTAGCACTGCGCAGGTAGCATCAATAGCATTCAGCGTATGATCATTCAGCAAGTTCAGAGCGGTTGTTCCCAAGCCCAAGACAAGACTGCCCAGCTCCTGCAAGGCGCAGACCAACAAATGCTGACTAAACAGCGTTTCCTGGTTGGAATCCTTGGCGTTCTCTGGGTTAAAGTCAATCGAATTCATTTGTTTGGCCACGATATGAATAAGCTCCTTGCACGCCGAGGTTTGAGCTTTCTCTCCGAGCATCTTACCGACAATGGAACGCAGAATGAAATTGATACACTTGCGCGAGTACACAGCGTCCACATGGGAAGAGGCTGCTTTCGGATTAGCAACCAAATCCAGGACATGCGCCAAGAATGTAGTCAGATTTCGTTCAAGCCACACGCTTCCCATGTGCTGCACAAACACTACATACGAGTGTGTTACTCCAACGCGTACTTCCCGATTTACACCCGAACTGCCTTTTATTATTTCTCCGGTACCCTTAAGAAATGACACTCCGCCGCGTAAGAATCCAGACATAAGGATTCCAAAAGCTTCATCCAGAGAAACAGACCTTGGCTGATTCTTACTTGCCGACATTGGTGGTGGTTTTTTATTTCCATCTGGTGGAGCTTGTGTGAAAGCCAACAGAGTTCCCAGAAGTTTTGCTACGGCACAACGCACTTCATAGTTACTGCCATCAAACGAACGGAAGCATAGTGTGGCAAGACTTTCCAATTCAGCTTGATACAAGAATGTTGCATGATTGATCATCTCCAGCATGCATTTAGCTGCTGCGACACGTACTGCCATAACACGATCAGTCAAACAGTGCTTAGTAGCCTTATAGATATCCTTGTGCACATTCGAGATAGCTGTACCCATTCCAGAGCAGACCTAGAAAATAATGAGATCATAGAAAATGTAGCAAAAGTGAGACAACATCACACATACCTTCTCCAAGGTTATCATAATTTCAATTCTTGTTTGAGACTCGGCGCTCCGCAAGGTTCTCAGGAGAATTTGAACTGTTTCCTCGTATGATCGCCCCATCATTCTTCCCAGCTTTTCGTACATCGAACCCAGGACACAAATAGCCGCCCTAAACAAAACAAAGCAAGGATGTTTTTCTTTTGCGAAATTCTTACAATTCTTTAAAATTACTTACAATTTGGTTGGCAAATAACTTGGCGAATCATCTTTGTTTTTCAGAATGTCGTTACATGCATTCACTGTGTCGAACAGAAGGAATGTATCACCAACGGAAAACAGTGTAGCTAAGCAGTTGGCGATTAATTTTCTTGTTGGTGGACCAGGTGAGCCCTGAATATGTGCTGTTAACTGTTGTACCAACTTCTTTTGACATGATTTTATGTCGGATTTCTGTGCGGTCACCAGGACCTTTTCCAAATATCGCAACCATTCAAATACGAAGACTGGACGCTTTTGTTCTGGAAGCTGCTTGAGAGCATCCTCGTTTAGGGTTAGACTATGCGATAATTCCATTTCGGGCGCTAAGTCGACCTCTTGACGTTGGAAGGATCTAGAATAAGAAGAAAGACATTTTTATTACAATTTTATTACGCTGAGTAGGAATGTTTTTAAATAATTTATTGAGAAAAACATTAATCTTAGTGCGGATTTAATCTGATTTTTAATTTGTCTATGCTACCAACCATGGGAAGATCGTAACTGGGGGGAACGTAAAGGATTGATGGCTGCTGAGACTATCCACGGGTCTCTTCACTAAAAAGACAGCTGCCAGAAGGGCTAAGCTGCAACTTGAATATAAGTCTTATCTGGTAGACCATGTGGGTTACCTGAAAATACTTAAAGAAATCCCAAACATGGACATGCAGTACTGCATCCCTGATATTATGGTTAGGGAGTACATGTTTGGGAATCTATTCGAGGTTAAAATATTAGACCGTTCTAAATGAGAATTCTGAGAATGTGTCCCATTGTATTTCAGGGGGAAATCCATGACATTGAGAACTTTGAAGATTTTATTTCCCGAAATGGAATTAAAGGAGCCAGATGTGAGTTCTTTGACAGTAAAGTGCTGCTACGATGCCTTGCAAAACCTAGCCAAACATTACAAAGTTAGACTGGGATGTGTTCCCGGTCACCAAGGTATTGCAGGCAACGCATCTGCAGACGAGCTGGCTAGAGCTGGATCAGAATCTGCATTCTTAGGGCTGCTGCTTTAAGATTAATTAACGATTGGGGAAGACAGTCCAAAAACAAATTAAGCCCTACTCCTACAAGGAAATTTTACTATGAAGTAAGGAGAATATTAGGAAGCAAGTGGTCTTCCTCACATGCCATTAAGGCCTGAGATATCATCTTAACAAAATGAATTTGTGCCCACAGATTGATTCTGTATAGAGGACGATGAGACTTCCGAACATATCCTCTGTTAGTGTCCGGGCCTTCATTGGTTAAGACGACAGATCTTCCATAAAGAATTTCGTACATCATTAGAATTCATAAACTCTGCAACTAAGGATGTTTTGGCATTCACTAGTGAAGTCACTCGTCTCTTAGGCTAACATCACCTTGTGATGTAATAGACATTTTAGGTCGCAGTTTCAGCCATGTGGGTAGGGTTACCAACAGGGGTATTTTGGCCCGGAGACTCCGGGAATTTACTCAAAGCTTCGGGCTGAGGGCCTAGCCAAAATTTCTTTAAACATAAAAATCGTTTACAGCGATTAAAAAATTGTTAGCATTCGTTTACAGTGATAAATAGTTCGGGAAATATACAAAGAACAATAAAAGGCGCATTAGGTCTTATTTAACCTAAGCTAATACCATTTTCACACCGTATTGAAATCTGAGGTTGTGCGAAATCTCGTGAAACCTCCATCGAAATCAGGAGGTTTCAACAGAAGCTGGTTTCAATGGCGAGGTTGTCGAAGCAAATGCACCTTTTAAAACATATTACAAGTTCCACAAAGCAGTTGAAAAGCGGTTGACAGATTTTCAATTATGTTACAAGTAAACTGCAAGTCACCTAAGAGTGAACTTGCCGATTTCCCGACAAATTGTCTATAAAATTAAAATTATAAAGTCATATGTAGGAAGTAAAGGTTTTTTGAAAATTTAAGTTTAAATAAGAAGTAGTAAGCGTCGATTGCTTTATTAGATTATAGTCATGTAGCTTCTTGTTAGTTAGATAAAATCACATGATGTGCGCAATAAAACTTGCAAAACTTTCTGCCAGTTTCATTCGCCACTCTATCAACCTATCTTCAATTTTCTATTTTGTCAGAAAAGAAATTATAATCAAAAATTAATAAAAAAAATGTTGTTGACTTGTAACATAGTCATTTTGGAAAAATATAAAAGAGTCCCATATTAAATATGCATTGTCACAAAGATTTGGCAAAAAAAATCTCGTGCCGGGCATTTGATAAAGTTGGTAACCGTGCATGTGGGCAGGGGTTTTATAAAAAAGAAAACAAAAATCCACCGGTCGGGAGAAAAATTTAACAATGGAGAAATCAAACAAATACGCATAATAAAATTTCTTTATGAAGTTTTTTGTTTAAAATTATTTGTTTTCCCTTTCGATTTTGTATCATTTTGTAAAGCGTTGCACCCCAAATTCTTTAAACATTTGCCACCGAATTTAAATGGTGTAGGCCCTAATCTGTCTACCGGGGCCAAATACTGTTGTCTGGTATTCGCCTCGAAGTTAAGCTACAAAAAAAATGAAGAAATGACTAAACAGCTTTGGAAAAATGGGGCGTGCAACCGAATATTGATTATTGCGGTCGTGAGACCCATTCTAACCTACGGTTCAGTTGTATAGTGGAATGCGTTGAGTTCCAAATAAAGAACTATAAAGCAAAAAATTGCTTATCTCAGTATAACATGTTTAATTAAATCCACACAACTACTTAACCGGCCAAAGAACAAAGAAGCTGCCAAAGAACCGTGCTCACATAACGGAATAAGCGGCGTTACTGTAGAGCTGGGCATGTGAAGTTCCACTGACTCTATTTCCTTTTCATCTCAACAGCTTCTGCCGAAATTTTTTGTAAAGACTCCTGGCCTGTTAGCCCTGTTTGCAATAGTCATATGCCATAGTTCCATGTCCATATATGGACAATTAGGGTATTCACAATAAGACTTCTATGGCTTCTGTGTGAAATTGCACTCAGAGCAAACAACCCTCCTTAACTTACCTTAATTATACTTGTAACAGTTCCAGAAAATTTTTGGATTTGATTAACGAGATGCAAATTTGAGCAATTTAAACGAAACAATGCACCATAATACCACACAAGACGGAATCGTTGTGGCTCCCCATTTTCTACACTTCAAATTCAAGTTCATATCGATTAGAAGTAGGATATTACTTGTGTTGATAGGAGAGAATCATGACCAACTTTCCTATTTTAAATACAGAGACAATTGATACGAAATTAGCTACCTTGTTTCATTTTGTTCTTTAATAAAAATGTTCGTAGTAAAATTTCTTCAAATTGACCCACATGTAGTTTTAGTTTCTACTGAACAACTTTTTCAATAATCGTTCATATCCTATGTTTATTCTAGGAACTTCATCTTTACACCTACTTGCAGCTTCTGGAAAACTTAAGAACATAATACAGTTTAGTTTTTCTGCAAGTTAACAATGAGATATATAAAAGTGAACATTAGGAATTGATGTATGCAATTTACAACAAATCGCACCTAAAATCCGTTTACTATACAAATTTTCAAAATGGACTGATTTATAACACAAAATAGCTTTTGTCTACTTCTACTACGTGCCCAAGCTGAAACAAAAATATTTAGCGGAAAAGCAATCTCACTTGAATCTTAAGATAAACATCCTTTCAATAAAATATATATAAAAAGAAAATGTTCTGTTGAATAACAACCGCATTGTTTTGCATACCTCAAACTGTTTCTAGGAGGAAGAAAGAGAATGATGTTGCGCTTGTATTAATTCTTTGATAGATTAACTCATCTGTAAAGCAAAAATTTAAACTGCAACGAGGTGATTTTGGAGTGAACATTTTTCTAGGTCTACATCGTTTTTAGAATTTCAAAGACAATTGCTTTTAACTGTCGTTGTTTGTGAAAGTGATACCTTTTAAGAAGTGTATGTATGCCAGCACAATTGTTTCTTCAAAGACGGGTATGCCACTACTGCTATGAGAGCGCTGCATTCATTTGCAATACATAAACAACATTTCCATAAATAAAGTGATAGCCATACACATGTTTTAATGGAACCGCATGTGAAGTGTTAAATATACCAGAACAATTAAGTTTATAGGATTTTGTTGAAGCCTTGGGGTGTATTTCATTTCTTATATGCTAGCAAGGGTACAGGTCAAGATGAGGGCTGTATCATGCATTTTTAAAGAATATGCTACATACCTTGAATTTTCATTCTGCATGTTTAAAGCTTATTGATATTTAATATATGTGTAAACATGGTCCTTATAAATTGTAATTAAAAATTTAGTATGGACATTTTAATTTAACATCACATTATGGCATTGTGTGGCGTTGGAGTTCTTATGCCATTGAAATTTAACATCATAATTCTACAGAAACACTTTTAAAGACAGGTTGTCGTAACTCCCTTCTGCAACACCGTTCATCATTATTTTTTACTTGTCAAAAACAGGAGTGGTGCAACACTGAACTATTTTTCTTCGATAATGAGACTTTGAACAACGTTTCGATCAACGGTGGGCGTTACAGATCCCTAGAGACAGTATGCGCTACTGCGAACCCAGACACTTGAACAACCTGGTGTTCCATAATTAATGGGAATGTTTGCTCCTACTAATAAAGTCATAATACATAGAAAAAATGTAATTTCATTCATGTTATTACATTTTTAAAAATAAACCTGCATTTGACCCACCCTGTACTTAAGTCTGGAGATATGGCAACATTTAAAATAGTCATCGTAAAGTTAGACATTTTTAAAGGTAATCGTACTTAGAAAGTTTTGTCATGAGTGACATTTGTGTTGTTTTAAGTTACTTGAAATATTCATCTTCGTCAAAACATGAAATTGATTCGTGATTATTTTCGTGCAGTGATTTTTAACGACAATAGTGTGGTTTAATCACTTTCGTCACTTTCTACGAAAATAACCTATCCCAGCCCAATCCTTTGATTCATATCATTTGGGAGACTCCATCAGTACAGGATTACTATCCTGATGGCTGTAATTGAACCAGATCTAGGAGTAATCCAAGAAAATTAATTCGAAGACTTCTACATGGGTGCTGAAACGCGATACAACCGTGGTTGACAATCAGCCGGAAACAATGGAGACATGATGACACGCCATCTAACACCCCAATAAACCAAACCAATGCCCGTCGGCGCTACTCATGCTGCACGATATATTATAAACTAAGGAATGTAAATAAAGTTGAAATATGCATAATTATTGAAATAAAAATGTATCAATAAAATAACATAATAGCCACAACATAATAGCCTTATTTAAGCCATTTCTTTTTTTCGTTTCTATGTTTAAACAGAATCAGCAATCGTCGTATTACAAAATAATGTCTAGATCATGGTAACCCGTGGTCGTTTCCTTTGTTTTAAGCTCAATATAATTAGTAATATATTATTACCTACAATACCTTATACCTACAGTGATTATTGACAGAGGACCAATGCAATACGTTGGTAATGAAATCTTTTACATTCACTGATTTTCTAAGCCTTTGGAATGCATTTAATTGTCGGTTAACTTATAAAAGTTCTCAAATGGAAGTCAATGTAGCCGCATTTCATGTTAAAGAATGGGTAGAACAAATATAATCAGCCTTCCACTAAAAATGTTTAAGCGACGAGCCATTACTTATTATCTTCCGCTCATTATACATATCCAATTTAACATAATATGACATAATATAACACACATTATCGGTTGCTAATGTAATTTCTCCTGGTAAGTTAATGGTAGGTGGACCTATTGTCATATACGACACCAGTATAGTGGATTGACACATGTCTTCTGATGGACCTTTGTATCCAATTGAGTGTAGACGGACTTTGACTTTGATTTGTCTCATCTACTACCATTGGTCCACTTAAAAATCACATTCACATTGCACAAGTAACTAATGCAAACTTTAACAATCAAGTTAATTCCAGACGTGGGTGCAGTGGCTTAGTGGTTAAGTGCGTTGGACCAATAAGTGAGAAGTCGCTGGGTAAAATCCCGACCTGTACCCCCTGAAATGTTTTATTCGCTGCCCCACATCTTGCGAACGTCTGACAAACTTCCAAGAGTAAGAACTGTCATGAGAACCTTCTCAAAAATTAATTGCTGATCGGAATCGGCATTAAACTGTAGGTCCGTTCCATTCGTGTCAAAAACTATATCTTCGCACACACACAGTGGTTGGAGAAGCTAGGCTTTCGGTCCTATATGGGCCTTATATTTATTTATTTTCCATTTCAGGAAAACTAAAATCCATTCTTTTCCAACAATCACCGATTCAATTTGTTTCAGCATCATACCTAAGAAAACGACAGCTACAATAAGACATATTTACCAAGTGGTGACGTTTTTGCTCTCATTAGGATTCTATGCCGCGGAATTATGTTTTATGTCTCTTCTTTCTTTCTTTACCGGTAAGGTTATGCTTATGGTTATAAGCGGAACTCGATTTACACATGATTTTCATAAATGTAACCATGGAACATGCCTCCACGGAAGGCTATGACCAATGTCATAATTTGTATAAGTAGGTATCATGGCTCTGGGGGGCCATCTGAATGATGTTGTTTGTATGTTTTGTTATCGATTCATTGGGAATGAAAAACATAAAATTCCTTTTTTGTTAATAAATATTTCTATATGGAATATCAAACATTTTGATTCTTGTGTTAGAATTATACATATGTGCGTGTTTTTCTTATAGCGTTGAAATTGCTATTTAAAAAAAATTGCTGTTTTTCGTCTAAGAGTTTCGTATGAACACTTTGAATGCAGCCTTGAACCAAAGAGCAAACTGTCAATGTCAAAACATTCAGTAAAAACAATTTCATCATTTCACTTTTTTCATCATGGCGAAGTTAACGAACAAGAAGATTTACAAATAATTAAAATTTATTACCAAAATTCCGAGTCGGTGACGGCAACTATAAGAGCGTTACGGCCATTTTTTGTTCATAGGTACTTAATTCCCGTAGACAAGTAATTTTTTTCGCCTCTGGATGATTCCGTGCCAGTGAGACAACGGGTCGCAAACGAACCAAAACAGTCGATTCCACGGCATTTTCAAGAATTGGGCATCACTAAGAGAATACCATATCTTGGCCTGCACCCTTACAAGATGAAGTTAACACACGAACGAAAGGCACTCTGAAATATGTACTTCGATCACGTTACGATTAATGGTGATCTCTTTAGTCAATTGCATGGACTAGACAGTAATGATATGTTGTTTCAAGGAGATAGTGCCACAAGCCACACAGCAAGTGTCACAATCGACTTATTAAAAACTCGATGATAACACGTTCAAAATATGTGACCTTGTCATCCAATATTGGGTTCAACGATTCAACCACTGCAGACGTGCCCGTGGTGGACATATGAACGACGTTAAATTCTATTCTAAATGTTTTGATTGTACTGCAAGCTAATAATGAAAAGTTCGAGATATCAAAAATGGTTTGCTTTTTAAACAAAAAAAGTTGTCAATTCCTTATTAGAAAAACGTTATATTTTTAGTTAAACCTCCCATGAGGCGAGATTTCAAAACCTTTTCAGCGAAACCCCCAATAAATAGCGCTTATCTTAAAATGTGACTTAAGGGGGGACATCACATCTAGACAATCTTAGCCTAACAACATATCATAACATCTTGATGCTACCCCGCTTGTATGAGTCCGTAGGTTGACACAACTGCAGATCAGCGGTGTCGTAAAAGAAATATCAAATAAAATAACAGGAGCAGTGAACGTGTTGAGTAAAAAAGAATGGCAGGTCTAAAAACTTCGAGGTCATCACACAAATGTAACAATAAGTAATTTTTTTTGGAAGCCCAACAGGCGGACTAGTAAAGGTTTAGGTTTGATACCTCTGTTACTGACCGTCTCAAATTTTACATTCGGAGCGGGCATAACATCCATATTCATTCGTACTACGTTGAAGTATTCTACGTATTAGACATGTCTATGGATCGAAACGGAAGTTAGAAGCCCAAAGAAGTTACATCCCCAAAGCCATTACAACCAAACCATTTTTGCTAAAATCAATCTGAAAACGATCGCACCAATACATATTTATGTAAATTTAAAAAAATATTTCTTTCCATATTAGAAAACATTCGGACAGCCACCCCAATGATCGCCATAAATATTACTATTAGTCAGCAAATGTTGTAGCTACTCTTTGGCATTGACAAATGATTAGATTTTAGTCACCATTTAATATCGCTATGTATCCATCCCCCTTGGCACTTTAAATCATTGAATAGAACTGCATCCATATGAATATGAAATGTCCCACTGCTCAAAAACTATAGCCCTAGATACATTTTTCAAACAGTCGACTTTTGCATAATTACGAAAAAAGAAGTATGTATTGATTTTTAAAGTAAAGAAACGACGCGAGAAAGAGAGCAATTATTTTAATATAATGTATGCTCTATGCAGAGTATATATGTATGTGATGACGCACAGGCACAGAGGCACAAGTACGAGTACATCCATTCAGTGGAAATCATACATTGCGCGGCGACTAATGGCCACAAATCTGACTGACATAAACACCCCGTAATAACTTGTATTCGTAAGAAGAAACTGATTTAGATCCAACAAAGCGCCACCATGTCTAGGGGGAAAGGCAGAGGAACATTTTCTCCAAATCGATTATTATTCATGCACTGTTGCATTTATTTATTGAAAAAAATTTGCTTCATTTTTCTTTTTGGCAACATATTCTGTTTATTTTCCATAGTCTAACATTTTTTTTTAAGATTACGTCTTCGTAGAATGAATGATCTCAAAAAGGAATTTTTTGTTTGCTTATGGAATTTATTGTGACAATTAAGGAAGGCATTCGCGAGACGAAGTTTCATTCTCTTTCTGTTTTTTTTTTTGACAATAATTGTATTCTTTCCAATACATACATATATACCCATATAGAAATAAAAAGTTGTTCATTGAATTAATCAGCAGAGGCCCGCAACATCATAAACAGATCTCGCAAAGTGAATCACTCATTCAATTTCCTCTTTTTTTTCTTTTTCCTGTGCAAAAAAAAATATACAAAGACCGGAGAATATAAAAAGCAAAATAAAGTTGATTCAAAAAAAAAAAAAAAAATTGAATCAATGGACTACGGGCTTTATGTATAGAGAACAAGTAGAACACCACAGTCCTCATCGTCACGTACTCTAATACAAAAGGATGAAAGAGAATGTATGACACCCAGGACGAGCGATGCGATGTTACCCAAGTCACCTACATTCACAAAGAAGCAGTGTTTTGTTTTAGAGGAGAATCTCTTATCAAAAAGGTCACATCAAGGATGGATTCTTAACACACATTAGAGCAAAAAAAAAAAACAACTCAAGTACTGGCTTTGGTTGGTTCATCAACGCTTTTTGTGTTAGCGGTACTTGGAGGTTTGAGTGGTGTGCCGAGGTTTTGCGGTGCGGCTGCCGACAATTATGCAATTTGGAAACCCATATTTCTTACATAAGTAACGAAAGTGTAAGAGGGGTGTAGTATCTACCGAAATTTAAATGAATGACATTGTTTTGTTTGTATAGCTCACCTTCTCGCTTCGGTTAGAACCTTCCGCAAGAACATAGGTGTTATGGTAAAGTTTTCCATCACGTTTCAGCTCCAGGGGTTGTTTCTGTTTTTGTAACTGCGGTTTAATGATGTGCCTTCAATACCATTACATCACGCACAAGTTCACACACACACAAATCACAATTTAAAATCAAAGATGAAATCCGTTTTGGTTTTTGATTTTTTTTCCCTGGATTAATCGAGAAGCGATGATAGATATTTCCAAGGCTGCACACACCGAACGCGGATAAATTAAGTTAAATTGTAAGCGCTGGCTATTGTCGATTCGAAGAACCGCACTGAATGGACGGAATGTATAAATTAACCGGGGAACTGCCAGAAAACACAAGACTACTGTCAGAAATGTAGTCAGCCATAACTTTCGGGGCACAATTGTTGGCAACCTTCGCTTGTGTATGCTGAGTGTGCATGCAAAATGCAAAAGAAAATTATGGAAAACTTTTTTGTTTTCTCCCTGTCTTTGGATGAATTTTCTTGGACGAAAAGTAGAAAAATGCTACGAAGCCGATGCCGCATCGACAACAATACACATACGATGTATGAAGGAGTCTCTGGGGGCTGACGAACGATGGATATTGCTTAAAAATGCGAAGAGAAAAAGTTTTCATAATGCCGGCAGCAGCAGTAAGCTTACGCTCAAAGTTTACTTACCCAAAGAGAGGGATAGAGTGCGCAATAGTGTGTCATCCATCCCCCCTCTAGGTCCATCACGGTGTAAATATGACAAGACAAGTGTTTGATAAAGGGATGCAAACGACTTGGTAAATGGTTTGGAATAATATTTACTTACGATTAAGTATAAATGAAGCTTTTCATTGATGGGATTAGCAATTGTAATGAAAAGTGAAGAGAAGCATTCCTCGATGGTACTGCGAGCTTTTGGTACTTTGTTTTTGACTGTGTGGACAGTCGTCTATTGGGAACGGATCTAAATTATCTGCAGTACTTGTATTTTATGTACACATGCTCATTAAGAAAAGTTATATGTTGATCGCTTTTGACAAAGATGAATAAGTTTTATTGTGACTCTCTTGGAATTGAGGACCAGGCGATAGATGACAAGAACGCAGAGTCAGGCAAGTTCAAAGTGCAACAAAAAAAAAAGCAAATCGTGTGCAAGCAAGTCATGCATTTTGTAGCTTCTTCCTTATCAGTGTATTATTAACAAAGAAATACGAGTAATTAAGTAAAGCTGCATAGATTTCCTAGTAAAGCAGATTTGTCTGCAAAATGGGAAATGATTGGATTATGACATACTGACTTTGCATATGATTTGTTATTATTATCATTGGGTTCGATTCTATGTTAACAACAATGACTAGTACTTGGTCTTGTCACCACTCACCACTAATTGGTATACCATATTTGCTTCTTCTATTTCACTTTGTGCTTCCGGTTCGCGCTTTGTGAGTTTGTGTTGTAATGAGAAACAAAAACAAAGTGAGACAACGAACGTTGAACAAACATACTCGTATCTACGACTGTTGAATGAATCTCCATATTTTATGTGCAAATGAAAGCCTTATATTGATGGGTATTCGATGAGTGACAGGTGTTGTGAAGAAAAAACTAAAGTCTTGGATCACCTGACCTAAAGCGAATAACAATTATAAACTGAAACGAAATACATATGTTTTTATTTTCAGATTTCCCTAAATACATGCCATGAATAATGACTGATGGTTCGAATTTCACTTTAATGATGTTATGCCAAAAACACAGCTACAACAATCGTCGTTCAAGTCCGAAACAAAACAAAAACTTGCATATTTTGTTTACAGCTGCTTCAAAAGTGGACAAGACAATTCAAAAGGCAATCTATTATCTATTAGAGTGGATTTTATCTTTTGATTCTAAATGCACTACACAACAGTTTGACGCCATATTTTATCAAAGTGTATCAAAATCTTCTCTTAGTCTCAGTATTACGGTGTGATGAAATGAGCCTTTGTATCATCTGTGTGTCTTACAAACATAGCCGCATAACTATGATCAAGGGAAAAAGTGACTAATTCATATGGATGACCTGGTAACACTCTTCTTAAGTAGGGAGCCCGATAAGTAATAATAATAATATATAGGGTGTAGTGCACTGCGACCTTGTGGTCTATTGTGCCCCTTACTTATACCTTGGAGAGGTTTTGCTCCCTCTTCCAGAGCCTCTTACAAACTTAATTCTCCACGAATTATGTTGGAGTGTTTATGATCTGGCTTTAGCCTTGGCAAGGAAAACCTACTCAGAGCACATTATCCAGTTCAGTTTCTTTTTTTTCTTTTAAGAATCTGAGAGTGAGCAGTGAATCCGTGCTTGGTAAATCCTTTTCTTGAATTTGGTGTTTTCCCAAATATTTAAATCTTTTTTTGGGTCAGTGCCCGCAGGATTCCAGTATGTGTTCTGGAGTTTCCGTGGACTCATTGTAGAATCTGCAGAGACCTTCATTCATTCCTATCTTCCTTAGGTGTTCCCTGAGTTTCCAATGCACCGTTAGGAAACCAAATCTCAGACTTTGGAGATCTCGAAAGGTTATTGCCGTTTTCTCCTTTTACGAATTCCTAAATTCTTCCCGTAGGGTGTGTTCCCCTATCCCGCAGAATGGTTCAGGTCCTATGAAGGGTGTTGCTGCTCTTTTTCTCGCTAGAGTCCACCGCATAGCTACCAATAATGCCCACATGGCCTGGTATCCAGCAGACATATACTCTATTATTCTTGCCCAATTTGTTGAAACATTGTAGGCATTCCCATACAAGTTTGGATTTAATTACAAAGGAGTCCAGTGCTCTGATAGCTGCCTGACTATCTGACATTATTGCTATGTTACAGTTTCTGTAATTCTTTTTGATATTGATTTGAACACATCTTTCAATGGCGCATATATCTGCTTGAAAAGTGCTGGTACTCTTGACCGTGGATTCGTAATGTTTCGTTCTCGGCCCAAACACTCCTGCACCAGTTCCTTCATCAGTTCTTGCAATAAATGCATTTTTGTTTCTTCGCAAATGACCTTTGAAGCAATATTAATAAGAATATCGCCCTACCTTGGACAACTTTGCTCCACTTTTCAACAAGGTGAAAGTCCATTTAATATTGATTTTAAAATCAGTACATTATTAAGACGGTGCGGTGGCTTAGTGCTAAAGTGCGTTGGACCAATAAGCGAGAGGTCACTGGTTCAAATCCCGACCTGTACCAAGAGTAAGAACTGTCATGAGAAGCTTCTCAAAAATTAATTGCCGTTTGGAATTAGCATTAAACTGTAGGACCCGTCCATTCTTGTCAAAAAATATATCTTCGCACACACAGTGGATGGAAGCTAGGCTTTGGGTCCTGTATGGGCCGTTTACTCCAAACCAAAGATTTGTCGCTATTTTTAATTACATCTTTGAGATTTTTCGAAATAACTCAAAAAATAGTAGTCTTATTGTTCATCTGGACTTCAAAAGTTGTGCCATGCTGCCCCTTTTGTTAGTACGAAGAGATTTATACCACAGATGAAGTTCTGGGAGAATGTTTTTTTTTCACAAAGCTTTTGAAGGTCTTTTTTTTTAGTTCAAGGGTATGGGTAAAAGGTTCTTTGTAGCAAGGCTTAATTGAATCGATGAATGTTAAAATGATATTTTTTAAATATTATTTTTAATGTTTTAATATAAGATATTTATACCCATTCCAGTGTGCGCATAATAAATTAAATTTTACAGATGAAACAAACACATATGCAAGAATTTAAATAAAAAATGAACTTGATAAAAAAATGTTTAATGTAAACATTTCCGTTCTAAAACGCCAACGAAATGTTCGATCAACAAAGCATCAGCATCAGGGGCGCAACGCATCAACATCGCAAATAAGCAGTGATGCCGCATCACTGCACAAATGTTTGAAGTTTCTGAATTTAGACTAGTTTCTACAATTTGGAACACAATCGCTTCACTGATATGTTCGATTCTCTTTCTATTCTCATCTGTCAGTTTTGGTTTCAATGATCAACTTAACCTTAACTTAGCCCCTTACAAATATTGATGGAAAGACTAATGTTCCCAGTGTGTTTTTGACAGCTTAATATTAACCATGTTTTAATACATCAAACGATTTTGCCGGATCGATCAAAGGCTGAATTCCTAAATATCAAAAAAAAGCGCATAATAATTTACTGTCCCTTTTTTATCACTTCTTTTTTACTGCAATGCAAAGCATATGTGAGGCAACTGAAACTTTAACGTTTTGAAATGACATTCCGGCATTTTTTTCGCAGCTATGGTGTTACATTTTTAATTATATATATCGTCAAAATTACTCAAAAGACTGCTAAAACAATACTTTTAAACACTAATAAACTTTGAAATAACAATTTAAACCATTTTAAACACATAAATATTAAATTAAAAAACTAAAAAGTCAAAGCAAATTTTTTTTTTTTGCGCAATACATACATTGACACTGCGATTTGAAACTTTATACATTTTATCACTACATTAATGTTGCGATAAGAAACGAATCGTACTACAGCAGTACTGCATTTAGGGATTTAGCCAAAGTTTGACCTACAAATTTAAGGAACAAATTCATGATAATGAAAAAACAAAAATTTTAACTTTTTCAACAATTTTGCATTATCTACTTTGCCAGTTCGAAATTTTTAATTTTTTATTTTAAATTGACAAAAGTAAAAAATGCAGAAAAAGAAAGTGAACTGAAAGAAGAAGAATGCTTTGTTCGATGTAGCCTGCATAAACGGAGAAGCTACGGGCCGCAGTACCGAATGAATAGTCAACTGTTCTTTGAATTATAGCTCAGCTAGTTATTGGCCTATTTCGCATCATATACGGTGACCTCATCTCATTTAGAAGAGAATATTATTAATTCGATCATTATTTTTAACACAAATACAAATTTATAGCCTCGTACACTAGTAAATAAACTTAAGGTGCTGGCTTTGAGCAGCGCAATTCGGTTAAAATTATATGATTCTTGTGTTCAATGTGTTGCAAGCCTCGTACACCTAGTTGATCAACTAAAAAAAACTGTTACATAACCTCGTACACTAAGTTGATCAACTGATTTTATCTTAGCAAGAAAGTCTTTTGCTTGAGTTGCTCAACCTCCTTTTCGGTGAGTTTGCGTATTGAGTTGATGCTTGCGTTGATCGAAGCTTCGCACTTTGCTCACCACACTCAGCGACTAACCCAGACGTCTGTAACTCTCTCTCATAGTTGTCAGATTTATTTTTAATTGATTTAAATGATGAGATAATTCCTCTTCTGTGGATCAACATACCTGAGTTTGTCAATGGCGGCTCTTCAACTCCCGGCATGCAATTTCATCGAACTCAAGTCAACAATTTAAGCATCGCAGTAAAAAGATAGTGTGTTGCACGTTGTTTGAAATTCTTTGCTCAACTCGACGCGCAATTCTTCTCCAAAGAGCAACATCAACTCGTCCATTACCCGTACACTTGTTGAAAAACAACATTCGCTTTGAGCAACAATATTCAACCATTTACAGCGCGTTGGCTGAACAAAGTTGAGATCCCTTTGCATTAGAATTGAATACGTTAAATATATAATAGAAGAGTTGGTCAGGTCACCTAGTGGACGATCGGTATTAGAGTAAGAAGCACATTCATACCATTCAATATACATATACATATTTTTAATAAACCAAACAATAATTTCTATTTATTTAAACATTTTGATTTGCCTTCGCAGACAACGGTTTTAAGATTTCCTAAGCTGTTATATTTGGTATTCAATGTACAAAGCGATTTTTGGTCGCCGAGAAGTTCTATCATTTTAAATTGGACCGCACTACCATTCCAATTTTGCCAATGAGAACTGGAACGGACATCATAACAAGGCGTTCTGCATACTGAAAACAATAACTCGCAGTGATATTGCACAACAATTTATGCATATATTTTCTTAAGTGAGTTACTGTGGTATTTAACATTTGTTAAACTATATGAATACAGTTGTTGTTGCTTTATAGATAGTTTTGATTTCTGTATGATATTCAGCAACTCAAACTGCACCCACGACAAAATATCCGATTTACCTTCTTTTGGCCCACTTTAGAGGCGAAGTGTGACCATGAAAATACAACAAGGCAAGGTGATTTCTTCCCACTTCAAAAACCATTACACTATAAGTATCTAATAACACGCACATTACCGAACTGTTTTTCTTTTCAACAAATAGGTACCTAGTTGAAAACTTCTTACTTTAGCCACCAAGATAACTGCGCAGTAATAAAAACATTTCTTGACTTCTTTGACATTGTTTTAAGAATAGATACTACCTACATGTTGTGTGAGATTGAAGGAATTTTTATGGACGTGAGAAACTATTCTTGGAAGTTTGTAGTTTCGCTGTGATTCAAATAGGGGTTTCTACAGAAAATGCACATTAACATACTCGTCTACTTTTCAGATTCTCAATTTAAAATAAAGTTTCTTCCTTTGAAGAAGTCCACATAAAAATTCCAGCCATCCAACTTAAATCATTCACAGCAACAACACATTTATTGGATGAATTATTTCATTCAAATGTGCTCGTAAATTAACGAAGACGCCATGCCAACTTCATCACGGTGAAGGTAATTAAATCCATTTAAAACATACTTCAATGGCGTAAGCTAGCAGCGATTACCCTGTGTTCATTTGCTTACGAATCTGAAGCATTTTCTCGTGGTAAACAAAAACCACCACCTACACTGATGTCATCCACTTGAGTGCGTTTACAATTTTGCTAATCGGCAGCCACTTTCCAGTGCACGAGTGAAGGCGAACACAAACAAATATTTGGCCATTAGCCAGAATCGCAGTTCTTCTCTATTAATTTGAACGCAGACTGTAGAGAGGAAGGGAACATTACTCCATTCGAAAATCCCATTCATTAAAGTCGTCATAATCGTTCAATGACTTTGGAGAATTCTCTTTTCAATGATAGTTCTCCCTCATTTGCTAGACAAACAATGCCAAATGGCAAATGGAATTGTTATAAGTTACATTAAAGTATAAACAAATCTTTTCTTTGAAGATATTAAGGCTGTTTTTGTCTATGGAAAAATTTCCAAAAATATGTAAAGAAACCGAGCTTTTTCAGTTGACCCAATTTTCCACCAATTTCTGTATAGTTTGAGATGGCAATCTTTCAATTTTGAAAAAATTATACTATATAATAGAATAAGTTATTGTTTTTCTATCAATTAAAAGATAATTTGATTTATTTTGCCAGAAATTCATGACATGTATTTACCCTTAAGTAGTCACTTGATTACGACTAAAAATCGTGCATTATATTGATTGTTTACTAGTTTCAAATATGTATTTCTTTCAAAATTTGTTTGTCTATAAAATACACTTGAAATTGCTTTGATTTTACACTTATATTCACTAAAAATGCGTTTTTTCACAATTTTTCCTGAAGAACTTGTTTTTTTACTGAAGAAAAGTAGACATTTTGGAAACTTTGAAGTTGACTATTTGACAGCTGACAGTTTGGTTCGGAGTGTGGATGTGGAACCTATTGAATATCGTTGGTACGCGTCCGAAAATACTACTTACCATTTAAGTGTGCCATTTTTTCCTATTCTGGCAGCAGCTATGAAACAGATCACAACAGGTCGAAAGTGACATTTTATTTAAGTTTTTATTTTGACGTATATACATACGCTATTATTTGTGTTGTTGTCCAAATAATTTAACTTACAATAATAAAAGAAGAGCGTGATGCATGCAAATAATATTTTTATAAAATAACAACTTAAGGCAAATTGCTTTATAATAATAATAAATAATATAAGAAATGAAATAAGGCAAACAAATTTTTTTGTTATTGATGAGAATGCATCTGTCAGTTTTGCTGCTTTCGGATTTTCGCAGAATTCGAAAAATGTTATCGAATTAAAATAAACCTCAGAAGAATTCAACATCATAAAGGCTTGTGATCTTTAAGCAATGACAATGGCAAAACCGGGGAGTAAGTAAGGAAGTTGCGCGGTGATGTATGCACCGCCTCTTTTTCTGTCCCTACACCCTCAAATAATGACGCAATTCGATTTATACGTCCAAATACAATTTACATACATATATTTTTTTACTTGTAAATAAAAATTGCACGTTTAAGGGTGAAGTGAGTTAAAATGTGATTCTACAAGTACATATTAATATACATACAGCCGTATTTATTAGATTTCCTTAAAACACCTCTCAGAGGTTGCTTGGTTAAACAACGCGTAAGTATATACCCAACCTTTAGGCATATTTGCTGAAATTATGATTTATGAGCGACTTTCTTCTGTGTTTTGTCTTAACTAAATGAGGTTTGTGTCTAAAGAAGTTAGGACACTTAAAAACTACTACAAAAAACCCAAGATTCTACTACATTTTGTTTTAAAGGTGCAGAAACTTAGCTGCTTTTGACAGATTTTTATTTATTTACATTGAAATATTTTGCGTAGCCTCATGGACTTCAAAAAATAAAGGAAAAAGGTCGGAAAATTGGGATTCCACTGGTAAGGTACTACAATTTTCTTATCAATTATGCGATTTGCATTGTCTCGAGTTAATTTGTTGGCTAAAGAAGTTAATTAAATCGATATCCTTCACAAAAGCCGCATTTGAAATGGCATTTTTATATCTCTTTATACCTTTTTACAACTCTTTTGTTTTAATGAAAATATAAAAATGACATTTGCAATCGAACACAAATTTTATACATACTTTACGCAGCCTCTAAACGCAAATTTTGGCGTTTAGGTTACACATCGCTTGAGCAACGTTGCTTAAGTTTTATAAATAATGTTTTGCTGCGTAAGAGTAGTTTAAGTATTGCGTAAAGTTACGCTGGCCTTAATATATGTTGATAAATAAGGCTGATAATATATAATTTAATTTCTTAAAAATTTAATAACAAATTTACTGTATACATTTCTTCGCATAAGCAAGTTTTTTTTAACGATCGGCAAATGTTTTGTTTTTTTGACAGAATTATTCGTTTTTTTGTTTTAACAATCAAATGTTTATATTTCAAACTGATGTAAAAACGATTTACGTTCTTTAATAAAAAAGATTATAATTTCTGACATATATCCCTGAAATATACCACTATTCCATCGTTTTACAATTACCATCCACAAATATTGAGTGTAATTTAAGAGCATACTTTCAGGCCGGAGGTAATTGAACTGTCAACCAGCTGATATCTGTCAAAAATCGCCAGCAAATAGTCCAGTCCAGTCCAATTAGCTAGGTCAGCTTCACCATGTCCACAGGAGATAATAGTGAATTACTCCAGCAAACCAGCGATAATTGGAAGAAAGTTCGCGAAATTCTTCTACCCAGTGTAGATTTAACCAGATCTATTGATGTTCAAGTGGAAACCTTAGTCGACACTCTATTTCTTGAACATTTCCAGGCATTCTTTACTCCCTACGACGAGAGAGCGAATGGTAACAAACCATGTATTGGTACCACGGAACCATCACCGATTCCACCAACAGATGAAGATGTTTGGATATTTGGTTATGGCTCCCTAGTTTGGAAGGCTGACTTTCCATTTATTGATAAGAAGCAGGGCTACATTGAGGGCTTTAAGCGGAGATTTTTTCAACACAGCATCGATCATCGAGGAACCGCCGATAAGCCAGGTAGAGTAGTTACATTGGTGCCTTCCCACGGTACCAGTGGACGAGTCTATGGTGTTGCATACAGGATAGCTAAGCAGCAGAAGGACGAAGTGTTAGCACATCTGGATTATAGGGAGAAGAACGGGTATGAGAGGTGTACGTTGCAATTCACCGAGTTCGGTGTGGCTAATTCGTTTGACATCATCATGTATGTTGCCACATATGACAATGAGTCATTCGCGGGAGGAGATGAAAATAATTTGCAGCCAATTGCCGATCAGATATATACATCTGCTGGACCTAGTGGACTGAATCGCGATTATTTGTTCAATCTAGCTGATGCGATGAGGGCACTGTTTCCTGGAGTACAGGATGAACACTTGTTTGAGTTGGAGATAATGGTAAGAAAGCGCCACCAGAGAGACATCGTAGTAAAGGATTTAATTAAAGGAGAGATTCGTAGAATTCTATTTAAGGAGTCCGTAGACGAAGTGATAGACGAGTTCAAGACGTTGATAGAAAACTGTGGGCGAGATGGGTATTTGGACGAATGGTTCAAGAAATTTAAACGTGATAGTAATTTAGTTAACTGACATAGTATTCCATATTGATAAATAAATTCCGTGTACCAAATAAAAAAATTTAATGATGTGTTTATTTTTATTCAAGCACAATACTTTTTCCGTCTAACTAAAACTAGGTTTGGAAGGCTTATTTATTTCGCTCCCACTATCTTTGTCGGATTGAATTTTCCTTGCACGTGTTTATGTTTCCTTAGGGACTGAAAATCAGAGAAAAAGAGTCTTCAACTGTTTTTGAGGACAAGTTCCGTTTTATGTTATGGAAGTTTAAGTCGTGATGGCTTAAGAATCTTCGGCTATAAAGAAGTTTTCGAGAAGTTTCTTCAGCTAATTCATTGCGTGAAAATAGGCGCATGAGAAGGCAGTTGATTTTTAAACTGTGATAAAGACGTGCGCCGTATAGTAATCGGCGTTTATCCTAACAATAGAGGACACACAAGTGCAAATGAATTGCAAATGAACCACTTCTGAGGCACTACCATTAGTCTTGACGATGAAACCTACCGACCAAGCATCACTAGGACTCCACTGCGTAAGGGAAGTGACAGTCGTGGAATGCTCAATTCGTTGCTGGAACTGCAACAATAGGACATCTTCAGCAGAGGTTTGTGTCTGGAATTGAAGCTCCCAGGACCACGCCCAATCCAGGTTTCCCATACCAAACTATGTAACAAAAGTCAGAACAAGTGCGTGACCACCATCGACACGGGGTAAGCGGCGAAAGGTCCTAATAACAATCAGTCTTTCAGGACTTTTTACATGATGTGTTCCAAGTAGCCAACTTATGCGATGAGTGCATCATAGGAATTGACTGTAGTATTTTATGATTACTTACTTAGCTTTATTAACAAATAAAAAATTCTGTGCCAATAGTACAAAGTGTAAACCGCTATTGGCTATTCAATTTAAAATATAAATATAATATATAATATTTTATGAAGAGAATAGGAAATAAACTACTATCTTAATATTGTATATGGAAGGAAGAAAATGAAGTTAAGATAGGTGTGATTTGGGAGACTACTTAAATTTATCATAAACTAAGTATTGTATGTTTGAGCGGAGCTGTTCCTGTAAGAAACTTGGAAAATAAATGCATCAAACTATATTAGGGACAATTGATTGCAAAGTGTGTACAGCTTACGGGCTTTATGCAAAGCTTGCATCAAACGTTTACCCTTTAATAAAACGTTGTTATTGGAACTGAAATAAAATGTATATTGTCTTGTGACTCACAATGAACCATTACCAAGTGTGAACGCTTCTAGGATTTGGATTATCTTAAAAAAAAAAGTCATCGGGGTGCGCAGCTGAGGCTAAGCCTGATGAAATGTAATCTCATTAGACTAGAGGTAAAATATATGGGACAGAGCATCGCCTCAGAAGGGAAAAGAGCTGATCTTCAAAAAGTCGATTCAGTAAAAAACGACCAAGTGTTTAAAGAAAACCACCAACTGAGAGGGTCACTGGAGGACAACTGGGTTATATAACCTAATACAGACAGTTTATGAAGTAAATCGTAACTGACGGAGAAGAGAAAATAATTCAAATCAAACCTTAAAAAACAGCTTTACTCTCGTACCCAACTCAAACAAAAAAAAACATTTATTGTGGATGCATAACCTAGATTCATGTCGGAATTGCAGCCGTGCTTTCTCAGGTGCGTGAGGCGCAAGAGAAAGTAGTTACCTTCCTTACTAGGATGCTCTCCAAGTCGGATAGGAACAAGTGTTTCACCCAGGTAGGAACGGAGTAGACCTAACGTGCTCTAATCTAATTACTTTCGGATTAAATGTTAATCCTCAAGTAGGATTATTTTTTACAAAAGCTTGAGGGGCAATTGGGAGCTTTTAATTGTGAATGATTTTGCAGGAACCAACCATTTACTTTGATTAACATGAACTTGCCAAGTCCTTGGAATCAGTCTCTGTAAACACCATAATTGCCTACAGTTTAATATTCACCTTTGCCGGGTGCCAGCCAGTGCTGTCGTTTTTCATTACAAGGAGAACATAGCACTATGCAGTCGCTATAATTCCATAATAAATATATTATCTAATATATAAAAAATCAAAATGCATTCAATACAAAAACAAATTACACTCAGAAGCCTTTTTTAAGTCTTTTTAGAAAAGTTATAGTTTTTAGTTCAGTTATAGGTATTTTAAATAGATTTATATACCCTAAAAGGTAGAATGTAAAAAAGTCGTCATTATGTTTCGTGAATAATATTTCATTTAAATGTTAAGCCTTTACCCTTTAGTTTATTGCACTTTCTAGTCATCACCGGGCCTGCCTAGATAGAAATATATTTCCAATGTTTTTTAGTTGAAAGTTGAACAGTGGCTTTGGTGCGTTTAAAATAAATAGCCATGTTGTGGTAAAATAAAATTTGGATGTTGGAAACATTGAAACTATCGATAATTTGTACGATGTACGCGATATATTTTTTACTATCGATGTTTAACCAACACTACTCTTAGTCATGGTTGTAATATCTCCTACCTGTCGTTGATTTATCGATAATTCCATCGAAGTGCTGAAACGAAATAGCCGGAATAGCGTGAGGAATGAAGCAGCGCACCTCTAACAAAAGGTGAGTTGTCTCGAAACCGCTCTATTTGCTATCTTTTGGAACGACATCTTGGAGCGATTCGATGCTACAAACAAGATGTTGCACGACCCAAAAATGATTCTTAAATCTGCAATGCGTGCATTAGAATCATTGAAATCATTCGTTGAATCCAAAAGAAACGATTTTGATAAATACGAGGTAGCAGCTAAAGAAATACATTATACTGACATCACGCTCCAGAACAAGAAATTTGTTGTTGAATCCACTCGATTACAAGACGCAAATCTGTCCCACAAAGAGAAATTCAAAGTATACGGTTTTATTCAGGTATGTGTTTCTCTTACTGAAAGATTGCATGCATACGAAGCTGTAAGTTCGAGATTTGTATTTCTCAATCACATAGAGAAGATGGATGCTGTAAATTTCCACGCTACAGCAGAGGCATTGGTAAAAGTATACAAAAATGATTTAGAGCCTAGTTTTGGTATTGAGTTGTTCAATTTGTATATCTTTGATCAACTTATACAAAAAGTATTATAAAATAGATCAATCTAACGAGCTAATTTACTACCACATTCATGAAAAACAAAATTTAAGAGTTACATTACGAAATATTGAAATTGCTCTGAGAATGTATTTGGTTTTGATGGTGCCTAATTTCACTGGAGAGCGCTCATTTTCAAAAAATTAAAATTATAAAGAATAGGCTTCGAAGTACTATGGGGCAAAACCGTCTATGAAAGCTATCTTGGAAGCTATAGCGGAACCAAGGTAGGTAAAGTCCTTTACTACTTCGAAGTTATACCTGTCGATTGTGACGTTCTGTCCAGTTCGTCGATGTTGTATGTCTTTTGTGGTCGACAGCATATATTTGGTTTTGCCCTTGTTAACTGCTAAACCCATTTTAGCCGCTTCAGTTTCTGTACAAGCAAACGCACTAGTGACAGCTCGCTGTGTTCTACCAATTATGTCAATGTCATCATCTGCGTATGCAAGTAATTGAACCGACTTGTGAAAGATTATAGCTTTGTTCAATGAGCCTGTCCAGCTCAGTGCAAAGCATGTAAATTACAGGTTTTCATGTTCAATGAGAAAAATTTCTGTCCAGCTCATGTTTGCTTTTTCTTCAATGACTCTGCCTGGACTCTGCTCCGAGCAGAATTTTTACACTCTTTTGAGGTAAAACAGATTTGTGAGAAACGTCAAAATCAGTTGTGGTTGCAAATTAATTCTTTTTTAAATAGAAAAAATCGAACAATCTTCTCATCAAGGGCAATCGGTTGTTGTAACGGGAAGTAACATTAACGTTCATTAATTCACGATTTATACTAAACTTGTAGATTTAAATAATTATCCAACAATCGAAAATGAAGTTCTTATTTTTGACAACTTAAATATGGCTGTATTTTTCTGTTCTACCTTTGATCTGATATTTTCCACAAGTTTGTTCTGCTCTGCCTTGCCTTTTTTCTCATTGAACAAAGCTTATGTTTCTGGTGTTGGCTTCTGAGTTTAGCACAATGGAGCAGCGAGAGTTCTCCATTGTCATTCTGTACAATCTATTCATATCTACAATTATTAAATATGCAGGTATGTAAGGAATATTTATTATAAAGTTGTAATAGAATGCAAATTATTTATTAGTATTATGTATTTAAATGTACTTAACTTATTACTTTTGTTCCTTGCAAATCTAAAATTTTAAAAATTTGGGGAGCCATTTCGATTTTTGGGGAGGCCAGTGCTCAGTGATGGAGCCACTTCGGCAGAACTGATGTCAGCCTTTTTCTAGCTTCTGGAGCTCCAATTGAGTAGCAAGGAGCTTTTTATCCTAGATCCCTGTGGTATCGCAACGGATCACGCATGCAATTTTTGCACGGTATTAGAGAGAACGATCGGTTTCTCTACCGTCTACATTCGGCTGCTACCACCAACCATACGTTGATGGCTACCGACCAAAATACGTGCCATGTATTTTAGCATTTTTGGTAGTGCTGTCCCTTCTTTGCAGTAGACTTTATAGTTATGTGCATCCCACTTATCCTGCATGGTAGGCTTGTGTGGTCATGTAAACCAACCATAAATAACATTAACAAAATTATCAATTCACAATAACCCAACCGTAAAGTTAGTTTTTTGTTTGCTAAGTAACTTACTTTTCGTTTTGTTAAAACCTTGTGCTTGTGTCATTTTGATTCCACCCGCATTATTAAGATTTCATCTGAAATACGTCAGGCCGATTTGTTGCGCACCTGTTGACTTCTTCTGACAGAATTTGCCAACCATTAATCATCATCCAGTGGAAATAATGTAAAATACGAACTTCATTGGCAGCACACCCCATAAATAGTATCTGCCCATATAGTCACCCCTCCGGTACCCCTTGTCGGGCATCCAATGTCAATGAATGACAGATGGTTGTCTGGCAAAACCGCGGATGATGTCTTGTAGTATCTATAAAAATTGATTGATTGATTTATAATTGTCTGCACAGCAGCTACTGATGGACGCACAGCGCAGCAGTATGCACACGCCGAATGCCCCAGACAGAGAGACGGACCAGAACAGCACCACAGCACAGATATTGAGCACTGACATAACCATGTGCTGCTTGTCATCGCATGCCGACCGGCCCGAAACGGTGCGAAATGATAAATAATCCACATTGACTAACTCGGCACGAAATGAGTGAATGTATTTTTATTTACGACTCCTCAGGATGTCTTCATTTCGATCGGGATAATTTATGATACCAAGAGCCCTCGGGGGAATGTCCTTGCTTCTGTTTATAAAAAATAAAAAAACAAATAAAAACCGACATTGCACTGAAATTCTAATATAAAAAAAAAATTACTAAGGGACTGCAATCGTATCTCGCTGACCTTTTGCGAACGAAGCAACAAGCAACCTCAACTAACCACGCGAACAAAGTGCGCCAAAAGGTCCAAAACTCGAAATGAAACATGAAACAGTGGTAAAAGTGAGTAAAACGATGGAGCAAACGTAAAAACGTCAATAAATCACAGCTTTGCCGAGAACACGGCACCAAAAAATTATCCACACATCCGTATGGTCATGGAGAGTCTCCGTTAAAGGCTATACGCGACATATGATACTCTGAATTCGGTGGTGGCATGACCGAAGTGGTGTTGTTGTAGGTTTTATGCTAACATTTACATTATAGGCTACTGTTTGGGCAAAAGTAATATCCTTTCTTGGTACCGGATGTGGTAAACAATTGGTTTATGGGCTTACCAAAGCTCTTGTCATTTGGAAAAGGAATTTAAACAACGGAATTGTTGAGAGATGTTAGTATCGGATTAGGTTAGATCTGCAAAATCTTCCTTTAGAATATTCATTTTTTGGTTCTTGCAGTCAGAAGTTTGCGTATTTCTAATAAAATTGTTTTAAAGTGGACGCAGGATGTATATTCCATGGCTGCATGGAATATACGTCCATCATGCTGTGAGTCTAACTCGTTAAATTTTTTTATATTCAGCAGTACATAACCAAAAATCCCTTGAAAAGGACCATTTTTCCATGTTACAAATTGCATTGTACTCTCCCACTCATTCCAAATGAATTCTAAGAAACTTAAAGCAATTTATCTCCCAGAATCCAGAATTAACAGGCAAACCAAGAAAATAGAATCCTGGCATCGAAGTGATTTGTAGTTTCTGGATTTGGTTTCTTTTGTAAGTAGTGTAAGAGGCGCCATTGGCATTGTTAGAGCTAAATAGCTGGAAGCTACCAAAACAACACAGCCGCCATAGTCTTCTCGCGCCAAACAATAATACACAGTACTATACAAAACACAAGGGACCCTGTCTAGGCCGCCACCATTACCGTCGTCATCTTCATCATCATCATCATCATTGCCACCATGGACAAAGCAAACAGACACCACCAACACCACCACCACCACCAAGGACAAGCAACGTTCGGCATTCAACATTTAGAAAAAAAGCTCAGCACAGCTGCTCCAGCTATTTCCAGAACTACTCCTGCTGCTGTTGGTACAAAATGAATGTGCTACTCGTAGAAAAGACAAATTATACAGACGTTCCGTTTTGTTCCTCTCAAGTCTCTTAGCGCAGTCCAACAATGTTCCGGTTGCTATTAGAATCTTTTGACGTTTTTCAGCTACCGTGAAGACAAACCATAGCAACTTGCACCACGTCTCTGTGTCTGTTATTCCCTTGCGTTCAAGTTGGTAACTATTGTTGACTTAACACTGCTGCTATCACTGAGATTTGTTCGCCTTGTGTCCTCCAAGGAGGCGACACAACACCAGGCCATAGATTTTCAAGATGATCTCGACGAGATACCACTTTTTTGCTTGGTTTAATCGGAACGCGAACCGACCCGCCAGCCTGCACATTTCATTTCTATATGAAATGCTCCGATGGTGGCGCGGAGCAATGTTTTCGAAAGGAGGTGAGAAGACCAACAAAAAAAAAAAGAACCCAGTCTAGGCGCAGCGACTGTGCCACAACAAGAGTAGAAGCTACATCGGCAGCAGCAGCAACGACACAAGGTATTAGACAAGAGGAACCAATCTTACTCGTCTGCTGTTGGCCTAAATGTGCGCCAGAGCTTGCCGTGTGCTTGTTCTGGTGTAGGCGTAGAATAGCAAAATGAGACAAAAAAAAAATAAATAAAAAAAACCAGCTCAAGCTTAGACAATGGCTGGCTCCATCCATGATTCCAGATGAGGCTGATGGTGATGGCTTCAGTGCACAAAAAATATGCAAGATGATTTAATACTCTGCTGCTTTGATTTATGCTGTGATGTTAAGCTGCGAACAAAAACCGTCGCCTTGGCGGAGGTCGGGATGGGTATGGAGATGCGCGCCGTCCGATAGGGTTGGGAGAACTATGGAGTTTTCCTTTTTTCCCAGGCCAATGAGCCTATAGTTTAATGTTTTGAAAAAAGAAAGGATGAATTGAATTTGATTTGGATGAATGGGGAAAGTGGCACAAAACTACATATATTGGATGCTGAATTAGAAATTATTCAGTGCGATAGCTGACGGATTGTGAAGTGTTGGATCTCAAGGTATCTGCAAGGTATAGCTATAAGAAGGTGGTATTTTCAGAAAAACACAAGATTATAAGTTCAGAACAGTATGGCTTTCATACAAATAAAAGTAAAGGTGAGCTGCTCGCGGAACTCAATAAAAATGATCATGTAATGGTATAGCCTTAAACACGCTGAACCATGCAAAAATTATGATAGTGGCACTGGAAAGATTAGGAATTCGAGGGAATTTAGCTGACTGGCTTATGAACTACACAGAATAGATTGTATCACGTTAAGTTTAAGGAAACGTTCCGTGTCAGCACATATGTTATATACGGAGTGCCACAAGGATCAAAGCATGGCCGATTACTTTTTATCTACTACCCAAATAAATCATTTACGTTGTTTCGAAAAAGGATTCCATTTGTGTATGCAGACGATACGGTGAAAGTGGTCGAGCATAGATAGCTCTATACTACAAAAAACGTTATGCAAACGAGCTCAACCAAGCAAAATATCATATATCCATCCTAAACGAAAACTATTCGTGTAACTCATCACAATCCAACACAATAAGAGATATACTTATAAGAAGAACTACAGTTTTACAGGAAAATATCAGGACTTTTTGCTTGAGAGAGCTGGAAGCTATAAGATAATAATTTCTCAAATTTACAAGTTAACTATGCGCTTATTGAGTTTTACTACGGTATAATGTACTTATCTAGAGAAATTGGAGAGCAAAGTTCGTTGTGTAAGGTATTGTGTCTATGAAAAAATCTCTGTCGATGACTAAATATCCTTTATTCCAAATACTTTGAACAATATTTTTAACAATCATGTTCTACTAGTTACTATTTCACATATTATAAAAAAAACCACCTTGGTTCACAAACATCATTAAGGATTAGGTCCGCAAGCGTGTTTAAGCCTGTAAGTGCTAAAAGCGTTTCCGATTAAATATGCATCTTGATGCCCATCGAGTTTTGAGAAATAAGTTAACTTGTGAAATTTGGGAAGCCAAGAAACGTTATTTTGCACCACGACTCCAGTGTTGGAAAAATGCCAGGGAAATTGTTGTGTTGTGCACTCCCCCTCCCTCCAATTTATGCGATAAGTCAAATTCCTCAATTCAATGTACGTTGTCCAAATATACACTTCCCGAATAGTTTTTGTTTTCAAGCTGTCCACGATACATACTAAAGTTCATAACGCACTTGTTCAATACGAATTTTATGACAGGCATCTTTCCCAGTGCTTGTAGAAGAACTAAACTTATACATGTGCCTAAAAATGAGTATAGACCAATTGCCATATTACTGTATCAGTCGAAAGTCTGTGAAAAAATTATAAATGGACAATAAATTTGACTTTTCTTATACTGTTGAATTTTTCTAAGGCATTTGACACCGTTAACCATAAAATACTGTGCAAGCTAAGAAGTCAACTCATTCTTCTCTTCATTTTCCATTATTGTGGTCTCTTCATACATAACTGGCAGGTACCAAGCAGTTGTTGCAAACAATTCCCTTGGGCAGAGGTGTTCCACAGAGTTCTATCTTGAGTTCATTGTTTTTCTATGTACATTAATGACCTGCCCTCGTGCTCTGTTAACTTCTAGAGAATTGTGAATTGAATGATGATTTGAGTAGAAATCTTTCCTGGTCACGATCGAATGGACTTTGTCTAAACCCTTTAAAATCAACTCTTTACATGTACAGGTTTTTTCAACAGGGACGCTACAAAAGTAGAGCGACAGGGACAGCAATCGACTTTTGACATTTCTCTTCAGTAAGGTTTGCCATTTCATGATGGAAAGATATACGAGCCAACAACGACTCGAAATTATTAAAATTTACTACCGAAATTCGGAGTCAGTGGCCTCAACGTTAAGAGCGCTACGTCCAATTTATCATCCTAGCAGACCAACAATTGAGCGTCTAGTGGAAAAAGTTTAATCCACTGGCACAGTACAAAATGTTCCTGTGCCAGTGAGACAAAGAAATGCCCGTAGTGTCGAGAGCATTGCTGCCGCTGAGGCTCCAGTTGAAGAAAGCCCAAATGTGTCTCTCACACGTCGTTTTTAAGCGTTGAGCATCTCTGTGACGTCGTTGTGGCGAATTTTGCGAAAAGATCTTGGCCTACATCCTTACATGATTAAACTGACGCAAGAACTGAAGCCGCTTGACCACCAGAAGCATCGTATGTTCGTGAATTGGGCTGAGCAACAACTTGAAAATGATTCGGATTTTCATCGAAAAATCGTCTTCAGCGATGAGGCTCATTTCTGGCTGAATGGCTTCGTCAATAAACAAAATATGCGGTATTGGTCAGGCAGCAATCCACACGTACTCCATGAGTCATCATTGCATCCCGAAAAAAATACGGTTTGGTGTGGTTTATGGGCCGGCGGCGTCATTGGGCCGTACTTCTTCTGTGATGATCAAGACCGGCACGTTACTGTGAATGGGAATCGCTACCGTTCAATGATAACCGAATATTGTTGGCCCCAATTGGATGATATGAACTTGGAGGACATGTGGTTCCAACAGGACGGCGCCATAAGCCACACAGCGAATTTCCGAATCAATTTATTGGAAACCAAGTTTGGAGAACGTGTTATCTCACGATATGGTCCCGTCTCGGCCGTGCGATTTGACGCCGTTAGACTATTTCTTGTGGGGCTACGTCAAGTCTATGGTCTATGCCAACAAGCCAGCGACGATTGATGAACTTCAAACGAATATCGAACGTGAAATTGCAGCAGTATCGGCCGATTTATGCTTAAAAACCGTCGAAAATTGGGTTCAGCGTCTGGACTTTTGCATGCGTGCCCGTAGTGGCTATGCAAAAGAAATCGAGTTCCATGCATAATGGCATCGAACGTACAACGTATCCAAAACCGTTGTTGTTTTATTAAAAAAAAACTTTTGTAGCGCTCTTATTGAAAAATCCGATATTTACATCCTAACTAAAATCTTTGGTAAAAACAATCCCTAGATTCTTTAAACTAGCTACATACTCAATTGGTGAAGAGACGAGATAAGTATGAACTCTCTTATGAAGGTAAGTACGTCCTTGGTGGCAGAGTTTTTCATCTCCGCTGATGAACGTATTTACTTGTTGAAAATACGTCTTCCTTACGAATTTAGTGCCGGACATTCGCATAGAATATGTTCAGAGGATGATTTGTCCTCTTCCATGTAGAACTACATTCTGTTTCCGGTCACAGATTAATTTTGTTTAGATGATAATTCAAGCCACAATGGCCTGTGAGAAAGCCAACAAGCTTTCTTAAACTTTCCTTATCCAGCATAAGTATTTCCTTGTACGAGTAAGGCTTTTTTCCTTTGGATTGTCTGAGCCCCGGAACATTTTCCCAGCAGACTAGACGAAGTTGATCCTCCCAATCTGTCAATCTGTCTTGAGGAAGTAGCTCAATTAACTCTACAAAAAGTTTCTGGTCCAGAGAACGCGGATTCTGAACTAGCTCTTGCCAATTCGTTGCCTGAAATTCCTTGTTGGCCGGGGACCCATCCAAGTTTGTTTGACTTTGTTGAGTTTGGCCTGGGATTGCTGAGCATCGTAGCAGCATTTAACTGTCATCGAAACCAGTGTATTGGACGACAGTACTTGAAGAGCCGCTTGACTATCTGAAAACATATATATTTTAGCGCCTTTGATATATTTATTGTTTAATCTCGCGCAGATCTCAATGGCTGGATTTCAGCTTGAAACACAGTGGGACGCATTCCCATTGGTAAAGAAACTTTGGTGTTGGGTCCAAAGACACCAGCTCCAACTCCAGAAATCATTTTTGATCCATCGGTGTACCAAACAAGACCTTTCGGGTCCACGTTCGGGGCACCATTGAGCCAGTTTTCACGGTTCGATATTTCTACCTTGAACAGAATATCAAAACAATATTCCCTTACCATAGTGTGTGGGATTGTATTGAATATGTCTGTCTAGAATCAAGAGAGAATAGAAAACAATCTATCTATCAAGCACTTATAACTTATAGAACTTTCGTTTCATCGGTTTCATATAAAATTCTTCTTAAGGAACTTAAGACTGTTTCAGTTCAATTAAATGTCTTTCCATTAACAAACATAAAGCAGTTTGATATGATCGAATACTATTGCATTTCACATAATAAATGTTGCATGCATTTTTATTTTCTTTTAAATAACAAATTATTGCTGCAATGACTTTTGTTCAAAGAGTTTTTGATCACTGCATAAGGTACACTACTTAAGGATACGTGCTGCGCACGCTACAAAAGTACAAAAATTCCTGCAATTCAATTGGCACCAAGCCAAGCCAAGCCAAACAAGACCCGACTTGGGTAGGTACCTACTATAGATTTTGCAAATCTTCTACCACCACCTGTTTTACGAGGTGCGAGACTAGATATTTAAATAAACATCTCAGCTCATGTTCTCCCAAAAAGAGAACAGAAAACAGAGAACAGAATCGGTAGCTCGTGTCAACAAGGGCAAAAACCTTACATGAGCTGTGAATACCTAAAATAACACCAACACAGAGTCCCCCCACTCGGAATGGAATAGGTGATGAAATCCTCCCTCGTTCCGTACACAAAATGTCTGTTGGTTATTTTTACTGTTTCAGTTGCCACACAAATTATCACGTTTTAACTGTGCGCCATGGGGAGAACTTTTGGCCCATTGTTTTAAGCCAACGCAGAGGCAAATGAACTTCGCAAGCTACACTTAAATGACGTCCCTAAATCAAATTGATGTGAGTTTGCGATGAAAATCTAAGGAATCGCCATAAATTGTCCAAATGTCGTTACGATACTAATTTCATAATTCATGTAGTTTCAGCTCTTCATCGCAGCATCGCGAATCATTCTTTTTGCAGTCTCTCATGTGGAGCAATCAATGCATCAAATTATGAATTATTGACCGGCGCGGATCGCGTAGCTGCACAACACAGATGCTGGCAGCCAGGAGACAGAGGGAGCCAAAGAAAAACAAACAAGTCAATCTAAATATGGGAACGAATCGGTGGAGCTTGTGCGCTGATCGTACCTACTCCCAGACGATGATAATTCGCATTCAAACTGGGCGATCATTATGATGGCGCAAATAAATCTCCCATTCGGTAGAAGATGAGGTTCAGATGCGCAGATTTTTGTTCGACAGTGCGTAAAGTGATGTACGAACATTGGCGAATCTACATTGCATTACATACCCCCTCGGCACAGGAAGGACAAATATCGAATGGTGGATATCGAGGATGGATGTGGTTTCAGTTTCAAGGCGCTCGTTTCTCCTTGTTTTGTGCCGCCAACAAAATTGCACAATAATTCATATTGCACTAATAAATTTCAGTTAAATAACAGCGCTTTATCAGTCAACCAGTCAGATGAAGACAGCGCGAGAGTTCGATGCATTGGGGCGATGCAAAGTCGAACACTGTTGAAAGGATCGCCATGGCAACGGCAGCGCATGCATATCAGAAATCTTGAATGAACGGCAATAATTGCGAATGGATCATGTGGGATATTAAATTTTTGCGGGCGAAACATTAGGTTGAACTTGTTGGTTTTTTTAAAAGAGGGTTTTTTTTACCCGCGTGCGGTTGGAGACATAAGTGAATATTTTAGTTAAAAAAGTGTTTTAAATTAATGAGAACGATTCAATCGGTATGGTATGGCGCTTCACCCTCTTACTTCAATTTATTTGATATATGTATCTGTCGGAATTATGAACAAGAGCTGTCAAACAGCTGATTACGGCCTGCGAATTTGCGAAAAGATATTCGCCTAAAACATGTGCAGTGATTGAAATTAGTAAAAATGCATTAACGTTTAGCTGAGGGCAATAAAAACTTCCTCTAATAACTTGAGTTGCTTCCAAAAGCCAGTTGGCACTATGTATTTGGATTAAGATACTGTGGGAGGGCTAGGGCCTGTTCAAAATAATGATAGCTCAACTCACAGAAAGAATGCGCCACATAAAGATAAAGATGTAAGCGTATATAAGGGCCAAAGTATATAGTCAGGAGTAGGGAATTGAAGAAGATCTAGGTCTGGCTTGCCACAATCGAACGCAAGCTCTTTGAAATGGCGAAACAAATCTAGTAAACAAGGAGAGAATATATGAGATATGGGGAATATCCAGATGTACCATGTGACGCTGGAAAACATTCGATGCCATGCTTACTGTTGACACAGCTCATCTGAATAGAGCAGACAGTTCTACTCAGGTACTTTAGATAAAGATGATATAATGACATAATCTGTCGCCTTGTATTATCTTTTCGGCAATTAAAGAACAGACGCAACTTTGGGGTATAGATTAGATTTTTGTCTTCTTTGTGCAATCAAGAGAAGATCCGGCAAAAAAAACTTAGGATTGTGGGCGAACAAGAACATATACTTTTAGATCTGCTGTACAACGCTATAAGTGATAAGGAAATGTTCGATTTTGAGTAGTCCACACATACATATTTGGTATAGACCATAGAGTTTACGGTTGTATCTTCTCGTCCACTTGCCATCTTCATATACAGGGCCATATATTTGTGGAAGAACTTTTATTTTGAAAGAGTATTATATATTACTTCTCCTTTCTCGCTTATCGTCCAGCACCCGGCGCCATTTAGCAGAAGTGCCGGAAAAAAGGTTCTGTAGAGCATACATTTTTTTCCTCCGAGTCAGAAGTTTAGAACCTATAGGAAACGCATTACTAGAGTAATTCTCCATCGGATCTTCACTTAGATGTCATTCGTAGAGTTAGTGTTCACCACGAGGTAGAGGAACTCATAAATTACATTAAAGTTGCTTTTGTATACAGCATACAGTTCGTTTTGCCTTCATTTAGTGCAAGACCAATTAGTTTCGCATGTTCTTCAGTCAAAACCGTGTCACATTCACATAATGCGAAAATAGTGCTCGTCTCCTACCTTTCCGTTTTCCAACCCACTCGTATTTCTGCCATTGATTTCTTTCGCTATTTTTTTGATGAATTTTCATAGCCGATCTTGAATGATCTTTCTTGCCATGTCCCTTACAAGTGTAGCAAAATCAGGTACGTCTTCTCTCAGTTGACTATCTGTACAATTACTCATCTGTGCCCGTAGCCAATAAATCTTTGAACACTCAACCAACACATCCGTAACCGAACATAGAAAATAACAAATCTCTTCGAACATCCAAAGAACCAAATTCGAACCACTACAAAATGCCTTCGAAAATGCTCGTCACATTAACATCCAATCAGAGGCACAACATCCAAAACGTTGACAGCGTTACTAACATCCACCAAATACCGTTAAACGGGGAAGATACCAGTGGGGAACAGATACAAATCAGCATCCTTTGTTCCAAAAGGTGCTGCTTTCCATATTTAGGAGAAGTTGCCACAATCCCACGGCAATGTCCGTTCAGAAAAGATCAACTGGTTAATATTCTTTTTGCTTTCCACAGATATCCTTTCCAAAAGTATAGCAAACATATATTATCTGAGATTTCTGAAAATAAACGCTTCTTAACACTGACTTTGCTTGATAGCTTTGTAAATGGGCCTTATTTGAGTTGACGTTGTTCGGGATTCGAACAAAGATCAAACCCAAGCAATTATGTTTGGATAATGGAAATTTCCCTAATACTCGGGTGAATTCACAAATCGACGCATATTGCCGCGGAAATCAGCAGCACTTCAGCAACTAGCGGATTGTGGTCAGCCGTATGTGAGTCCCGTACGTGCTGAAGGAATGACCATGTATGATTAGGTGTGTGGTAGATATGAGTGGACAAAGAGTTCAGCTGAAAAATAACTTCTTGGTTGCCTGTGAAGTTAGGACGTTTAGCGGCGAGAACAGTGTTCTTCTTTTTAAAATTAATAGTTTTTTTTGATAAATTGATAGAGCTACCAAGTTGGTAGTTGAATGGAAGTGGAAAGGAGGAAAAATAGAATACTTGCTGAAAAAAAGGAAGAAACACATAGTGGCAGAACAGGTACAGGACAGGGTTTTTAAGACAAAGAGAGCTGTAGTGAAGGTATATATCTGAGCTTTTATTAGCGTGAAGCTGAGAATTTTTCAATCTTTTGAAACTTGAGTTGGCTTTCGTTCGGAATAATGCCGGAAATGAATGGGACGCGTGATCATCAAAATACATTTTCCCAATTTCTTGTCTGTACATTTAATATGAACTCTATTCCCAATTTCCTCCTTATGGGAATGGGTTTTCAAAGGAAAATATTCAAAACTACGCCATTGTGACGTCATTTCCAATGACCCCTCGAAAAAAAGATGCGTCCGCGTTGATATTAGAACTCGAGAAAGGATCAAAGGAATTAAGAAAAGAACCGTATTTAAGTTAAGACTATAAACTAGAATTTGGACGGGAGGAAAAATAAATGAAAATTGTATTTTTGGCAGACCTTTTTATAAAAATATGCAAATTTTGGTAAAATTTGCTCAATATATTTTCTTTCAATAGTTTGATTGAAAAAAAAATCCTTCGTCCAAGTCCTCGTGAATTGTATCTCGAAGACCGGTGAAAAATTTCATCAAGATCGGTTGAGTCGTTTTCGAGAACTTTTGACAACCGACTTTGAAAACACAGTTTCGAGAAAACTCCATGATAGACCCTCCATAAAATTCTCAATGTTAAGGAATAGCATAGGGTTCCCGAAATTTCATCAATATAAAAGAGTTGCACAACAAACTGCTTATTTTTGATGAGAAGCATTTTCTCTACCTCTCTAGCCCAAGTCAATTGAAAGCGCAACGCGCCGATGCATTCAACTAGTATGAGCAACAAATTGAGTATGAACAACTGACAACCAATTGTAAAACACATTAAATACGAAAAATAATTATTATTAAGTGATAATTTGTGATTAATTTTTCATCGCCATAACTTGCAATTTTAAATTGCACTCCATTGCACGCCTAGTAAGCGATCAACTTGTTCAATTCCTCGGGTTAGCCGTAGCGCACTTTTATTAAAAGAATCCAATTTATGCTTCACTCAGGCGCACACAATGTCCGCAATAGAGCCGCATATAACGCAACTGTCAAGCCCAATTTAAAACGCATTATTAAGTTCGCATAAATGTCTGTGGCATGGTTCAGTGTTAGTTCGCGCCAATGGAACGCGCGCCACCACTTGTTGCTGCCGCCGCCGCCACTTCACCACAAAAGAAGCGACGTGAAACCCAAGCATAGTTATTAAATTGAAACTGATACCAGTAATTAAAATTTGCCATGCAACAAGGCAATTGCCTTCACGCCTTTTTGCATAAGACGCCAGCGAAAAACGAGGAGGACGACCAAGAGCGCCTTTGCGTCTGATCTAATGAAAGTGATAATTTCCAAACGCAGCCACAGCCGCAGCCACAGTCGCTGCAGCAATGGCTAAGTTCATTCTGTATATGTCATAATCGTGTTAAAGGGGGTAATCATGGGTGTCGTCGACAGAAAGGATCGAGGGGATAATCCTCTCTTTTTTGACAGACGTCTGGCAGACAGTTCGTCGATCATTGATTCATAAGACACGTCCTCTGCTGGGACGAACGAGTGGTTTCACGTCTGGGTCAGTACTATGCCAGTGGTGGGTGCAGTAGTCGAGTTGCTTTGTCGGGCTCATTTTGAATGCACATCGAATTGATCACCAAATGACCATTACAAGGTTAATTTTCTTTACGTCATCCGGTTGTTTATTTGATTTTTGACCGCAGGTCGAGACAACAATGCAGACGACAGCACGCCGACAAGACAACGCCGCGCCGACCACACTATGGCACGAGTCATCTCATCGGTACCCATAAGAAGTGCGTGTGCGCACGTTTTGTAATGCACACCGGAATTTTTAATTACCCTTTTGGTTTACAGAGACAGTGTCAACGATTAAATAAACCATAAAATTAATTGAAGCCATTTAACTTTACGAGTACAATAAATGGAGAAGATGGGCTTTGATCAAAGAGGAGATGGATGACTATGCAATTAAATAAAGTGTATACCGAAAAAAAGTTATTTCGATACTTTGTCCTGAGAATTTGATAATACGAATGCTGTTGGGTGGGCTTTAAATGTATTTTAAAATTGAAATAGGGCCTTACTAATAATCAGACACAAATGTCGACTACTTGCTATTTGCAAATTTAAAGTACAGCAGTGAGATTTAATAGAATCCTACTAATAAACCATTTCACCCAGTTATTCCTATTTATACTACAATTTCCAACAAAGTTTTTATCAAACAAAACTAAATGTCAAAATCACTTGTAAATCTCAAAAAAATAATAATTGAAAAATGTAGTATTAAATTGAGTTCTAGTGACGAAAGTTTATTTGCCGATTTGGATATAATTAATCAAGCTAAAAACTTACAAAGAATTAATAAATCCATTTCAGAAGTACAATGAAGCGATGAAAATAGGGTTACCAACCCCAGGAAGGCTAGGCCCGGAGATTTTAAAAATAATTTTTTTCCATCTTTGGGGTAACAACACCACAAAGCAACGAGTATTTTTTTTGATTTAATTTTTCATCTTCATTTGACTACAATATTTTAAAATGACTACAGTTCCATTTGACAAGTAAATTATTAATTTTTTTGAACATGAAAATTATTCAAACAAGAAATAAGAATGCCAAATTCTTAGTTACGGTGTATTTTTCCAAGCAAACAATATTTTGTTAAAAATCCCCAACAAAAATTATGCGTGACAATCTTGTTAAGGAGGTCAGATTTTATAAATATCTTAATCCTTTCCCTTCAACTTTAAAATTTTTATACGAATTTCAGCTTTCTAGCTCAAAACATGACAGATATTGCTAAATCGTCTTAACATTTGATGCTGATCATAAATAGAAAAACGTTTAGAGGTCTTCGAAGAATTTTAATCGGTATGACAAATATGTTTCAAAAAGATTATACTCTTGGGATGGTATTAAAAAAGAGACCATAGAAAATATTTTTTAAAAAAAAATTGTTCTTATATTTCAAATAGCTAGACTCGGACCACTACCTTGTTGCAGCCAGGCTACAAATGCGAATATTAAACGGAAAACTACTATGAGGAAGTATGACGTCGGAAGACTGCAATCGCATGAGACCACCAGAGCATATGCCTATCGAATATCCCTCAACCTCTCGAGGAGTCAAATGCCACCTGCACTAATCGGTGTGATGGAGAGATTGCTTTAGTCCGCACAAACACGTAACCCGTTGTGCAAAGAGGCTGCTTGACAATATTATTCTTTGATTGTTATTATTTTTTTGATATATCTGCCTCAAAGTTGGATGTATCCCTTCGAGCTTTTTCCGAACTTGTTTAAATCTAAGGCTTAAAAACCAAAACATATGATTTCTTATTATTTCCTTTTGATATGGCTTTATGGCGTCTAGGCCTTATTACAAAACATACTTTTTTATGGCTCCCTATGAAGAAACAACATTATTCCTTGGGGTAAGCTATCGTGTTGGCTTTACAATTCAGTTTAACGTATCCGAAACAAGTCCTTGATTTTTGACTAGTGTTTCTATGTAGCAGCATAGTTTTTTGCAAAAACTTAGCGGGATATCTGGTATTGCATGTAGTTTACTTTTAAAATATTTGATCATAGCTATACCAAATACTCAAGAATAAAATTGTAAAACTGCGGCCCAGAAAAATTTCGGCTAGGCTCGGAGTCCGGAGATAGAAGCGAATTCCCGGAGTCTCCGGCCCAAAATCCCCTGTTGGTAATCCTAGATGAAAATGAATTTTTCGGACACCGCAGCTTAGTTTGTGCATGGCTTTCGTATGATTTCGAGTTCTCTATTATTATTCCAGATTTGATAAGCAAACGGTTAGATTTATAATCGAAGTGGTGAGGAACGGTTTTATCATTACATTATTAAGATGGCTACCACAAAATATCGCAACAATCGGTAAGCAATTCTATAAGAAAATTGAGATTTAAAAATCGGTGATGTTGTTCAGTGTTCGTAAATAAAAAGCACAGGCGGCGATTTCGGTGCTCGTCATAGGTGTAGAAAATAATTGTATTCTATAAATGTTCGAGTAAAATTTCAATTATCTTATCTATTCGAATGTTTTTTATGTCGATCATTTTGAAAAGTGGTTCGTGACTCTAAGTACAAAATGCTTGTTCCGCTCACTATTCAAGAAAATGGCGTGAATCTAGCATTGTCAATCGGTTACAAAACGCCGATTTAAAAGGATTAGTTATTTGGGCGACAGCGGATTTTTTGAGATTCCATTATTATCTATGTATATATAATAATGGAATCTCAAAATATATTTGCAGATAATAAATAATAAATCGAATCGAGACTGGTAAAATTATACATCTGTCAAAATTAGTAGTAGTAGTAGGAGGAGTGACAATGACAGTTTGTGTTGATGGACGTTGAACTACTACTCTCCAAGGGTTAATTTTTAATCGTCGTTGTTTGCTTGTTCATAGGTACTCGTCTCTTTATTTCCGGATGCGTGTGTGTTATTTTGTACTTTATCGTCAAATTAATTATCTTCGTCGTAAGTATGGTATGCGGCTAGATATTTTGCAAATTATTTATTGTGTTCGTCGTAGGTATTTTTGTTCGTCATCGCCGTCGTCATCATAATCATTATCCTTATTGTTCCTTGAATTTAAATCAAATGTAAATCCTACATGTATTTAAATGTATTGCTTAATAACGTAGCACTTTTCAGTACATTTGTGTGATAAAATACCTACTTTAGGTACCATCATATTGCACAACAGGTAACACCTGCATCGAAATGTCAATTTATACTTATGTTACGACATAGTTACGACATAAACATGGCTTTCCATACATTAAATTTTATCCCCGGTTGTGACTAACCTGAATCCGCATGTCCTTTTTACATGATTTGTATAAAGTGTAAAGATTTTTATTTAAGCTCTTTGGCAAAAGTTAAATTTCTATGCATAAGTCCAAAATAAACTCCCTATTCAATGCAGTAGGTATCTCATTTATTTATTTATTTATATTGGGCCTAACTTATAATCACATATTCACTAAATGTGATTAAATGTGATTATAAGTAAGGCCCAATAAAAATACATAAATAAATGAGATACCTACTGCATTGAATAGGGTGAGTAAATCTTTGCCAACAAACTGTTTTGTTAGTAAAAAGAAATGTGAAGTTTGCTAACAATGCTAACAAAGGCCGATCGAAACTTCTTTCAAATGGCGACACACTTTTAATGGTGATCCTCCATTTCCTCACCTACAAATGAAAAATAAAGATTGCAGACACATAAGGTAGCTGTAAAATTACAGAATAATCGTGCTAGCGACGGCGAAAATTGGTTTAGTATCGGTAATTAAACAAAAAAATGTAGCTTCGAAAGGACGAAAGTGCAAAGGCGCGCTTAAAGTTAACATACTTCATTAAACCTGGAAACAAGTAATATGGTCAGAAGAGCCACGAGTTAATCGATTCCATTCAGATGTTGAAGAATATTGCTCAGATCGATTAATGACGCACGCAGGAGAAGATTTGATGGTGTGGCTTGCTCCACTTGGTAAAATATTGACCCTTTAGTGAAAATTAAATGGATTGTGAAACATAAGGAAAGGCTACAGTCCGCTTGGGGCGAACAGTACGATACCCTATCCATATCCCTATATGCCCCAAAGAAAAACGCATTAAGAAGGTGATGGATATCATTTCATTCTATGAAATTTATAAAAAAAAAATATTTTGTTAAAAAACGCCCCCAAAAAGTGGGCGTGGCCAAAAACTTTGTATGGGCGATATATTGGAAAAAATATTTTCTAAATATCTTGTTAAACATTTTTTCTTAGTTTCTATGAAAATTTTCGCTGAAAGCAGCATTTTAGTGAAAAAAGCCCACAAAAAGTGGGCGTGGCAAAATATGACAGACTTATAAAGGAGGGCAGTGCCTACATATCTTGTAAAGGTTCCAATACTCTATCTCTCTAACTTAAGCCTTAAAACGGTTTTTTCTAAATTGTGGGCGTGGCAGTAGGCGGATTTAAAAACATTTAACACTTTACAATTTCGGGACCCTATGGAGTATATGCTCTAAATTTCAGCTTCCTAGCATAGATTTAAAGGCCTCAAATTTGATACGGACGGACATTGCTAAATAGTCTTGTTATGGGTCTACTTTTATGGGTCCCTGTGTTTTTAACCCCGTTTTTTTTTTTTTTTTTTCTTCCTCTTCCTCTCCTTTCCTTTCCTTCCAGTTTGCATGCTCTTCCCTGGGCCGGACGATGGTGTCATACGACCCGTGCCGAGCGTCAACCTGGGGGCCCAGTCAAAAAGCCCAGTCGCTAACGGAGTGTCCGGATACCTGGCGCCCTCCGGATTTTGCTAGCCTTGTCTGTATATTGCGGATCTCTGTACAGATCGACCTCCTTTCTCCGCCACTCGTGGGTCCTAATATGAACAACAACAACCAAAATGAAAATCAAAAAAAACTTAAACCAATTTTCAAGACCGGTATCCCTTCCAAACCGGGCGGTAGTACGGTGACTAAACTGTCTACCGGTACAGCTCCTGCTACGCCGAGCGGTGGTACGACTGTGGCTACTCGTGGTCCACCCCGTATTGGTAACAGCAGCTATCCTCCTGAGCAAAAGGAAGGTATCCTCCCTAGCAGTGGTAGGATTGTGGCACTTCATGGCCCTTCCACTGCTGGCACTAACACCACTAGTACGTCTCGTAGTGGAAGTTTGCGACAACGCACTCCCTTGCACTATAAACAACGACGTGAGGCAATACGGACTCTGAAGGTCTTTGGAGCTATTCTGGAGACCAACAGAACTCCTAAGCAGGTTGCCAAACTGAAATGGGCCGAAAATTGCATGACCAAGGACAAGGAGACCAGCGGTGACTTTACGTCTAAGCGCCAGAGGTCGGTGGATGAAACCGCTCCGGTTTCAAAACGCCCCAAGGTGCATAACACCAGCACCTCCGCCGTTAAACCTCTCAGGCCCTTCAGCGATGTCCTCAAAGACAAAATCGTGGTTGCTGTTATTGATCGCAGCGACATAGACGGCACGATATCTCCCGAACGGTGGCAAACGGTCAAGCTGAAGCTTTTAAGTAGCTTTCTACCCTTCATCAGGGCAAGCCCTGGACCGCCACCGAACACTCAAGATGCTGGTTGGCATCAATGACACGTCAAGCTAATCGCTTGCGCGGACACAAGATCTGTCGATCTCAATAAGTCGGCTGTAAGCAGTCTAGAGGTTTGGCCAACAGACCTAGGACTCGCACCTGGATTCCCATCGAACCACCATCCGCGGATGAAGTCCTGGAAGTCATCCAGCGCTGCAACCCCTCATTACCCACCCATGACTGGAAGGTCGCTAAGCTGGAAGAGCAAAGGGGTGCCTATAGATCTGCTATTATAGTAATCAACCAGGAATCCCTTGCTCCTTTGGCGCAGACCAACGGCATGATAAGTTTTGGTTGGGAGAAAATCACTCTGCGCGTCTATAAAAAGGATGAGTTAGAGAGTGGCAAACTGCCTCCTCACCCCTTAGACTCCGATTCCGCAGCCCCTGACCCGAGTACATCGGTATCCTTTCCTTACATGGAAGACGAAGTCTCCGCAGACAAGGCGGCCCCAACCAGGCCCACTGCCTCTATTACTGACACGTTGTCGGACATGGAGACGGAGGACTGCCTAAACAAGGTGCTTCTTAGTGAGGATGAACTTCTTGGTTCATCTTCGGAATCAGAGGGCCTAGATAAGACCGTGGTGGAAGTAGTTCTGCCTAATTGTAGCAATTGATGCTGCAGTTAGTACAGATAAACCTCCAACACTCCAAAAAGGCTTCGGCCTCCTTGCTTCTCCGTCTTTCTCAAGATAGAGAAGATATCGTCCTGATCCAAGAACCATGGATTGTCAGCAACCTGGTTTGCGGACTCAGGACTCCGGGATACTACGCACTTTATGTATCAGACAAAGGTAACCCTAGATCCTGCATATTAGTGAAAAGTAGTCTTAATGTATTTTTACTCCCTAATTTCAGCGGACGAGACATAACCACAGCGAGGCTAGAGACGGCCAAAGGCACGTTCTGGCTGACTTCAGCCTATCTCGCCCATGATATCGTGGGAGATCTCCCAGGTAAGACCCTGGAGGATCTTGTAAAAGAAGCTGAAAAGCGCAGCACTGGACTCATAATTGCGTGTGATGCCAACGCTCATCACTCAGTATGGGGCAGTTCCGATACAAACTACAGAGGTGAGTCACTTTTTGATTATATTTTACACTAAAATCTCATTGTTTGCAACAGAGGTAGTGAACCTACTTTCATAACCAGAAGTCGAGAAGAGGTCTTAGACATAACTCTCGTCTCTGATTTCATCATTCAATTGATTGGTAATTGGAAAGTCTCGTCTGATCACTCGTTTTCGGACAACAGGTACACTCAATTCAGTCTAAATGATGACCCTCCCCGCCAATCAACCTTCCGGAACTACCGCAAGACAAATTGGCTCCTGTACAGAGATTCACTATGGCATTCAGTGAGCTCTATGCTGTTATGTTCCCCTCATGACACCAACGAGCTTGATCATAAAGTCAGGGAACTCACTATGGCTCTAAATAAAGCATTGTCCTCCTCGTGTCCTCTCACTAGACCGAGAGGCAAGCGTAAGCCGCATTGGTGGACATCGGAATTGAGCCCACTTAGGAATGTCTGCAGGAAACTGTTCAATAAAGCCAAGGCCACACGAACAGATTCTGACTGGGATGCCTACAAAGTATCCCTCAAATCCTATAAAAAAGTATTGAGGAAAGCCAAAAGAATATCGTGGCGACTCTTCTGTAGCAAAATAGAGGATACCTCCGAAGGTTCAAGCCTAGGGAAATTCATTTCTACAAATCCAACGATGCGCAGCTGTCTCAAAAAATCGGATGGCTCTTGGACTACGTCTAGCGAGGAATCGCCTAATCTGCTATTAGATACCCACTTCCCAGGTAGCTCCCATGTTATAAGTAATATGAACCCAAACAGGGTAAGGACTCACATAACCAACATTCACGATCTAATTACCAGGGATAGGCTACTTTGGGCGCTACACAGCTTGAAACCATATAAATCGACGGGACCAGACGGCATTATACCAGCCGAATTACAAAAAACATCAAATATTATTCTACCGGTGTTGGATATAATTCTGAAAAGTTGTATTAAACTGGTCCACATTCCGCTGTTATGGAGAGAAGTGAAAGTGGTTTTCATACCCAAAGCTGGCAAATATTCCCATGTCACTCCGAAAGATCTCAGACCCATCAGATCATCATTTCTCCTAAAAACTCTGGAAATATTGATAGATATCCATATTCGTACCAACATTGACAAAAGGCTGCTGTCTACCTCCCAACATGCCTATTGCAAAGGCAGATCTGTAGAAACAGCCCTACACACGTTAGTACGTTCAATTGAATATTCCCTTCACCATAAGGAGTATACAATAGTAACCTTCCTGGATATAGAAGGCGCCTTTAACAACGTCAATACATCCGCGATCTCAACTGCACTGTCGGATCTAAAAGTGGATGACACATTTGGCGAGTTCATTAATCAACTACTAACCAGTACGATTATTAACTCAAAGCTGGGTATGACCTCCGCCAGAAGATCTGTCAGCACGGGAACCCCGCAAGGAGGAGTCCTATCCCCACTTCTTTGGAATCTTGTGGTGAACAAACTGCTTGTTATCCTGGAAGGAGAGGGCTGCAAAGTGATTGCCTATGCAGATGACGTTGCTATTGCCGTATCGGGGAAGCACCTTAACACCTTAAAAGAACTCCTACAAAATGCTCTTAACAAGCTAATAAGATGGGCTAACAGTTGTGGTCTAGGCGTCAATCCCCACAAAACCGAACTTGTCCTCTTTACTAGGAAATACAAAATCCCACGAGTCGACCCCCCTTCAATCAGGGGTACCAGCTTAGTCTTCTCTGACGAGGCCAAATACCTAGGTCTCATCCTGGATAGGAAGCTCAACTGGAAATCTAATATACAAGAAAGAGTCCGGAAAGCTACGGTGGCACGTTTTTCTTGCAAAAAAGCTATTGGTAACAAGTGGGGACTACAACCCCGGAGCGCTTCGCACCACTCCCTCAGCCGCACTCGACATTCAGTTCCATTTGATACCTTTGACATCTTTAGCAGACAGACGGCTGCTACCACGGCCACTCGCCTCAAAGCAACTTCTCAATGGGCCGATAGTGAAATCGGTCACTCTGCAATTCTGAACATACTCAGAATCCCTTCTAGGAATATAGACTACACCACACCTCAACTGCTGTTCGACAAAAACTTCCAGATATCCATCCCCCCTAGATCCTTTTGGGAGGATGCCTTGCCGGAAGAAGAATCAATCCATTTTTAAATGGACGGTTCAAAAACAAATGATGGAGTGGGTGGAGGTGTTTTCTCAGACAGGCTCAATCTGAGTCTCTCCTTTCGTCTTCCTAATCATTGTAGTGTTTTCCAGGCGGAAGTTATGGCGATAAAGGAAGTCTTGTCCTGGCTAAGAAAGAATGTGGTATCCGTAAAGGATATTCGAATCTTTTCGGACAGTCAGGCCGCCATCAAGTGTCCTGACTCTGTCTCTATTAACTCTTTAGTAGCCCTAGATTGCCGATCATCTCTAAAGGAGATGGCTGAGCAGTTCAACATTCACCTTTGCTGGGTGCCGGGGCATAGGGACATTCCGGGTAACTGCAAGGCCGACGAACTCGCCAAACTTGGAACCCTCTCAATCTTGCCTGAAAAGGGCTCCTTAGGCATACCAGTTTCCACGTGCAAGCTCTTGTTTAAACTGGATGCATTAGAAAAAACTAACCACAGATGGACAAATGGTACTACTTGTCTGACAACGAAGCAGATTTGGCCTAGGCTGGATCTAAGACGCTCAAGGAGCTTGATTACCCTTAATCGGTCGCACATTGGTGCTACAATTGGTGTCATAACTGGACACTGTTTGTTAGGCAGGCATGCAACAAGGCTTGGTGCCTATTTCAACGACTTCTGTAGGAGCTGTTTGGATGAGGAGGAGGAGGAGACTACTCTACACCTTCTCTGCGCATGCCCTGCTCTCTCTCGAAAGCGAAACCTCCATATGGGGGCCTTCTTCTATAACGATCTTAATAATCTAAACTAAACCGACCCAAAATGTCTCTCACGCTTTATTAGCACCTCAAAATGGTTCAACATGTAGGCAGGAACTTTAGATCCACGTGGTATCACAATGGACCTTATATTGGTCTAAGTGAGTCGGACTTCTATCCTACTGCACTTCAACCTAACCTAACCATGGGTCTACGACGAATATTAAGGGGTGTTACAAACTATATGTCAAAATTAATATACCCTTAGTATAGGGTATAAAAAGGAGCAATACCTTGATATTCTGCGGAACATTTTACCCAATTTGTTAACGAGTGCGCCTGTCGCATTGACAAATTATGCACACCGCGAACATTTATAAAATCTGGCTTACAGAGCAATTACTTCATACGCTCAAGTGGCCAGCGCAGAGCCCAGATCCTAAAACCGTAGTTTAAAGGAAACGTGTCACCAGAAAAAAAACTTTCAAAAATTGATCATAGCCAATTCAACATTGGTCAAAAGGGAGGTGAAAGCGAATATATGAGAGAAAAAGCGTTCTCAGCTTATCCTCACATCATCAACTCCTTTAACTGACCACCACGTATTGACTGTTGGGAGCCTAGTACCTCGACTGGTGATGGGGGGGGGGGGGGGGGGAGGGGCTACCAACTCCTTGGTAGCAGCTCACAAGAGAAGAAAGAAGGAGTGTCATCTCACTAAAGTAACTTTCTTGTTTTTCCGGGCGGCAGTAGAAGAATTCTGACGAAAAAGTGTTATCTATATATAAGCTGCTGTATTTGAATACGAGGTCTATAGGGATCTCTAACAATAAGTCAGGGTGTTGGAAAAGAATTAGGCTGCAGAACAAATCAAATCAAATGACACTCAAATTCTCGGACAAAAGAAAGATGAAAATCTGTGATGTTTTCTATAGAAAACGAAAGCAGCGGCTATTTGGGGGCGGCAGACTAAGGCAAGAAGTCTTAAGCTTTCGATATGTGGGTGAACACCTTATAGCAATCCATATCAAAGAAAGTTTCTATGAGCTCCTCGACAAAACACATGAGCACAAAGGAGTAATTATACAAATTATTATCATCTCGACTGAGAGGATTTTTTTTCCTCTTGCTTATTTGCATAAGAAAGGCAATTAAAGGCAAACAAAATGTAGGTGTAGTGGCTTAGTGCTTTAGTACGTTGGACCACTAAGCCAAGGGTCAAACGCAAATAGCCTACCCGAACCACATTTCGAAACGGTCTTAGACTAATCAATTACGCTGCTGAGCGTAACGTGACTGTAGCAATATCTGAATATTCACAACGGAACAAGGCGGTGACCAGATCAGCAAACCGTCAACCAGATTTATCATGTTGCGATCGACGTAAGGTACTCCTTAAGTATTTTAGATTTCCGAACTTTCGAGCAGTCAACATACACTCGGAGCACTAGTAGTGCTGTCGTTTTTTCAATTTTAAAAAGGAGTTCATTTGAAGATTTTGGGGAGCCATTTCAGTCAAAGAGAAGCGACAGAAATATTATCCAATTAAGATGTTCGTTTGGATCTTTTTTCGTCGGTGGTATTATTCCTGTCTGCGCAGAGCCACGCATGCAATTTCTGCATGAAATAAGACAGAGTTGATTTTCTCTGCCGTTTTTTTAAGACTTTAGAGTGATGTTGGAACACAGCATTTTTGGTCGTACTTACCTAGAGGCATCCTAAATACTAGCTGTCGAACCTATTTCCGGATGTTCCAGAATAGATAGCAGGGGTATTATAGTTTCCATTTTATTAACAATCAAATTACTTTAGTGAGTAAAGATAGTAGCAGATTATCGTGTTTCAATTGAGCAAGCAACAAGTGAGATCACAGGTCAAACAGTCTGCATTTAGCTGCTACCACACAAATTCACATTACCGACCAAAATACGTGTCTCGCATTTTTGCATGTTTGGTAGTGCTGTCCCTTCTTTCCAGTAGACTATTGTGCCTCCTACTCATCCATAAACAGTGTTTGACATTGACAATGGATTTTGGAACAGAAATCGCATTTTATACTCGAAATAGAGATGTGCAAATTATGTATGCAACGAATATTTGTTATCAAATTTAAATAGAAGGCAAATATTTTTTTACATTATGCATTAAAATTAACTTTACTTATTACTCTCTTCTTTATAAATCTAACATTTTTAAGAATTTGGGGAGCCATTTTGACTTTTAGGGAGACCAGTGCCCAGCAAAGGAACCGAAAGAAGCCTTCCCGGCAGCACTGACCACTACGAATTTACTTACTAAATTCGTACCCGACGAGCTATTCTGAGGGCGCCTGACACCGTTTGTCAACGATCAGTATGGTCTTATGCGCGGTAAGTTCACAATTGACTAAATATTCATACAACGGCAGATCCTGAAGAAAACCCTGAAGAAGTTCAGATGAATACAACACGAGGTACATAATAATTATTGGTAGAACTCATTCGTTTGCAAATACATATAGGAATAAAAGCTGATAAAATACGTCTAGCGTTAAACGAGCCAAAAACAAAGTAGAAGCTGTCAACATGAACAGACACCCATTACATGTAAATGTAAATGTATTACAGTTGCCATAAAAGGATGAACATATTAGGAAGCGGGTTGGTATTGGAAACGGTTAAGATCAAAGTTTTTAATTAAAGTCTAACATCAGCTTAATATGTGCACTGCTCCAATGATGAAGCTGAAAACACAATCAAGGATAAGTTTTACGACCCCTCGGACCCTGTAGGGAGTAGGATGCCAACTTTTACCCTAAAATTGGGAAGGAAAACTTCTTTGAAGGATTTGTTGCTAAGCACACAATCTATGAAATGACAAAGGCTTAAAACTTACACGGTAATAAACATCATTCAGTTTTTAAGACTACGAATCCAAAAATCAACGTCAAGGCCATATGCTAATCGATGCAAGGCACGCATCCAACATCTTTAACGTGGACACATTTGGGGGGAACAACGTTGACTCGAACTCGAACTCGATAGTACAACAAAAAGGCGTTGGGAACTGCCGATAGCGGAACATTTCTAACAATTGCTGAACAGCGACGGAAGAGTTTCGAGCCAGAAAGGGGATGAAAAGAAAATTTTCTACATAAAGAAAACTATATACGCCATATTCCAGCTCAAGGAAATGTAAGAGTTCCGCCATGGAAAGAATATCCAGAAAATAGGGCTGGAAACCTAGTCACCTAGTTAACTACAATAGAGGTCCATGTTCAAAAAGATAAGGCTAGAACGGTTGTGACCCTTAAACATTTTAAAGATCCATTGCGGAAGTAGGATCTATATCTACCCTCAAAAAGGATTTCAATAATCACCTCTCATCTGAGACATTCTGCAACAGGCTCCTAATAAAATCATCATCTCAATCATCCCATAAGATAACCAGTCTTTGGTGTTGGCCTCCTCATTACCAAAATATTCCACCATTCAATCCATTCATCTTAATTTCACGTCTAAAAGATAAATCAACACACAACTTTAACGCGCTGCACAAAAGAGCAGAGCTTGCGCTCTACGAGAGATGCCGGACCGCAATGAAGCGCCCAATGGCACCCCGCCGAGAGTAATGATCGATAAACAAGATTTGCCGCGTGTATGTAAATCGACTCACCATCGATTCTCTCCACGCTAAGCCTGTGGTGCAGTTCGCGTTAATTTCACACTCAAACGCACACGTGATTATTGCGGAGGGAGGATGCATTTTTATGGAATATCACTTGGATGCGCAATCATTTATCATTTTGCCATCAGATGGGGCCACCAAAGCTGGGCGTTCCGTGGGAAATTGTCCATGACAATGTGGTTACCTCTTTATTGTGTTCGCTATATTTCGCTAATTAACGGAGCAATTAAATTCATCCAGAGAGATTGATTGTCACCGCAAACCACTTTATGTCCGTTTTGTCATTCAATCAATCTGCCTCGAATTAATAACTCCACTCTGTTACCAATCTCCGTTTCGGAGGGCCCAGCCATCGTTATCATCACTGTCCTCGATCTGATTTGAAAGGTACTCGTAGGTACCAGCAAGATACCCTTTTCCGCGCAGCGATATTTCAGGTATTTGGCAAAACAATGGAACTCAATCGATCCTCTACTCCGGCATCTAATGGAAATATTGACGACAGATGGGTTTGACAGATGAAGCAGCCTGGTTCCAGAACAAGATGAGAGGACTACGACAACAACATCGGAGTTCCCGCTGTCTTTGGTCCAGCAGACTTCTCCTGGGGCAAAACCGAAACGATATCAATGAGATGAGGACGACGGCGAAGACGACGAAGACGACGATGATGATGGGGCACCAGATCACAAGTGACGATAATGTGCTGTCACAGGCACGGCCGCCCCATGCATAAATTGAATATGAGAACATGGAGTCATTATTATTACTGTCCCTGTGACGGAGACGATTCTCTCTCTGGGATGGCTTTGCTAGCTCCTAGCGAAACCTCTAGCATGCCAGCGTTGCAAAGATTTATTCGCTTTATTCAATTTTATTGATTATGTCATCAGGATCGATGTTGTCTCCTCTTCTCGATGACGCTGCTGTGTGGCGGAATGACGACGACAACGATGATGATGCGAAGATTGATTGATTTTTAATTGACTCTTGGTTGATTGAGATTGACGACAATACGCTAAGAGGAGGCACTCCACCAACAAGGTTACATTGGGTGTATCCTTCCCGTTGTTTCCACAGCTAGGAGGTTTCCCGCGTTACTCATCTCCGCGCCCACACATCCAAACTACGGCCAGCAATTAAAAATTCCACACTCTTTATTCGAATGCGCGCGCAATTTATTATTTATCTTAGGTCCCAGGCATAGCGATATTGGAATAAAATTCTAGCTGTGTACCATTTTGGTAAAATAATCCGCCCCATTGAGGAAGAACTGCACAGTGCCCGAGATGTGCCTCTCGGATGGATTTTAGTGCCTCGGCTTGGATATAATTAAAATATCTTAATAAAATTCACAGCACGTGCTCGCAGGCGACAGTCCTCGCGAATAGCGTAGATTTAATACCTGACCTCTAACTCTGTGATTGCATATGGTGCTGGACGGGCCATGCGAGAGAGTAGAATACACCACCACTCCTGGGAGATGGTAATTGCAATTCTATGAGCTTTCGACCGCATTGCACAGCAGTAAGTGCCCTCGAGCTGTCTGATGGAGACTCACTGTGTCTCTGCGCTGTGGATTGGGTGGATCAATGAAATTAATCCGGAGAGATCGATTTATGTCTTGAGGCGTGAAAAGGTTTCTTGACTTTTACAGGAAAGAAGAAGTGTGATTGTGGTTCGAACTGTTGTTGTTGACATTTTTGCAAATAATAGTCAAAGAGGAATTTATGTTCTGTATTTAGGACTGAAGTCACAAAAAAAGTGGCGGGTTTTGTTTTATTTTAGATTAGATAGATTTATTTTTTATTCAATTGAATTAGTAAAATATGTATAAGGCGTTAACGGTCTATACAGGACTTAAGGCTTGTGTTCTGCAACCATTGTGCGTACGAAAATATATTTTCGGACACATATGGAAAGGACCGATAATTTTGAAGGACATATGTTTGGGAAACTTATCAAGACTATCTCTTACTTTTGGATGTTTGTCAGACTTTCGCAAGAATTGGTGCAGAGAAAAATAACTTTGGGTGGTACTGGCTAAGTCCTGGACGCGGAGTGTCTCCTTGCCGTGGCACGTGGACTTAAGCTGATTCATGACCTTTTATCCGGATTAATACTGTCAGTGGCCGGCAGGTGCTAGCCCGGACAGGGTTGCTTCAGACGACTGGCTGATGAGGTGGGCGACTTAGTCCTCCATAAACTCTTATTTAGAGTGCGTCAGTGAAACAAAAAAAATATTTAAAAAATAGGACTGCCTGAAGTAGGCATGTCGTCTGAGGGCGAGCTGCTGGGTTTCAGTAAGTAAACCGTAGTGGAGTCCTCTACTGTTGCGAGTACCAGCCACAGTACCCCAACAATAACAGAGGCCGAGGTCCCGGCCATAGCGACAAAAAGCCGATGACTACCAAAACTCCAGCGGCCGAGAACAGCAGCCATAGTGTTCAAAGGTCAAAGAACACAAAAATCCTACGTCTTCATCCTTGACAAGATTGCCAGAACTTACAGAAGCGGCCGGTACCTTACACGGATGGGACAAGGAGGATAAAATAATACAATAAAATAAAGGAGGGTGAGTCCTCTCGGCCCTCCAAAAAGCCCAAAGTCACCTCGTACCTTTACCGAAGTGGTTAGGGTATATTTTTAAATCGTCATAAAATTGCCATAGACGAGAAGTCAGGAATGGCAAGTCGGTCCTGAACCTGTGGAGCAGCATCGAAGCCAAGCTCTTAGATGGTGCTGAACAACCAAGGGAGTCCCGTCCTCCGCTTCGATTCTGCGGAAGTTGTCCGTGGTTACCGTGCTTTCAAATGCATGGACCAGTTCTAGAGGAATTTTTTTAGCTCACGCATCGCATTAAGATATCCCCACGAGACCTAGGGCCCGAATTAGGCTGCCGGTGATGAAAATCGAGCCCGAGAACCTGCTGAAGCGTCTTTAACTGCAGAATCCAGCTATTTCTATGGAAGACTGAGCAGTGATTCGGTCTGCTTTTTATAAAGGCGGAAGAAGCTGACTGTAAACATAGGTTTAGCATACGGTTTGCCAAACTGAAGTTCTTTCGATGAATGTGCCCTGGAGAAGATGCTGATGAAATCGTTTCCATCACCATCACAAGTTGTTGGAGGACCTAGTGATCAGGCCACAATAATCACCGAATCACAATACTCCAAGCAAATCTCCAGCACTTGAAGTGAGCATCATAGTAAAGCCTTACGAAGTCGCCCAATTCTTGCAGAACTGGAAGATTTGAGTCATACAAAAAAAATATACATATAAACGACGCAACCAAATTAAAAATAGAAATATGGAATTGGAACAGACTTCTGCATTAGATAGACGGCTGTAGGCATTTATTTGCACAAGTAATCTATGACTTTTATCATGGAGCATGGGTGCAGTGGCTGCGTTGGCCTACTAAGTGGGGAGTCACCCCAGTTATCGATCAACCCCCCTTCTAATGTGCGATAAATGCCAACTTTTTAAACTGTTGAAAATTAAGTCTTGATATGGATTACTGCCCCTCCTCTGACTGCCATTTCGACATCCACAAGCGGATAAGAAGGCTTCTCATTGGCTATTAAGGATATTTTAGCTAAAGCGTCATCCGTTAGCAAGCCTGAATCATTGATAATTATTATCATTCACTCCTCGTCGTAACTATTTTCTTTATTATGGCCTCACACACATTATGAATTCTGTAGCTCCTGCCTCTAAATGGAAAACACTAAATGTTCCACCAAAAAACAGTGAGCAAACATATATTCGTGAACATCTTTCTCTCTCTCTGTATCTCTTTGCAGTTCTCCAAATCCATTAAAACATTTGCTGTGGGAAATAAACAACGAAAACGTGTCTCCCATTGAATGGAATACAAATTGGCTACCGAAAAAAAAAACCAAACACAAGTCCCAGTCCCCAAACAGAAGCGAAACGAAAAAGGTAGCAAATCTGTCTTCACTTGGTTTGGTTGTCACTTTGTCATCCCCATCGTCGCGTCGCTGTCAACGTTGTCGTGTGACATTTCAGCTTGTTCCCGAATTTTTTTCATGTGCGGTGGCTGAATCTTAAATGATGTCTCCTTGGAGGCGTTGGCGAAAAAGCAACACAACTTGGGTGAACGTGCGGCGATAGACGAACAACACTACTACGAACAGGAAGCACACACGAAATGTCTCAACTCCAGTTAGATCCAAATGGAAATTGTTTCACGTCCTCAACTGGTGCGGAAACGTGTGGCAGACCAGCACTCTCTATCCGAAATTATAGTCTCACCAAATTGAAAACCATTCCTAATGCTCCGGCCAAAGAAAAAGAACACCTCCACACCGTGTCTTGCTGCTGCTGGTGTATCTTTCGATGGCAATGGCGGCGGCGATACTACTCGTCCCAATCTAGTTTGATGCTGTCCTAGCAGTAGCTGCGGCGCAACGGTGTGAGCACAATCAAAATCAGTCGGCCATCAATCAGATGACTTGCCGAGATACATGCAGTGAGATACTTGCTACTGCTGCTGCGCACAGCTTTGTCAAGATTATGATTTTGATATCAAATGCGTCGGCTACCTGTAGCCTGGCGGCAGATCAGATCACGTCGTAATTGAAAACCAACAGGACTTAATGACGAAACGGCTACTGTTGAGTGTCGAGCGGTGATGGTGGTGAGTGGTGAATGGTGAATGGTGCGGGCGCTGCTGGTGTTCTCTGGGAACGAACGGAGAGCTGGCTGCGCGAGTCAATCATGAAAAATGGTTTTTATTAAGGCCAAACCTCGTCGAATATTTCGCCAATCACCTGTTGCTTGGCGCTGCAGATCTGGACATAAATTATCCTATCATCAGCAAAAGGTGGAATGGGGGTAAGTGCGCTCCTGCGGCTAGCAAGCTACTGGAATTTAATTCAAACCGACGAAGGTGGCCAAATTACGAGTTTGAGTAAATGCCAATCGAATGAAATCAATTTTTCAACAGAAAAACATGACCGTAAAACATAACTGCATTTGGATGTAATTTTTATTTATTTTCGCACACAATGTTTTAAAGTTATCGGAATTACATACTATACAAGGGGGATTTGGAATAAGAGTTTATTAACCACCAGCTATTGAGGGGATCCCTCTTAGGGTGGCGGAGAGTGCGAAGTATCTAGGTGCTATCCTTGATAGGAAACTTAATTGGAGGTTGAATGTCAATGAAGGGTACGGAAGGGAGCAAATGCATTTTATGCATGCAACCGCGTCTTCGGCAGAAAGTGAGTACTAAAACCCAAAATAATTCTTTGGATGTACACGGCAATTGTACGACCCATTATCACATATGGCTATATAGTCTGGTGACAAGCCGCAGATAAATCAAGCAATCTTAAGCTATTGACGAAAATGCAGAGACTAGCATTTGGCGCAATAAGAACGACAACAACCGCTTGCTTGGAAGTGATTCTAAATTTGCTACCCTTGGATCTACACTTGCACGAATTGGCTTGCCTAAAGAGCGCCTTGAGGATCAGCCTTGAGTCAGTGGGAACCCAGGTCACGTAGGGCACGCACATATTCTGAAAATATATGTAAGAGACAACGTTAACTCCGACTATATGTTACCCTAAATGGACTTTGACAAACCATACTCCTGTTACTTTCCGAGCAGTGAAGAATGGAATACGAATGAACCCACGAAAATTGGGACGAACCATAAAACTGCAGTCAGTTTTTTATTTTTTGTGAATAAGATCGTTATTGTTGAAATACTAAGCTGCCTTCAGCTTTTCAAACCGGTTCCTTGTCATGGCATTTTTTACATGTGCTATTCCTAAGTCTTCATCTTCATTCCAAAGCAAAATAAATAAAATTATTCTCGGTCGGTTGGTTAAGCTCGAAAATAATTCAAGGAAAATGCGTACATCAAATATAATATGAATGAAAAACCGATGTTAAAATCAATATGTACTTGGAATGCAAACGGACTTTTGCAAAAACTTGACAAATTGCAAGTATTTATGCGCGAAAAAGATATTGACATTTGCTTGATTTCTGAAACCCACGCAAAAGAGCGATCACTTTTAAAAATAAAAGGCTATAATGATTTCCATGCTTGTCACCCATCGGGAAACGCGAAAGGTGGATCATCATTGTGAAGACCTGAAGATACAGCTTGAAACTATGCACGATTCGAGTAAAAAACAATCAGCGTACTCTTAGAATTTCATTTATCTACTGTCCATCACGCTCCGCGCTTCAAAAAAGTGATTATGCTAACCAGCTTAAATCGCTCAAACCCAATTTCATTATTAGCGGCGATTTTAATGCGAAACACACGTTCTGGGGTTCTAAGTAGAATGCTTTATGGGACAGGTATGGGGTACAGTTGTGATTTCCAGTCGACGGGCAAACCGACCTACTGGCCAACTGATACTTCAAAAATACCTCATCTGATAGATCTCTTCGTCGTGAAAGGAATATCTACCAGCCACATTAAAGTTGAAGAGAGCTTTGATCTGTCATCTGATCATTCACCGATTATTTTAACATTGAGTGTAAAACTAGTCAATAACCTAGCGCCAGCGAGATTAACTGGTAAAACAACTAACTGGGAAGACTTTAGGAACGAAATTGAAGAGAATATTGAATTGAGCGTTCCACTTACGACACCTTATGAACTTGAAGTTGATCGCTTCGTTGAGGACGTTCAGCTCGCCTGAAATAAAAGAATTGGTCAATGGAAAATGGCGCGAACAAAATGGCAAGAGAGTCGCACTTCGCAACATAAAACACATTTGAATTTTTTTTGCAATTTGTTGAAGACAGCTATTAAGGATTTTAAAAATCGTGCGATAGGTTCTTACCTTGAAAGTTTGACAGCTAAAAAAGATTCCAATTATTCACTTTGGAAAGCTGTAAAAGGCACCAAAAGACCCAAAATCCCCGCGCCGCCAATAAAAATAAATCAAAATGAATGGGCAAGGGAAGACAAAGTAAAAGCGGACGTTTTTGCAGCCCATCTCGAAGAAACCTTTAAACCGTATGATGGTCAAGCGGCTCACGACAGTACCAATAGTGGGACGGAATTACTATTTGACGAATTTACACTCACGAATGCAACACTAAGGGAACTAAAACGTGAAATCGAATCTCTAAAACCTAAGAAAGCTCCTGGTTATGATTTGATCACCGGAGAAGTTCTCAAAGTTCTACCTAGAAAAGCATTAAAAAGCTTCTATATATTATAAATGCTGCGCTCAGATTAAAACACGTGCCGAGCCAATAGAAAGTGGCGAAAGTAATTATGGTTTTAAAACCAGGAAAACCGCCAAATGTAGCAAAATCGTATAGACCAATTTCGCTTCTCCCAGTCATATCCAAAGTTTTCGATAGGATGTTACTAAGGCGACTATAACCGGTTATAGAAGATAATAATCTCATCCCTGACCACCAGTTTGGGTTCAGAACCAAGCATTCGACGATTAACCAAGTGCATAGAATTACTGACGTTATCGAGAAAGCATTTGAAGAAAAAAAGATATGCTCAAGCGTATTCCTTGACGTCTCACAAGCCTTTGATAACGTGTGGCACGACGGCTTAAAATTTAAATTACTACAAGATCTCCCCGTAAGTCTATATTATATTCGGGAATAGGCTCTTCCGTGTTAGGCATGGAAACGAATAATCGGAGCTTAAAGAAATTTCGGCTGGCGTAACGCAAGGAAGCGTCCTTGGGCCGCTTCTCTATCTGTTATATACTCGCGATATACCAAGAGAAGATGACACTACCCTCGCTACGTTCGCCGACGACACCGCTATCCTTGAAGTAGGTAATACTATCGAAGAAACTACTGCAAAACTGCAAACCGCACTGAATAAAGTAAATGAATGGAAAAGAGACTGGCGGATCGCCCTCAACGAAACTAAATCTAAGTGCTAAAGCCGGTGTGGACCTACGGTATACAACTTTGGGGTTGTACCAAGAAAACGAATGGTAATACTTTACAAACTTTTCAAAATAAAGTGATTACAGAAATTGTCCAAGCTCCGTGGTATACTATATAGAAACGACGATATCCACAGGGATCTCGGAATTCCTACAATCGAAGCTGAAACTAGAAGCTTCACGCGAAATCATAGAAACCGACTAATCGGACATATCAACAGTATCAAATTTAGGATGAGAATAATTTATTGCGCCGACTATAAAGAACGAAACCTTTCGACTTGGCAAGATAATGATTAACCGCGTCCTCATTGCGGAACATGCAGGATCTTTCAGTGGAAAGTAACCTGTCAAATTTTTTTTTTTTATTTCGTGATAGAAAAATTGCTTGATAAGTTATATCTTAGTTGCAGTATCTAACATTCTATAGAAGGGTTTTTAGTCATTACAAATCTTTTTTTTTTTTTTTTTTTTACCGAGGGTAGGTGAAAATCTTCCAAAGACACTATGAGGATAGCAAGCGCGTGCTCATAGTAGTGTCAGATTTTTACTGACTAAAAACACCACCCTTCTATAGAATGTTAGATACTGCAACTAAGATATAACTTATCAAGCAATTTTTCTATCGCGAAATAAAAAAAAAAACATTTGACAGGTTACTTTCCACTGAAAGATCCTGCATGTTCCGCAATTAGGACGCGGTTAATCCTTATCTTGCCAAGTCGAAAGGTTTCGTTCTTTGTAGTCGGCGCAATAAATTATTCTTATCCAAAATGTGTCGGACTGTATTCGCGCGATGCTTCTAGTTTCAGCTTCGATTGTAGGAATTCCGAGATCCCTGTGGATATCGTCGTTTCTAATATACCACGGAGCGTGGACAATTTCGCTAATCACTCTATTTTGAAAAGTTTGTAAAATATTGGCATTTGTTTTCTTGGTACAACCCCAAAGTTGTATACCGTAGGTCCACACCGGCTTTAGCACTTGCTTGTATAAAAGCAGTTTGTTCTCGGTACTGAGCTGGGAATGTTTTCCGAGTAACCAGTACATTTCTCTATATTTGATATCGAGTTCATTACGTTTCATTTTCACGTGCGAATTCCATTTCAGCTTTGCGTCGAGTGTCATTCCCAAGTATTTGGCCTCGTTTGCAATGGGTATTCGGGCCATGTTTAGAAAAGGTGGCAAGTCATTAGTTTTCTTATACGTGAAAGGCGATGAGGGCGATCCGCCAGTCCCTCGTCCATTCATTTACTTTATTCAGTGCGGTTTGCAGTTTTGCAGTCGTTTCTTCGATAGTATTACCGACTGCAAGGATAGCGGTGTCGTCGGCGAACGTAGCGAGGGTAGTGCAATCTTCTCTTGGTATATCGCGAGTATATAACAGATAGAGAAGCGGCCCAAGGACGCTTCCTTGCGGTACGCCAGCCGAAATTTCTTTAAGCTCCGAGTATTCGCTTCCATGCCTAACACGGAAGAGTCTATTCCCGAGATATGATTCTAAAATATCATATAGCCGAACGGGGAGAACTTGTCGTAATTTAAATTGTAAGCCGTCGTGCCACACCTTTTCAAAGGCTTGTGACACGTCAAGGAATACGCTTGAGCATATCTTTTTTTCTTCAAATGCTTTCTCGATTACGTCAGTAATTCTATGCACTTGGTCAATTGTCGAATGCTTGGTTCTGAACCCAAACTGGTGGTCAGGGATGAGATTATTATCTTCTATAACCGGTTGTAGACGCCTTAGTAATATCCTCTCGAAAACTTTGGATATGACTGGGAGAAGCGAAATTGGTCTATACGATTTTACTTCATTTGGCGGTTTTCCTGGTTTTAAAACCATAATTACTTTCGCCACTTTCTATTGGCTCGGCACGTGTTTTAATCTGAGCGCAGCATTTATAATATATAGAAGCTTATTAATGCTTTTCTAGGTAGAACTTTGAGAACTTCTCCGGTGATCAAATCATAACCAGGAGCTTTCTTAGGTTTTAGAGATTCGATTTCACGTTTTAGTTCCCTTAGTGTTGCATTCGTGAGTGTAAATTCGTCAAATAGTAATTCCGTCCCACTATTGGTACTGTCGTGAGCCGCTTGACCATCATACGGTTTAAAGGTTTCTTCGAGATGGGCTGCAAAAACGTCCGCTTTTTCTTTGTCTTCCCTTGCCCATTCATTTTGATTTATTTTTATTGGCGGCGCGGGGATTATAGGCCTTTTGGCGCCTTTTACAGCTTTCCAAAGTGAATAATTGGAATCTTTTTTCGCTGTTAGACTTTCAAGGTAAGAACCTATCGCACGATTTTTAAATTCCTTAATAACTGTCTTCAACAAATTGCACAAATAATTAAAATGTGCTTTATGTTGCGGAGCGCGACTCTGTTGCCATTTTTTACGCGCCTTCCGTTTTTCGTCGACCAATTCTTTTATTTCGGGCGGATATCGTAAACCGTATTTGGCCGGCGTTTTCCTTGGGTTAGACGTATTATTCCAGGAGGCGAGCTGAACGACCTCAACGAAGCGATCAACTTCAGCTTCAAGTTCATAAGGTGTCGTAAGTGGAACGCTCAGTTCAACATTCTCTTCAATTTCGTTCCTAAAGCCTTCCCAGTTAGTTGTTTTACCAGTTAATCTCGCTGGCTCTAGGTTGTTGACTAGTTTTACACTCAATGTTAAAATAACCGGTGCATGATCAGATGACAGATCAAAGCTCTCTTCAACTTTAATGTGGTTGGTAGATATTCCTTTCACGACGAAAAAATCTATCAGCTCAGGTATTTTTGAGGTATCAGTTGGCCAGTAGGTCGGTTTGCCCGTCGAGTGGAAATCACAACTGTACTCCATACCTGCCCCATAGAGCATTCTGCCTTTTCGCGAGATGTATCTAGAACCCCAAAACGTGTTTTTCGCATTAAAATCGCCGCCAATAATGAAATTTGGTTTGAGCGATTTAAGCAAGTTAGAATAATCACTTTTTTCAAGCGCGGAGCGTGGTGGACAGTAGATAGATGAAATTCTAAGAGTACGCTGATTGGTTTTTACTCGAATCGTGCATAGTTGCATAGTTTCAAGCTCTATCTTCAAGTCTTCGTATTGTTCAATACAGTCTTTAATAAACAATGATGATCCACCTCTCGCGTTTCCCGATGGGTGACAAGCGTGGAAATCATTATAGCCTTTTATTTTCAAAATTGATCGCTCTTTTACGTGGGTTTCAGTAATCAAGCAAATGCCAATATCTTTTTCGCGCATGAATACATCCAATTCGTCAAGTTTTTGCAAAAGTCCGTTTGCATTCTAAGTACATATTTTAAACATTGGTTTTTCATTCATATTACATTTGAAGTACGCGTTTTCCTTGAATTATTTTCGAGCTTAACCAACCGATCGAGAATAATTTTAATTATTTTGCTTTGTTCTTCAAGTTTCTCGAGAATAACTGAGAAAACATGGGAAACAGGGTCTGGCGAAGTTTCAACTTTTTTTGGTTTTTGGAATGCCGCGGCCTGAGCGTAGGTCTGCACTCTGGCTGTCCGAAGGCCATTATTCGATGGCTTTCCTGACGGTAATTTTTGAATAGAGTTTCTTTTGACAGCAGAGGTCAAGGGCTTTACTGCTGTCTCTCTTTCTTTGATATTTTTACATTCAGGAACCGAAAGTCTTAAATTGCCTACTATCTCCTGAGAGGTCTTACGCTTTGTCTTAGTTAGCGGTTTCGATTTAGCATTTTGGGGCTTAAGGAGCACATCTCTCCGTTTTTGAAGCTCCTTAGCTACTTCACAGCCTCTATAATTTGCCGGGTGCTTTCCCTTGCAATTAGCACAGGTAGGGGAGGGTTGTTTGTTTACTCCATAGTCTTGGGAGAGGTGATTTCCGGCGCATTTCACACATCGCGGATCTTTTTGGCAATACATTTGTGTATGATTAAATCCTTGGCAACGTTTGCACTGTGGAATTATTCTTACATTTCTACGCATGGGTTCGATTTTTACCACTATATTCAATATTGTTTTAATTCGGTAGATATCTGCGATACTATCTGACCTATCGAATGTAAGCATAAAGAGCGGAAGTACACGCCTTACCAGGACATCCTTATTGGCTTCCGTTTGTTGCGTCTCCTTCTTGATGATATTATTGGCATCAAGAATTTTAAACCCTTTGGCTTGGAGGTCGTTTATAACCTCTTCTTTGGTGCATGAGGGATGGAGTCCCCTTGCTACAACACGATGTGGCCTTTCTGACTTTATTTCGAAAGTATACCACTGGATCTTATCTAAAAAATCTGACACTGAACGTCTCCTTCTTGATGATATTATTGGCATCAAGAATTTTAAACCCTTTGGCTTGGAGGTCGTTTATAACCTCTTCTTTGGTGCATGAGGGATGGAGTCCCCTCGCTACAACACGATGTGGCCTTTCTGACTTTATTTCGAAAGTATACCACTGGATCTTATCTTAAAAATCTGACACTTCTTGATGACTTCATCAAGAAGCACGCGTTCGCTATCCTCATAGTGTCTTTGGAAGATTTTCACCTACCCTCGGGAAAAAAAATCTTCATTCCAGTAATGGATTTGGCTTTTCAAGGGATGGTAACCGAAAAATAAAGGAATGCAAAAGAAAATTTTGCACCACTTTTAGCATACCTTACTTTTTCCTTTACTACGTTGTTGAACAAGTTTCCTGTTATGAACATGCTAATCGCAGTTTTGATTTAAGGTTTTATATATCTCGTTCCACAGAATCGCCATAAGAGGGAAAGGTAGTGTACGCTGGAAGCATTTTTTTTCTACTCAGGGCTAGGTATTGTTCGGGTTCGCAATTTTTATATCTTCCTGAATTAATTTTTCGATTTGACATTTAAGCTCGACGAGATCTGGAACATCATTGACGTCATTGGCCGATATCTTCATCGTCAATCTTATCCTCGTTAGTCTAAAGGTGGAGGTAAAGCTGCAACAAATGCTTCTTCGACTTTGGAATCTTGCTCAAGGTGCTCGAGCATATCGGCAATTTGATCAACAGTCAAACCAACCAATTGCTTTTGAGACGAGATACTAAGGGATGTGTTGAAAAATATAACAATACCACAATAGAGCGCAAGGTAACAATTTACCCAAAGACGATAAAATGAATAATATGTATGAAAATATTGTATAGTACGTACTTGTATCACACTAATAAATAAAAAAATTAACCTTTATATTGTAAATGTCTCTTGATTTTAAATTTAAATTTGGATTTATTAAAAACGTGTTCCTTTTGTTTTGACAACTAATCTCTTACTTCTCTAAAGAGAAGTGTTTGGAAACTTGTTTCAAATATACTTTTGAGGCATTACCTTTTGGTGGTGCCAAATATTCAACTTAATTTTAGTTAATTACAGTTCGGCCATTCCGACCAGTTAATCGACCTCGATTGTATGAATTAATGCTATAGATAAATGTTGAATTTTAATAAAATATCGCGTCCCAAGAGCAGCGGTACAAAAGTTTCATCATTTAAGAACTCGTTTCCCATCCCTCTAAACCGCGTTGGCATCTTTTCCCCATAAATAAACGGGACTAGCGACTTTTTAACAAAGCTACTTGGGCATCTGGAACGACTTCATTTTCTCAGCTATCTCCTCAAACTCCCTCATTCTCTCTACCATCTCCTCGAATCCCTCAATGGCCTCACGGTCGCGTGTATTTCTCTCTTCGGGGTGCTGCTGGATTGCGGCAACGGCGTTTTTTTTCTTGGCGCAATTTTGATAATGCCCCATCTTGTGACACTTAAAACAGGCGTTCAACGGTCGCTTCGGCTTCAGGCTCTGATAGTGGCCAAACTGAGAACAATTATAGCACCTCACTTGCTCTCCGGTGCAGACTGCGCTGGCTGAGGTCTTCGGTTTGGGGGACATGACAGCGGTTGGGTGGACTGCGGTGCGCTTCCTCTCGTATCTGTCCAGGAGGGTTTTCAACTGCCTCATACTGGTTGCCCCCATTAGGGTGACGGCACTGTTGCTGCGGTCGTTCAATCCGTCGACAATACATTTGATGACATCGGCCTGCAGTATGTTGGCGTAGGAGGCAATCTCCTGCATCTACAGTACATACCTCTTCACGGACTCGTTCGCTTTTAATGTCCGGGATTTCAGATGCTGGAAAACATCGTGCATCGAGTAGGTGCGTCCGAATTCTTCGATTCATTTCTCCTTCAGGTCCTTGTACGTGTGGGTCTTGTAGACGCGTAGGAACACTTTGGCTGTGCCAACCGAACACTGTAAAGGCGTCTTCCACATCGGTGATCCATTTCCTAATATTCTAGTTTTTGTCGCCACTAAAGGGGTTGATATTTTGATCGGCCATGCCAAGAACCCTCTGCAACTATCGCCGCTTTTGCAGCAACAGGATATCTTTCTCGATTCTGGCCAATTTTGCAACCAGGTTCTGCACTGGAAAACGTTCGGCCATTGTATGACGAATTATTGTCAACTCGAGGAACCACAGCAAACGTGTCCCGAGGCTCCGAAGAAGAGTGGAACCAGCGCACTGACGACTCCATCACAACTTTGTAATGTACATTTTTTGTTTGCACGCCTACATTGTGTTTGCGTTTTTCTTCGAAAATTTCTACTCTGCTTTCCAGAGTGTTGGAAAAACGCGTTTATTGGAAAACACATTTAGTGTATGCAAGCAACGTTTTGCGATGCAGAATCGACTCGAACAATTTTCAAGCGGGCACAGAGCTAAACCTGAAAATACCTACATATCTAATAAAAAGTTTATCGATGCAAGATTTATGCTGACATGACACATTCTCTCATTAAGCACTTAATATAAATCTTATGTTAAATAATTGAAAAAAAATATTGCATAAATATTGGCAATCAAAGACGAATCCTGGTCATCGATCATAATCAGCAATACAGAAAAAAATTACACATAAACTTTCCCAGCCTTGAATTTACGCAGAAAAAAAAAACCATGTAAAATTTCACTTCTCGAGATCTAGACCGTATGTCAACCGAGTTTCCGTCTCAAAAGCCCCAACAGCTTTGTCAATAACTTCACCAATTGCAATAAATAATAATGAGGTCCTACAAGCATCAACTTGGTATTCTAAGCGATTCAAGGTTGGTTTCCACTCACTATAAGCAAGACCGGCCACTAATCGGGCACCATTGATTTCGATTAAATTGTAATACTAGCATGCAGCAATTTCCAACTACTGACAGTCACACTGTCATTTGCTGGAAAATTTCTATACAGCGAATGAAGAATGTCGACGACAATAACGCGACAGCGAGTTCCATTATAGCGTGCACCGTTCACCATAGTCTGGTCAGAAACATTAAAATTTGTAAACCATGTCTCCATGTCTCATGGGTATGCTCAGTTCATGCGTCACGTCCGTGGCGTCGGTTCTGTGTGTTTTGCCATTGATCACCCAATGCTACATCAATGGATGAGTTGTGTGTGAACTTATCGACGAGGTCTTCGGCTTTTACAACACGCTGCACCTGCATCAAGTAACAATTCAGCTGCACTAAAGTTTTTTTTTTTTTGTTTTTCTCACAACCGCGACAATTGAGCTTGCGGGTGAAGCTTGCTTCATTGTCAATGTCAAAAATGGCATTCGAGTCAAGCTATTGTTAATTCAGAATTCATTTATGTTGAGGTCGGAGGATTATAATTTAATTAAAATTCCATCGAAATTAATTATGGACCTCGACTGATCCAAATACATAGCATGTGGGAGTTAAGTGCCTCAGCTAAGGAACATTCCTCAAGAAAATGCATCCCTATTAAGCGTTGATCTCTCGGCTGTGAGTCTATGAATTTTAATTACATCCCATGGGGATTCGTTTGCCAATTGTTTTGGTTACACGAGCCAGACAATAAATTCCTGCATCTGTTGCAATCATAAAATTTTGCATCGTAGAGTCCGCTTATGGGCCTGAATTTGAATCTGAGCGAGAGAGAGACAAGAAAAACGAAATAAACGAAATACGAGTGCAATTGGCAGAGTGTTTGTTCTCATTGTTCTGCTGAGTTTGGTAAAAGATATTTTAATGAGGATGATGGAAGCCAAGTTGTATCTGGAAGGTATCGCACCGTAAATATACAAAACAATGTATAGTATTGTGAGGGGTAAAACAATAATATAAACCATTTAACGGAAAGGATTCGCACTAAGAAATTTCGGATAAGAACTGTGGGGCTGAAGGTGGTTCGGGTCTGATGGTCTTAAATTACATATCATGGGATGAAGAATTTTAAAGGACTTTATTTGTAAAAAAATGAACGAAAATAAAATGTTTCAATATTATTTAAAAAGTCAAAAGAAACATAGATACATATATGTAAATAAATCGTGCGGAAATTTTGAACACATTGAGTTTGAAGGATAATATTACGACTATAGAGATGTCCAACAAAGTCTAGTCTTTTTTATACTTTGGTTACTCAAGATCAAGGCCAATAATACTGCATAAGGACGGACATTGCTAAATAGTCTTAGGTTTTGGTCATGATCATAAATAAAAAGTGTGTTTTCTTAGGTATAGAAATTTAAGTTGGCAACTCTATTTTAACTGGGGGCCATTCTCTTAACTGGCAAGTGATTTATTTTAAGTTTGGTTTGATATTTCAATATGAATGGACTGACGCCTGGCCAAGTTGTGCAAATTTATTCTGAAAATCATAGCGCACTACGTCCATTTTACGGTCAACATAATCGTCCATCAGAGCAATTAATTCGATTAATATGGAACGTTTTCGCATCACGTTTACTCCAAATGATAATACGCATCCACAGAGGCGTTGTACAGTACGTACAGAAGAAGTCATTGCTGCTGTATAGCGTAGCGTAGATGAAGTCTCAAATCAGTCCATCCGCCATCGTGCACAGGAGTTGGATATGTATCCATCAACTTTACGGAAGATTTTGCGAAAAGATCTCGGTTTGCGTGCTTACAAAATCCAACTCGTGCAAGAATTGAAGCCACAGTATCACTTAGCAAGGCTTAGATTCGGTGAAAGCAAGATTATCGTTGATCCCAAATTTTCATAAGCAAATTTTGTTTAGCGCTGAAGCTCACTTTTGGTTGAATGGATACGTCAATAAACAAAACTGCCGTATTTGGAGTGGTAATAATTCTCAAGTGTATGTTGAGACACCGTTACATCCACAACTACTGACTGATTGGTGTGCTTTATGGGTTGGTGGAATAACTGGTCCGTACTTCTTTAAAAAGGATGCTGGCCGGAACGTTACAGTTAATGGTGACCGCTATAGAGCAATGATTACTGATTATTTCGTTCATCAATTGAACAACCTTGATGTGCAACAAGACGGTCATCGAAAATTGGACCTCCAGATTAGACTATGTCGGAGCCAGCCGGGGCGGTCATATGCCAGAAATCATATTTAAATTATAATGCCAGAAGATTATCTTTCAAATAAAGTAAATTTCATGTCAATTTATAAAAATCATCTTTGTTTTATTCCATTTCATAGTTCTATAGCTCTAAAAAAATTCCCCTTTATATACTTTAAGGGGTCTACGGCGAATATTAAGGGGTGTAACAAACTATGTGTAAAAATTAATATACCCTTATGATAGGGAATAATAAACTGTAAGAAGGCTAAAAGCTTTAGTTAGTGGAACTTGTTTATGTGGAGCTTAGACAAACACACCAAATCTAATTGAAGCATACCAAACTACCAAAGCTGAAAAAAACTTCTCAAGTTCGGTAGGAATCTAACTAAACGGCAATCGTGCGTGTGATCGCATACCCAAGTAAATGAAAAGTTTAAGGCCTCTTCGAAGATTACTATACGAACTATAATAGCTCAACAATAAAAGATTTACAGATGCCTTCCCTTCTCTTCCATTCAGAAAATGTTTAAATTTGGGCTCTTTAAGGCAATGTAAAGAGGCTTAATTAAGGCTCAAGCAAGAATTCATCATTTTTCAATTTCATCATGAAGCTTACTACTTGGTAAAACTTAGGTCAGCGCACTGACGTTAAGGTAATGATTTATGCTGCATATAAATAGTATACCTCTGCATCCCTATTAATATGCATATCATAGAAGGATAGGCAAGCAAGTCCACAGAAGGAGCACATTTGAATCTAACAGAGTAAATCAAAAGTGCTTTTAGTTGCAAAGAGTTTGCTCTGTCCGCCTTTCTGTAAATAGAGGGTGCTTTAGATAATACTGGATATAATTCTATATCAAACGTTTGGTAGACAGACGTATAAATCAACCTAGGATCAAATGGATCAGAGCGATGCTAGAGAGTCTGAAAATAACTGCAACATCAGCACTGACCTCAGTATCAGTAACAGGCGCTAAAGGTTACTACTATTTTCAATGGTTATTGACAACTTACTCCAAAACCTTAGTAATTTAGGCTTCCACGTGGTTGGATACGCCGATGACCTGGTCATCATAATTAGGGGGAATGGAGCAAACTATGTCACTGCATTTATGCAAAATGCTCTTAAGGTAGTCCTTGATTGGTGTAACAAAAAGGGACTCTCTATCAACACGAACAATGCTGTCATACTTACTTTTACAAAGAGAGGAAATTTAAATCTAAACCAAAATTCCATAAATGATATTATCATAAGAGTATTCCGACGAGGTGAAATATCTGGGAGTGATCCTGGATAATAGAATGAATTGGAACTTACACCTAAACAACAAGCATCGAATGCTTTCTGGGCCTGTCGCCGCATGTAAGGGGTGATTTTCCGAAGATGACTTACTGGATCTATACGGAAATGGTCGGGCCCAGTATAATATATGCTTCTTTATATGGTGGAAGAAAGCCACTCAAAAGTCCGCAATATTAAACAAGATACAATGGATAGCATGCATTGGTATCTCCGGTGCCATGAGAACCTGATCTGGGACCTGGCCATATAGACTCTAATAGGAGTAACACCCATTCACATTTTCATAAAAAAGAAGTGGCAATATGCAACACTGCAAGTTTGAAACAAACGAAAGAGCAAACCATTACCAAACACTTCGAACTAATGGAACTGCTATCGGAAAACTCCGAACTCGACATGATCTGCGCGTTTATAGATTATGGTATACGGATGGTTTAAAAATGGACTCTGTGGTGGCAGCTGGTATCCACAGACCAAACAAAAATGTCTTAATACCTATGGGGAAAAATCCTAGTGTATTTCAGGCAAAATTCCTTGCCTTTAAGGAATGCGCAAACCTTATTAACACGTCACGAATTAAAGGTGCTAACATTCATATATTCACGGATACTCAAGGAACTATAAAAGCCCTTAGCTCGCCAATTATTGATTGCAAATCAGTACTTAACTTCTTTCAAACCCCCCAATAACTAAGTAGCAGGAACAAAACCAAAATCTGGTGGATTCCTGTACACGAGGGAATTGAGTAGAAGCTCTACTTACCTAAGCAACATTCTCACGGGACACTGCGCTGTAGGTCTACATGCGGAACGGCTGGGAATAGTGCATAATGATTTTTGCAGAAGCTGCAGGGACGTCGAAGAAATCGAATCGGTTGATCACCTGCTATTCGAATGTCCGGGCCTGAATAGCAAAAGGTTTATGACCCTCGGCAGATCGGGGTGGTTCTGAGAGAGCGACACTTTGAGCCACTGACAGCGGTCTCTTGTTGAATACTTTCAGGTATTTTGTTTTTTTGAAGAAGGTACCCAAAGGACACAATGGATCCAATTTGATATGCTTAGTGCTCCTACCTATCGCATCGGCGAGTCAGGAGCTTAACAAAAATGATGCTGCATATTTTCTTGAAGCAGAGGTTCTAGTCAACATTGTCTTTCATTCATATACCCACGGCAAACACAAATAGTTCTTGATTTTCTGAATCTTCAAAACAATATTTGTTAGACAATCTTCTATAGTTAACAATAATGTCTCTTGGAAGTTTTATCCAGGTCAACTCAAAAAGATCTAAAACTGCTCAAAACCAAAATGGAAACTGCAATTTTTTTCTATATCGATAGTTACACCTAACGAAGCTATGCAATAAAAGACTTAAGACTTTGGTAAGGAGTTTGCGTCTTGGTAAAGCTGAACAAGTAAGTGCTGCTGTCATACGAATCATTTTTATATTAATTTTGACACATAGTTTGTAACACCCCTTAATATTCGTCGTAGACCCATAAAAGTAAAGGGTGATTTTTTAAGAGGTTTAGAACTTTTTTAAAAAAAAAACACAAAAAATTCGAAAAAATGAATGAAATATTTATTTGAATCGATAGTTTGAACCTTGCAATTTAATGTTTAAAGATAATTTCATGCAAATGTTGACCGCGGCTGCGTCTCAGGTAGCCCATCCTCTGAGTCCAATTTTGGCATACTCTTTCACACATATCGGCCGGTATCTCACGAATGAATGCATGGATGTTGGCTTTCAGTGCGTCAATCGAAGCGGGCTTGTCCCTATACACATTAGCCTTGGCATACCCCCACAAAAAATAATCTAATGGTGTCAAATCGCACGATCTAGGCGGCCAATTGACCGGCCCGAAACGTGAAATTAACTGTTCACCAAACTCGCCTCGCAATTGCGCCATTGTTTCGCGTGCTGTGTGGCATGTGGCACCGTCTTGTTGAAACCACATATCATGCAAGTCAAGAACTTCCATTTCGGGCAAAAAAAAGTTTGTTATCATCGCTCGGTAGCGTTCACCATTGACAGTAACGCTGCGATTCGCATCATCTTTGAAGAAATATGGCCCAATAATGCAATTTTTAGGCCTTTAAAATTAAATTAGGAAGCTGAAATTTGGAACATATACTCGCTAGGGCTCCGAAATGGTTAAGTGTACAAATTTTTTTAATACGCCCACTGCCACGCCCACAATTTAGAAAATACCGTTTTAAAGCTAAAGTTAGAGAGATAGAGTATTACAACATTCACAAGATATATAGGTACTCCCCTTCTTTATAAGTTTGTCGTATAAAGTTACTTTTCGTGGGCGTTTTTTACTAAAATGCTGTTTTCTTCGAAAATTTTCATAGAAAGCGAAAAAACATGTTTGACAAGATATTTCCCCAATATTTTTTCCAACATATCGCCCATAGTTTTTGGCAACGCCTACTTTTTGGGGACGTTTTTTCAAAATATCTTTTTTTTTTTTAATTAATAATATGAAATAAAATGCTATCCATCGTCTTGTTAATGCTTTTTTCCTTGGAGCATATTGGGATATGGATAGGCTATCATACTGTTCGCCCCCAGCGGACTGTAGCCTTTCCTTATATTTTTATCATACCTTTTGTAAATTATCCAACATTGGTAATAAGTTAAATGACTGACAACTTTAAAAGACTTTAACAAATTAAGGTATTTACTTAGTTCAATGACTTACCTGCTTAAAATTGAAATGCAATTTACGCAAAAATAATTCATTCATCATACGAGGTGCCCCAAAACTATTTTTTAAAATTGTCACCATAAGAGCTTAACAACTTAAAGAAGTTGTAATCGAAATCGTTGTTATGTGCGTTCGCCCCACGAATTAGGTGTTATTGAAATTATTTCTTTAAAAATCTATAACAGAGCTTCCGTCAAAATTGAAAAGCTACTTAGAGTAAGATTTTATTTAAAAATTAAGACCGCACTGTTGAAAAAACATGCAACCACTTTGGTCTGCTCAGACTAAATAAAAACCCCAAAACAAGGGTCCAACGCCAACGAACCACCAGACAAACTATTTTAGTCAAACTACCGAATGCATTGTGCAAAAAATGTTAATGAACAAAAGTTCGGTGGCCATCAGATTGTTGTCCACAACGTCACAACGTTACTGTCGTCCATCGATGATCGTCTTCCTCTGTGTAGTCGTATACTCGCAACAACTGCTCGTTGTCGATGAGATACGATTCATAAGATACGAAGAGTATGGCACACAACCATTTCAGAATCACTTGCATCCAGCGAACCATAATGATGCGCATGCGCAATTAGCAATCCCAATCGCACAAGATCTCTCCTCCTGCACAACATCAGAAATCGAGAGATTGAAGATCAAAAAAATGTTTTGTTCCTAACTGCTGCTGTTGCAGTGCAGCTGAAGCTTCTGCTGATCTAAGAGAAGACTGCTCTTGCTGCAGCTGAAAATTTGTGGGTGTACAGAAGAGATATGAAGAAGGCGTTAATGAGATAAAAAAATAAAATATAATGCCAGGCATCCAACATCAGTTCACGGTATCGATCAAAATTCGTTAGAGTTTCGAAGAGGAGGCTCGCCATCGCAAGGCGAATAACTTTATATCTTTATATCGAAAGATCTAGGCGCCAACAACTGCAACAGAAGCTCCTCCGTATCTCTAATAGCAGCACAAAAACACGGTCTTTATGAGCCTAATTAAAAATGTTAACCTTCAAAGCATGTTCTGATGTTCAGATGTGGTCTGGTTCTGGTCGCACTGCTTCGCATTTGCTCGTATGGGAACCGCCACACGAAGAAATAAGCTATTAAACCGATATGAGTCACCTGATACCCACCTTTTCGGTGGTGGGTAAGTAATCCATTAAATTCTCTTTCTGCCGAGACGGAGATGATAGACGGACAAAAGTTCATCCTTTAATGCGTTGCGCAGACATTCGTTTTTAGCTTGAGAAAAAAAAAAACAAAAAACAAAAACAAAACAAAGAATTTCGAATTCCAATTACTTGTTTTGAAACCTCGCTCAACGCCTGTTGTTGTGATTCTCTTTTGACACTTGTTGACACTTTAAAATGCATTTTTGTTTATTCGCTTCGCTTTTGGGCTGCCTTATCAGTGGCATTTTGTCCGGCAACTTATATTACACACATTTGGGGGCTCCAATAATGACCTGTGATTAATTTTTAATCTGTCTTTGACCGGAGCCCGAAGTATAAGTGGTCTTTGGTCTTGTTATATGCGATGTGGTATAAGTATGTGATGTGGACTCTGTTTTGATTTGTGAAACTGGTACTGGATTGCTTTTGGGAGTTTTTTTTTTATTTTATTTGTTTGAGCTATGTTGCTAGTAAACAAAATGAAAGCTTTTACGAAGTGCCACTTCAAGATGGAAAATAGTAAAATAATTTATCATGTAAAGCGAATAAATGTGCAAACAGAGAAAAGGACATTTATACATTTCATCCTTAAAGGTTATTTGCATTGCATACATTTGACCACATTAGTTATTGGAAATAATAAGGTCCATTTATGACCTTTAATCCTGCAGCATCGTCGCTTCTCTTATATAGCGCAGCAAAGCCTATATAAAATGTATTGGGAACTTTGCGGGGGATTCCGTACTAACCTTTTCATAAAGATATTAAAAGTTTTCGAGGATACGTTCGTACCAACGTATGTTGAAAAATTGTCGTATATGCAACATTAAGTATTATTTTCCTCATCGATTCACATTCAAACGAATATTTCGCAGTCGTAGCTAACAGCATGCGCACTCTCAGTGGGGTGAAGATTGAGTAGCATTAGTTAGATTTTAAGTTTTTAATGTATAGTCGTAAGTAGTTTTAGTTTTTTAGTTTTAAATAAAAATAAACTAATAAAGGAGTCAGTTTTCTTGTAAAAAATTATATTTAACTAATAAAAATTGTATTATTAATTAAGGCCGAAAGGTAATAGTATTAAGTGATATAGTTAAGTTTAGAGCGTCCGCATAAGGACCAGTAATCTGGAATAAGTATCCTGTTAATTTTAAGTTAAAATTTAAAATTGAAAGGGGTGAAGATTGTGTGGTTCAGAAAGTTCAACGATTTTTTTTTCTCCGAGGGTACGTGAAAAATCTTTCATAAGACACTATGAAGACCGGTCTCGTGTACTCATAATAGTGTGAGATTCTTAGTCACTAGAAAACACCTCCCATAACGTTTGGCAGGAAACATCCCAGCAGAAGCACCTGCTTATACCGACAATAACATGCGGTTACATCTTATTGTGGTAATTCAAAAGGTTTTATCCTTTGTAGTCGGCGCACAAGATTTTTCGATATAAATTTGTAATACAGCGTCATTGCAATGGCGAAGAACGCGAGTGTGTTGTTCGTATTTCGTCGTCCACGGTTGGAATACCTAGATCTTTGAATACCGGATCGGCGTTTTCTGTTATACCACGGATCGTTAACGATTGGTCTAAGAAGTTTATTTCTTAAGGTTTGCAAAATTTTAATATTACTTGGTTTGGTACAACCCCAAAGTTGTATACCATACTTCCAAACAGGTTTCAGCACTTGCTTATTTGCATGCTGAGCTTGGAGAATTTTCCAATCAGCCAATGTATTTGGTTAAGTCTGATACGAGCTCCTCGCGTTTCTTCGTAAAATGGGATTTCTATTTTAATTTTGCATCTTACGTCATTCCCAAGTATTTAGCCTCGTTTGCGTACGGAATTTATATCGAGTAAATATCAATGGGTAGAATGGTCACATTTCTGTAGTAAAAATTAACGAGCGTGTATTTTGTCTCGTTGAGAACAATACGCCAAGTTGCTGTCCAAGCGCATATTTTTTCTATCGCGCTTATATGTCGCGGACTGAATCGAATAGTCTACGGCTAAAGAGGCCGTATTAACTGCGAACGTCGCTACATGATATACCGATACTCTTTCGGTACATCACGAGTGTATAAAAGAAATAAAATCGGGCCAAGCACGCTTCCTCGTAGAACTCCCTCCGCGATTGGGAGAGACTAGCTTCAGCTTATGTTTCAATTCCGTATGCCATATTTTATCAAAAACCTGGGAGACGCCGAGAAAAACTCTAGAACATATTTTTTTCACCTCAAGGGCTTTTTCAATTTCATTGCTTATTCGATAGTGTTTAATTCTAAACCCGAATTAGTGATCAGGTATTAATAGACGCTCTTCGATAATCGGATGTAATCGCTTTAATATAATTTTTTCAAATACTTTTGACATAATTGCTAAAAGCTATATTGGTCTACAGGATTTTCTGTCACATGGAGCTTTTCCCAGCCTTTGAACCATTATGACCTCAACTGCTTTCCAATGTCTTGGGACGTACAATAACCTAAGCGCAGCATGTATTAGATAGACTAACATTGTAGAACTCCCGCCGCGATTGGGAGAGACTAGCTTCAGCTTATGTTTCAATTCCGTATGCCATATTTTATCAAAAACCTGGGAGACGCCGAGAAAAACTCTAGAACATATTTTTTTCACCTCAAGGGCTTTTTCAATTTCATTGCTTATTCGATAGTGTTTAATTCTAAACCCGAATTAGTGATCAGGTATTAATAGACGCTCTTCGATAATCGGATGTAATCGCTTTAATATAATTTTTTCAAATACTTTTGACATAATTGCTAAAAGCTATATTGGTCTACAGGATTTTCTGTCACATGGAGCTTTTCCCAGCCTTTGAACCATTATGACCTCAACTGCTTTCCAATGTCTTGGGACGTACAATAACCTAAGCGCAGCATGTATTAGATAGACTAACATTGTAGAACTCCCGCCGCGATTGGGAGAGACTAGCTTCAGCTTATGTTTCAATTCCGTATGCCATATTTTATCAAAAACCTGGGAGACGCCGAGAAAAACCCTAGAACATATTTTTTTCACCTCAAGGGCTTTTTCAATTTCATTGCTTATTCGATAGTGTTTAATTCTAAACCCGAATTAGTGATCAGGTATTAATAGACGCTCTTCGATAATCGGATGTAATCGCTTTAATATAATTTTTTCAAATACTTTTGACATAATTGCTAAAAGCTATATTGGTCTACAGGATTTTCTGTCACATGGAGCTTTTCCCAGCCTTTGAACCATTATGACCTCAGCTGCTTTCCAATGTCTTGGGACAATAACCTAAGTGCAGCATTTATTAGATAGACTAACATGATTCGTGCTTTCTTAGGCAACTCTTTAAGGAACTGCCCTGTAAGCAAATCGTATGCAGGAGCTTTGTTCGTTTTGAATTCACAGCTCAGCCAGCGATACACTTCAAATTTTAAAATTGTCAGGTATTCCGGCTAAGGCTGCATCTTGGGCATCAAAGTGCTTAAACGTTTTTTCTAAGTGCTGAGTGCAGAAAGTGGCTTAGTGGTTAAGTGCGGTTGACCACCAAGCGAGAGGTCGCTGATTCAAATCCCGACGTGTACCATCTGAAAGTTTTTATTCCCTGCCCCACCTCTTGCGAACGTAGAAGCTTCTCAAATATTAATTGCCATTCGGAACCGGTTTTAACTGTAGGTCCCTTTCATTCAAAAAATACATCTTCGCACACACAGTGGTTGGAGAAGCTAGGCTTTGGGTCGTATATGGTATATGGGCCGTTTATGCCGTATATTTATTTATTTCTTAAGTGAAGAAAGTAATGATAGTATCTATATACGGAAATTCTTTCACCCATGATCATTTAATATCAAAATCAGTATATTAAAAAATTAAAATTTAGTGCTTTCAACAAGCTTTGTACCAAGTTTCTACTAAGCTTAATAGGGCACTTACATTATCTCAAAATTGAACTAAAAACCAACTTAAATGCTCTAATGAACTTAAGCAAATAAAACAGACTCTAAAATGTTGTATATTCGTCTTTGCTAAAGTGGAAGAAAAGAAGTGAAAAATACCTAAACTCAGTAAAATCGTTTAAATCCGCACTGAAAATAAAACAATGTTAAAGTGAGGTCAATAGATTTGTTCACATAGCCATATCTTAAAAGTTTACATATTTTCCTATAATCAAATCAAATAAAAAAACCTGAGCATTGGTTGAATGCATTATTTGCTAGAAAAAGATACTAACAAACTCAAATTGGATTGAAAAAATTCCCTCCTGTGGAGGAACTTTCCTATCTCATTTTACTAAAGAAAAGTATTGTTGTCCATTATTTACAATGTCTTTTATGGAGCAGAACTCCCCTGTTTGTGATGAATTTGCATTACACAATCGCCATCACTTATGTAGGTATATGTATGTAGCCAGTGAACTGGAATCTCCAGTTCCTGCTTCATTCACTTAAGTGTGTCCACATCTGTTTACAACGCCATTAGTAACAATTTCCAGCGCCAATCGCTCATGCTGTACCACCATGCATCCTACCACCTGGATCGATTTGCGCAAATTACCCAGGATAAACACTGCAGAACCTCCAGACGCAGGGGCAAGGGGCATCCACAGTTTCAGACTAAATGACGTTCATTCTACTTAAGTTTCACTTACGAAAAACAACTGTTAATCGCTGGCATATTTCATTTTAGATTTACTCTTTCCTCAGTCTCCGCGGAGAGAACGCCTCCAACTCTTTGTAAGCGTAGATATGAGGCAGGCATTAAATGCCAACAAATCATTAGGCAAACATCATCTTGCTTCTCGGCTGCGCGGTGCGGCACGTCGCGTCGAGTCGCAGTTGTCGATTAGCGCCAAGCTATCTGCTATGAAAGCAAATCGAAATGATTTCCTCATGTCATTCGAGCTACTAATGTCCTGACTCAGGGTGATCCATTGAAGAAATTCGGAGAATGCATCCAACTACTTGGTGTCATACACATGTCAATGGAAGAAATCTCCCCGCGCGGCCAAGGTTTAATAATATAAACCACTACGAGTGTACAAGGATTATGGCGAAATATCAGCTTACATAGGCGCAGTACTACACCACTAATGGTTCCCATGGTTTGCTCGCGTCCGCGTGGACCTGTGCGCATTTAACACAAAATTGCTTTCGGTCTTGCTCTGGTTTTTTAACCCTTGCCAAATGATGAGTCTGCAGACTGTTTCTCTCCAGCTGGAAGGAGGATGTTCCGGACAAATCGACTATGTGTGCGCGTGCGCGCATTGCACCAACGTTGCCTTGCATTGCACTGACGCTTCAGCGTCCTGGCAACAGTGCGGCAATAATAATCAATTATTTCTGTAATTTATGGTAATGTTCTACCATGATGGATTGACTCCTCTAATGTCGCTCTAAATCTTAAACCGGGTTTCGCCTTCGCTGTTCGGCGGCGGCGCATCGTTCTTCTTCTGGTGTTCCAGTCCAGTATGTTAACCGTGTGTGGTGTACTCGCATGATGGCATGTAATGTGCATTCAACTGCCACTATCAACCAGCAGTCTGTTTTCGGAGAGTGCAGCAGATTCATTTTCCCGGGGAATGTTATGGTAAGGAAGGACTATGGTGTGTGCAATGCTGGAGTTTTAACGCTATGCTGATACGCTTTCTACCGCTTGCCCGTCGCGTCGCGTCATCCATTTCCTTCTGAAATTCGAGCTAATGTTTGCACTATGACTAATGGTCTATGGGTTGGTATGATGCACTCTACAATTACACTGCGCTTGCTGTAGATACACAATCTAGATGATAGACTCTTAGTCGTCTTTTTGTTTGCCTCTCCGAATGGGATATAGTAACTCGTAGCGCAGGACCATGAAGGGTGACTGTTTGTCTTAATATGATTGGCAATTGAATTTCCACGTGAGACTAATTGGAATCGATCAAAATACTGAGCGCGGGAGGGGCATACCATCGCACCCATTGGCAGTGATTCATCTGCGATGGAGACCGCGTCCAATTAGGTGCTTAGGCGGTGGCCGCTGGTTGGTTCTTTGTCGATGATAGGAGCATGGTTCGACGAAGTCATCATTCAGCGTAACTTTATCCATCGGTGAGAAGTTTTATGCTTTTTAAATAAGAGAATTACGATATGGATCGTAATATGGTTGTTAAGGAGATTGCTGCGAGCACTTGTCTGCCATATGAATCTAGGAGTTCAAATGAACTCACCGATAAAGAACGAAGAAAATGGTTGTTTCATCGTTTATGGAGTAGAGATTTTCTTAAAACGAGTTGAGTTATGAGTTGAGCTCTTTCATTGTTGCGCCAAACTTAGACGAATTGTTAATAAAGAATGGATTAGAATAATAAAATCCTCAAAAATCTTAGTACAATGTGTATAAGTGCTGAGAAAATATTTAAGTGCCTTAAGGAATGTCATGGAGGTTGCCTTGAGGACGATTAGCACTTTGGCAGAATGCTGCGGTCTGAGGACAAATCCTTCAAAAACGGAACTGGTTATTTTTACCAGAAAATACAAGAGACCGCAATTTAAGTTCCCAAAACTAAGTAGAATTGTCGCTTGCGGATATTGCGAAGTATCTAACATCATCATAGGCGTGATTCTGGATAGAAAATTGAATTGGAGTCTTAATTTCTCTTTTCATCTGCAAAAGAATAGTAGGGAAAACTTTGGGCTTAAGACCTTCTATGGCGCACTGGCTGTATACGGCGGTGGAGAGGCCGCCCGTACTGACACTATTATGGTGGAAATCAACGGAGAAGAAAATGATATGCGGCAAATTAGCAGCGGTTCAAAGAACGGCTTGTATAGCCATTACGGGTGCGCTCCATACCACCCCTACGGCAGCATTGGACACCTTTCTGAACCTAACACCGCTTGATTTACAAATCAGAAAACTGGTTGGTAACAGTGCAATATGACTCACTTTTTTGGGTCACTTGAAGAGGAATAGCTTCGGATATAGTACGATCCTTTCGACGCTACTGTCAGGAAATCCAATCATTACGGATAAAATCCCCTCTTAGTTGACTTCGACATTCCGTATGATGATATATATCCGGAGAGGGAGGATTGGTAAAGAACTGCAATTATCAAATCAAACGAAATCGCAATTTTTATAGATGGTTCGAAAGAGGTGGAGGGTACAGGGGCTGGGATCTTTTCAAAAGATGAACAATGGCCTAGCAGCGTCTTTCAATCAATTGTTCTCAAGGCGGCTGAGCAAATGCAGATGAGATAAATATTTGGAAGAGATATTGCAATCTACCTCTTACAACATACCCCTGTCTTACCTAACCTAACCTAACCTATGGATTAAAAACATAGTGATCAAGTTCAATAAAATAAAGAAAAGTTAAGGCGAAGCTTGTTACAGCGAAGAACTTAAAGTTCTTCAGCCTATTTAACTAAAGTGGTGGTTACCTTAGAGAAAAAATGATGAGCGATAAAATAGAAAATGATAAGAATGAATGATATGAATGAAGGCTTATTCCACTTGGAAGACATTTATCACTTGTAAAATATCAAGACACCAACAAATTTCTTTGGTGTGACAGAGTATCTCTGTCTTGGATGTAAAGCGCCATGACTGGCAATAATCTTCTAAGAAGAAACGCGATGAAATTTAATTTCAAAGATGACTTCCAAGCCATTGAAGAGATTTCCAATTTTAACAGGTTTTTGAGTAAGTGACTGTCTACTTAGGTAGTATAAGCACAATAAGTGCGTCGGTACATTGACAAATTTGATTTAAGTTTTGTAGTAGAAGGGTGAAATTATTAACATATAGGTAGTAGCTAATCTAGGAGCTCAAAATTTCTAAGTACATAGATTTTATATTTTTTTATAAAAATAAACCTTTTAAGACTTAAGTTGACGGAATCAAGGGTTTAAGGTCTTTAAAGAAATGACCAATTTTTTTTTTCAAAAAATATATTCAAACCCTCAAATTTCCAGTTTCGAATCACTTTGTCACTGAGGCTAATGAAATGCTGCTGTTTTTTTTATTTGTGTGATCAACAAGTTTTTAGGCAATCCTCTCTTTTGCGCTTGTATAGAGCCGTTGATGGACACTGTCTTTTTGTAAGGGCCTTACTTTGAACGTGACAATACCAACTGAGCCGGTCTTATTGTAGTTTGAAATTCCAAGTTCAATTAAGCTTCGCTACTCCTGCTGTCATTCGAAGCATTTTCATCTCGCCCGCGTCAATTTGCCCACATGCTTTTTGTTGAGGTTTATTTTTTGCTAAGGGGTCATTTTTTGCTCAAAAATTAGCAGCGTCCTCCCTAGTCTTACACGATGGTTGATATCTCGAGTGGACTGGAGTGGTTCGAAGAATGGGCAGTGCAGTTAAGGCAAGCACCGATTAGTTCGGTCTGAGTGCGAATTTGTTGTAACGGTAGTGGTAATGGAAAATGCATACAGTTTCTATCATTTTTCTAAGCGCCTACAACTACATTGCATTTCCCTCCGGTTTTTCCTTTTTTCTTTTATCGAACTCATTACCCAACGGTTCGTTGTTGTTAAGAATTATTTTTTTTGTAAATACACGCTGTCAATTCTATCGAATGGTTGAATAAAAAACAAACACTTTCAGTAGCTTTTTCTTCTTTTAATAGTAATCAAGGACAGCAATAAAAAGCCAAGAACTTATGGCTCTTAAGTGACTTCGGAGGAGCATTAAACTCTTGTGTTTGCGCCATGAGTTTTAGGAACCCTTTCTTGTCTAAGCGCCATCAATATCAGATTCCCTGGTTGTCTACAGCTTTTTTTCCATTATAATACTTACTTTGGATTGCATCTGCAGTTGAGTCATCCAATACTCTCTCAACGATGAGTCACATCACGGTCACAATAAAACGGTTGTAATCACAATTCCGCGCATCTCCCATCTTAAATCGAGCAACATTTAATGACCAAACATGCTCTCTACCAGCACGATTTTGTGCTCTAAAGACAAGAATGTTGTGTTAATTTTTAGATCCCAAGTTTCGCAATAATTTTTTAATTTATTAATTTGCAGCTGGAGAGTATGAAGATTGTCATAAGGGATGACAAGATCATCCGCGTAAAGCAATACTTTCACATTTATATCTCCAAACATAATGTTACCTATGTTATCGCATACGTCATCAATGAAAAGAAAGAAGATTAAAGGACCCAGAACACACCCCTGTGGAACGCCAATTACTGTAGAGAAAGTGGATGATTTAATTTTACAACCGAGCACTGCTGATGATGGAGCTAACGCTTACTTACTTACTTAGGTGGCGCTACAGTCCGGGGTGGACCTGGGCCTCAACCAATACGCCTCTCCAGTTAGCACGATCTTTGGCTAACTGCCTCCAGTTGCGCACTCCAAGTTGGTTGAGGTCCCCTTCCACTTGCACGCGCCACCTTAGGCGAGGTCTTCCTCTACTGCGTTGTCCCTCCGGGTTGGATTCGAAGACTCTTCGGGCCGGAGCGTTGGTGTCCATTCGCTCTACATGACCCAGCCATCTTAGACGACTAATCCGTATTTTTCTGACCAGGTCGATGTCGCTGTACAGCTCGTAGAGTTCGCTGTTAAATCTCCTCCTCCAAAGCCCGTCAACGCAAACGGGACCGAAAATCACTCGAAGAATTTTGCGTTCGAAACGACCAAGGAGATCTTCATCCGCCTTTGATAACGTCCATGCTTCTGCACCATACAGCAGGACTGGGATGATGAGGGTCTTATATAGAGTCTCCTTGGTGTTTCTCGACAAGGCATTACTAATCAATTGCCTCCTTAGGCCAAAGTAACAGCGGTTGGCAAGTGTAATTCTTCGCTTGATTTCTGACGATATGTCATTGTCAGAGTTAATAGCGGAGCCGAGGTAGATAAAGTCCCGAACTACCTTGAAGTTATAGCTCTCTATCGTGACGTTCTGTCCGATTCGTCGATGTTGTGCGTCCCTTCTTGTTGACAGCATATATTTCGTTTTGCCCTCATTCACTTCTAAACCCATTTTTGCCGCCTCTGTACCGATACTTGCAAACGCACCAGTGACAGCTCGCTGTGTTCTGCCAATGATGTCGATGTCGTCGGCGTAAGCAAGTAGTTGCACTGACTTTTGGAAAATTGTGCCCCTGGTGTTGGCTTACGAGTTTCGCACAATTCTCTCAAGTATGATGTTGAAGAAGTTACATGACAGCGCATCGCCTTGTCTAAATCCTTTTTTGACATCATAGGTCTCGGTGAGATTGTTTCCGACCTTAATGGAGCAGCGAGAGTTCTCCATCGTCATCCTGCACAATCTGACGAGTTTGGCAGGTATGCAAAACTAGACATGGCTCTGTATAGCTCGTCTCTATAAATGCTGTCATATGCGGCCTTAAAATCGATAAAATCGATGGTGAGTATCGATCTGGACTTCTTGGGTTTTTTCCAGGATCTGCCGAAGTGTGAAAATCTGGTCAGTTGTGGACTTACTGGGCCTAAAACCGCACTGATAGGGTCCAATCAGTTCGTTGACGAATGGTTTCAGGCGTTCACACAGCACGGCAGACAGGATCTTGTATGCCAATTAGGAGACTTATACCTCTATAGTTGGCGCAGTTAAGAGGGTCTCCTTTCTTGTGGATCGGGCAAACAATGCTGAGGTTCCATTCATCAGGCATACTTTCCTCTGACCAAATCTTGGAGACGAGCTGGTGCATGCTCTCTACCAAATCATCTCCCGCTGCCTTGAAAAGTTCGACAGTTAAGCCGTCCGGCCCGGCAGCCTTGTTGGATTTCAGTTTGGATTTTGCTATCCTCACTTCATTTTGGTCAGGTGGGCGGGAGTCTTGGCTTTCATCACCCATGTTGAATGGTTCATTCTGCCTGACAGCGGAATTTGTGTCATCATCGCCGTTTAACAGTCTGCAGAAATGGTTTTTCCATATCCTCAGCACCGACTGTGTTTCCACTACTAGGCTTCCTTGTTCGTCTCTACAGGTATCTGCTCGGAGCTGACGCTGCTAGCTTAAATAGCAATGACCTCTTGTTGATAGAGTCAAAACACAGCTTTAAGATCCACACAAAATGCATACAGATTTTTGTTTTTCTTTAAAGCGTTATGCGATATTAGTTAGTGCAAAAATCTGATCCACCGTCGACAAATTGGCAAGTAAACATGCCTTTAAGATGCCAAGGACGCCATTCCGTTCGACCCAAGTTTTCTCAGCGAACTTAGCATTGATATTTCTCCATAATTTTCTGCCAGAGAAGGATCCCATTTTTTTTAAATAATGTACGTAGATTTGTGTCGATCACTGTATATTTGTACGTGCAGATATATTATTAATATAGATAAAGAAAATTTAATTTAGTTTTTTTAATCACGAAAGTTAGGAATCCACTCTTGGATGCTTGGCAGACTTTCGCCAGAGTGAACAACTGCGGGGGAACTCACTTTCTTTATAGTCCAACGTACTAACGACTGATCCATTGCGCCTATTATGCTCCTAATACACCATCTAGATAGATTGGAGATACGATTTCGATATGGGCGAAAATTTATAAATATTTTCATTTGCATCGACTGTAGTCCTTTTCAAATTAGTAAATCGAACATTGAATATTATATTTAATGACTTCCCAGTCTTGAGAACTATGAGTATAGTTGCATCCCAATTGTATTATACTAAAATCAATTTAAAAATACTTACTCCATAAGCCCAAAAGTTGTCATCATTCCTAATGGTAATTCAGAACCCCTACCCAAACACTTCAAGTTAAGTAATTCGAGTGGTGACCAATTGAAATCACTGATCCCTAGTGGTCTCTGTAGCCTTCTCTAACTACTTTCTGTCCTAATGTTCACAGCATTGGAAAACAGGGATTAATTCGAATTAATGCAACCGAATGGTGTTGGAAATGCTGAATTATTGTAATGAGATGTCTTGTATACGACCTATGCAAATAAACCTCCAAACTGCGGACTTCTCCTCTCAGAATCAGTCTCTCTCTCTCTTACTACCTCCATTATGCATACATATATGATTCATGCAGTCAAGCAGTCATTCCATCGTGCGGGGTATAGAAAACCAGTCCGGGATTCAGTGTACAATCTGCGCCACAAAATAACCGCTAAAAACCGTCGAGAAAACGAAAATTTCCATGAGTTCATAGTGCACAAATTTTCCATAATGTCATCGAGGCTCTATGGCATTTTAGTGCGTCCCCCACTCACGTCTTCCCACTGAGCAGTCTGCACACCCGGAGGGAGAAGAAAACCATAGTCTGGGCGACAAAATGTATGCGCAGCATTTTTATCGCTGCACTTGGATTTCTGTGGGTTTTTTTTTGTGTAGCAAAATCCTAGTACCGCACACTAGGCAGAGGTAAGCTGGGCATATCCTATGGCCGAGAAGAAGCAGAAACCAATCTCATCTCTGATGCCTGGCTGCGTTTGATTTTTCATACGCGAAGCGTAATACAGAGTCTCCTACTGCTGGTGACTGCAACAATAGTGGTCACCGCAGCTCACAGCCTCAAGACCAGGCCGAGTGTGATGATACCAAACATTCCCAGAAATATTGGTGTAGGTCACAATAAGATTACATGCTGTGCATCGCATTGTATGCAAAACAGGACATGGGGTTGCGCTGCTATATTTTCGTTTGTTTTTCCAGAGCTGTGCCCTGCTCTTCGTTGGGTTGGTTTTGTCTTTGGGGCAATTTTTTTTTTTTAAATCCGAATTCTGTTCCTCGCAGAGCACACACAAATATGCAAAAGAAAGGGAATGGGAATGGGAACCGCTCACTGTAAGGACTGGCCAATATCAAAACTACAGACGTCCAGAAAGAGATACACGTTGTTTTCTGCTAAAACGCATTCATGGCCGAGACACGAATTTTTTCACTGTGTTGCCCTGGGATCCGGGGGATGCCACATATCTTGAATGGAATTGTATTCTGTGATCGTTTCTGGCTGTTTTTCTTCTGTTTTGTTCCTGTTGTGGCTTTTATCCGCTGATAAGTGCAGGAGCAATCGATGATACCGTCTTGGCCCCGCAGTAAAGGAGGAGATATGAGAACGTGTAGTGCATTTGTTGTGTCACAGGATGGAAGCACAGAGCAGGTGCTAAAATGTTTCAAATAAACGCGGACAATGGTGAAGGTTTTTGTCAAATGTACTAACTTGTAAGCAAATACGTAGATTCTGATGCTGATTGCCTGACTATATGAGAAAATGTTTATAAATTGCTACTTGAGAAAGGGCAAGGACTGCCGCATCTCACTCAATCAGGCGTCAGATTGTATTTGCAAATTCTATAGAATTATGTGGCAATATTTATTGTTAATCGATTTTTTAAAATATATCTACTGCGGCGGTGCAATCAGAAAAACCAATGAGTTTAAAGTGTCGATTGGTAAAAAAATGTGGCGATAATAATTCCAATAATTTACGTTGGGCTAATTCCTACACAAATTGTAACTATTTCTTTTAGTTGCGCATCCATCATGCTTTTATCTATAAATTTTGTTATCGATGCTAATAACGATAATAATAATAATAACAATATATATAGGGTGTTGTACACTGCGACCTTGTGGTCTATTGTGCCCCCGACTTGTACCTTGGAGATGTTTTGCTCTCTCTTCCAGAGCCCCCTCACAGCTTAATTCGCCGGGAATTATGTTGGAGTGCTTATGCTCTGGCTTAGCTTTGGCAAGGGAAAACCTACTCAGAGCACGTCATCCAATCCAGTTTACTTTAAGAATCTGAGAATGAGCAGTGAATTCGTGGTTGGTAAATCCTTTTCTTGAATTTGGTGTTTTCCCAAATATTTAAACCTTTTTTGGGTCAGTGCCCCATATTCTAGTATGTGTTCTGGAGTTTCTGTGCACTCATTGCAGAATCTGCAGAGACCTTCATCTGATATTCCTATCCTCCTAAGAAGTTCCCTGGGGGCTGGTGCTGGAGTCTTTGTGGAACGCGATGACATAAAACTTTACTACCCCTTGGGTAAACATGCGTCTGTTTTCCAAGCGGGGATTTTTGCCATTCTAATAGCTATGCGCTTTATTGTGAACAATAGGTGAAATGCTAGAGGTATTTGCATTGCAGGGATAGAGAAACTGCATTAAAAGCGTTGCTTAACCCTCTTACCTCGGCCAAGTTAGTGCTAAAACTCAAGCTTTCTCTGAATTTGGTCGGAAAACTGAATACAACGAATCTTGTCTGGATCTCAGTTCACACTGGCATCCAGCTCATGAGATCTAGGATGAGCTTGCTACTAGACAAGGTTCAGAAAAAGTTTTCTCAGGACCCGAACCTGTGTTGGGTCTGCCTACATCTTAAGTCATGTCTTCCATTGATTCTTGGGTTTCTCGTGAACACAAGATTCGGTGGCGCCATTGCGGTGGATGTAGACAGACCAAACTTCTGCGCCCAGACATTTGCAAAAGGTCTGCATTTATTCTTCTATCTCTGCGGAGAATCGACTGTAGGCTGCTTGTAGGCGTCCTTTCGGGCCACCAAGCTTTTGCTAAACACTTAAAAGTGGCTTAACCGACACCATTACCTGTCCTGCTTGCGGTGAGGAGGATGACACAGCAGAACACTTTCCCTGCAGTTTCCGGCCAATGCTCGCATCAGGTGGCGGATTTTCGGAGCCGACGTGGTGAACTTTAACTTTCCGATTTCCTGAATTCTTCGCGTAGGGTGTGTTCCCCTATCCCGCAGAATGGTTGAGGTCCTATGAAGGGTGCTGCTGCCCCTTTTCTCGCTAGAGAGTCCGCCGCCTAGTTACCAATAATGCCCACACGGCCTGGTATCCAGCAGACAGATACTCTGTTAATCTTGCCTAATTTGTTGAGACTTTGTAGGCATTCCCATACAAGTTTGGATTTAATGACAATGGAGTCCAGTGCTTTGATAGCTGCTTGACTATCTGACATTGCTATGTTACGGTTTTTGTAATTCTTTTTGATATTGATTTGAACACATCTTTCTATGGCGCATATTTCTGCTTGAAAGATGCTGGTACTTTTGCCCTGCACCAGTTCCTTCATCAGTTCTCGAGCCGTCTGTATACCACTTTATCGTGTGGTCGCTCAGTGCATAGATTGTGGATTCATCGCTCCATTCTTTCTTGTGGCTGAGCTTTGTTAAGAAATTCTTTTCAAAGTTGTATTTTCTAATGCTGTCATCTCTTGGAATAGCCAAGAGTGGAAGTTTTCTGAGTAGTGCATCATATTCTTTCGAGCTGATGCATTTCTCATTTTCAGTTCCTTCTTTTGCTATTCTTAGAATAGTTTTGTCCGCCGCCTTTAAGACAATGAGGTGTAGGGGAGTTTATTCCAATAGCTCTTATTTTGGTATAATAGATTGGGGAAGGTTGCCACTGCGAGCTAGATCATCCCTTGTGCTCCACTGTACGGGTTAGGTAATGAGAGTTTTGGTCAAACGCCAATCCTTGGTCTTTGATAAACCTTACGATTGTTGTGGTCGATTATTTGATATGGTAATAAAACAGATTTATCGAATAACCAATGCCCTAGAGCAGAACAAAAATGTTGGAGTATTTTTCTTGACGTCTCCGAGGCTTTTGATAAAACCCGTATGGCATACGGGATTGAAACATGAGCTAAAACTAGCCTTTCCCAAGGAAATATATAAGATACTAAGTTCTTTTTTAGCGGATAGACTCTCCGTATTCAAAGAAATCGCTGCAGGGGTTCCCCAAGGAAGCATTCCTGGTCCGATTCGCTTTTTATTTTATACTCGAGATATTCCACAGGAAGGAGGCACAACTGTAGCTACGTACGCGGATGATACCGCTACATTGGCCGTGAGTAAAACAGTTGAATCAGCAACGAGTAAGCTTCAACGAGCTATCAACAGCGTTTTTGAGTTTATAAGACATTTAGTACAAACAAAATGAAATACGATGATTCTCGTTTCAACTCTTTATAGCAGCAGTCCAACATGATTGCGACGAATAATAAGCATAGCTTAAACAATAACGGACTTATTTATAAACATATTTTAAGGCCAGCGTAACTTAACGCAATACTTAAACTGCCCTTACACAGCACAACATTATTTATAAAACTTAAGCAACGTTGCTTAAGCGATGCGTAACCTAAACACCGAAATTTGCGTTTAGAGGCTGCGTAAGGTGTGTGTAAAATTTGTTTTTGATTGCAAATGTCATTTTTATATTTTCATTAAAACAAAAAAATTGTAAAAAGGTATAAAAAGATATAAAAATGCCATTTGAAGGATATAGATTTAATTAACTTCTTCAGCCAACAAAGTAACCCGAGACAATGCCAATCCTATAATTGATTATAATATGTGTGCCTTTGTAACATATTTCATAAACAAATTGTAGTACCTTATCAGTGGAATCCCAATTTTCCGACATTTTTCTTTTATTTTGGGAGTTCATCATGCTAAGCAAAATATTTCCATATAAATAAACAAAAATCTGTCAAATGCAGCTGAGTTTCTGCACTCTTAAAGCCAAATGTAGTAGAATTTTATGGTTTTGGTACTAGTTTTTTAAGTGTTCTTACTTATTTAGACACAAACCTCGTTTAGTTAAAACAAAGAGGAAAATCGTTTATAAATCAGAATTTCAGCAAAGATGAGTAAAGGTTGCGTAAATACTTCCGCGTTGTTTAACTAAACAACCTCTGGGAGGGAGGTGTTTTAAGGAAATCTAATAAATACGGCTGTAAGAATATAATATAATAAAATATGTATGTTGAAAGTTGGGGAAGTATGATGGTTAAACTGTTTCATCGTTCGATCAGTCTAATTGTATGTTACATATTTAAGACAAGATACGCTAGGTACATAATCGAGCATGTAGGCGCATGCATTTGTTGCGATAGGGTGATCATTTTCTCATTTTAATATCGAAAATACAAAAATAGAATTTGTTTGAATTAGTTTCCAAAGACTTGGTGTAATGGCTTAATGAAACAAAACCCACGCAGTTCATGTTAATTTTACTTAAAATAAATAAATATTAGGCGTAAACGGCCCATACAGGACCTAAAGCCTAGCTTCTCCAACCATTGTGTGTGCGAAGTTATATTGTTACGAATGGGGGGACCTACAGTTTAATGCCGATTCCGAACTGCAATTTATTTTTGAGAAACTTCTCATGACAGTTCTTACTCTTGGATGTTTGTCAGACGTTCGCAAGATGTGGGGCAGCGAATAAAAACTTTCAGGTGGTACAGGTCGGGATTTGAACCAACGACCTCTCGCTTAGAGGTCCAACGCCCTTAACCACTAAGCCACTGCACCTACTTAATTTTACTTACAGAAATGTAATCCGCTACCCATTTTCATAGACTCTGTACAAATTCCGTACGCAAATGAAGCTAAATATTTGGGAATGACATTAGATGCCAAACTAAAATGGAAATCGCATGTAAAGAAGAAACGGGAAGACCTCGTTATTAAATATAATCAAAAGCATTGGCTGCTTGGTCGATTTGCCAAACTCGGCATGCAAAACAAGCTGCTTTTATGTTTACAAGCAAGGTCTAAAACCGGTTTGGACGTATGGTATATAACTTTGGGGTTGCACCAAAACAAGTAATATACAAATTTTACAAACTTGTCAAAATAAAGTGCTAGGAACAATTGTAAAGGGCCTGTGGTATATCAGACACAAATTTTATACGAGACCAATTTAGTGCGTCAACTTCAACGGATAAACTCATTTGAACTGGCGCAATATGATGTAACCGCGAGCAATTGGGGGTATTAGCAGGTTCTTCCACTGGGTAGATGTCTGCCAAAGGCGTAAAAAACGGAACTTTAAACCACTACTTACTTACTTAAACGGGTTCCGACCGGTGAAGGTTCATCCTTTGCGATCTCGCGAACTCCTTTGCGAAACGGAGGTTCGGTTCGGACCTTTTTTCGGACTACACATCTTGGTACAGCTCATAGAGTTCGCGGTTATATCCCATTCGCCCTCCTCGCATACAGGACCAATCATCCGTCGAAGAATTTTCCTTTCAGGAGCCATGTATTAGCTCTCTTTCCTGCGCATCGTCCAGTACTCGGCGCCGTATATAATAAGGGTTCTGAGCTAGGAGTTTGGAACCCATTTGTTTGGCCAAACCGAAGTAGCAGCGCTTTCCTAGGGTAATTCTTCGTCGGATCTCCACCAGGTTATCATTCGTGGAGTTGACATTCACACCGCGGTAGATAAACTCCTTTACTACCTCGAAGTCTCTGCTATCAACAGAGTGGAGTGGACAAGCGTAGTTACATTTCTGTAAGTTAAATTAACATGCGTAGATTTTGTTTCATTAAGGACAATACGCCAAGTCTTTGTCCACTTTTTGTCCTAGTCGGTGGACAGATGATTGTTTGTTTGTTGATAACATATATTTTGTCTTGTCCTCATTCACTTCAAGGCCAACTAGTATCGCCTGTTCTTTAATAGCTTTGGGAGCGTCCGATGATGTCTATATCATCCGCATATTCCAGCAGCTGAACTGATCTGTTGAAGATAGTGCCTTCCGTTTTGACCACTGCCTGCCTATCTGCTCGAGAACAGGATTGAAGAAATCACACGATAGCGTGCATGTTTGAAAGGTTTCAGATGATCTGCTGACAAATTGCACATTGCACCGCGTGTTTTCTAGGGTCACGCGACACAGCTGAATCAGTCTTGACATGATCCAAAATTCTGCCATCGCCATTAAGAGCTCTTGACGATGCATATGCGGCTTCAAAGCTGATGAATAGATGGTGCGTCTCGATTTGAAATACATTGGTGTTTTCCACGATTTGCATTAGTGCGCAAATTTGGCCTGCGGTCGACTGCGGCGCCGGAATACACTCTGGTACTTGCTGATTAGTGTGTTACAAAGAAAATTGGGACGTTTACACAATACGTTTGATATGATCTTAAATGTATTAGTTGTCGATTCAGTCGAGAAAATGGACAACTGTCTTTATTAAGGAAGCATGAACTTGTCTCTCGATTGCACGGAATTGATGAAAGATATAAATAAGCAGTGTTAAGTAAAAAATAAAAACCAAGTTAAGATTGTAGCTCTCAGTTCAGTTCTTATCCATATAGTCCTGGGCTATATCCAACTACAGGTCCATTGTACTACCATTCAGACACCTTACATTAATACTTAGTTTTCCCGTCTTTCAAAGAGCTTCAGTGATGAGGAACTTCGATTTTCGGCACTCACCACGTCAGCCACGAAAATCCGGCACCTGGTGCGAGTAAAGGCCGGACAACTGCAGCGAAAGTATTATGCTGTGTCATCCTCCTCACCGCAAGCAGGGCAGGTAGTGTTGTCGCTTAAGCCCAACAAATTTAACTGTTTAGCAAAAGCTTGGTGGCAAGATAGAACGCCTAAATCAGCCTACATTCGATTCTCCTAAGAAATAGAAGAAAATATGCAGACTTCTTGCAAATGTTCGGGCGCAATAGTTTGGACGAGGCCAATGGGTTTAGCAGAGCTTTTAATGCAGCTTCTCTGTCACTGCAAATGCAAACACCTCTAGCCTTTCACCTATTGTTCACAATATAGCGCATAGCCAATAGAATGGCAAAAACCTCTGCTTGGAAAACCGACGCTTGTTTGCCCAAGTGAAGTCTTATATTATCGCATTTCACAAAGACTCCAGCACCAGATCCTTATCCGGTTTTGGAGCCATCTGTAAAAATACGATGGCATTAATTCCATGGTTCAGAGTCCCACCGGAGCCATCCCGTACCTAAGGAAAGTCGACGTGGTAATTTTGTCGCAGAAGGATTTCTGGTGTCATTGCATCAAACGTGATAAGACAGGGTCAAAGGATAATTCTCGAGCAAGTTCTCCAAAATTCCAGCGCGCATGGTACCAAAAGCCTTTAAGCGAAAGCGAAAGATGGTTCTTAGCGTACACCTCATTATAAAATCAAGGGTGGAAGATTCATCAGAGCATCTAGAGCAGAGTTTGGCGTTCTAGGGAAGGCCCCTGTGCAGCCGAGACATGCTGTTCTTTGAAGTTTGGCAAAAGAATAAGTAACGCGTTATCGCGAAAGCCTGTTCCAACAAATGACCGATGGATATGAAAGGAATGGCCGAATAGATCCCAAGGACCCTTTGCGGAGACGAACCCCATGTCTTGCCAAAAGCGCCTCTATATTGCCAGAAAGTCGACTGTGCTTTGTCGGTGTTCGATTTAACATGCTGGGACCATAGACATTTTTTATCGAGGATTACACCTAGATATATGACTTCGTTGGAGATAGGAATTATGACACCTTTAAGCACGTGTTGGGACCGACAATTGACGTTCCTCCTTCTCGTAAAGAGAACAACCGAGATTTTAAGAGGATTCGCTGAAAGTGCACTAAACATCGATCAAATCTAGAGATATCTGCGCCTGAGAGTAGATTTGAACGGACAGAAAGAACGGAGACATCATCCGCATAAGCTTCAGTGTAGTTTCCTGGAAGATTGAGAGCCGTAAGCAAAAAGACTATCACCATAAACCATAAAAAGGGAGAAAACGCACCACCTTGAGGGCAGCTCCTATTTACCCCTGTTATGACGCACTTGCCCCAATCTGCCTCGGGGTCCAGCATGTCTGGCAGAGTTACACATGCTGTCAAGGGTCGCATAATCTAAAGCACCCTTAATATTGACGAAAATGCCCATGTTTACAGCGTAGCTCACTTTCAAAGTATAACACAGATATATATGTAAAAGTAAGCACTCATATGTTCCTTCCAAAATTATCATATCCTTCATGTACTCTGCGATTTTCACATTGGTTTGTCTTTGGTAAAATTATTTGAAATATCCATAGGCAACATTTTGTCATCGATGAAATGTCGTGTTTGAAAAAAGTACCTACCGAACTCTACTCTCTTCTTTTTTAAGATAAGTACTCATCTCATTTTCTGGGATCTGCTTGTTCCGCTACAAAATTACCCACTGACGTCTATCAAACCATTTTTACTGACATACCGCAAAGGCATTTCCGCTTTCGGATACTGAGAAAACCACCACAACAATGTCCTCTATCTACTTAGGATTTTCCTTCTGACGTCAACAAAATGTAGGTCAGCCACGATGATGTTTTCTAAAACCACCGACTGACATCGAGCAATTTCCAAGAAAACGCTTTCAAACTCAACAGTTGCATTAAACAACATCCAAGCTGCGCAGAGCTACTAAATTAGTAGATATATTCACATAAATATCTCGGCTCAACACTCAATAAATATGGATAATGAATTCGTAATGCTTACATAAATATACTCGAATCGCCAATTCAATCAGATAAACGCCTTAGGTTCGGCTTTGCAGTTTTTTAATTGCCAGCCGCAGCCACAGTCACTCGCGATCTATTGTTATCCTCACTCCCCGAACTATCCACCCACCCTACCATTATCGTCGTCGTCGTCGTCAGAGAGTGCAATCACATGCGATATTGTATCTCAGCTGGTGTCAATCCGCAAACAAATGACATTGAATATTAATAGCTCCGGCAACACAAAAAAAAAAATAATAAAATAAAATAAATACAGATACGACTGCGAGATACTTTTGCGCAAATGTACAATTAGAATTGCAAAACAAACGACAGAGATAGTGGAATTAATTTATCTATGCCCTCCAATTGAGTTCACAGAACGCAAGATACTTTGTTTAGCAGCTTTAAGTGAACAAACCGAGTTCAGAGCATCGTCAAAATGGCAAGTAACCCATCATATCTTCGCCGCGCGCCGATGCGGAATTGAATAATTTTCGTTCGAAGCCGGGGTACATTTCAACATAAAAATTAACCCATGTCCTGCGAGATGGAATGAAAAGGCCGCCACGCGCACCGCACACCACAAAATGTACTCGTTTAAAAGCGGTCACTCACAGGAGGGTGCCTTCTTCGTGCCATTATGCGGCTTGAGGGCATCTCTCAACGCGCCAGCATTCATCGGTGTTCCTATCGAGGTCTCAGGTCTCACCACGGTGGATGCGATGATGCTTCATGCAACCAGGTTCTAGGCCAGGGTGCTTTATGGAAACAAACCTTTGGAACGTCATTTGAGACTTAACGCCTCGAGACAGAATGTAATGGCTGGGCTATTATTTGGGGACAGAGAACGTATTAAATGCGTGGACATTATGATTGACATTAAGCACTTGGCCAGCGGCTAATGCATACATATATTTATTTGGATAGAGATACCGGAGTCACGGTGACATGATGCGCGCGCTCGCACACACATTCTCACAGTGCTTGTTTGGCTGGAAATTTATCCCAGGCAACGCGTCGCCTTTTTTTTCCCGCAATTATAGTTCCAACACTAAAAGGACAATTAATAGCTAACATCAATGAATTTTCCCAGAGTTAGCACTGGGCGCAATGGCAAGATCAGGGCCGGACTATGGTAACACTTAAACTTACGAGACCAATTGGGATAGGGTTCAGTTCATTTCAAACAGAATAAATAAAAGGAAACAGATCGTGAAATTGAAATCACCTATGCTCAGCATATTATGTACATAGTTACGCTCAACTTCATACTAACACGATCATTGGCAGCGCCTACCGCCCTCAATTCGTACTCCATCCAGCCCTGATTGAATATGGTTCTAGGATCCTTAAGTTTCCTCTAATAGAATCCAAATGCCTCTGGGGACCAAATGAGTGAGCGCCGCTCGTACGGCCGCGCCATTCCTTGATTCTCCTTTTGCATAGCATCATCGCCAGGAAATTGATTACACCACACTTCTGCTGCACCGTTGCGCTTTTCTTCTCTTTTGGAAGCATATAACCATTTCAAGACAAAATCCAAGCTATGGATTCAAATTCATTGGATTCGATTGATTCGACATTATTATTAATTTTTCATAACTTCTGCGCGCATGGCAGTGTTTTAGCAAGCTGATGGGGTCTTCTTCGCCTGTTTTTTTTTTTTTTTTTGCTTTATGATGCTGATTTTGTTCGCCTTGGTTTAGGCGATCATTCTCGATCTCTTTCGCTCGTCTATGGCTGTGTAGCCTGTATCCATGTGAAACTAATCGATTAAAAAATTATAACAGCGGATCCTTTTGATATCGACCGACAAAGCGCGAATATCCTATTCATATAGCTGCTGCACTATGTGACTGTTTGTGTGTATTAGTAAGTTCTTTATGAACAATTGGCATTGGTGCGCTATGGAGCTTAGTTGAGATGGACAAAATATATTCTGCAAGGAATATCGAAGACTCATTTGCAATGTTGCACTGTAGGGGTTTTGTAGCGCACATAGATTGTCGTTGAGATTTTAAATTGAGCTCATTATATGAGAAAATAAATGTGGTCATTTGGAAGGTAATGAAATTCGATGAATTTAAGAAATTCACTAGCAGTTGATTGATTGTTTTGTCTGGGTTTGTGGGCGACTCATTAACTACAGAATTTTAGGGTAAAGTATTATCTTTGATTCTGAAGTCTAAATGGGTATCACCATCAAAGGCGACAAAAAAAGTCAAAACTTGCACGATAGACACCCATTCGCCGCTGTAGGCGCTACCTATGAAAATGCACAGTAAAATATTTTAACTTTACGGGTACTTACCACTACCACAGAGACACTGCATCTACCAGCTTTGCCTAGTCGAAGTGCATAATTTCAAGCATCATTTATTTTTAATTATTTTGAGTAGATTACCATTGAAAACGAATTTTCCGCAAACATCCTTCATTCCGCTAAAAATATTCCCAAGACAATCTGCTTTTGCCGTGTTAAGAAATTCGACTTGATTATCATTTTTAATCTCCTAATGTACATAATCAAATTAATTAACAGTTCACTGTCCTATAGAAACTTAAGAGTTTCTGTGAATTATAAAAGCTCTTCTAATCGATTTTTTGAAGCTGGAGTTATCCAAGGGTCTGTTTTAGGAGCCCTGCTTTTTAATATTATGGGTGATATTTTAAGCGTAGTTTGTTTAAAAATCGAATAAAACACTCAAATTTGCATCAAATATTCAAAATTTTTATTTTAATCGATAGGTATTTGCCATTTACGTTTTAAGGACAACTTGATTCGGAAGGTCGAATTTTGCGTCACTTTTTCGAGCTTTTCGGCCTGTATTCCACGAATTACGCATGTTATGTTATGTTAGGTTTCAATCATGTTCGGCTTAACATAATCACACAAGAAATAATCAAGAGGCTTTAAATCTCCTTGATCTTGGCGGGCAACTCACAGGGCCATTTCGAGTGATAAGCTTCTCACCAAATTCATCCTTCAACATTTCCATTGTTTCACGAGCTGTGTGGCACCGTCTTGATTAAACCACATGTCAACCAAGTTAAACTCAGCCAACTGGGGCAAATCAAGCGTATCATGGCTCGATATTGTTCGCCGTTGACGGTAACGTTTCTTTGAAGAAAATGGACCAATGATGCCACCAGCCCTTAAACCACACCAAGCTGTCGTTCTTTCTTGTATGGCATGTGCCTTTTCATCACTCCAGATGCGACAGTTTTGCTTACATGAGCCAGAAATGAGCCTCATCGCTGAACACAATTTTTCGATAAAACAGCGGATTTTCACACAGAGCACGAATTTTGATAATAAATTCAAAATGCATTAAATGTACTAACACAACACTTTCTTAGCTGGAGAATAAAAATTAAATCTTCTAAGACAAAGAAAGACTTGCCTCTTACCTAGGCAAGACTTATCACTATTACGTCTTCGCTGAGAAAGTGGTAAAGTGGTATCATTTGGAGATGCTTGATACGCTGTCTGTAAGAAGGCAGGATATACATATGCCCTATGAAGCTGAGGGGGTCAGAATAAACACCAAGAGCTTTAAAACTGTCAACATGACAAAGCATGTGTTGAGATAAGGTATACCGAAAACTTGAGAATGTCATCTGTTAAGATTAAGCTGGCTTCTGAATTAGCCTGTTCTTCGCACACCAAATGTCGAAACTGTTAATACCGGCCTGGAGAAAATTTCTGTCTTCATGAGTGATGAGACCTAGTTGATACGAGTTGACTCCTAGACCACAATTGTCAGCCCATCTTATTAGCTTGTTAAGAGCATTTTGTAGGATTTCTTTTAAGGTCTTGAGGTGCTTCCCCGATACGACAATAGCAACGTCATCTGCATAGGCAATTACTTTGCAGCCCTCTCCTTCCAGGATAACAAGCAGTTTGTTCACCACAAGATTCCAAAGAAGTGGGGATAGGACTCCCCCATCTATGAAAGGCGACCTTATCTCTTGCAAGAACTATCGAGGCAAAACCTTGCTAAATGTCACATATAAGATCCTATATTCAATGTACAGCTGCTGCCAACACCGAAGACCCTTCTTGAAGTGAATGAGGACAGAACTTAATACAACAAATTCTTAAACAAATAATCATCTGTCCACCGACGAGTATAAAATGACACTATTGATAGCATCAATTTCGGAGATTTGATGAAATGAGAGTTTACACTGGAGTGATTCGTAGGAAAAATTCTTCGACGGATATTTGGTCACCTGTGCGATTGGGCGAATGGAGGAAAAGCAATATCCGGAAACTATTTGAACTGTCCATAAACCCAAAACACGTCGATTACATTGGACCGGCCACATTCGAGCGAATGAACAATTTTGCTCCAGCTAAGAGGATCTTCGAATCACAGCCCCCAGGTTCGAAACGACAATGTCGACTGACCGAATCTCCATTGTAAAGACCAAGCCATCACGCTTAGTCTGGATAACTGGAAGCAGCGTGATCTTAGAGAATGGAAGTCGTTCGTGTCGCAGGGAGGGATTCCCCACAGGCTATTTAAGTGAAATTATATTCCACGTAAACCTAATTAATTCGCGAGAACTTCGACAGCTCCTATGACATTTTACATAATACATAATAGAAGTTGAATTGCATGCATTGCTATAGCATTTGAAAGATAAATACCTCAAGTCATTTGGTGTGATTATTTATTAGTCGAGCATGCATTTCTAACATCAAAGCACTAGAATTAACGTTCTTGCGAAATGAAATGAAGCATAATGTCGAGGCTAGAAACTCTCCATAAATCAAAGCTCCGTCTCTTCCCATAAGATAAGAGCAAATGTTTACAATGGCCCCTATAAAAATATACAATAACTTTTCCACTGTAGTAGTATTTTTTTAGCTCGACTACATAGAAAAAAATCAATCTAAATTTTACCGAAGAACAGATTGAGGTGCAAGCATACAACCATTCAAATATGCACTTTAGATCCCCCACCAAGCTGCAAATGGAAGTGCGTGCTCCTCCATTTCGCACACATGCTTCATATGCCCAAGTTATACTTACATCTTCACCTCCAGATACACCAGTGCTGTAAAAACAAAAGCAATGCTCCCCAATTATTGCTGCAGATCTTGAATCTCATCTGGCACCCCCAGGGTGCCAAACGATTCGATCGACGCAGATGAAGATGACTCCAATAACCGCGACTACGACGACGACGACGAAGACGACGTTGGCGATGGCGATAGAGCACCATTGATCGCACTGATCCTCTGATGATGGTGATGATATCGATGCGATAATGTTTGGCGGCCACATTGCCACACAGAGGAGAAGGAAAATCAATTTTCAAATTGGAAAATAATCAAATTGTGGCGCTAAATTAAGGCAGCTTGTCAAATAATTCACTTTAATGACAGAATTGTTGCCATTTTATGATTATCTCCGCGTAATCGAATTGCGTTACTTACGTGCCCAGATATCGATGAACTAATTTCATTCCATTTTCTCGCTCTTCGAATCGAACGCACAGTATGAGCTCGAGTTCCATTCATTCAGCACTAGAGGAAGATCAAGCTGGGCAACATAAAAACAACACGCATTTTTTTTTATATTTTAATGTTCGTTTTATTAATTATTTTATAATCATTTATCGGCATTTTTTTTTAATTTTATTTAATTAAAATTATGTACAATAGATACTTAAATTTAAATTAATTTTTATTTACACATGTGAATTTGAAATCCAATTAACATTTTCAATTGCACTAAACGATAACAGAATACTTAAACAAAAAAACTCTATATTATTTTATCTTAAAATATATGCATGTAGAAAATAATAATAATAATAAAAAAAAAAAACTATATCGATAATAAAAGTTGCACTTCATTTAAAAATACATATACAGTAATTGGCCATTTTGTGTGTGCATGTGTGTGTTGTAATTGCATATTACCTACTTATCAGCTAAATGAAAAATAAAATAATAAAAAAACAAATAATACAAATGTTGCCTATCTATACAGTAAAAATTATGAAAAACAATTAAATTGTTTTTATTTAAAAAGGGTCTTATCTATTTCTACAATGTTTAAACATTTATGCGTTTTTATTTTAAATAAATATTAAAGAATACTAGAGGAAAATAATTATAAACAAATTGATAACCATTTAGGGCGCGCGTGATGACGAAGCTTTTCTCTAGACACTTGTGGTGGTAAATGTGAATGTGAAGGTGAATTGATATTACTTATGAGAATGTTATTGCAATCGTGCGGAAATTGACTGAGTAAAAAAAGCTTATAGAGAAGTTAAAAAAAATTAGCTCGCCAATGCTGTTAATATCTCATGAAGGCAAAATAATTTCGGCAATCAAATCATTTCAACCCTTTAAAGCCCCCCGGAGAAGATGAAATATTTCCAGCCTTGCTACAAAAGGGCATCCCGAAACTGCTATCCGTACTAATTAACTTATTCAGGGCTAGTGGAGTTACATACCAAAAAGGTGGAAGGAGGTCACTGTTATATATGTATTTACCTAAGGTAGGACGCAGACTGTCTGAACTACTGAAGTCTTATAGACATATCAGCTTTACTGCCTTTTTCCTTAAAACCATGGAAAAAAAAACTCTTATGCCTATCAACCCGGTAAATTAACCACTAACGATTTACAAAATCTCACTACAGGAATTGAAAAATCTCTCAAAGACAACGAAGTAACGGTTGGTTGCTTCAACGATATAGAAGGAGCATCCGAAAGGAATAAAACAGAAGTCTTCCAGATATACAGGGGTTTTCAAAGCATGCGAGTTGATAAAACTACCTGCAGATGGATAAAATTGCTAGAGGATAAAGCAATAAATACCTCACTAGGCATCAACAGAATCAGTGTTCTAGACACGAAAGGTTGCACACAGAGAGGTAGTCCTCTCTCCACTACTATGGTCCAGCGTAGTAAATGAAAAACCGATTATTATCAGTAACGACGGTTTTTATGTCCAAGGATATGCAGATGACATAACTCTCTTAATCAAAGAGAAGACACAATCTCGAACCACCTCCAGAGGGCTCTAAACCTAATCGCTAAGTTGTGCACAAAGGTTGGCCTCAGGGTCATTCTTAAGAAAACCACCATAGTAGTGGATGAAAAACTTCCATGGAACTCTCGACAAGTCCAGGATCTCACTGTGGGCCAGCAAAAGTGTACTTGCTAAAAACTGGGGACTGGAAACCCCAAAATGACACTATGGATATATACGGCAATAACTGGACCCATTATCACGTACGGGCCAGCAAAAGTGTACTTGCTAAAAACGGGGGACTGGAAACCCCAAAATGACACTATGGATATATACGGCAATAACTAGACCCATTATCACGTACGCGGCCTAATCAAATTTCTGTCCTCTGTACTGCAGGTAGATCATGGCCTAAAAAGGAATATATATACATATATATATGCGCTTTAAACTTAAAGTGCCTAGGCACACTTTAAGTTCAAAGCGCCATTTTGATTAGATTATATGGTAGATAATAAAATTTAACACAAGAACCAACAATTGTTGTGACATAAATCCAAGTTACGCATTAAATATTGAGGCAACTAGACTGGAGTAGATGATAAATGATATGTTATAATACCAATTATAAATTGTTCACCAAGATTTGTGTTTGCGGTGTATAAGAGTTTTAAATTACTTGTTAATGAAATACAAATTACTACGAAAACTCTAAAGCCTAGAGAGCTGAAATTTGGGATATAAGTATACCATGTGATGAATATTTTATGTCAAAAAAAGACTTTAATTTAAAATATCAAACCCTAAAGGTAATATATTTGTGACATAAATCTGAGCTATACATTTAAAATAGTTCCAAGGATTTTGTTTTTAATTCTAATAACCATCATTTATAAAACCGCTAATATTTCAAAGAACTATTAAAGGGAATTTCGAAATATTTAACTATTTTTTATGATGTTATATTGAACAAATCTGCTCGATTTTTGAAACAGAAAATTACATCAAAATCGTTAAAACGGTTTTGGAGAATATCAAATTTTTCAAAACTTGAAAAGTGATTTAAATAAATTTGGATGTGATACATGTTTAAATTACTTTTTAGGTTATTGATTTATTCAAAAATGGCACCAACGATTTTGTTGCAAATTCGCACATTGGACGCTTTTAAAATAATTGTTCGAAATACAAAGAAATAACAAAATCGTTGGAGCCGTTTTTGAGAAAACGAATTTAATTTAAATTTAAGAAAATCGTTATATAAAAGATTAATTTTTACAAAAATAGTAACATTTTTTGGAGTTGGTTTTGCTAGTTTTTGAGATATTAGCGGTTTTATAAATTACCGTTATTCAATTTTTTTTCCAAAAACTGAGTAAGCAGTATTTTGGGCCCCATCCCAAGTATCCTTAGTACAAAAAAAAACTAAATGCTTCCAACTATTTTCTAGAAAAATAGTGATAAGTGATTTTCAACAAAAAAATTGTATGGCAGGTATAACGGTACCTGCAAACGATAAAGCAATAAAGCCGCGAGATATAACCCCAAAAATCGTATTTACGAACTTTGAAGTAAATCCGTCGAACCGTTTCGCCATACGGCCCCCGGACGGACAGACAGACAGACCGACGGACGGCATTGGCGGACCCACTTTTTTGGACTTCTCTATAGTCGTAATATCATCCCTCATACTCAGTTTGAGTTCGAAATTTCCGCACGATCGCAATAACTTTCTCTTTAGTATACTAATGTATACGAGAAAGTTAAAAGGAAAATTTTGAAAGATGTAAATGTTCTATGTAAATGTTCTTCTTTTCAGAGGCCACTTAAGAAGAAGTTAAGAAAACGGTCAATAAGTCTAAAAAGTGAACAACGTTTGGGCCGCACGGATATCATCTGAAACGGTCCAGATGTCTAATAATGAGAAGTTTTCTTCTTTCTTTGCACAATGAAGGGGCGATATAAAACTGCAATGATTAACCATCCATCAAACTCAGGTCATGAACCAAGAAGAACATTGAGAGACGCCCGATTCCCGGTTTTTTTTGCGGGTAAATCAATCACAAATGCAATCCAAAATGCAGGGAGCATAATGGAACAAAACAATCGTATAATATTGTTTCGTTTGATCCGACCCGTACCACCTACAAGTTTTATTCTTGGATGCCTGTCAGACGTTCGCAAGAGGTGAGGGAGCGAATTAAAACTTTAAGCTGGTACGGGCCAGGAATTGAACTAGCGAACCCTCATTTAGTGGTCCAACATACTTAACCACTAAGCAACTGCACCCAACGAAGCTTGATAGCAGGAATTGTGAGATCCGAGGAAGCTTTCACATCAATGAACCTATTTCATAAAATAAACACGACTGACTCAGTTGGTATTTTTTATGTTCAAAAGAGGGACTTTACGAACCCCGTCAAAAAGGAAGTAGAGGAAAGCCTTGCCTTAGGTGGCGCGCACAAATGAAAGGGTACCCCAACCAACTTGGAGTGCGCAAATGGAATCAGTTAGTCAAAGCCGCGCTAATTGGAGATTCCTATTAGGTGGGCCTTGGACCCCACACCGCCAACTACGGACTGTAGCACCGCCTAAGGAGGTAAGATTTTATGGTGTGCACAACTTTGAAAATATTTCTGGAAATCGATTGATGGCATACAAACTCCTCAACTTTTTCGATATAAGTTGATCCCAACATAAAAAACTCAAACGATTTAGTTTAACACTGATGTTAATTCTAAATTCAAGGGTGAATATGAGTCCGTAGGTTGATAGGACTAGAGATCACCGTTGTCGTAAAACGGAAGCAGTTTTAAGAACCACCCCTAGGTCATACAAAAGTATCACCACCACCCTTTGATTGGCCTTAGTGAAATGGAAGGCCTTATGAAATTGTTTAAAAATAAACAGTTGAGGTGCAGTAAAAGTTTTGATCTCTCAGTGATCGCAACATCGTCGGAAATACACAAGGAGAAGCTGAAACTCATAAAAATTCAGTATTAAAAAAAAAAAACAGTGCGACAGCACAACGTTCTCACAATTAACAGAAATAAGAGAATGAACTATGCAAATTAATTCGAGGGATTGTCACATGCGCTTCCTACCGTAGAAACAGGATCAATAGATCCTAACTTTCTCGCTCCTTAAAATTTAAAAAGCAAGGGCTGAATGTTGCATGCCACTGTCAGTTGACATTTCTCAGTATAAATAAAGTACTTTCCTATTTATTGTAGGATTTGTGGTGAATACCAACAGGGAGTGGTAGCCACAAATGTTCTTTTACCTTCTTGTTCTCCTTTCCATTTTTTAACTAGGTTTATGATTAGGAATCATCGATCATAACTGTTCGAAGGGGGAGTGCTGGTTCGACCTCAAAAAAGTTTTGGCAGACCTCGCAGTGATAGATAAACCTCGTGTTGTTATGTTTGCGTCATTAGAAAATACATAATTCTTTTAAATGGTTATAAAATGGAGGATCGGATTGGTAAACGCTCAAATGCAAAAAATCAAGTAGGAGTCTAAATAATTTAGACCCGTTTGTTCAATCCTAAGCTCTTTGATAGGTCGAGTGTGTGACTTGATTCTTTGACCATACTTAGACAAAAACATCATCTATTTTCCTTACCATAATTTTTCATACTTGCTCACTGTTTTTGCAATCTTTTACCTTTTCCTTTAGCTTTGTCATCTTTTCCTATCCTATACCCAATATAACTTATTCTAGATACAGTACTAGGCAAAGTCGGAACTTTTTAACATCACGTTAATACAAGTGAGAATTTGCTAGTTCCCAGCCCTTTAGCCTGCAATTGTTCAATAAAGGTATTACATTCTACTTTCCAGCAATTGGGGCACGCACTACATGCACCATCAATTCACATGCACCACAAGTTTCGTCAGACGTCAAGCCACCCGAGGTTTTACAATAGAATTTAATAATTTAAACCATTTTGGAAATTGCACTAACCAGCCACAGAATTGATTGCTTGTTGACTTTTTATTTTTTTGTTTGTTCATCAGGACAGACATAATTTTTACGAGCTTAAAAACACTTTCAACTTCGTGAGTCTGAAATGAGATAAAAAAAAAATATTCAAAAATTTAGTAAATCTTTGCCATCATATTAAAGTATTTCCTGAAGAAATTTTTGTTTTTTATGTCTACAAATACTCACCTTTAACGTCGGAATCATCCATAATCTCGCCCTTTGTTATAACTGTCACATGTTCCGCATTGATGTTCTCCTCAGTCGGGGAGCCCACATTACCATTCTGCAGTATGAGTCGGTGATGATGATGGTGATGTTCGGCGGAAACTTGAGGTGTTGGTGGTACCACCGCTGTCGCCGGCCAATGGTGGTGATGCGTCAAGGACATCTGATGCACTGGCACTTGAACGGGAATACCTTCGGGAGTAAAACAGGACACACATGGACCACACGAAGGATCCATTATAGGTACAAATTGGTCAGACATCCATTCGAAGGAGAATGCAGGACCTAGCGTTTGAACTGGCGGAGCACTAGTAGGTGTCGGTGGGGTTGTTGTTATACAAGGACTCAGTTCTTGCTGTGCCGCATCTGTTAATTTCTGCGCTGTTTCAGACCACGGTGGGCTTGGATTCCATTGGTCAATGAAGTCAGGTGGATCACTGGGCAAAGCTTTGGTCAGCAATCGCGGCCTCGTTGGCACAACAGTGGCAAAAACCACCGAACTACTGTGATGATGATGATGGTGGTGATGATGCAGATCCATACTGCCGTAGTGTGTGTCTAGGTCGGTAATTGACTCGGGTGAATGATTGTCGACGACATACAACGGTTCCAGCTTCCCAATTAGACGCTTCTTCGCGGCCGGTGGTGATACCAATCGCGTGCCATTGTAATTCGAACTGGACACTGAACTATTGGCACTGCTACAGCGCATTTCCACCTGCGCACTCGGTGACGTGGCCGACGTCGATGTCGTCTGAGGTGGCGGCACTTGACTGTAATCAACGGGTTGGGTCTCTATGCGAAAGACAGAGGCGTACGTCGTCGCTGCGTTCTCCGATGCCGCCGTGGTCATACCATGAACATCCGCTGAACCATTGTGATGCTGATGCTGGTGGTGGTGGTTGCTGCCATCGCCAGGGCCGTTGCCATTGCCGTTGCCATTGCCATTGCTGCTGCTACTCATCACATGATGTGACGTAGGTGATTGCTGTGAAACCGATAGATGATGATGGTGATGGCCGGCTGATCCCATGCCCACGGGCGAATGGTATCCGTATGGCACATGTGAGGATGATGGTGGCGGCGGAGGTGGTGGATATCCATGAGCGAGATTCGCCGGAAGTGTTGGCGAATGATGATGATGGTGCAGCTGATGATGATGATGCGGATGGGTGGGATGATGATGATAGTACGCAGGTGTGGTGGGTGGCACACGGGTAGGTCCTTCGAATGGCAGTCCGAATTGGATCTTTGATTGCACCGAGTAGAAGTGATAAAGCCAGGAGTTAGCCACCATTACAGATGCTTCACGTTCGCTGTAAATAAAAGATAGTATGTAGGTTTAGCACTGAGCTTACTAGTTAAAAGTTATTTGGAGGAAAGTGAATGCATTTGCCAGTAGAAGTTTAAAGTTCGACACAAAAAGAGCAAGTATACTTTTCGAAATGCGTGGAAGCTGAATAAAATCGTGGGTAGAATTAATATTTGTTATGATGCAGCACTTCAGTCGTTTAACCGCAGAGACGCTATTGACTAAATTCGAAACCACTTTTTCACTTGAAGATAAAACTAAAGTCAAATACAATCAGACTTGATTTTCCGTTTTCTCATTGTTGCTCTCCCAATTGTAACCCTTAAATGCTCAAGTAACTAGGAAATCGATTTGGAAAAGAGTATACAGTTATGTGTTGGTGAAACCATAAATATTAGATTTTAATGTTTGTTTCGAATTTGATTAACAATTTGACGGTTCCATTGAGCCATAACTTAACTGAGCATCTATA